>OX451735.1:805622554-806822554 GCA_948472305.1 Vicia faba
AATAATAATAATAATAATAATAATAATAATAATAATAATAATAATAATAATAATAATAATAATAATAATAATAATAATAATAATAATAATAATAATAATAATAATAATAATAATAATAATAATAATAATAATAATAATAATAATAATAATAATAATAATAATAATAATAATAATAATAATAATAGGAAGAGTCAGTTGACTCGATCACCCTTGATAAAAACCAATGGGCTTTTAAACCTCTTAACGGGCCATTAAAAATGAACCAAAACTTTATTTTAAGAAATAACACCCCCCTTTTATTTATAAATGGGACAAAAACTTAATGGGCCATCAGATTTTAATGGTCCATTTTGAAGTAATACACCCATCTTATGAATTAAAACCCCCATAGAATAAGACCCAAAAATAAGCAAATTGAAACAATAGAATTTATAATTTATAAACATAGTAATAATATTGAAATCTAAGTAAGATGACCATTGAAATTGACGGGGCAAATTTAGGGTATGACAATTACTTCACCAAGTGAATCGAAGCAGCATCTTATGCCAATGTCACAAAGCAGGTGGTACTCACTTCATCAAGCAAAATATTATATTTTGTTATGGGATTCCCGAGAAGATCATTACATTGCTGCGGGTGAGAAAAGAATCTTAGATATCCACGAACTAGAAGAACTTAGACTAGACGCTTACGAAAATGCTCATATTTATAAGGAGAGAACTAAAAAATGGCACGATAAACAAATATCTAGAAAAGAATTTAATGAAGGTGATATAGTTCTCCTATTTAATTCTAGACTTAAACTATTTCTGAGAAAACTTCACTCTAGATGGTCTGGTCCCTTCGAAGTTACTAAGGTTTTTCAAAATGGTGCAATAGAAATTAAAGGAATGTGTAGTAAACCTTTCATTGTAAACGGACAATGTTTAAAACATTATCATGGCATCGATAGTAAGGACTATTACACAACATTTAGGCTAGATGCACTTCCACCCCATTCATTAGACTAATTACCATGTTATGTCGAGCTTACGACTTTAAACAAAGCACTTATTGGGCGACAATCCACTTTTTAATCTTTTCTTTTGCTTTGCTTATTTTTTTGTTTTTCTTTTCTTACTTTTGTTATTGCTTATGTCTATTATGAAGTATTATTTCTCTAATGTTACTCACTAATAACTTAATGCTAACTATCAACCTATTTCAGGCTAAAGTTACTATTATCTAATTGCACTAACCACGATGAATCTGGTTGATACTATGGGCATTGTTTTTAGAGGAAGAAATCAATAGAGGAGGTTTGAGTATTTATCTGATAGGGAGTTAGGATTGAGTGTTTACCCTGACGGACCTGCTATGATTACATTAGGAATCCGAGACAGTGTCTTGTTCCTATTAAGCCAAATTAGTTGGGACACATCTTCCCTAAGAAGAAGGTTTAGTTCCTACCATAGATTGACCCTAGAGTTTTTAAGTTCTCTTGTCTACAAACTTAACCAAGGTCTAGGGTTTAATAGAGGACTGATTAGGTTTATACTGTTTAATATTGAATACACCTATAACCACATGGAGATGGCAGAACTATTAGGATTTCCACGCGGTTTAGATGCATTCACAGTGATCCAAGAAGAACTTTTCAATGTGGGTGAGATAGACTATTTCTGGGGGGATATTACAGGTATAGGTAACCCTGAACCTGATGACATGAACTCAGAAAACATCCATAACCCATCTTTAAGATATTTCCATAAAATCCTAGCCCACACCCTCTTTGGTAAGCCATAAAATATAACCATAGTATATAGAGCCGAGTTTTCATTATGTTCTGTGCTTCGCAAAACCATCCCATAAATGCAGCTACCTTTATGATAGCCAACTTTCACCGTCTTGCGAGAGCTGTCCATGAACCAATCTTGATAGGTGGCTTAGTAACCATGATAGCAGATGCTATCGGCTTAAGACAACCACTAGTAAACTTTGTCCCTCTAGGAAGATTTCAACCAATGTATATCAATTTTTGTTTCAATAGGGGAATAATTGGAAACCTAGGCCCAGGTAACTTTGACATGCTCACTAACAATCAGTTAATGCCCCTTTTTACCCTGCATGACCCTAGGACTAGTGTGCATGACAAGAACAACTAGTTGTATGATTGGGCCACACCACACATTTCACTGCCACCTACTCTTGAGACACCCATGATTTATGACCACCTTGACTCTTTCCTGTATGATGAGGAGACTGACCCTGAAACTCCTTCTTTTTACCATCATTCTCCTTCTCCCGATTAGGTTGGCTCAAACACCTCCCCCGCTCCAATTGCTACTCCACCTTCTGTATTTGTTCAAGCGCCTGCTTTAAATGCTCTACAATTAGAGCTTGATTTATTAAGGGATAAGCTTATTATTCTGAGGATTGACTTCCATTCTTTCATGGATATGGTAGTCGAACAGTTGGACTATATTTATCAGCATATCTACTCCGCCTCTCTTGATCGACGTGGTTAAATTTTTAGACTTACTACATTTTTCCTTTTCACATTTAAACATTGCGGACAATATTTTGTTTAAGTATGGAGAGAAGACTTATTAGATTCGACTTTTCATTATTTGCAATTTTACTCTTAAGTACAATTTTTGCTATTTTATTCTTAAGTACAATTTTTATTTATTTTCAGTTCACTTACATTTTGTTCAGTTTTTCATTCGTTTATTTATGGGATTTACATTATATTACTTTTTAATTTAATACATTATTATCATGTTCACACACACACACACACACACACACACACACACACACACACACACACACACACACACACACACACACACACACACACACACACACACACACACACACACACACACACACACACACACACACACACACACACATATATATATATATATATATGCTATGCTTTAATGTTTCCATTTTTTATTTTCATATATATATTTATGTACGTACTACAAGTATTAAAATGTATACGGCGTATAGAACTGCAAAATTTTAAATTCTATTCTGTTTCTAGGATGTGTGTCATTCGCCACACATGCGTGATGCCCGTCACGCTTCATAAAAACTAGTACCGCTCGGCACAAAGGCGTTCCCCTCGACACGAAGTTAGAAACAGAAGTGATTCTGTTCTAAATGCATAAACCCTCCATCGACCCTTATTCTTCACATTTTCTTTAAACCTCCACCGTAACTCCATTAAATCTTTGCCTATTTCACTACCCCCATTATCACTCCCATCAAAATTCATTAATCCCCACTTATTACCCTCACTATATTTCTCTACATAAATCATCTCTAAACCCACTTCCATTCCAAAACCCCAACTTCTCACACAAACTCCTATCTATCTTCCATCCTTGCTCCAACAATGGCACGCAGAAGTTCAAGACCAGAGCCATATCTTTCCGGAATTATTTTTCGAAATGGCGAAGCCGGAGAGCACCAAAGGGCGTAGTACATAAAATTTTATCAATGACCCGTAGTCCCTACACTATATGTTGATACTGAGTGCTTGCGAGAATTAGGATTGCTTGATAGTGTGCGGTGGTTACTCCGAAACTCTGATTTGGCATTCATCTGCACTCAAAATTTTCCAACATATAAGTCGCTGACTTTGGAGTTCTCAAGATCGTTCTCATATAACCTGCCATGTGACAAAAGCGAGCACCTATTTGACTCGGCTTCTGTTAGAATGTTCAACGATGAATATTCTATAAGTTAATCTACTCTGAGTGATTTCTTCCGCTTCCCTCGTGAGGGGGTGGTACACCACCGTATTCCTACAGACCAAGATTGGGCATCTACAAATTTCAAGCTTTGGAAAGCTCTTACTGATGAGGAACCGAAAAGTTGCGAGGGACTTTATGCTTCATCCATTCATAATCCTGCAATCAGGTATTTTCATCGTGTCATCTCCAACACCATTTTTGGGAGGATTAACAACAACAAGGTTAATTCTAAAGAATTGTTCCTCCTCCACCGTACCTTCACTCCCAACCAAAGAATCAATGCGAGCACGTTCTTTCTATCACATATCCAGTCTTTGTATGCAAGAGGGTCTACGCCTTTCTGCATTGGCGGGCTAGTTACCTCTATAGCACTTGGCCTTCGCCTCGAAGACAAGCTTCCAAATCTGTAACCATCGCCGCCCACTTTCATTGACATAGAAAATTGTCGGGCTGGCCACTTGATTAAGGTTAGAGGAGATGGTAGGTACAACCTTATGGTGCATAAAAAGGTAGTTCCTAGTGTCATTTTTCCATACATTGCACTTACTGATATTACAAACTTGGATAAGTGGATTTATGACCTTGATGCTCCTACACCTGGAGATAATGCGCAAAGCAACCAAGGGGATGTCCAAGTTGATGAAATGGAGCAAGAAATGGAATAAGGAGATACTGAACAACAAGCTCCTCCTAAAAACGTCGCAAGCACATCCACGGGGCTCAGAAGAAGACGCGAAAGAGTACCAGCCTCAAATGATGACATTATGGCTGCCATCATGAAACAAGATGAAAGAGTGCAGGCTATGTAGAACAACCAAAATACAATGATGCAACTTATGTTGGCCATGCAAACTCAGCAGCAGGAATACAATGAAAGAAATGAGTGTCGGGCTGCAAGATTAACCGAGGAAATGGAAGCCTTAACTATACGCCTGGATGGTTTTCAAGATTATATATACCATGTGGCTATGCCTCATCCTCCGGGTACACGTGGCCGAGCACGAGGACAAGGAAAAGGACGCAATAATGAGCAAGAGTAGATCGGTTTTTGCTTCTCTTCCCGTTTCCTTTTTGTTTTTAAGCATCGGGACATTACTTGTTTTAAGCTTAGGAGAGCTAGTTAGTTAGGGAACTCTTTATTGCTTTCTAAGTAGATCTTTCATTCCCATTTGTATTTCTTGTAATAAAAACATCTTTGTATTTTCGAGTTCGTTTATGCAATTTTTCCACTGTTATCTAATTTCCCCACTTTCGTGAGCCATAACAAAAAAAATTTGTTCCATTAAAAGAGGTTACCGCATTTATGTTCCAGAACCTCATGCTTAAAAGGATCATAGTGACTCACCGGCTACTCTACTATGTGCGTGTAAAATAAAAGGCTTAATGTGATTACTCTAGAATGAAAACGGGTGAAATTTAGCAAAAAGAATTAGGTTGAGCTATAATGACATGACTGGAATTGGTTTATACAATGGGGGGCGTTTAGTGTTATTATCGTATCTTTTGTGTTATGTTGAGCTTATGTTTCCGCAAAAACATTGGCAACCTCTTACGATTCGAATTGCATCAGGAAATTGCATTTAACATGCGCCTTATCGGTTTTTTTATACTGCCTTTATTTTTTGAGGACAAGCAAAGGTTCAAGCTTACGGGAGTTTGATAGCACGAAAAAATATAGCATTTTCTGCCCATTTTACATAGATTAAACTTCCGATTCTTCATTTATTATGTCACATTTTATCTCTATTTATAGTATTTGCAATATATTTCAGGTACTTAGCTTTTGCAAGGCATAAATGAGAAAAGGAAGAAAAATAATGGAGAAATAAAGAAGAAATGGCCATTTAGCAGTATTTTAGAGCATTCTGCACTAGAAGGTGTGCCGCCCGCCATAGGCGCGTCCCGCTCGACACAGTTTGAAGAAATGTGCCCCTCGGCATGCTTTATATTACAACTGGAACAGCCTGAAGATATGTCCCCCACGTCACAACGCGCATGACGCTCGCCACGACCCATACAACTGCTACAGATTTATCTCCGCGAAGCGGACATAACGGACGATTTTTGACCATATTTTTCTTCATGATGAAGAATGAGGATCCATGGATTCCTACTATTTTTGCTCTCTCTTGGAATCTATAAAAGGAGGCGGTTACCAACATTGTTCGGGTCCAGACTTTTGCACCAATTTCCATTATTTTCTTCTACGTACTGTAACCGCTATTATTTTCCAGTTTCGCAAATTTACTATTATTTTCATTTTCATAGTTTTTAGTACTCTGTTTTCCAGTTTCGTAGAATTCTCGTAAGCATAGAAAATTGCACCATTAAAGCAATATTTCTTCACATTGGAGGGATACTGCAACCTTAGTTTTTTTATAGCTTCCAGAATTTGTTAGGTCCACTTTATTTAATTCAAGATATTTTTTACAAGTCAATCCTGCCAGCTTGTGGAGGATATGCACTGCTCAAATTTTTTGCTTCAGCATTTAATTCCAGGTTCCTATTTTAAAGTATAATTGATTTGTTCTTACCATGCATGTGTTATTAAATTTATGTTTTAATTTTATGTTGTTCTGCAATAAAATTATGTCTGGCTAAATTCCTTGATACCGGTATGTAAATCTTAACCGAAGGGATTCGGTAATAATTGGCATTAATATTTTTACAAAAGCACTTTCTGGTTTTAATTTCTAATTTGGATATTTAATTGTTTTTGTACGAAATTAAAAGGCAGTCTAAGGTTAAAATCAACAGAGGGAGAGTTTGAGGTTTTAACCAGATAGTGGTTATTAAACATTAATTTTAAAAATAGCGAGAGCGCTTTAAAATTAATTAGACTCTAATTGTTTTCAAAAAGTACTATTGAATTTTTAAAATGAAACAGCGAGAGCGCTGATTTTGAGTTTATTAATATGACCTGAATCGATAGAACGAAAGTGAGAGACGAGGGTTTTTACATAAATAGTTTCCACTGAAACAGTGTTTTAATACCGAAAACAAATGCCAATGACTTATTGAATCCATGAAGTTGACAAACTACATACCGGTGTCCCATTATTAATTATTAGATTTTAGTTAATTCCCGATTAAGCCCAAACACCCAAATTTTATAATTAGCCTTAGCTTTACACAATGACCCTAAGATGACAATAGTTTTACCATCGGCCCTTGTGCGTCCGATATCTTTTAAAACTACACGATAGACTGTGCACTTGCAGTCACTACACCCGATAGACTCATAAAGTTCGTGATCAAGTATTTTGATGTCTATCACAATGTTGAGACATTAAGATTGACATCCTTGACTCAGCTTGCCTTTTGATACAAACAACCTTTTTTCACTTGAGTTTTCTCTTTGCTAGTTATAGCATGAAAACTTAATCCTCCTTAGGCTTCCAATAATATTTATCCTAATAGACTTGGTCAAGATATCAAGTTTTAGGAATAAGATAGTCACCTCACCTTGTAAGTGATAGATGGTAAACAATCCTTCATTCTCTTAAGACATAAGATCAGAAATAAATTACCTCTTATTTCTTAATGATTGATAACACTTTTATTCTAGATACACAGATATTTGATTAGAAACATCCATCACATCACGAGATAATTCTTTAAAACATAAATCTTCATCGGAAGTCCATATTTCAGTCTAACCAGTAAAATCCTTGGAACATTCATAATTCGGATCAATTTCCTAATTAAGCCAAGAAATAGAAAACCCATACATTTGTTCTTGAGATAACTAGGGTATTCTACTCCACAAAGATCCAAGGTCCTCACACTCATATGGATGAATGATTTGACATTAATTGATATATCTCTGGTTCTAGCCTTTTCTTTAGCATCACAGACTTGCTGAAGTTAGCATAGATGTTCTGGACATTTAGTCTAGACATCATGTCCAATCTCTTCAATACCTGATTAGATTACCTTCTAAGGAACACAATAATAGCAAGAAACCTTACATTAGAGACCAGGGCACAAATTTTCAATGACTTGTCACTTCCATGTCAAACCAATTGATTAAAAACCTGGAAACCTTTTTCTCGATCATCTTTACATCTGAGCTCTTTATTTCCAAACACACTTAGACGTGCCTTTATGAGTGGAATTCAGAAATTCCCAATTATCTTTGGCTACAACACAAGTGATGCAGAGAACCTACCAATTCCATAGACCATGAAGTTGATAATTTAAGAGGGACAAAGAGCCAACTCAAACTCTTCCCTTCTATCTCTTCTGTACCACAATTCTCCTATCCTGATAATTCTTCAAAGTTTGTTGTCCATAAATAACCATAATACTATCATTCCAGCCTTCTAAAAAGAATAGTAGTACCCGAAAAAAATACTCCCTGAAGCTCACCCAATAGACTAGAGTGTTTGCTCTGATACCAATTGAAATTTTCTGGTATAAGCAACACATGGTAATAATGATATCCCCACATCAGAACCATGTCAAGGCATATGTTACAACATTTTATTTAACATCCTAAAAAGATTTATCAAGATGCAAGTGATACTGAAATTAAATTGCAGGATGATAAATTACACATAGAGTTATTAACCCAGTTCGGTGTAACTCACCAACTTTGTGGGCTACAAAGCCAGGAAGGAAATCCCATATCAGTAGTATTAATTCAAAGTCTAAACAATACCAGTTTACAACTTCTCTCTTAATCCATATCCAGTGAAACTTCCACCTAGGATCTCCTGGATATGAGAAATCGCCATCTCACTCCCTAAATCACCTCAATGATATCTAACAGTCCCAATCCCAATAAGTGTATCAAAAACAAATTAACAAGAAGATTACACTTCCAATACAAAAATACTTAGTCAAGACTCTTGACTAAGAACAATACTTAGTTTTGCTTAAAATCTTCAATCAAGAACAATACTCAACTCATTACCTAAAGGCTTTTGAGGGAGAACATTACGTCTACCATAAGTATCAAAAGATACAAGGGTGACTTATAACTACACAAGAGACTCTCAAAACCTATGACTCTAAGATTCCCATAATTTACAAATCATTGAAAGTTCTTATTACATTAGGTTATGATTCCCCTTTAAATATACCTCTGCAGTCCATGGGCTTCGAAATCTGCATCTAGATATTTTTTTATCTATAAGTTGAGTAATGCACCAATTGTGCAGCAAAATCTCCTTAAATATTGCAACAACCAATACAAAGTTTCCTAAATCATCTCAAGGCCCAATTTAGTAACTAATGTAAAATAGAAGATATAAAACATGATCCAAATTAAATATTCTTGACCTGTGAGAAATCATTGAGGTAAAACCAAAAGGAATCTCACAAACTCTAATCAAATTTGTCAAGATTTAAAACACCAGCGCCTGCTGTACCAGACCAAGATATGATGACATCTAGTTCAACATCTGGATGAAAATGCATAACATCAAATTGTTATGACAATTGATAAGAATGTTGCACCATCTTGATCAACATTAATATAGAACCATGTTTTAGCAAAATTATGCCAATCCTAAAACCATGGAACTAATAAGGATGTTAGAGACAATGTTGGAACATCCTGTGTACAAACTGATGAAGCACTGAGGAAGGATATTTGTGAATTCACAAACATTGAGTCAGTGAATTCTCAATCCATTAAAGGTTTGTCTACTGAAGGACAAATAGACAATTCCAGGGATCTGACTACAAGCCACCATGATGAAGGTAACATCATTGAGTTTAAAGAAAATATGTCAAATGCAATTGGACGTGTTTCCTTTAGGGAAACAAGAGAAAGTTTCTTTGAACCGGTGTTGAAGAGATATGATGTCAAGGAAGATGTCATGACATTTCATAATGAAGATCTGTGTTCTTTCAGATATCTTATTCAACAGAGCTTGAACAAGTACCTTGGTAGTTGTAATCAACTGATCAAGAATCTTGTTAAAGGGAACATTGTGACTTTGAAGTATATGGACAACAAGGAACAACTTACTGGTATAAAAAATAGTGAGGTTAGAACTTGTACTATCAAGGAGTTATAAAAATTATAGATATGGAGGAATGAAACTAATACTGCATCTTTCCTCTATAATAAGAGGCATGACATGCCTGGACAAATTTCTACTGAGAAGGGATGGAAGTAAGGTGTTTTACAAGATAGTGGGGTTGGCTATAGCACCAAGAAATGCAGAAGGCTCTTCGACAGAGGGAAGAGGTGGAAGACCATCTGAAGCTGATCAAGACTGAGTGTTTCCATCTATGGTATTTATTTTGTGTACTACGTTTTTCTTCAATGCTCTGTGTGTTTCCATTTGTGTTATTGCTTAGGTGCAATATGTTTTCATGTGCTATGTGTTTTCATTGTTTACATTTACTCCAGTTTTTGTCAATATTTTTGCTAAAAAGGGGGTGTAAAGTGTTGGTTTGCTGTGTCTCCTGATGTTACATCACATGTCAAGACATGTTTATTTAGCATTGTGATAGGATTGTGTGCTACTACTTTTGAGAGAGTAGTTGTTTGTGGTTGCTCATGCAACTATTCAGGGGTGTAAGTCCTCTAGTTTTAAGTATTGTAATTAATTTTTGTAAAACAAATAATACAATAATATGTTAGATAAGAAGTATTAACTTGTTAACAAAAAAAGTTTAAGCAAGAAGTCATATCTTATGTTAGGACATGTTGAGTTGAAGTATTTTAACATATGGAACAACATGTCAGATAAGATGTCCTATGAAGGAGAATACAACATCGTGCCTGAGCTGAAGTGGACAGTTAGATTCTATTATGATTTAACTGATGCAAAATATTTTGGGAAATATTATGCAATATTATACGGTGCTGATTTAAAGGTAAAGAAGAATTTAATCAGAATATTGAAGAATATACAATTTCTAAATTTCGAGATAATTTAGGAAGCTTTGATTGAAGACCTTGATTGTAGCTGAAGTTACTGCTGGTTGTTACAGCTGATATGCTGTAGTTTGAAGGCTAAAAGTCGGGTATAGGTTATAAATAGAAGTGTTTGTAACCTAGGAAAGGCACCGATTTAAGATGTAAAAGTCTAGGGATTTATCTTTTTGCCACTCTCTAGGAGATTTGGTGTAAGTGAACCACTTGGGTTGTGAGATGGTCACTGTTGTTCTCACTCAAAAGTTATGAAGTAATGAGTTGATTATTGTTCTTAGAGGAATATTTAAAGCAACTCCAAATTGTGGTCTTAGTCAAGAGTCTTGGCTAGTGATTTTTATGGAAGTGCGTCTTCCTGTTTGTTCAGAATTATGTTGATCTCATCGTTGTCTGTGATTGAAGAGGGATTGAGGAGGGCCTCATATCTAGGTGAGTCATAGATAGAAATCTAGGAATGGTGGTGATTAAGTGAAAAGTTTTAAAAGGGGGAGTTTAACTTCAAATTGATACTATCATAGTGGATTTGTCTCTGGCTTGGTATGCCCCCAGAGTAGAAGAGTTGCTCCAAACTGGGTTAGCAATTCTGGTGTGTTGTTTATGCTTTTCAGTTATGTTTTTATTGTTAATAACTTGCTAGTTTGTTTATGTCAAATCAGATGTCCCAATATGTCATATGACATCTGAGTTCTTTCATACCGGATTTTCAATTGGTATCAAAGCAGGCATCATGTCTGTCTCTGGATGAGATTCATAAGGGATACTTTCTGGTTACGTTCAAGGTAGAAGGTTACTACTGAAAAGTTGTATGAACTTGGAGAGTTCATATTGTTGTTTGAACGGTCCCTAGAAGTGGAGGATGACTGTTCATGACATGATGTGTATTGGACATGTCTGTGTTGTTTAAGGTGTGTAGCTTTGGTGGTAAGCTACTGTGTTGAGGGTTTGATTTATTTTTAAACCTAGGATAACCTGTTGCACTGGGAGTATGGTGTGGATGTGCAAAGGTTTATGTTATTTCCTGAATGTTAGTGTGGATGTGAAAAGGTTTATGTTATTTCCTGAATGTTGGTGTGGAGTTTTCTTGTTTGTGTTCCGCTATATATATATATATATATATATATATATATATATATATATATATATATATATATATATATATATATATATATATATATATATATATATATATATATATATATATATATATATATATATATATATATATATATATATATATATATATATATATATATATATATATATATATATATATATATATGATAGAAGACTCCTGGTGGTTTTGTGTGTTGGTGATGCAACACACTATTCTCCTCTAAAGGCGTATCCCATGGTGTGGTGATGCTTGAGGAGAGGTTCAACTAGCTTGCTAGAGCAATCAAAGATGCTTGAGGTTTATCCCAAGTCCACTCATAAAGGCACTCTTATGTGAGTTTGTTGAAAAGAGATCTGGTAGAGGAAATTAATGTATGCTTTTAACCCTAAAAGGCTAATCTCCAGGCTTTGATAAAGGATCTCTTGATGTGTTTCTTGTAAAGGGAACTGATGTCTTACCAGATGTTGGAACATCAAGCCATCAGATTATGAAGAATCTTGTTGGACAAAGGTAAGGCTTAACAGATGTTTGGGGGCTAAACAAATGTTTCTTGAATCACATATGTTTGGAACCTACTCCTGATCTAGAAGAGGAGGCATCTATATCTTAGAAGTTTCTTTGCTAGAAACATGTCTTAGATAAGTATGTTGGTCAGGACACGATCAACATATTTGGCGCTCTTTAGATTAGTTTATTTCTTATCTAAGTGAGTTGGTGAGCGGTGGTTGTTCTTTGTTATGGGATCTTGATAAATGTACCTCATATGGATACTTTATATGTGGAGGGCAAGAAATAGTGTCAAGATCCTTCTCTCTAACATCTGGAAGATCCTTTTGATCAATGGAGACATGTTATAGAATTTTGTTTATGGACATGAAACAGATTCTGATTGAGGGAAGTAATGCACTAACCATAAGGTGTGCAGCCTACTGTATGATTCTCAAGGAATTCTTAGCAGCTAATAGGGGGGTCCTTAATCTGAAGCTAGAAGATCTTGAAGAAATATCAGACATAATGTCTCAACATCTGTGTATTAAGGATTTGTTTTTCCCAATATGTCTGGTGGTACTTCTCATAGGATGGAGGTTGTTTACTCTAACTTGGTATCCCTATCAAGTCTGTGAGAGCATGGAACTCCTGTTCTGATGGAAAAGTCATCCAAGGAATGGTGAGCAGTGGAGGTGTGTTAACCGGAATTCTATGGTTGATTGGTGTCTGCACTGTTGAAATGTCATCTAATTCACTCAGGATGAGCATGTCAGTTGTTTAAAGCAATGATGAGTTATTAGTTTGGGACCAAAGAATTATGGTTCTCTGGTATCTATGGGAAGTTCCTCTCTCTTCTAGGGTTCAATTATATGGTGTCCTCACATAATGGAACATATGTGTTTGCAAGGACTGAAGGAAGTCCTTGTGTATTGGGAGTAGCAGACTTAGTCTGAACAGTCTGCTTGTGGTGAAACATGACCAGTAAATGCCATAATTGTTATATTCTATTCCAGATATCTGTTAGAGGGAATATCCTCTTTAGGTACAGAAGGATGGCATCCAACACCTGGTAGTCAAATAGGAGGTCTGAGCATTATGCTTATAAGAAGAAATCTTCTTGAGGTGTGTATTGGTATGAGTTTGAAGGTTGATCAACTACTAATGGTTGATCCTCCTGTATCCCTTGCAAGAGTTATGGATTACTACAGTGTCTCCAAACCATAGTTAATAGGAGAAACCCATGTGTTTGAGACTGATGCCGAATCTGATGTTGGAACACCATCTCAAGGTGTGTTTTATTCCTTCAGCCAAGGAAGTAGTTGTTATCCAAAGTTGAGTTTAAGGTCAAGCCACTGACCTAATCTGGAATGTTTTGGGATGTTAATAGATGTCATGACTGTTTGTCATAAAGTTGAGTCAGTGGGTGCTAGATGTGTGCAGAAGAAAATTGTTAGACCAAATGTCCTACCTTGTGTGATAAGGTTATCTTATCTGACCTATAATAAATACTTTGACGGGAGTTGAGTATTTGTTTATCCTCTAAGGAGGTTGTGCATGAGACTGATGGTAAATACTTTGACGGGAGACTAAGTATTTCTCTAAGGAGATTATGCAAATCTACATTCCGAACATTATGGTTCAAAGAATATGTGATAGTTCATTTCTCTCCATGGCACTCAAGTGTTTGGAAAAACCTGAGTAAGCTGCATCGAATGTATGTTATAATGGGAGCTTCTTAAAGGATTTCTCTACATAATAAGTCCTTTAAATAATAGATCAAAAATCAATTTGATTGGGTTCTATATTATGGAGTTGATGTCCCATGTGATGTCTTAACATCATGATTGTTAATGGTTGTTTCGTTTAATGCTTGAGATTGTGCATGTGAAGTTGGATTCTTAAGCATTATTATTAGAAGTGGCATTTCTGAATATGTGGATTAGAATATGGAGAATCTAGTCCTGTCTATAGTAGCATTCTCCATGAATGACTGACTACTTTGTTGAAGACTCCACTAGTATCAACAACTACTAATGGATGCAAGGGCAGAAGACTGCTAACAGATAATGAGGTATGAGTAGAGTATTTTGATAAGGTGTTTTTCTTCTGCTACAAGTCACTCCATAAAAGGTTTGGTGATCTGGATCTTAGTAAAGCTTTTAAGCAAACTAAGAGTTTTTGGAGTTTGTGAGTGAATTTACACCTAGTATGCTTGACAACTTACTTATTCACAAGGTCATGATACAAAGTATGGTTATAAATGGAAAGTGATCTGATATGTCCTTGTGTTTGAAGAAGTCAGAGTTCTTGGTTTTATTCTTAAGGAGTGAGAGTATCTGGATTTGGTTTGACTCTACTGATGGAGTCGAGGTTTAGCATATGCAAGAAGTGTTATCCTTCAACACGAGAGAATAAAGTCTTTCATGTGTTTTTAATCTAGTGCTCAAGTCTTCATCTTCAACTGGAGCATTGGTTATCCATGATAGGGGCAGTCATGTGTTTATCTATGGATTATTGCTTCAATGGTACATATGTTTGTTGTGTGCTATTCAAACTTGTGGAGATCTTATGCCTCCTATAAGGGTATGATGTCAGACAACATGTTGCAACATTATGAAATTATTGGGGATCTTGACAGGGCATGGTTAGTCTTAGCCATGTGAAAATGGTGGATCAGAAGTTCATATATCTCTTTGGTTATTAATGGTTATGTCTGGGAGAATTTATTTTTCTCTGCAAATGTTAAAAGGACTCTTCAGTCTTTATTATTAAGAGATATCACAAATGTGATGTTCTGATATCTTGGTGTGTATCACTAAGTATAAGTGAAAGGATAACACTTAGAATCCAGTGGAAGACAACATGGATGAAGATGTGTTGGTTAATATTGGCAAAAGAAGACAATGTCTGACTAAATGTCAGGACATTATTCAGAACATGCTTCCTGTGCGACCAACAATGGAGTGTTGCGACACTTTATGATCAAACATGTGGCATAAGGTGTGTTTAAGCATGCATATGCATGTATTGGGACTGGTTCTTTTCAGAAGACACAGTCTAGAGCATTTAAAGGCGTTCAAAGCTGTTTTGGGTGGTGCATATTGTTGTAAGTTGTAATTTTGTCCCTCAATTAACGTCTCTTTGACCAAGAACGATTGTCTCGTTCAAAGATCATTAATTCCTATGAAAACTGCTCAACTATTTATAGAGGTCTCTCATATCCTCTATCTCCATGTGAGTGTTTGATTTTGTTCATCATCATTATGGGTTTTGTTCGTGCCTGGGTCTGGTTATGTGAAGGCCTCCTTTGTCAATTTTTGGCGAAAAGGGGGAGAAAAGGTGTGTACTCAAATGGTCAGTCTGGAATCTTCAGTTCCAGATGTTGCTTTCAAATGTCGGATAAAATGTTCCATCTTGTTACCATGGCCTATTATGGTTTTGTAACCTATGATCTGAGTTATGAACACAATTGTGACATGTGTTCTGAGTTACCAGGGGTGGTGGTTGATTTGTCTAGGTCCACTGGAGGCTGCTGATTGAGGAATGTCAATTATAAAATAATGAAATAAAATAAAAAAAGTAAAGAATATAGAAAATGGGCCTGATGTATGAAGTAGAATGGGGTGTGCCTCAGGAATTTGTTAGGCCAAAAACAAGAAAGCCTAATGCCAACGTGTGGTTCAACATTGTTGGCCCCTTTGAGGTCTATCATGAGCTCTCAGATCTGGAGCGTTAGATCAGGCGTTTCCTGGATCTGATGGTGATGATGATAGAGCGCATGGTATGCGCGCTTGGTATGGAACCACTGAATCTTCAAGGAACAATTCATAAAAATATTATGCAAGATGCAGGGATCGAACCCCTTCCCTTACCCACCACAAAGCCTTAACACACGTTGTCTCAATCGTTGGGACGACTATACATCCGGTAACATAATCACATTAATAAATATATAATATAAATCAAATTTTAAAGGTCAAACCAATCAAAGTACGCGTGTAGGATGGGCCCCTATTATTTGAACGAACCAATCAGAGAAGCACATTATGCCACGTAGAGTCCTTGGCCGGTCAAACCACCCTGGGCGGTGGCTCCGGTCACCCTCTCTGGTTGCCCAAAAATCCAATCTTGTGAAATTCAATGAAAACCAACAAGAAAATAACCCTACTGGACTAAATAAGACCTTGTGAATCCAATGGTATGACTGGTTTATCTTAAAAAGGCTTGTATCGTGAGATACGAAGCTTCAAAAGCTTCGTCCCCTAATAATGGCACGATGTTGTTTCTGCACTAAAGCTTCCATGTAAAATGTTATAACATTTGCAATGATGAGTATGATCTATGTTAGCATGCTTACAACAATTGAAATCATCATAAATCTCAAAAATTACAACTTACCCACTTACCAACTGGAGCTTCTTCAAGAGGGGTTTCTGGCACTGATTTATGGTGAACTAGGAATGGTACCAACCCCTGGCAACTTCAGGAGAGTGATGTTAGACTTTAAATTCCTTAAGCACGATTGTTGAATAGACTTTAAATCCCCTCTTGCTCTCAATCTCTTCTGTTTATATATGCTAGCAATTAGGTTAACAAATTCGTGCCAAATCTTCATGGTTTGATGACAAGAATATGAGTTTTTAATTTGTATCAAAACTTGCTATTTCAAGAAAATATCTTTCTCCTTTTGTCCCATGCGTTTTTCTTTGACATGCCAGCCTATCTCATCCCTTATTTGATGAGAAAAAGATTCTCAAATCATATCTTACATGATTTCCATTATTTATTTATTTAATTTTGATTTTAATGAATAAAAAATCAAAATAAATAATAAAATTAATGAGATAATGTATGAGTGATCTTAGAGGCCGTGGTCCATGTTAAGAATAAGTTTCAAGCATGAAAACATGGGCCCATTTGGAAAAAATCCGAGTTTGGTCAATATTGGCTTCATGCATTTTTTCAAAAATTAGTCAACTTTAGCAATGCATATCTCTCTCAATTTTAACCCTAAGATGGTGTTCTCTGACTTTTTAAAGAGCTTAGGAAGTAATCTAACCAAAATTTTTGGTTTTACTTCAATTGGATCTTCCATGTTCATGTAAGGTGCTTTGACCCAAAAGGTGTTTTTGTTGTGTTTTTGAAAGGACCTATAATGTATGAGCTTATATCTTTCCAATGGTGCATTTCTTGAACTTGAGGGCTGAAGAGAAGTTGTAGGGAATTGGATTCTCTTCAAAATTAGCCTTGGTGGAAAAATTTGTGATAAAGTATGAGAAAGTTATGCCTGGTCAAAGTTTGGTTGACTTTTCCTATAGAAACCCTAATTTGCCATTTTTGACTTTTGATGAGTTAGGAGCATTTCTTGAGGAATCATGATCAATCCTTGATAAAATGATTAATATCACTTCAAAATGTTGATGTTGACAAAAATATTGAAGTTTGAATGTATTTGGGCCATATTTGACTTTTGACCTAGTACAATTAATTTCTAGGTATTTGATCAGTTGACTGAGCAACCTTGTTGTGTAAGGCATGAAATTTGGAATGGATGATCTTGAGGACATATTAGGACAATAGAGAACATTTGGGATCCTTGGGACTCACACATCTTTCTTAAAATTGAAACCCTAGTTGGAGGACCCATGCTTAGTAGGAGAATTTGTCTGATCAATTCTTAGTCAACCTTGAGCAATTGAGAACCTGTAGGAGTATGCCTTGTGTGAAAATGGGAGGGAAAATTTTGGGGTACAACAGCTGCCCCTGTTCAATCTTCTTAAACCTGAGGATGTAGATTGGCTGGTCTGCCTTTCGTGATCTGAAGGTGGAAGATGATTGAACACTAGAGTGCCCAGAAATTTGCACTCGTATGAAATGATACTTGACTGTGTAGATAATATCGGGAATGGGCTTACAGATGCCATTTTGAGAAGGTGACAGAAGATCGTCGGAGATGGGCTTAGAGATGCCATCCAGAGAAATGTTTATTTCATGAGATACTCCTTTGTGGGACTTCCTATGCCAGTTGTTGGGGAGGATTTCGCTGAGGAATGTTGGTCCTTGTTCGGGAAATAGAGTTCAGGAGCTTCAGTTGTCCATTAATCTACCGAGGAGTCATCTCTTGATTGAAGAGACAGAAGTGAACTGCTATCTGGTCAGGATCCAAGCTTCACAGTGACTTGCTGAGGATAAGAAGGCTGACTGCTATCTGGTCGTATTCCAGGCTTCACAGCGACTTACTGGGGAAATGAGATTAAGATGTTATCTGGTCGTACTCCAGGCTTTGCAGTTTCTTAAACTGTTATCTGGTCGGAATCCAGGCTTCAGTGATGAAATTAAGCTGTTATCTGGTCGGATCCAGGCTTGAACTTGAATTTGAGGTGTACTACTATCTGGTCGAGTATAGGCTTCATAGTAATTAATAGAGTAAACTGCTATCTGGTTGGATTCCAGGCTTCACAACACCTTATACTGTTATCTGGTCAGATTCTAGGCTTCACGGTGTCTTGAATTGTTGATTGACTATTATTCGGTCGAATTCCAGGCTTCAGCCATGATGTTAATTGTTATCTGGTTGGGTCCAGGCTTCATAGTATGATGAACTGCTATCTGGTTGTATTCCAGGCTTTGCAGTTTCTTTAACTGGAATAGAAATCAGAAAAATCCTAGTATCGATTTAACTAAACCAAAGAAAGGTCTTGAGTTATCTTCAATTGGAATAGAAATCAAGAAAATCTTAGTATCGATTTAGTTGAACCAGAGGAAGGTCTTGAATTATCTTCAACTGGAATGGAAATCAAGAAAATATTAGTATCGATTTTGTTGAACCAGAGAAGGTCTTTTGAGAATGTCTTTCTGAGGAAAATGCTGAAATAGCCCTACATCGGACGTAGCTTTTGAGAAGACTACCAGGTCATGTACGTAGTCAACGATGCTCATTGATTTGATATTTTCCCTGAAAAAGGTAAAGAGTTAGTCGTATGCAATGTCATGATGTATGAAATTCATTGTGATGATGGTCTCAAAGTAAATGAGATTATGTTGTATGCGATGTGTATGCGCATGCCATGATGTATGAATATCAGATTCTATTTCGATGTTTCTTAGTCCGGGAAAGTAAATCCCAGACTGCTGCTGAAGAGTATTAGGAAGCTGGATACTTTCATTTCCTATGGGGATGATGAATGGATATGATTCGTTGGGGATTTCCTCTTTTAGTTTGAGGATAATCTGCCGGGGAATTTTAACTCTTGCTTGAGAGTGACTCAGTGGGGGAAGAAGATACTTTGTTGGGAGATGTTGTCGATGTAGAGAAATAAACTCTGTTGGGGAATAACACTTCCATAGTTAGAGATATAAACTCTACCAGGGAGATGGTTTTATAAACTGTTTAAGATTATAAAGCTCGGCTGGGGAATACAGATTTCAACTCTCTGAAGGAACTTTGCTGGAGGAGATAATTCCTGCTTGGGGAAGGAAATATCAAAGCCTTGGTTATTTCTACTATGTGGGGGACATAGACATCACGGGGTCATATGTAATGGTGACTTCATCTCAAAATGCATCTGCCCTTATACCAATACTGGAAAGAGTAACTGTCGAGACTACAAATGGCTTTGTTAGACTTTGCCCCGTTTCTTAAAGTCATTAGTAACCGTCTCTCTGTTTCTTATGCAAGTATTTGTGAACAGTAATCATATTTAAATGCATATGCCAAAAATAATCATTGGACGTTTTTGAAAAACAAAACAGAAAAATAAAAACAAGTAGTTTTGTACTTTCAAAGAAATGATTTGTATTGATTTTTGAAATTCGCCTATAACAAGCATGTTTGTACAAAGAGGATGATATTCTAGTAGGAGAACGCCTCCGTGAGAATGAAAACTATACAAAATAGTGTACAAAGAGAAAACAACTATGTGTAATAATCCCATTGAGTTTCAATTCTACTATTTCCCATATGTCCTTGAGCGTCTCATCACTTTGCTGCTTGTCCGAAGCTGACTGGATTGATTGGTACTGTTTGAGCTTGATAGTTGATACTGAAGTATGATTGTAAGGTGATCCAATGGGACATAGTTGTACGCTTTAAATCCCTAACTTTTTCTTGGACCGCCCTTTCGGGTTTTCAGTCCACTGGGATACCCTTTTTTGCCCAAGCCGCCTTTTCAGGTTTTCGACTTGTCGGGTGTACAGTTTTTTCATATGTATATCCCTAATTTTTTCCCGAACCCTTTTGGTTCGCCGGGATGCCCTTATTTTTGCCTATGCCAGTCAACCTAGCGGGTCTTTATTTATGCGTAGTATCTTTTCACTATGTCCGTATTCACAGGGTGAGAGAGGTCGTCACCATCCATGGTGTTTAGAATCATGGCTCCACCGAAAAATATGCTTTTGATCACAAATGGCCCTTTGTACGTGGAAGTCCATTTCCCCTGGGATCACCTTGTGTCAGTATGATGCGCTTGATCACTAGATCACCCACTTGATATAATTGACGTCTGACCTTTTTGTTGAAAGCCTTGATCATTCACTTTTGGTATATCTGACCATGACAGATAGCAACAAGCCTTTTCTCATCAATCAGATTCAATTGATCAAGTCGAGTCTGGATCTAATCATCTTTGCTCAGACTCGCATCCTTCATGATCCTCAAAGAAGGGATCTGGACCTCAATAGGTAGGACAACCTCCATACCATACACCCGAGAATAAGGTGTTTCCCATGTTGATGTATGTGCTGAGGTGCGGTAACCATGAAGGGAAAATGGTAACATCTCATGCCAGTCTTTGTATGTCACTGTCATCTTCTGTATGATTTTCTTAATATTCTTATTAGCAGCCTCCACAGTGCCATTCATCTTCGACCGGTAAGGGGAAGAATTATGATGCTGGATCTTGAATTTTTTATAGAGTTCAGTGATCATTGTATTGTTGAGATTTGTACCATTGTCTGTGATGATTATCTCTGGAACACCATACCGACAGATAAGATTATGCTTGATGAACCACGCCACAACATTCTTGGTAACAATAGCAAAAGAGGCAGCCTCAACCCACTTCATGAAGTAATCAATGGCCACTAGGATGAAGCGATGCCCATTGGAAGAGGTGGGTCTAATCTCTCCGATCATGTCAATTCCCCACATTGCAAAGGGCCAAGGAGCCGTTAAGACATTCAAGGGAACTAGAGGTACATGCACTTTATCAGCATAGATCTAACATTTGTGACAAGTTCGAGAATGCTGATAACAGTCTGCTTCCATAGTGGACCAATAATATCCTGCCCGTAGGATCTTTTTAGCCATGGTACATCCACTAGAGTGGGTGCCAAAGGTACCTTCGTGTAAATCTGCCATAATCCTCTCTTCTTCGCTCTTGTCTATGCACCACAGTAAAGTAGAGTCATGGTTGCGCTTTTAGAGGATTCCATTACTGAGGAAGAACTTTGCGGAGAACCTTCTCAGAAACTTCTTATCATTGGAAGACGCCCCCTCAGGGTATTCTTAAACCTCGAGATACATTTTCACTTCATGAAACCAAGGTTTGTCTGCTACCTCTTCAGTGTCAATCTCATAGCAGTATACTGGTTCATCCAACCTTTCAATAGTGATTCGAGGAGATTCATTGTCCCACTTGACCTTGAACATAGATGGCATAATAGCTAGCGCATCCGCTAACTGATTCTCTTCTCATGGAAAATGTTCAAAGGTAACTTCTTGAAAGTGTGGAAGCAATGTCAGCACACGTTCTTTGTAAGGAATGAGATTCGGGTGCTCCGTGTCCCACTCACCTTTGATTTGACTTATTACCAAGGCTGAATCCCCAAAGACGCTCAAGAACTTGATCCTCAAGTCAATAGCAGCTTTGAGACCCATGATGCATGCTTCATACTCCACCATATTGTCGGTGCAGTTGAAACATAATTTGGCGGTGAAAGGAGTATGACAGCCCTCAGGAGATATGATTACAGCGCCGATGCCATTGCCGAGTGTGTTGGAGGATCCATCAAAAACCATAGTCCATCGGAATCCTTCCTCAGGTCCTTCATTGTGTCCAGGTTCTTCACAGTCAGTCACTAACATAATATTTTCATCTGGGAATCCAAAGTTCATGGACTGGTAGTCATTCACAACCTGATGAGCCAAATGATCAGCTAATACATTTCCCTTTATTGCTTTTTGGGCTGTGTATTGGATATCATATTCGGTCAGGATCATTTTCCATCTTGCTATTCTTTCGGAGAGAGCGGGCTTCTCGAAGATGTACTTGATCAGATCTATCTTAGATATCAACAAAGTAGTGTGGGTCAACATATACTGTCTCAGTCGACAAGCAGCCCATGCCAAAGAGCAGCAAGTTTTCTCGAGTAATGAGTATCTTGTTTCACAGTCGATAAATTTTTTTCTAAGGTAGTATATCGCATGCTCTTTTCGACCGGACTCGTCATGCTGCCCATCACACACCCCATTGAATTATCTAGCAATGTTAAGTACATTATCAAAGGTCTTCCTTCAATCGGAGGCATCAAAATTGGAGGCTGTTGAAGGTATTCTTTGATTCTTTCGAAGGCAGTCTGGCATTCGTCATTCCACTTTACCACTTGATCTTTCTTCAGGAGTTTGAAGATGGGCTCACAAGTAGCAGTTAAATGGGAAATGAACCTGACAATGTAATTTAGGCATCCCAAGAAGCCTCTAACTTCCTTCTCAGTGCAAGGAGCCGACATCTCTTGTATAGCCTTCACCTTTATAGGGTCTACCTGAATGCCCTTGTCACTGACAATGAAACCTAGGAGTTTACCAGACCTTACCCCAAAGGTGCACTTGTTCGGATTTAACCTCAGCTTGTACGTCTTCAACCTATCAAACAACTTTTATAGATGATCAAGGTGTTCTTCGTCAGTTTGAGACCTGACTATCATGTCATCAACATAGAGCTCTATTTCATGGTGAAACATGTCATGAAACAAAGCTACCATAGCTCGTTGATAGGTTTCCCCAGCATTTTTCAACCCAAACAAAATCACTTTGTAACAGAAAGTGCCCCATTGTGTGACGAAGGTTGTCTTCTCCATGTCCTCGGGTGCCATCTTGATCTGATTGTAACCAGAGAACCCATCCATGAAGGAAAAGATCTTGTGCTGCGCGGTGTTTTCAACCAAAACATCAATATGGGGAAGCGGGAAGTCATCCTTGGAGCTGGCCCTGTTCAAATCTTTGTAGTCCACACACATCCGTACCTTGCCGTCCTTTTTAGGCACCAGGACTATGTTAGCAACCCCATGTGGATAAGAGGTGACAACTAAGAACCCATCGTTGAACTGCTTCATCACTTCAGCTTTGATCTTCTTTGACATTTCAGGGCGCATACGACGGACCTTCTGCTTTACTGGAGGGCAATCTTATTTAGTTGGCAGACAATGAACCACAATGTTTGTGTCTAGTCCTAACATGTCTTCATATGACTAGGCGAAGATCTCGACATAATCATGCAACATCTGTATCAACCACTGTTTGATACTAAGTTCCAAATTTGCACCTAACTTGACCTTTTTTCTGTCCTCTTTTGTGCCCAAGTTTATTGTCTCAACTGGATCTTCATGAGGCTGTATAGCCCTTTCTTCCTGCTGTAACAGTCTAGCAAGTTCTTCGGGTACCTCACAATCTTCCTCACCTTCATCCTCGGCTTGGTTGATCGGATTTTCAAAGTCATAACCAACAATAGCAGAACTGTTATCAATGGGATCCAAAGTGGATATGGATCTGTAGTTTGATACGTGAGTGCGTGTAAGAGCATAGCTGTATAGACAAAGTAAAAGCATAAAAGAAAAGCAGAGAGCGCAAAATTTGCATACAAAAATGTCCAATGCTTTATTAATGCCATATGAAATTGAAACATGATAACCCTCATAAGTAAACCATTGTGCCTCGGGTAAGACACATGGCCATAGAGTTTATATTTTTTTATTATATATCCAAAACCAAGAAAGACAATTACTTCTGAATAAAAGTAATTGGTACAAAATATTTTGCTGTCCAGTTACTGGGTCCACCGTTGGTAGTAGGGAAGATCCAGCTATCCATGTCATAGTCACCATCACTATCTTCTAGAGCGTTGACCCCATGATTGTTGATGCGTAGGGGAGGTGTTCCGGAATGAGCACGACGAACATATTTTTGAGCCCCTGAAGAGGAACCCAAACCAAACTTATCAGATTTGTACGAAATATCAGGGAGTTGGCCCTAAATGGTACACCCACCTTCTTCAATAATTGCTTTGGCGTCCTTGAGAGAAGCCATCTTCAAGGGAGGTATAATGATCTTTGGCAGATTGGTGACATTTTCAGTTGCATCCATAGTCTGAGGCACTTCTTCAAAGTTCTGACACGGAGTCTCGATGAACTCACCATCCATCTCCACATACCTGAAGGGACTCAAATGGCTTACCATGTACTCTTCTTCACCATGTACCATAACAATCTTCCCTTCTACTGGGTATTTCATCATCTGATGCAGAGTGGACGTGACAGATCCCACCCCATGGATCCAAGGGAGACCCAATAAACAAGAGTAGGATGGTCTGATTCCATCACGTAGAAGGTGGAGTCAAAGGTCTGAGAACCAATCTTGATGGAGATGTCCACCTCCCCGTGCACCATTCTCTTCGAACCATCGAAAGCCCTCACTATAATGTTGCTAGGTTTCAGGGTCAAACCTTCATAGTCTAATCTGTCCAGAGCCTTATTAGGTAGCACGTTCAATGATGAACAAATATCTACTAGAACATGGGCCAAAGTAGTGACTCTGCATTCGACGGAGACGTGCAGTGCATCATTGTGTTTTCTTCCTCTGGGTGTCAGATCAGCATCAGAAAAACCTAAACCATTATCAACCGTCAAACTGGCCACACAATCTTCAAATTGGTCAACAGGGGTTTCTTGTGGCACATGGGCAGTTTTAAGGAACTTCACCAAAGCCTGTGCATGAGCTTCAGAGCAAAACAGTAGGGCTAACATTGAAATTTTAGAAGGGGTCTGCCCCAGCTGTTCGACCACATTGTAGTCGCTCTTTTTTATGATCTTCAAAATTTCTTCCATTTCCATTCTGGAAGCCTCTGGGATAGATTTTGAATGCGCCTTCGTCTGGATAGGTTCAATAAATATGTCTTTGCCCCGAGTCTCGACCGACTCGGTGATAGGGGTGGCAACTAGGGTAATCACGGGAATTGCAGTAGTGGTATCAGCAGGAATGACAGTAGGAATGATCACAGGACTAGTAACAGCATTTGGAGGAGAAGTCTCAGGGGAGAACACTCTTCCACTTCTTATTATTTTACTGGTCCTAACGATGTTGCCAATGTCAGAATCAGTATTTTCAGAGAATTGGTCTTCAACAGCCAGCAGGTCTTGCTTGACGCCGTGGTAGTAGATGTAAACCCCATAGTTTCAGGGAACATCCTTGTCCGAGGAGTACAAGATTGGCCCTGGCATAATGATAATTAGAGGAGCCAACTTCGGAGCAAATGTAATCCTGACGGGTCTTTTGGTGGAGACCCTGGGAGGATTCGCGAAAATGGTTATGATTGAAACATCTTTACAAGGAATAGTCGGGACGGGAGTCTTTTCAAACAAAATCTCTCTATCATCCATCAGGCGCTGAACACATGCCTTCAACAAATGACAACCAGTTGGTAGAGATAAACATAAATGGCAACCTTCATCGCAGTCCGGAAGTAAACCGGCTTTCAACAAGTTCCACTTAATGATCATGATAGGAGTAATAAGTTCCTCAACAGAAGTAACAAACATATCATCTTCAATGACGTAACACCACGACCGTGCTTGGGAATAGGAGCAGTGATGACATTGGCAATCTCAGGAGCATCAAATTCAATCTCCTTCGCCTCGGTCAGGTCTTTCACCTTGTTTTTCAAAGACCAACAGTCGTTTGTATCATGACCTGGACTGTTTGAATGACAAGCACAACGAGCATTTGGGTTGTAGCGAGGAGACGCAGTGTTGGGATTCTTAGGATCTTCCCGCAAAGTCACCAGATTAGATTTCAGCAAGTTTGACAAGACTTGAGACAGGGTCATGTTTATCTGGGTAATCTGTCTTATAGGCCTTTCTGCTCTAGGCTGATTATTCCTTTGTTGAGTAGGTGCAGGTTTAGAGATCATAACAGCCCCTACCGCTGGACGACGCTCGATTCTGATCTAATTTTGTTGATTGTACACAACACTGACCTCTTTTTTCCCTATGAAAGGTCTCTTTCCCGCACTTGAAGAGGCATCCTTCTGAATCTTGCCACTTCTAATCCCAGCTTCCACTCTTTCTCCTGTCAAAATCAATTCAGTAAAGCCGACTGAGGAGCTTCCAATCAGATGATTGAAAAACAGACCAGATAGGGTACCCAAAAACATATCCACTAACTCCCTATTAGACAGGGGCGGTTGGAATCTTCCTTCTAAATCCCTCCACTTCTGAGCATAGTATTTAAAGCCCTCACTTGAACCCATAGACATACTTTGGAGTTGTGTACGGGTGGGAGCAAGGTCTGCATTATACTGATACTGCTTGAAGAAAACAGCAGCCAGGTCTTCCCAATTACGAATGTTGGTCCCTTCCAGCTGGTAGAACCATTCTAGTTGAGTTCCGGATAGACTATCTTGAAAGAAGTGGACCCATAAGTCTTTGTCAGTAGTGTGAGGCCGAATCTTCCTCATATAAGATCAGAGGTGCATCTTGGGACATGAAACCCCATCATATTTGGCGAACACTGGCACCTTGAAGTTCTGTGGGATGACAACCCCAAAAACCAAACCCAGCTCATCAAAATCCAGCCCAGGCAACTTCTGGATTTCCATTGCACTCGGACGCTCTTCCAACTGTTTGTATTTTTCATCGGCTGAAGGATATTGCTCCTCATTATAGTCAGTCTCATTATCAGACTCCGTTGGACTAGGGTCTTCCTCTCTTGTCTCCCCTTCTTAATTTTCTCCTACTTTTGATAAAGATGTCAGCTCTACAACTTGCCTTAGCGGTCCTTTGAACCTCCTTTCCAAATTCACCACACCATCTGTCTTCCTTGGCTTCTTGGTCTTCTCTTTAACAATCAGGGCTTTCAGTTTCTCTTGCCCCTTGGCCAAAGCCATGATCATCTGTTGAAATTGAGCATTCTGAGTCTGTAGATCCTTCACTATTTGTTCTAGAGCCATTTCTTAAATAAACAGCGAAGAAGATGAGAAACCTGCTATGAAACCTGCTTATGCAACGATATAGATGATATATGTATGCAATGTTTTCAAGGATTTCTAAGACTTAAATTTTCTTAAACAGAAAGGGAACAAACGTTAATTGCATTAAGAAGTTTTATCGATCACAATGATGCCTCTTGGGCTTACAAAGGGAGTAGAAAAACAAAAATAACTCTCTAAGAAAAGAGACTCAAGCTTCCCACAGGCGCATCCTCTTTGGTGCAATGTAAGAATTTATACTCTTCTCCTCGTGAAGTAACCTGGTGAATTCTAAAACCTTCTTCTCGCTGGCGTAGAATTGGTTTTCGAAGGTATCCCATTCTTCTTTGAGTTGGATCCAGGATTTCCGTAGCTCCTCAAAATCAGTTGGCATGTCAGGATGAAGAACGGTGTAAGGAGTGTCTCCCTCAGCAATTGGCTTCATAATCATAGGTAAGATGGCGGGGTAAGGCATCATAAGACATTGAGCATGAGCTCGCACACATTTGAGGTAAGGCTCAAGAGGGATGGAATTCTTGTGCCCCAGTGTCTTGCTATCAAATCTATTTATCTTGCCCCAAGCTCGAATGAACCTCTTACGATAACCCTGAACATCATTCTCATAGTCAAATGTGATTCCTTGGACGAGTGCATCACGAGGATCATCCCTTCTAGCATAACCAAACTTTCGCAATGCCAAACAAGGATTATAAGTGATTCCTCCCTTAATGCATAAGAGAGGGACATTAGGGAATTCCCCACAACGATCAATGATGGTAACATTCTCGAAGGACTGAGAACACCAATGAATATCCGAATGTGTAAGGGACATCAGCCTATGAGACCATCTCATACCCTGCTTATTCTTCAAAATAGACCGAGGTAGGTGCGAAATAATCCACCTAGCCAATAGAGGAGTGCAACACACAAGGGTCCCTCTTCTCTTTAGAGTGTGAGTATACAGAGAGTGTAGAATATCCCCAAGTAAAGTAGGCACCGACTTATGAGACAGAAAAACCTTAACCGCATTCACATCTATGAGTTGGTTTGTGTTAGGGAATAGTACCATCCCATAGATGAGAAGGGCCAACACTTCTTCAAAAGCTTGTAAATCCAGGGTATCCCAAAAATAGCAAGCTTTCTAAAATAGAAACTTAGCTGGAAATCCTTGGACACCTCTTCTGGTTTCCCAATTTTCCACTACATCAGACCGTTGTAAAGATAGAGCTTGAGCAATCTCTTCGGGTTTTAGATCTCTTTCCATACCGTTAAATGGTAACTGATTAAGGATAGGTACCCCAATAATTGAGAAAACTCCTCCATAGTAGGCACTAACTGGTAATCAGGAAAAGTGAAGCAATGGTGTAACGGGTCAAAGAACTGAAAGAGCACCTTTAACATTTCTTCATCGGGGTTTAAAGTGACCAAGTTGAGAAGTCGACCATACTTTTCAGTGAAGGGAGAGCTTTCAGGAATCCTTGATTCTAATTCCTTGAGTTGAGGAGGTACTTTCACAAGGTTGAATTGGATAGTGTTCATGCGAGCTGATATCATGTCCTACAAAACAAGACAAAGATAAGCCCTAGAAAATCCTTGAAATGGTTAGCATGATATGCCATGTTATGATGTCATGATTATGCTAAGAAATCACAGATATATCAAGCACAAACAAATCACCCAAAAACCTTAGGTTTAAGGCTTGCATGGGTTTTAAGGTAATACCCTATTGAAGTTTTGATTGGTTTAACCTGTCCTATAAATAGTAACCGGGTTCTAAGGGATCTCAATATCACTGATCTTTCCCATAAGTTTCGTTCCGATAGATAACTAACTTGCAACCAAACAAAACTCGGGAGTCAAATCTCAAAGAGTGTAGCATCGAGTATCAACCGACTTTGGGAATACACCAAAGACGGTTATCTCACTACGTCCTAATAGCCAAGTTATTCAATTAAGGTTCTAAGGTCAGTTGATGCTTCATGACACCACACAGCGGCCCCATATTCTCCTTGATTAACTCAAGGGCTATCGGTACCAATGAAAGTGTCGCATCAACGTAGCCATCGCTTCAACCGTGTCGGTATACCCCACACAGTTTCCACGATCTATTGCTACTTACATAAAAGGTTTCCCCAGATCCAGGTGTAGGATCTATAGTAACCCAAACAATACCCTTAAAAGTAAAGCAATCAAAACAGACAAAGAAAACAGATTATAAATGAACTAGACCCTAAGGTAAACCCCACTTTTATTATTTTCCTCAACAGAGTCGCCAGTTCTGTGATACGGTGGCAGAACCGACTGCTAATACTGGTTTACATTTTATATACGCAAATGTTGCGGTAAGCAAGAGTCGCCACCGACTTTTCTTTTATCCAACAAAGGAAAGGGTGAAAAGAACAGAAAAAGACATTTTTCGAGATTTTTTGAGTAAAGGGGGTAGATTATGGAAAGGGAAAGTGTTAGCACCCTTTCAATCTGTGGTTTTCCATGAAAAAAATAATCGCATGAAAAATAATAACACACAGAAATTGAGACGAGAATAAGTTCTAAACCCTAAAATCTAATTGCCTATTAAAAAATATATATATTTTTGGTATTTTATGAAAAAGATTTGAAATTTAACCTAATCTCTAATTAATTTTAAATTAAGGAAAACAAATTAAATTAAAGTAAATTAAATTAATTTGTAAAAATTAATTTTTCTTAAAAAACTCTAAATCCTGTATTTTTGTAATTTTCTGATTTTTATGATTTTATGATTAAAATATAATTGGTTTTAAAAAACACAAAACAATAAAATAAAATAAAAAAGTAAAGAAAATAGAAAATGGGCCTGATGTATGAAGTAGAATGGGGGTGTGCCTCAGAAATTTGATAGGCCCAAAACAAGCAAGCCTAATGCCAGCATGTGGTTCAACGTTGTTGGCCCCTTTGAGGTCTATCATGAGCTCTAAGATCTGAAGCGTTGGATTATGCGTTGCCTGGATCTGATGGTGATGATGATAAAGCACATGGTATGCGCGCTTGGTGTGGAACCACTGAATCTGCAAGGAACAATTCAGAAAAATATTATGCAAGATGTAGGGATTTAACTCCTACCCTTGCCCACCACAAAGCCTTAACACGCGTTTTCTCAACCGTTGGGACGACTATATGTTGCACCCCAAAATTTGCCCTCTTTGTTTTAACGTTGATTGACTTATACTTTGTTTGCATATACATATGCATGCATCTCATTGTTTTCGTATTCATGGGATCAAGGTATTTGATCAACACAACAAAGCTGTCGTAATTTTTCAACGCATCTTTGAGTTGTGGAAGATTTGGGTGTTTTCGGTGAATTTAAAATAGTGCGAATTGGAAATAGTGTTTTTACTGATCAGAGTTTGAAAATTCGCATCTCCAGCTTGGAATGGTGTTTTGGGTTGATTCATGAGGTTTTGAAACCGTCTCGATGTTCTCTTCAATTTTTGTGTTCGGACCAAAAGCTAATTCTCAAAGGAAAGTCTCCGGATACGCGGTTCTTTTGGAAGTTATATGGTGAAAAATACAAAGAAAAAGGTGCTGAAAGTGCAATTTTCACACACTAGAAAATTCATAACTCGAAGACCGTTTATCGTTTTGAACCCGTTCCGGTGGCTAAAATTCCGTCTTGATGTCATGTACGTTTCGTATCTCACGGACGGAAGCCAGTTCTACCCAGAGAGTCTTCGAATATATGAATTTATCAAATATATTCGCACGAGAAAATTGTGACAAATATTCACCGGCTTCATCTTCAAAAAATCATAACTCGGTCGATTCTTATCTTATCGAGCCGGTTCGAGTGGCATTGGTTCAAAAATTGAGTTGATTAAATATTTCTTTCAGCTTTCCAATTCGAGCGATATTACGAAGGCCTTTGTTTTTGGTCTGAAGCGCGCGCAACGCGTTTGACAATCCTGAACCGAGAAATATTTTCATCTGAGACGAAACTTAAAAAAATCATAACTAAATCACCGTTTATCCGATCGAGCTCATCTTCGGACACAATGTTGTTCTCGACGTTGGCTACATTTTAGTTTCACATTTCAACTTCTAAAGTCGCTCCGAGATTCTTATGAATTTGCCTGAAACGTGTCGCACTCAAGTGAATTAAAATTCTGCATTAATATTTATGAATATTTGAGACCCATTAACCAAATTCACTCACATAAGCCCATAATATATATTCTTTTTACTCCAATTTCTCTCATAACTCACAAATATCCAAAAAACAATTAAAAAATTTCTCTCAATTCTCTCAAAGATCAAATCAAAGTTCTACACCTTTTTCATCAAGAACACAACAATAACTTCATCAAGATCTAAAAGTCAAGATCAAGAGCAATTATTCTCCGACTTTTGATCCGTTTGTTGCGATCTCTATACCTAAGCCTCCTCTTCACTTCTATCAGTGAGTTTTCTTGAATTAAGCACTTTTTAAAATAAGTGATTTTTTGGAATAAGTGTTTTTTCTTGGTTTTGTGTTGATTGAGGTTTTAATTGTATAATTGGGGCTTAATTATTAAGAATTGATTTGAATTGAGAATTTAATACCATTTTATTGAATTGCTTATTGAAATAAGTGATTAATTAAACTTGAGAAATTGATTTTGGTTGTAACTTGAAGTTGACATAGTGTTGTTGTGTTGATTTTTAGCCCTAGGTGTAGTTACACTATTGTTTAAGTTGAATTAGCTATAGAAAACTAGTTAGCACTAACACTAGTTTGAGATTTTGAACTCTTGATTAGATTAACACTAGTTTCTAATTCTTGATGTAGAATTTGTTAATAGTTTAGATTATGTAGATTCTAACACTAACTTTGATTTAGGTGTTCTAATATAAACTAACAATTAGTGTAGTTTAGGTATAATTGATTTTCAAGCTTCACTACATGTTTCCAATTATTTTTGGTTGATGATCATTGATATTTTTGTGCATTTGAAATGCATTTTTGCATATGATCTCAAGTTACTAATTCTTGACATATACTAATCTTTTACCAATTTTTAGTTGATTACTTGTTGCTTGCCATTTCAATGAATTGAAATAATTTCTAATGGACTCAAATGCCATTGCTAAACATTTTTGAAGCAAGTTTGATAAAAAATATCTTAATACTTGGCAAATGACAAAGTTTGACATAATTGATGTTTTTGCTCTAACTTTTGATCCGTATTGAGTTTTTCCGACATTCTTTAATGAAAATCGATTTTCTTGAGCCATCCAAAATCTCTCACGCGAGTATTTTTTTGATTCGGACAAATTTCGTTCCATTTTTCTGCTACTGTAGCAGTTACAAAAATCACATTTCGAAACGAAATTTGGCCGAACCGAGTTAATTTTTGAAACCGTTTGCATGTTTCTATGTCACTTTAATTTTTGCGGTTGATTTCAGATGCTTTTCGATTAATTTTCTAACTTTTCAATTCAAGTTTTTTGCACATTATCTAGTATTTCATTGTTGAATTATGATACTTTTTGTGTGTTACTCATACTTTGATGTCAAGTAATATCATTTGGTTTTAACTAATTGTTTGAGAACTTTGTGAATTTAGCGTATCGGAATACATTTTGATTCACAACTTTTGTGTTTGGCAAATTGTGAGTTGATTCCTATTCATCACACTTTTGGCATAAATACATAAACTCATGAATTGAAGTTAATTTGCAATTTGTTGATTAAATTCCGATATATTAAATTCATGTGGTTTTAAGATTTTAATTCTTGATTTTTAGATCAATCTTGAGGTTACATGTTCATGTGCAAGTTCCGGATAACCATCTCATGCTAATATTCAAGATTAATGCACTAAAACTTTGATTTCCAAATTGATTCATGATGAATTTCAAAATGTGCATAATGCTGTCCGAAACTTGTATTTCGCATGTGCATTGAGTTTTAGTTTGTGAATATGCATTGTTATACTTATTTGAGCATTTCTTCGATATCGATAGCAAGTTTGGATGTTTCTAAACCGGTTTTTGCACCTATTTTCATGAGTACGAGGTTGCTGTCTGGAATGCTATGTTATGCTCCCTTTGACTTGTTTGCTTTTTCTTGTACATATTCATACTTCATTTTTGTGCATATTGTTAATTGTCATTATCACATTTGATTTTGTGTTATCTACTAACAAATTCTATGAGATGTGTATACTTTGAGAAGCAATTATTCTCTTTGGTGACGGATACACTTTGCTCGCATATGTTGTTCACGCTTCTGACGCTATTTGTTGTTGATTCTAGTTTGCGGCGCCCTCCGAGTTTTTGCCATGCTTTGACTTGGTTTTTGCGGATTTTTATTATCCGTTTAGTATGGTTTCAGACCATTTGTTGTAATATTACATTTACCACTTTCTAGAGATCATGTATAGTAGGAGCGTTTATCACTTTCTAGAACTCATGTGAAGTAGGAAGTAGGAAATAAAGAGCGTGTGCTCGAAGTTGCTGTTTAAAGACCTGTAGCAGGCATTCCACACTTCATTTGCTATATGTGTTGTGCTTGTGTTTGTTTACTTTCTTGTTGATCGATGAGTCACTCAATTTAGAAATTGAGATCACGACTTCGCTCTCAGTGCATGCTCCCTATAGGATTTTATCACTTTCCTTTATTTCTTGTTGATCGATGAGTCACTCAATTTAGAAATTGAGATCACGACTTCGCTCTTATTGCATGCTCCCTATAGGATAGTTTTGTTAGACTTTCTTAGGTAATGGTAGCCTAGATAAATTCTCTCTAGTTGTGCTTGCTTGAGCTAACTCTCTTGAGCTTATTGGCTTACCTGTTTGATTTCATCTTTGTGTACATGTTTTGAGATGATATACCCTCTGCATGTTCCCTTAGGAGCTCTCAATTCGACTATAGATGATGAATCGAGATAGACATAGTTTTAGGTGATAGACCCTTGCTATGCTCCTTTAGGACTTCTTGATTCATCTATAGATGATGATTTGAGATAGACATTAGGGTTGTTATCCAAGCATGTCAACATAGGGTAGATATTTCCCTTTAAAACTCAATCTTAGGATCAATCATTGTATGATAACATTAGGGATAGATTTAGACTAGTCTCCCTTAGATGTTTTTCTTTCTTTTGCATCCATGCATTAAAACAAAAATTTCCTTTTTCTTTGAAAATATTAAAACATCTAACAACTTCCAAATCCTTCTTCAAGGTAAAAGATATCAACCAATGCAAACTCTTTTGTGCCTTCGGGCTTTTCTTTCAAACTCTTTTCAGAAAGAACATGTTAATTCACTTTTGTGCTGACGCATAAATCTCCAAAGGTCGAGTTGCGGCAAAAGGTGAAATTAATGTTGTTCATTAAAAAAATACAAACAAACAAAAACATTTCAGCCGAACTACGGTAGCTCTGATTCCTCAAATGGGATACATAGGCATTGGGGTAGGGCCCAAGCGAGCACAATTTTATTTTCCCTACATTCTTTTCTCATTCCTTTTGCATGTATTCTCCCTTCAGTAGTATAGTAAACAATAAGCATATATTAAACACACCCATAAGATAGATAACAAGAGTGGATACCGTAGAGTACTACGGGCGTGTGGGGTGCTAATACCTTCCCCTCGCGTAACAGACTCCCTTACCCTTACCTCTTGGTCGTTCGACCTTGATTTCACCCTTCTCAAGTTTACTCGATGTTTACCTTTCCCCTCTTGTGGAATAAAAAACGTTTGATGGAGACTTCATTGATTTCATTATCAGTTGATTGGTCAGCCGGTTGTTTCACTATACATCCGGTAACATAATCACATTAATAAATATATAATATAAATCAAATGTTAAAGGTCAAACCAATCAAAGCACGTGTGCATGGTGGGTCCCTATTATTTGAACAAACCAATCAAAGAAGAACATTATGCCACGTAGAGTCCTTGGCCGGTCAAACCACCCTGGGCGGTGGCTCAGGTCACCCTCCTCGGTTGCCCAAAAATCCATTCTTGTGAAATTCATTGAAAACCAACAAGAAAATAACCCTACTGGACTAAATAAGACCTTGTGAATCAAATGGCATGGCTGATTTGTCTTAAAAAGGCTTATATCGTGAGATACGAAGCTTCAAAAGCTTTGTTCCCTAACAATGGCACAATGGTGTTTCTGCACTAAAGCTTCCATGTAAAATGTTAGAACATTTGCAATGATGAGTATGATCTATGTCAGCATGCTTACAACAATTAAATCATCATAAATCTTAAAAATTACCACTTACCCACTTACCAACCGGAGCTTCTTCAAGAGGGGGTTCTGGCACTGATTTATGGTGAACTAGGAATGGTACCAACCCCTGGCAACTTCAGGAGAGTGATGTTAGACTTGAAATTCCTTAAGCACGACTGAAGAATATGGTTTGAAGCTTCTAGTTTTTTTGAAAGTTTTGAGAATTTTTGTGCTTGCTATAGAGGCAGCTGCGCATCCCCTCTTGCTCTCAATCTCTTCTATTTATATATGCTAGCAATCAGGTTAACAAATTCTTGCCAAATCTCCATGGCTTGATGAGAAGAATATGAGTTTTTAATTTGTATCAAAACTTGCTATTTCAAGAAAATATCTTTCTCCTTTTGTCCCATGCGTTTTTCTTTGACATGCCAGCCTATCTCATCCCTTATTTGATGAGAAAAAGATTCTCAAATCATATCTTACATAATTTCCATTATTTATTTATTTAATTTGGATTTTAATGAATAAAAAATAAAAATAAAAAATAAAAATAATTATATAATGTATGAGTGAGCTCAGAGGTCGTGGACCATGTTAAGAACAAGTTTCAAGCATGAAAACATGGGCCCATTTGGAAAAATTTGAGTTAGGTCAATATTGGCTTCATGCATTTTTCCAAAAATTGGTCAACTTTAGCAATGCATATCTCTCTCAATATTAACCCTAAAAGGGTGTTCTTGGACTTTTTAGAGAGCTTAGGATGTCCTTTAAACAAATTTTTTGCTTTTACTTAAATTTGATCTTCCATGTTCATGTAAGGTGCTTTGACCCAAAAGGTGTTTTTGTTGACTTTTTGAAAGGACCTATAATGTATGAGCTTGTATCTTTCCAATGGTGCATTTCTTGAACTTGAGGGCTGAAGAGAAGTTGTAGGGAATTGGATTCTCTTCAAAATGAGCCTTGGTGGAAAAATTTCTGATAAAGTATGAGAAAGCTATGCCTGGTCAAAGTTTGGTTGACTTTTCCTATAGAAACCCTAATTTGCCACTTTTGACTTTTGATGAGTTAGGAGCATTTCTTGAGGAATCGTGATCAATCCTTGATAAAATGATTAATATCACTTCAAAATGTTTATTTTGACCAAAAATCTTAAAGTTTGACTGTATTTGGGCCACAGTTGACTTTTGACCTACTATAGTTGATTTCGAGGTATTTGAGTAGTTGATTGAGCAAACTTATTGTGTAAGGCATGACATTTGGCATGGGTGATTTTGAGGACATATTAGCACAATAGAGAACATTTGGGATCCTTGGTACTCACACATCTTGCTTAAAATTAAAACCCTAGTTGGAGGACCCATGCTTAGGAGGAGAATTTGTCTGATCAATTCTTGGTCAACCTTGAGCAATTGAGGACCTCTAGGAGTATGCCTTGTGTGAAACTGGGAGGGAAAATTTTGGGGTACAACAAGCTCATTCAAATGATTTGAAATAAGATTTCAAACAAATATGTCCCAATATCTTTACTGAAGACTGACTCCATGGTGCTATGTTGCAGTGTTCAACAGTTGCTGAAGACTACTATTGATGTTTTTTTTATTGTTCTAATTTTGAAGTTGTAATTTTTATTTTATTTGTTTTAGTCAAAATTTTCCAAAGGGGGCGATTATAAGTTCTCTAGTTTTAAGGATTGGCGTTAAATTTTGTAAAACAAATAATACAACAATATGTTAGATATGAAGTATTAACTTGCTAACAGAAACATGTTGAGTAAGAAGTCTTATCTTATGTTAGGACATCTTAAGTTGAAGTACTTCAACATCTGGAACAACATGTCGGATAATATGTCCTATGAAGGAGCATACGACATCACGCCTGAGCTGAAGTGGACAATTAGATTATGTTATGATTTAAGTGATGTAGAATATTTTGGGAAATATTATGCAATATTATATGGCGTTGATTTAAAGGCCAAGAAGAATCTAATCATAATATTGAAGAATATACAGTTTCTAAATTTGGAGATAATTTAGGAATATTTGATTGAAGACCTTGATTGTAGCAAAAGTTACTGCTGGTTGTTACAACTGATATGCTGTAGTTTGAAGGCTCTAATCCAGCTGGGTGTAGGTTTAAATAGAAGTGTTTCTAACCTAGGAAAGGCACGAGTTCAATATGTAGAAGTCTAGAGATTTATCTTTTTTTCCGCTCTCTAGGAGAGTTGGTGTAAGTGAACCACTTGGGTTGTGAGATGGTCAGTGTTATTCTCACTCAGAAGCTGTGAAGTAATGATTTGAGTATTTTTCTTGGAGGAATATTTGAAGCAACTCCAAGTTATGGTCTTAGTCAAGAGTCTTGGATAGTGATTATCATGGAAGTGCATCTTCCTGTTTGTTCAGAATTGTGTTGATCCAATCGGTGTTTGTAATTGAAGAGGGATTGAGGAGGGTCTCATATCTAGGTGAGTCTTAAATAGAAATCTAGGAAGGGTAGTGGTTAAGTGAGAAGTTGTAAACGCGAGAGTTTAGCTTTGAGTTGATATTATCATAGTGGATTTGTCCCTGGCTTGGTATGCCCTCAGAGTAGGAGAGTTGCTCCGAACTGGGTTAACAATTCAAGTATGTTATTTATGCTTTTCAGTTCTGTTTTTATTGTTAATACCTTGCCTATTTGTTTATGTCGGATCAGATGTCCCAACATGCCATACGACATCTGAGTTCTGTCATACCAGAATTTCAAGGGGGGGGGGGGGGGGGGGGGCATGTGTGTTCATACTTGGTTGAGCTGAAGCTGCTGCTGCTTCTGTTGTGTATTGCATGTGCTTTTATTTGGGGGTTTTTCTCTTGAGGGGGAGAACTGTTTGTGTATGAGGGAGGGAGTAATAAACTTGTCTGATTGTATAATATTGTAAGTTGTGTTGTGTTTTTACAGAGTTTACATGGTTTCATGTAACTTGTGTTTGTGGTTTTATTCATCTCTCCAGATGTTTGTGCAAAGGTTATTTTAGCCCAAATTTTCCAAATTGGGAGATTGTTAGGTCTGCGATTTCTCGGTTGGCAATAATTTTGGTAAAAAAAAATAGTTGGCAACAATTTTATCAAAATATGTTTCTTTGGGAAAAACATGTATTGCAATCTAATGTTGAACAAGATGTCATAACATCTTGACCAACTGGTATAATAGAGTCTGCTGGTACTTATTTGACAAATGTTCTATCAAATGTTGTAACATGTTGTAATAGAACATTATGACAATACAACTTGACTATTTCCTTGAATATTTGATTAAAAAATATGAGATTATAGAGATTTCTAGTAATCATAACAAGTGCAGGCAATGAAGGAATTTTAGGAACAATTACATATTTGATTTGTTTCATAAAAAGGATCTTTGAGACTTTTTAGGAAATATTCAAAAGATTTATTTTTTACTTCTATTTTTGTAGAGAAGATTCTACAAGGATTTAGAGCTGGAGATTTGATTTGATTTAAGAGTCCAAGCCTAACTACAGAAGTCTATATAAGGAGACGTCCAAGACCTAGTTTTTAAGTAGCATAGTTTTATTGTAAAACCTTGTAAAAAATAAGAGTTTAGGTTTTGAGAATTCCTTAGTTTCTCAATATTTTTTTGTAAGGCCTCATGCATCTTTTGATGCATTTGAGTTGACTGATTATTACTTGTTTATCAAGTTATTGTTCTCCTTTAAGCTTTTAAGCAAAGAGTTGAGTATTGTTCTTAGTGAAGCTTTTAAGAAAACTAAGTATTTTTATTTTGGAAGAGTGTTATTCCTTTTTGGTTTCTTGAGACATTCCCTAGGATTGGGATTGTTATTTTATATCACTGCGATGATTTAGAGTGAGAGGAGTTCTCATATATAGGAGGTTCCTATGTAGAAATTGCATTGGGTAGGGATTAAGTGAGAAGTGTAAACTAGGATTATTTAGCTTCAAATTGATACTATTGATAGTGGATTTCCTTTCTGGATTGGTATCCCCCAGAGTAGGTGAGTTGCGCCAAATTGGGTTAACAATTGATTGTGTTCTTTAAATTTCTACAATTTACTTTTCTGCATAACTTTTTTGTTTTTAGCAAGTTTGTTTTTCTGTCAGCTGATGATATAACATCTGTCATGACATTGTGTGTTGTTGAGACATCAGTCTTGACTTTTGATATTGTGTGTGCCATAATTTCAAACTTATTCACTTCAACAATGGCCTCATTCATGAAAACTAAGAGCCAGAAGAAATCCAAAGGGGTTCGCCTCTCGTTTCCAAGCTCAATGCTCCTCTGGTATCTCGAAATCGGGAATATGTTCCTGAGCCACCATTGAAGGCAGAAAAACTCTGAATCTTTAAATATCAGGTGCTTCTTCCCTTTACTGTTTTTGAAAATGTCCATGCTTTCATGGGTCTATTCCCCAATCCTTCTAGTGACCCCAATAGGATTTAGTAATTCTTTCCAGCATACTACCATACTAAACCTAAAGTTAGTGAGAAAGAACCCATGGATGTAACTTATTTACTTTGCACCTCTATTGTCTTTCGTTCTTCTCCTTTGGTTAACACAGACTATATCGTCTGATTAGACAAAGTCGAAAAGGAAATGGGTCAAACCTGGAAAGACAAAGGAATCTTCGATCTGATTCAGCTGTCAGTGGATTATGGGTTCACTTTATGAATCCCTAGAGGAATGAGTGTTGAGTATCAACACATTGGAGCCCAACACAAAATATCTACTTGTTGGACCTTTCAGGCTACACCAACTTTAGCTAAATGCCACATTCGAGCATATTTTGGCTGTCAATAAACCATATGACGATGATGACTCTATCAAGCACATGAACATCAAAAGCGCTCACATATCTTGAATGACCCCCAATGACTCATCTCTTTCACTACAAGCAACTTTTACTAAGTATTTCTTATTGTTCTTGAAGTGTTACAAGTTTTCACTGGCTATGGCACCCTTTTCCAACTGAAGCCATGAACCTGAATGGTTCACCATAGATTTTCCTCCATCGAACCCCAACCAAGAAGTTGAATCTAGAGAAATTGGGAAAGCTTTTCTTATTTCCAAACTCATTACCACTAGGTTTGTTCCTAAGGAAGGTGTGAAGATAATCATTTACCAACCTAATTTTATGTCTGCTAATTGGGAATTTGCCAAATTCTTCCCAAGTCCTTTTTTGATCGAAGGAGCAACATTTACATTTAGTCGGCTACTTTCTCTAAAGATGAATATGTTGATCGCATCAAGCGTCATGTTGTTGACTAACCTAACCTCACTCCTTCCTCTTTCCAACCATCCTTTTACTACACAAAGGAAGTCGATACTTGGTGGAAAACGTACCATGATAAAGAGTTCCACCCAGTTCCAACATTATTTCAACGTCTAATAGATTCCTTCTCCCTTATCCCTTATGTAGGAACAATTCAAAAATGGTAGAAGCAAACACATAAAAAAGATCCAAGCTTTCCAAAAATACTTTGAAGATTTATATAGTCCTTCTTGTCTTAATCAGACCATCTATGAAGGCACTCTTACTTTGATAGAAATTTACGAAAAAACTCCCTGACCTAAAAATTCCTTCGTATGTCGCAGGAAAGGACGGGTATGAGTTTGCTTTCAAATTCTACCCCCCTGAATTTCCCCATCTGCCAAGCTCTGACATGGCCTTGTAATTTTGACTACTGTTTCCTCGGTGGTTCATTTATGGGTCGTATTTGAAGGTGATTAAAAACTAATGTTTAAAACCGTCTCAAAGAGAGGTCTCGACTAAGCACAATATAGACATCTTCAAAGGACATCTTCATGTCGATATAAAACATGTCAAGGTTTTATCTCCGGTATATGAAAGTAAGGAAAGATACATGATCATTAAACTTATTCATACACTTCTTTTCAAATTTAGTACTTACTTCGTTATTATATATTTCCCAGCAGCCGAACATAGGAAAAGAACTAGGGATGTAACTAGTGACGCTGTTGTCACTGCATATAAAAAGGCTAAAGAAGGAGCCTCAATGCACACAACTCAGGTTCAATTTTATTTATGAGATTTCCTATGTTTCAACATGTATATTTTTGTGTGTATTTCATATGCATTTACTTTTCCCATGTACATGTTAATGATGAGCCTCATCCTAGTCCTCAGAAACGGCGAAAAGGCACCTACACTGAGGAAGTCGAAACTGAGACGACTGCTAGGAATTCTTTGCCAGAGACTCCTAAGAAGAAAAAGAAATCCAGGATTACTCAAACTTCCCCCATCCCCAAGGTAGTTTCATCTCCTAAGGTTTCTCTCCTTGTCGAGGCTAAATCTGGGAAACATATCATTCTGAAAACTGGCACCAAAATAGCAAAAGTAGATGCGCTTATAGCTTCTGGAAAACTTGAGAGCACTAACTCTAGCCCAGATTCCAGTGTATTTTAGGTATTAATATCTTCAACAAGTTTATTCATTGATAAAACATCATTTATAACATCCTTTTCTTGAATTCTTACAGAAAAATCCATTTGGAAAGGTCATGTCAAAATACAACCTTGTATGCCTACAACTACAAGCTCCCCACAATTCCTTAATGATTTTTCCAAAGAAGAAGAAAAAAATTTTGAAATTCAAAGTGATCCCCACTCTGTAGATGTCAATCTTGATAATTTGAGTGCCTCTTCTTCAAACACCAACAGTGAGATCCATAATACTCCCCTGAAAGTGAGCGTGTTGATCACGAAGATAAGTATCAACCTCTATCACCCGTTAGTCATCGGCAAGATGGTACTTTTGAAGTTAATCAAAGTAATGCAAATTCCACTGAGGATAAGACTGGTGAAGATAATCTGTTGAAAAATGATGCCAATCTGAAGAATAAACCAGAAAGTCATATCTCTCTTTGTACTGCTTCGATTGCTTTGTCACCTGTTGCTTAGACGAAGATGTCCCAAGATGAATTAGTTGCGCTTAAAAAGAAAAAACCCTCTAAGTAATTAAAAATCATTATGATTACTAGAGTTACTTTGACTGACAAGTGCTCAAGTTCTTCAATAGCTTATGGGGAAGTTTCTTTTGTCGAACCCCTCGAAGGCATGCTTCGCCAGCTTAAAGCCAAAATTCTTAATGATGATCTTTTCCAAATGTTGGAGACAAATTCAATGTCTTGTCACGGTATCAAGGATTTGATAAAAAAGGTCGACCTTCTTACTCCTCCTGATATCCTCAGCTTTATGGTGGAATTCATGCCTTTTCTCGACCAGATCATCATTGATATTTCCATAAAGAATGACGCGTTGACTAAGATGAAACCTAAGCAGCAAACTCGATCACATTAATGAGATTTGGCCAACAAGTCTAGGATCAAGATCAAGGAAATAGAAAATTCCTTTCAACAAGAGGAACAAGACTTTTAGTCTCGAGTTGCAAACATCTTGAAATGGAAGTTTCATACCCTAATTTTCACCCTAAGATCCCTCATTTTGCATGTTTGCAATACATAAATATCATAACCTTGGGTTCTCTCTCTCTCTCTCTCTCTCTCTCTCTCTCTCTCTCTCTCTCTCCTTTAAGTTTATCCTTGAGGGATCACCAAGCACTTTAATTGTGTATCTTTTACATACATGTTTTGTTTTTACTAATATCTAACTAAAATTTAAAAAGTTGTTTATTTCCCTTTTGTGTTTTGTATATTATAGGTGTTTATACAATTGCATCTATCTCACCCCCTAAGTTAGGGTTTTTGAAAATTAATCCCCCGTCATTTAATTAGGACTCAATAGGCTTGAACTTCAAAGTTATGCCTCTATCATCCAACTGCCATGTCTTGAGCATCCTTTAACTTCATATGGACAAGTTTGTCTTAATGTATTATGAGTTGATTCATCAAGAAACTTCATAGATTCATATGTTTGTTTTCGTGCCTTCTTCAAAAAGTTTCATTAAGCTATGAGCCTAATCATCAAGTGTGCTTCAAGATAACATTGATCCGAGGTCTTATCTACTTCATCATGCCTTAAATTGCAAGCAAAGTTCAAAAGATTCAAAGTTGATTCAAGGTGCTTGGAAGTGATTCTTTTTGCTATAGACTCTTCTCATTATCCCCCAACAACTTCTCTTTACATGATAAGAGCCATTTATGCTTGGAGGATCATCAAAAGTGTGAATACATTAGAGGTCACTTTGGAGATTTTGACTTAATTTTTTCCAACTTACAAGGATCATAACTTGATCAATTTTCATCATTGGAAGCTCATTCTTTTTCTACCATAATCTTAAATATGTCTTCTACAAGTTTGATTCACGGAGAAAGGCCTAAAAATGCTTGGAAGGTCATTAAATTAAAGGAGACATTATAGGTCATTTTTAATCCTTATGGACTTGAAATTTTTCTAAGTTAAATGTGCTTGTTTTCAGTCAACTTCAACACATCAAATTTTTTTGCTCAAACATCCAAATGAATACTTTTTTTAGCTTATTGTAAAGCTTATAGGAAGTTCTATCAAATGCAAAAAGAACGAACTCATAAAGCCCATTGTGCATGATGCCCCCATGGATCTAAAGTTCGTTATTTGAGACTGAAATTTGCTCCATGATCAGATTTTGTAAAACTTGAATTCATTTGTTAAGCCAAATTAAGAGTCATTCATGTGTCTAAACAAGTTTAGAAACCTTCTAGAAGTTGTTTAACATTCACAATGCAAGGAATGAGAGAGTTTTAACAGCCTTGCAAGTCACACTTTTAGCACCTTCGAGCTTCACACAAATTCCATAATTTTGGATCCAATTCACACGCTTGAGCATTGCATCATCTTCAGCTATAAATAGATATCTCATTCCCTGCCTTTCTCAAGCTTTTGATAGCAAAAATACCCCTTCTAAGATCTCATTCAAACTCTTCATCTTGTACTTTGTTTTTTGATTTCCACCTTCCAAACACTAAAATTCTCCACTCAGTTAGCTTCATCAACATTCGGTAAAGCTAACCAGCCCAAGAGGGAGAAGAATTAAGCTTTAATTAAAGCTCACCAAGTTCAATTTCAGACCAAAACCATCACACTTCATTCAGGTAGTTAGAGGCATTAAATCTCCTAACTCAAATTATTGTGATGATCTTTGGTGTGCTGTGATGCTTACTGCATCGTTAGTTTTCATTAATTGATCCATTTGATGTGTCTATTTTTGAATTTTATGTTTACAAACTCTTCTGGTTTTTCTTAAATCGAGTAGCCTATAGTTTAAATTTTTTTCGCGAAGGCATGGTTAAGAATGTCTTGATGAGACGCTTTTAACGATACCGGTCTCATGAGCAATGGTTACATCTTTTTGAAACACGATTTTTCCCTAGTTGCAGGTGGCTGGAGGTTGAAGATGACCAATATGTCATCTCTAACCAATGAAAGCGTTCGAAACATTTTAATTTGGTTAGTGTGACTTTTGTTGCTTATGTGCATGCACATTGACTCTATTCCATCATGAACCATCACTTCTAAACCACTGGATCTACCAACATGTTTTAATGAATCAAATCTAACGCCTCATATTTTTTCTGATTTATTTCATTTTTATAAATTTGTGAAAAATACTTTTATCTTTAAATAATTCACATCTCTCTCATTTTTATCCAAAAATTATAAAAAATTGCACAAAAATACTTTTATTTATTTCTGATTTAATGAATACTTTTTTAGATTTTTATTTTTATGTTTGCTATTTTTTTATATTTTTTTTATTATTTGCTTTGTTTTAATTGGTTTAAAAATGTTTTATTACTTTTAAAATATTTTTGATGACCTATGGTGATTTTATTTGATTTTTATTTTAGTGATTTTATAGTTTCTGATTTCCAAAAATGATGAAACTATTTTCTAAAAATATTATGGACCATTTATGATTTTTCTATGGTCTTATCTAATTTTTATTTGATATTTTGAATTAGTTTGGTATTTTTCCTTTAATTTTTAAAAGTATTTAAAAAAATCATTTTCTTATTTTATTTTGTTTATTTTGGCAACTTAAATTTTGTATATATTGGTTGATTTGGATCTTGATCATTTAGGTCATGAATTTCATCAACATCAATGGAACTTGGGTGTTGATAGGTTGAAAAATAAAATCTACCAAAATGGATGATTGATTTTGATGAAGTTAGACATAATTCATGATCCAATTTAGATTTATACTTTTGTCTCGTTTACTTTATCTCATCTTCATCTCTTTCTTCTTATTTTTATTTTTGGATTAATTGAATGATTGATGATTCATCTAGTTCAATTGAATGTTGATTGGTACTTGATGAACTTTCATCATTTTAAATCTACCTCTAAGTGACCAATTGGTCACTCAAGGTACTTTGAACTAGTAAAAGTTTGTTTTGAGGTACCATGAATGATTTTATTGGTGTAATGATTTCATCTCCTTGACTTAGATCTTGATCCACCTTTGTTTTTACTTGTCTACATGTTTTAGGAGTATGATTTTTATCATTCTTTAACATGTATGATACATACATTTTTATTGACCAGCCTCATATAATATTGACTTCTACATAAGTTCTTCTGCGATTGCTTAACATAGCGCTACATTTGTCCTGAATCAGAAAACTAACATACTAACTCTAACATTTATTGTACTAATTTTTACTTTAATGCAATTTAAATTTCTCACAATTTACTTTATGTCGTTTAATTTTATCATCTTTATCATTCATGTCATTTATCTTTTTACTCTTTATTTTATGCCATTTTATCCTTGTCCATTTGAACTTTAATTTTATGTCATTTTTTATTTGTCCACTTGGACATTTGTTTATATTTATGCACCTTTTTTCCTTTATCCACTTGGACTTTTATTTTTGTTCTTAAATCATTAATAATCAACTGGAACATTAAAAGACTTAAGGCTCTTTATGGACTATGGTTACTATCCCTTAGTATAATATAGTATTTGGACCTTTAGACTTAGGATATGACCTTGTTACATTGAGACCTTTGGGTCTTGAGACCTTGTTGTTAATTTCTCTGTGTATTGAAAATTTTGTGTGTGCAAGTGTTACTTTAAATTTCATCTGATGCAAAAATAATTCATCTGATACATGCCAGGTTATCTGTACCTTTTTGAATTCATCTGATGTAAGTTTTCACCTGAGACACTTATTATTCATCAGATGCAAGTTTGCATCTAAGACACTTATTATTCATCTAATACAAGTTTGCACCTGAGGCACTTATTATTCATCTGATGCTCATTACTTCATTGTGTGACTTTAATCTAAAGGATGAGAATGCTATGTTGACTTTATTATGTCAAGTGTTGGCTTCTTGTTTGGTTAGATATTTCTTACCATAGCTTTTAATTTTTGCTTTAAGATAGCCCGTTCATCTCTTGTCCATCTTCTTTAATTTCAAAATCTTCTCCCTCCTTTTCAAAACTTTCTTTGCTTGCAAACTTAGACCACTTTCATAATAAATAAAAACCTTGACTTTGTCAAGTGCATTTTCAAAATCTTTTTCTTAATCAAAATTTAATTCACTTTACCGAAGTCTAACTCTTTTCTTCAGAGACTAAAAAATACAAAACCTCACTTCAAACCTTTTTCCATTTGGCTTTTGATTTTAAAACCTTTTCTTAAAAGATTATATGTGAGTCATCTTTATGGTTGAGAAGTAATTCTCCCTGATTCAGAATCTTGATTGATATGATGTTGAATCTTTTCCACTTGAAGAGGTTAGTGGCATACTTATTGAGTTGTCCAAGATGTAGTCCTCCTTTCACTTGTGACGCAAAAGTCTATCATTGTCATATTCATGGATATGTGGTTAAGTATTCTCTCTAAGATGATAAAATGTCTCTTCTCTTAAAATTTACCAATAGACAGTTTTGTCCTTTTTTAAAAGAACTACGAGGTTCTGATTTCATCATTAAACATTGATGGTATGTAGACACAGAGCTCATTGTAGTTTTTCTAAATCAAAATTTTAAAAACCATTTCTTTTCTCATCACTCTAGTCCTTTTTTGCAAACAATTATTTTTTAGCCAAATACACAGATTTTCAAAGAGGTTCCTGCAGAGTATCGTAGATATTTAGGATGTTAATATCTTCCCTTGTCATAACCAACCCCCTTACCTAGATCTTTGTTTTTATTAATTTTTTGTGTTAAAATTTCTTTGGATTTTATTTGCTCTTTTCCCATTTTCTTTGAAAACAATAAAGTGCGGTGACGACTTTCACTTAGTGAGTTAAGTCAATTAATGACTTAATCTCAACTTTTCACCGCTACAGAAATTTGACGACTCTACTTAGAAAAAAATCTCTAAGTGGATTGAGTCTATCTTTATTTATCTGTGCATGTGCTATTATTGTTGTATGTATGTTTTCTTGTCTGGATTTTTCTGGTTTTCAGGGTTTTTTTTATATAAAAAAATTAAAATAAAATCCCATAATATTTTTATGGAGAAATAATAAGAACACCCTTTTTTCAACATTCACTTTCTTATTATTTAAAATATGTGTGGGTCCTACCCATTTATGTAAGATCCATTTCAATAGTGAGGGACCTACACATATTTCAATCAATAAAAAATTGAGTGTATGAGAGAATGTTACTAGCACTTTTATTTTTATAAATACAATAAAAAGTATATTATTCTTAATATAATATATTTTGAAGTACAATATTATTTTTTATAAACACTATAATATGTGTTAGGATAGTAATGAAAAAGAGTGAGTAGTTAGTGATATGGTTAGTTAAGTTTGTTACGAAAGTTACTTATATGTTGATAACTAAATTTTCACTCTCTAACTAATTACAAGTGATGCATGCTGCATATATATTGAAAGCACCATGCAGTGTAAATCACGATGAACAATATCATCTAAATCACATACAAAGAATGAGTTGATTCTCTAAACAAATCATTAATGGAGTCCTCTATAGTTTACTCTTCAATTATTGTTATCAATCGCTTAAGGGATCTTTCTTTCGGTCACATTCTCGCTCTCTCATTTCTCTCATCTCTACCAATCTACATTTCTTGCATCAGAAACGGTCAATAAAAATCTTCAAATAATCTTTTATGGTATATCAAGATAGTGACGTTCAAGAAACACAAGATGTATTCAAAATCTCATAAATAATGACATTAATAATTTGTGAGTGTAACTTCACAATTAAATCTTCTATATATTAGACGATATTGATCAGTATATTTTGATGCACATTTTTTTATGATTTTACTTAGACATTTTCTTAGTTTGTTTTGTTTATTTTACTGTTTTATTATGTTTTTATATTTTAGTTTATTGGTTGCCTTTATTTAATTTTCTTATTTTATTTTCCGCATAAACACTTTTTAATGTAAAAATCATAAATGGAGCTACGGGATATCGTTTTACGCATTCTGATATGCTTTCGAAAGCTAAGAGAAAGAGCTACAAATTTTACGTTGAAGGCAAAAGCTTATTTGGACTGTAGAAGCTTCAAATAATTCGTTGAAGTTCTAGACTTTAAAAACATTTACTTTTAGGCCGATTTTTGGGCCGAGTTTTTTAATGTTTTTTGACCCGATTGGGTTAGAATTACTGTTCATGGCGTCTCATTTTATTGTTCACAAAAATAATTCAGAAGCTTTGTACAAATCTTATGGAGAGCTAAAACTTCCTCTGAGTTAATTTGCTGTATTCAGGTTTCAATACTTGATGTTAATATAATTATACAATTCAACTACTATTCATATCAATCCAGTTTTATGCTATTCATTTGCTTAATCTGAATTATCATAGAGTAGTTTTGTTGATTCAATCGATTTATGTTCCTAAATTTGATTGTGTGCTATCGTCTGTTTAATTAGTTAATTCACTTATTTCTTAACCATATGCTTTATTCGGTGAAAAGGAAACATAATTTTTATAATTTCATTCTCGCTTGTTGATTGATTTTGTGATCGAATATGAATAGAACCGACTGAGGCAATGAGTTATAGTAATCAATTATAGGTAGAAACCGAAATAACATATTAACTTATTTTCATAATCAATTATTTTAATTATTTTTTCCTTGTTTCTAAATTAAAATTAAAGCTACCCCCCCCCCCCCCCCCCCCCCCCCCCTTAAATCGGTTTCATTTGGTTAATGAAACAAGAGTCCTCATGATACGATACTCGAGTTGTCGTTACCATAACTACATTTAAAATTTACTCTTTTTTTTACCCGTGCACGACAGTGGATTAGGTATCTCTATATCTTGTGGCACTCCTTTGCATTAGTGGTCATAGGAATCATTAAAAACCATTTTGAAATTGACCAAATCCTTGAAAAATAATTTTCTCCATAAATTTTTCTTGCATGTGCCGACACATACATGTTTCAGGCCGACAAATTTATCTCAATAATGAAGCTTGTAGCTTCTAGTTGACTTAGGCCGACACATGCACTCATATAGGCCGACACTTACTATAACTTTCAGTTTTTCAAATTTATGTATCGGCAAATACGAATTTCTAGTTGGCACATATATTGTAGTATTAAAGACTGTAGCCACTGACTTGGATAGACCGACACATCTGCCTTTTCAGGGCGGTACATACTATTAGTTTTTGACTTATGTTCCATAACATACGTGTTTCATGCCGACTCATACTATTTGATTGGGTCAATTTGTCAATTCTTTTCAATTATGAAAATTACCTCTTTGCAACCAAACTTCCACAACTATAAATACATCATTCATGCATCATTCAAGCTTGATGAAACTATAAACACTTACGATATTTTCTCTTCACCTTCAACCTCCAACCTATACATACACATTGATAAATCGCACATAATCATCTTTTGTTTGGGTGTCATCTAGGCGAGGTTTGATAATATACAATTAGGTTCCTGTGTATCCGAGAATATTGGGTTGAGATTTGCATGGGGTTTCATTCAGAAAAACCTAGGGTTTATCCTCCAAGATCTTTGGTAGATTTGGGGGTTTTGTTTAAGTATTTCAAGAGAGGATTACTTCCAAGTGAAAATCCTTCGGAGGTTAGTACCCAAAGAAGTAGCGAGAGAACGGCGAATAGAACTGAAAGGACTTATGTGCAATAGGTTCAATTGATCATACGCGAAAGAGATTTGGATTTTGGTACCTAGAGGAGTAGCAAGATTCGATAAATAAATTGGTGTGTTATTGTGTCTTGGTCTTTCTCAAGATCAAAAGAAGAGAAGGGGTTGAATCAACAACAAACAGTTAGGATTTGTAGGGTTTCTCTTGGGACACTTCTCTTGTAATCAACTTTTGCATAGTAAGAAATTATCATAATTCTAAAATTGGAATTGGGGGGAGACATAGCCATAGTGAGGATGATTGGATAACTTCCTAAAGAAACCCCCGTGTCTCTCTTTCTTATCACTTTACTTGCTTTATTTTTCATTAAGTAATTTATCAAATAGCATTAATTAAACAATCGACTCGTAATAATTTTTGTGGCTATTCTTGTTTTGAATTATTTTTCGATTTTCTTATAATGATTTTTGATTATAATTGCTTTTTTATGTCAACACAAATCAAAGGAAACTTATGAAAATTCGTCCGCACACCAAGTATTTAACAAATTGCATAGTTCATTATTTTTGCTAGTTACCATGGAAAATAGTAATGCTAGTAACTTGCTATAAACGAATAATATTGTGTTACTTGAGTCAAGTTTATAAGTTTTGGTTATTGCGTTGTTCATTCCATAAGGAAAATTTTGCACATCCAAGTTCCAATAACTAGGTTCGTATAGACGACATTTTTGATCTATATTAAAACCTTTCGCGTGCACTCTTTTCAATTACTTTTAAAAACCAAATTTTATTTCAAATTTTAGCTTGGTGGTCTATTCACCCCTCCTCTAGATAAGGCATTGTCATCTTACAAGTGGCTTCAAGAGCTCTGTTTAATTTCGTGCTTCAAAACTTATTAGAAAATAACGTACGAACCTAAAGGGGATTATAAAAGAGCCCTAATTCTTACGGGAGAAAACTATAGTTATTGGAAAACTTGTATGCAAATTCATGATAAATCATATGACAATGGTGTGTGGGAATCCATTCCAAATGGTCCTACACCAATAAAACATTATGTTGATGGTGTTTACACACCTAATTCGGAAGCACTATGGAATGCAGAAGATAATAAGAAGTGGGCACATTATTGGAAAGCGAAAAATATCATCTTATCCACTTTTGGTGTTGATGAGTTTTATCGCATTTCCTATTGTACAACTGCTAAGGCCATGTAATAATCTCTACAATTTACCTATGAGGGAACTAATAAGGTCAAATAAGCTAGAACTAATACACTTAATCAAGAGTTTGAACTCTTTCATATGAAACATGGTGAAACCATTGCTCAAATGCAAAAGCGGTTCTCGTATCTTATTAATTGTTTAAACTTACCGATTAATCCTATTTCTAATGTTATTGCTACTAACAAGGTTTTGAGATGTCTTACTAAGAATTGTCAATCAAAGGTCAAGACAATCAAGGAATCCAATAATCTTGCAACACTTGATCTCACCATTTTGTTTGGAAAGTTGGAAGAACGCGAGTAAAAACTCACTTGCTTGGATAAACATGAAAATAATCTTGATAAAAAGAAGAAAAGGGAGAAAGACATCAATAAGGAGGAAGGAATGAAGTATAAAGCTCTTAAGGCTTCAAGTTCAAGATCCTCAAATGATGATCACACTAATGATAGTGATTATTGTGATAAAGAAGATTCAGATGATGAACATATGGGATTATTTATAAAGAGATAAAATTGATATATTCGGAAGAATAATGTCAAATTCTATGACAAAAATCTTGTGAAATTTAGAAGACAATCTACATCCTCCAAAGATGAATACAACAAAAAAGATAAGACAAGATTTATGTTCTATGAATATGGAAAGTTGGGTCACTTTAGACCAGATTGTTCATCTCTTGTTAATAAAAAAGAAAAGGGCCAACAAAATAATTCTAGGAAATCTAGAAAAGCCTATGTTTCTTAGAATAGTGATAGTGAGGTATCAAGTAATGAAAGCTCAAGTGACAATGACGAGGAGATAAATTATTGTTTCCTAGCCAATCAATGTTAAAGCAAGAAAAATAATGTAATTCGTTCTAAATACTCTAACGTCGATAAGCTGCCTTTTATTGAATTGGAAAATATTTCTGAAAATCTACAAAAAGATTTATTACATGCTTATAAAAAATTAGCTTCCAATGAATTTTTTTTACATACTTGGAAGGAAATGTTGAAGAAACCAACAATAAATTTGAAATATTAAAGAGATCTATTGTATATAGTCAAAATCATAAAAAGGAGGATGAGGAACCAAGTCGGTTCAGTTATGAAACTTATCAAATTTGGCAACAAGAGGTGAGTACTCTTGAAACCAAAGTGTACAAGGCATCTCAACCATGTGTTACTTTTTCTATTAATTCTTCAAAGGTTGCAAAGCCTTATAAAAGTATAATTTGATCAAGAATGATTCAAATGGAAAAAGTATATCTCATCATAGGTTACTTTGTCACTATTGTTGCAAGAAAGGCCACACTATTCAAAAATGCAAATTTTGGTGATTTTTAGTTCCTAAAGATACTTTCTAATGGTTGCCCAAATGCAATAATTCTTTCACTTACTCTCAAGGACCCAATGAAAATTGGGTACCTACCACTTTTGTTTGATTTTGTAGGTTGAGTGTTTTGACTCTATGATGGGTAAATGGATACTCGATAGTGGATGTTCAAGACACATGATGGGAGACATCTCTCTATTCTCCGACATTATGGCGAAGAAGAAAGGTTATATATCCTACGGTGATTACAAAAAAGGTGCAATACTTGGAAAAGGCAGTATAAATGATCCCTAAACTATTACTATCTCAAATATTATGTTAGTTGAAGGCCTTATACATAGCCTTTTTAGCATTAGTTAATTGTGAGACAATTGGTATAAGGTAACTTTTGCCAAAGATTGTTTCATAATTGAACATAATGAAAAAATGATTATATGTTTAATGGCGTGAGGGTAAATAATATCTATATGCTTGACTTAAGAGAAGTTTCCTTTAATAATTCCCAATGTCTTGTTACCATGAGTGAAGACTCTTGGCTATGGCATAGACGTTTGGCACATGTCAACTTTGATCTACTTAATAAAATAGTTGCAAAAGATTTAGTAATTATTCTACCTAAAATAAACTTTTCAAAAGATCACCTATGTGATGAATATCAAAAGGGAAAACAAACAATAGTCTCTTTTAAATCTAAAATGTTGTTTAAATGTCGAGACCTCTTGTGCTTCTTCACATGTATTCATTTGGATCATCACGGACCAAAATCATAGGTGGAAACTACTATGGTTTTGTAGTTGTAGACTATTACTCTAGATTTTGTTGGACTATTTTCTTACGTGGCAAAGATTTTGTTGGACTATTTTCTTTGTAGTTATCCCAAAATAAATTGAATTCTAAAATGGTTTCCATTCAAAGCGATCATGGAGGTGAATTTGAAAATCACCTCTTTGAAGAATATTTTCATAAATTTGGTATTGAACATAACTTTTTATCTCTTAGAACTCCAAAACAAAATGGTGTCATGGAGCGTAAAAATCATGTTTTAGAGGAGTTGGCAAGAACGATGCTCAATGATTGTGGTCTACCAAAATATTTTTGGGCCGATGCTATTACAACAACATGTTATATATTGAGTAAGATACCTATTCATTATATTCTTTATAAAACTCTTTTTGAACTTTTAAAAGGTAGAAAACAAATTTATCACATCTTCATGTATTCAGGTAAAAATGTTTTGTTTTAAATAATTGAAAGGATAATCTTGGGAAATTTGATGTGAAAGCTGATGAAGGTATCTTTCTTGGATAATCATAATCTAGTAAAGCATATAGAGTTTATAACAAGAGATTACTTATTTTTGAAGAGTTGGTTCATGTTACTTTTTATGAGTCTTGCCCAAATGATGTTGGAAAGGTATTTCATTTCATGGTGTAGGTACATCAACAAAAAACATACTTAAAGACACCCAAAAAGGAGTTGATCAACCTAAAACGATGGAAATTGAGAAGGAGGGAGATGAAAACCAAGAAAAGAAGGACGATGACCAAAGTCAACAAGAAGATTATTGTCTTCCATTAGAGTGAAGAACCTCCAAGGGTCATCCTATTGAGAACATTATTGGTGACATCATCAAAGGAGTAACAACATGCTCTAAGATAAGTAATTTTTGTTATCACCATGCGTAGGTGTCACAACTTGAACCTAAAAACGCTAAGGATGCCTTACTTGATGAGCATTGACTTATGTCCATGCAAGAAGAATTGAATCAATTTAAAAGACATTATGTTTCGGACCTTGCCCCTCATCCACAAAATCATCAAGTTATAGGCACACAATGGGTATTTAGGAATAAACTTGATGAACATGGTGTGATAACAAGGAATAAGGCCCGACCAGTGGCTCAAGGGTATAACCAAGAGGAAGGCATTGATTATAAGGATACTTATGCTCTAGTTGCCCTGCTTGATGATATACGCCTTTTATTAGCATATGCATGCTCTAAGAACTTCAAATTATATCAAATGGACATTAAAAGTGTGTTCCTTAACGGGTACATAAATGAAGAGGTGTATGTTTCACAACCTCCCAATTTTGAAAATTATGAGTATCTTAATCATGTTTTTAAGCTAAAATGTGTTTTGCATGGTCTTAAACAAGCCCCAATTGCATGGTATGACCAACGTAGAAAGTTCTTGCTTGATTAAGAATACTCTAGAGGGAAGGTAAATACTACTCTCTTTATTAAATGTCAAGGAAAGCATATTTTACTTGTTCAAATTTATGTTGATGATATAATTTTTGGATAAACTAACATGCATCTTGTCAAGGAGTTCTCTAAGCTTATGCAGGAAGAGTTTGAAATGAGTTTAATGGGGGGAGTTGAACTACTTTATCGGACTACAAATAAAACAACTCAAGGAAGTAACATTTGTATGTCAGACCAAGTATTGTCTCGAATTACTGAAATGATTCTGAATGGACCGTGCAAAGGAAATTGACACACCTATGGCAACAAATGGAAATTTGGATAGAGATGAAAAGGGTAAGGATGTTGAGGTCAAGAAATATAGAGGTGTGTTTGGATCTCTTCTATATCTTATGGCATCTAGACCCAATATTATGTTTAGTGCTTGTATGTATGCACGATATTAATCTGTTCCTAAGGAATCACACTTAAAACTGGCTAAGCATATTCTTAGATACCTTATTGGTACCTCTAAGTTTGGGCTTTGGTATTCCAAGGGAAATGATTGTAGCTTGGTTGGTTATTCCGATTCCGATTTTGCAGTTGCAAATTGGATAGGAAAAGTATAGTGGAACTTTTCATATGTTTTCCAAATCCTTGATAAGTTGGCATAGTAAAAAAGCAAGTTTTTGTAGCTTTGTTAACGGTCGAGGCAGAATACGGGGTTATCGATAGTTGTTGTGCCCAAATCTTGTGGCTTAAGCAATAATTACTCGATTTTGACATTAAACTCTCACGTATTCTTATCATGCACGACAACACTAGCACCATTAATCTAACCAAGAATTTGGTGCTACATTCTCGCACTAAACATATTGAGATGCGTCACCATTTCCTTCGTGATCATATTGAAAAAGGGGACGTTGTATTTGAGCACGTTGATAGTAAAAATCAACTGGTTGATATTTTCACCAAACCTCTTGCAATCAAACTGTTTTTCAACATACGTAGGGAATTGGGGATCATTGATATCTCCAATGTTGCTTAATTTTACTTTGTTGCTTGAACTTTATACTTTTGCTCTAACTCTTTGTTTGAGTATTCTACATCATGTGAGTGCAACTTCCGTTCCATCAAGAGTGAGGTAACATTGTTTCAAATTTCTCCATGAAGGTATGACTTTTTAATGCATGTTATTTGTAAGTTAAAAATTATTGATATTTTCTCAAATTTTGAAAACCGTGAATGTTCATTTCCAAAAATTTTGATTGACAACCATTGTGTCTTTTCAAAGTATATGTTTATAATGACTTCGTGTATTAATTCTTTATCATTTGTATAAGTTTGTTTTTACTGCGCAAACATGTGTTTTTATTTTTATTTCTTACATTAGTGCTTGAGTTAAATGCATGCGTGTTATTTGCATATCTGTTTCCTGTTGTAGTTGGTCACATGTTATGATAACATTTTCATTTTAGATTGACTAGTGATATGTTCTTGTCGCTATGCTAAGCACATGCATGCACGACATCGGGATTTCATTATGGTGTGTGTTTACCTTGGAAATTGGTAAACAAGGATAGTCTCTTGTTAAACATTGCTTTGCGAGATTGACTAGGGAATCTCAGGATAATGCTTCAACTTTTAAGTGTTTTGAGATGAAAATGTTATAAGTGACTTGAAAGCAAGTGATTTAGACACAGTGTGAAATCGAATTGTTTGCATAATGATAAATAAAGCTAAAAAGACTTTAAAGTCAAGAAAATATATTTGTAAAACTTAAGTAAGGTTTAAAGTAAATTTTATTGACATGAAAGAAAACGGGTGATTCAAACATACATTGCTTTTGGTTGACTCATATCGCTCTTTTCTTGGGTACTCTGAGTGTGTGCGTGATATGAGAGTAAGTTTGAATCCTCTTAAATCTATTTACAATGATTTATTTATAATACAAGAAGGTAACTTCTCCTTTGGAGGGTTCATCTTCTTTGAGTGCCACATGTCCGCTAACTCCTCTACTTGTCTTTCACATGTTCCCAAATTTCAAAAACCTCCTAAGGGATAGTCTTTTCCTGCGTCTGTACTTTCCTAACTGCCTGTCGCAAACAAAATCTTCACGTCGTCGCCATGTTTCTGTCGATTTGGACTTTTCCTCTCATTTGCATTTTTATTGTCACTTATGGCCACACTTGTACTTCTTAGCCGGATTTTACCTTTGTCGAAATCCTGGCTAAAAAATTTCCCCCCAAAATGCCCCGGTCTATTGGTAATAACAGAGGGGCATTTTTTCATTTTTTGTTTAGCATCACGAGATGACGTTTTCGTCATCGTGACTTTCCTCTCAAAGGTCATGTCCACAGTAATGTAGTCATTATCCTAGTATAGCCCCAACTTCCAAGGCTAGAACATGGCCCACACTCAACAGCTTCCCTGTTCCTCCTACCAGTGCTTGGCACCTGCACATCACGTGGCCCTTCAATGATCCCACTTTTCTTTGATACTTAAAGGGTATAAATATCTTAGGACTTCATTTCTACTTCATTCTTTACGATTATTTCTTGAAGTCATAGTTGAGCTATATTTCTTTTCGCTCTTTACGTTTGAACTTCCTTGAAACAAAAACTCTTCATTTCCCATTAATCTCTTCCTCTACTCACCCATTAGACCAAACACAGAAGGAAGATTTCGTGCCTTTGGTCACGAAACTGGACAAACCACTTATGGTTAACCAGCAACAATATATCTTGGAACTACCGCTGATGGAAGAGAAGCTGCATATTTCTCGCTCTTAGGTAATTATTACATTCCTTGTTGATGATGTCCCACATGCCCTTTTAGGACATATCCCAGATTCCCCTAGGGATGTTCAAAACATAGAAGAGTTTTTTCCTACCTATCACCGTACAAAACCCATTGTCATCCTCGATATTCCTCTCTACTTCAATCATGTTTATCGATCTCCTAGGGTTTTCCATTCCATCCCCACTATCAACTCAAACTACCTCTCTTAGTTGGAAAAAGTTTAAAAATTGAAAGGTTTATTCTGGAAAGATCAAGGGATCTTTGACTTGCCCCAGCTGTCCAAGGTTGGCCCCACAAATTACCATTATCTTTTGGTTGCCTCCCTTAATTTCTGGGATGTTTCAAAAAATACCTTCCATTTCAACTATGGGATGTTGACTCCCACTCTTTTCAATGTGGCGGCCATTACTGGCCTCCAACCGATTGGTGAATCATTCAACCCCACCAAAAGTGATGAAAACAACATTGGTTTTGACAAGGACTTTGCTAGATTCACTAAGTACATGGAGCATTATCATGATCAAACTGTCGAATCCGTCTCCGACACCAAACACATTGCTACTATGGCGTTATGGTTATCAAAATTTATTTTCTGTTGTAGGTCTTTGAAAGTAGCAAAAAGGTTTATCGTTTTGGCTACCCAAATGAATATGGGTCATAACATCTGCTTGAACAAACTCATATTAGGGTCTCTTTATCAATCCTTGAGCGAAGGAGTTTATCTGTTGACCATCTTGAAACGTAACTCTAACTACTTACTAGCTAGACCTTTCTGGTTGCTTCAGCTCTGGTTGAATGCTACCTTTGTGCAGGTCCTGAAACTTGACAATCCCGAGGATACATATCCCACCTATAATGATATACCTATTGATGGAATTCTTCTTACCCACATGATGCCCAAATATTCTGGAGTTTTTAAGGAAGAAGCTCTAAAAAATATATCATGATGTTCGCCAGACAACGTGCCTTCACCCCTGAGATGGAACCTTTTTCTTACAGGCGCCATGGACCTCAATGGTTTATCAGGGAATTTTCTCCTTCTAACCCAGATCTACTCGTCTAATCAAGGGTGATTTTGTAAGCTTTCTGGATCCCCAAGTTTATCGTCACTAGACATGGCCTGAAGGAGGGAGTGAAGCTTATTTTCCATCTATTAAACTTGGTAGCGTGTCAGTTTGGTTTATGTCAACCAATGCCTTGTTGCTTTTACACTCAAAAACACGACAGTTGTCTTTGGTTAGTAAATTTTGACGAGACTGAATGTGTTGGGCATTTAGCCCAATTTGCTCTTGATGTCCCTGTCCTCACTTTTCTTGCCTTTGAACCCGCTTTATTTTGCACCAAATAATTTCATGATTGGTGGATCAAATATTATATGGTCAAATATGGCTCTCCCAAAGCGCTTTCCAAACGAATGAATGATGCTTTTTCTATCATATAGAAAAAATTACAACAAGGTAGATCCCAACATAAAAGATATCCAAGCCTTTAAGAAGTACTTTGAAGTCGTTTACAATCCTGAGTGCCTACAATAGACTATTTGTGATGCCACTGTCACATTGAAAGATTTTGTTTATAAAAAACTACCTAATTTATAAATCCCTTCTTATGTGGAGAACATAGACGGGTACGAGTTCGCTTTCAAACGACAACCCTCCAAGTTTCCACATTTACCAAACTCGAAATTGGCTTTGGCATTTCACCCCCTATTTCCTGACTAGTGGCCTTGTGGGTCCTTTTTGAAAGTAATAATTAATACTCTTTTAAAACCAGCGCAACGAGTTGTCCCGACTTAGCACTCTTTGGACGACTTCAAAGGACACCTTCATGTCGATACTGAATGTGTTAAGATTTTAACTCTGATACCTGAAGGTGTAGGAAACTCCTGAATTTTTACTCGTTTTACTTTTTTTGGTCCTTTGTCTTCTTACCTTTTACTAAGCCTTTTTCAGCAGTTGAGCATAAAAGACGTCCCAGAGAATCTTCCAGGAGGGCTGACACTTCCACTACAGCTTGTCATACCCCAAATTTGTCCAACCTTTATATAAGGACCATATGACTTACACATCTCCCATTTTGCATGTGCATATCCCCTATTAGGTAAATTAGCACAACATGCATCATTAGTCGATAGGTGGTTAGGAGATTGAAGTCTTTCTCCTCGGAAATTACACAAAAAGATATTATTCCGTTATACCGTGCAATAAAGCAAAACTTGGGTTTTCAAAGGTTCAAAGCTGTTCCGTGTGTTTCACAATCTATCATGGAAATGATCAGTTGAACCATCATCGTTCCAGGTTCTCATGTGTCTTAATATGCATCAAACAATTGAGAAATTGGGCGTTCAGTTGATTTGAGATAGTGCAGGCCGTAAAAAGCATTTTACTAGTTCGAGATCATAAACCCACAACTCGCAATCTGGATACTGTTTTGAGTTGATTCTTCAGGCGTTGGATCCATCTTGGTATTTTCTTCATTTCTTGTGTTCAGGACGGAAACAAATTCTTTAAGGAAAGCCTCCGAAAAATTTAATTTCCTAGAAACAAAAGTTATTTTGTCTGCGGGTTATTCACCTTTCGGATGTTCATAATTTCATAACTCTATTCCTCATTTGGTATTTTTTATTGAATTTTGGGCAATAAGTTCATCTTGATATTACCTTCACTTTCCGTGTTCGGGTCGAAGGCTAATTTTGTGAAGAAGACCCCCGGGAATTTTATTTCTTTGAAGATAGTGTACTGAATTTGATTGTTATTCTGTCGTACGCGAGCGCTTGAAAACTCATTACTTCTGATTGTAATACTATTTTGGAGCTCTTTTTAAGGCGCTGGAACTGTCTTATCATTTCCATCAACTTTCGTGTTCGGCTCGAAAGCCAATTCTTTGAGGAGGATCTCTGAACGTGCAAATACTTTGAGAAGAAACAATGGAAAAATAGTAAAAATATTGTATTGAACCGTTATTTTTCGGACGTTCGAAAATTCATAACCTTCACTTGGAGCGATGTTTCTGAGCCGTTCTTTTGGGGAAAATCTGTCTTGATTTTATCTTCACTCTGTATGTTCGACTGAGAATTGATTCCTTGCAGAAGATCCCCGAAAGTGTGAATTACCAGAGATTTTGTGATGCTGAACCGAAATTTTATTTGACCGTTTTCCGATATTGTAAAAATTGTAACTTCTTCAATTTTTATCGTATCGAGATGGTTTTTTCATAAAAATTTCACAAATTTTGTTAGCTCCTACTTTGCTTCAGACTTCAAGTTCAAACGGTACTTCGAAGGCTTCCGTTTATGGTTCAAATCGCAAGCGAGACGACAAAAATTCTGAAGTTGGAAAGAAATGTGTCTAAGACAGTGTCAGCGCATCTTCAAAAATCCATACTTTCTTGGTTTATCTGATTGAACCCATTCTTTTGGCATAGCATCATAAATTTCGTAATCTTCAATTTTCGTGTTGAGCTCGATACGAGATTTCTCACCTATGATGACGTGGCATTTTGTGGTCGTGTTATGCTTATGTTGTCAAATTGAGGCTAAATCAATTTATATATCTAATGCCCAATTCATCCACAATATATATTTTCAAAATCAAAATTTTTGCCTCATAATTCACCAATTCTCAAAAACACAAAACTCTCTCTCTCTCTCTCTCTCTCTCTCTCTCTCTCTCTCTCTCTCTCTCTCTCTCTCTCTCTCTCTCTCTCTCTCTCTCTCTCTCTCCTCTCTCTCTCTCTCTCTCTCTCTCTCTCTCTCTCTCTCTCTCAATTTGCTCCAAGATCAAAGCAGTGGTTTCTATCATTTTGCTCAAGAAATTTTTGAACCTCAATTTCCCTCTCCCTCCATCACCGAAATTCCTCTTTTCTTCCTCCTACGCCGCCAAACCGACCGGTCCGGCCTCTCTCCGCCCTCTGAACCGCCGCGAGATGCGGTCGAATACCCCTCTATCACCGTGAACGCATGATAAGCATGCTCCCTCTATTCTTCCTCTGTGTCCATCTCCTTCCTCTAATGTGCATGCTCCGATCGCGATCTCATCTCCTCTTATCCAAACTCCTCTCCAGTTCTTCGGTGAGATCCTTGATTTAAGAACTTTTCTATGAGTGATTCTTGATTAAGCTTATTTATTCATTCTTGAATTGAATTGTTGATTGTGATATTATGCAGGGATTCTAATGCAACACAATGCATTCGTGGCTTGTGATTAAGTTTTGCACATGATATTCTTTCGATACTATTTCTGACAATTGCGCTTTCTTGGTGAAGCTTGCTTAAAGTATTCTGGGTATTTTGCTTTTGCTTTCTTTTCTAACAAACTGTTGTTCGATTGGTATTCTCACCTGTTTCCTTTTATCCCTTGCACCTTTTACCGTATTTTACTGATTTTCTAGATATCATGAGAAGTAGGAAATAAAGAGTGTGCGCTCGAAGTTGATGTTTAAAGACCTGTAGTAGGCATTCTGCACTTATTTGCTATTTGTGTTTATACTTATTTTTTCTTTTTTCGATCAATGATGTCACTCAATTAGAATTGAGACAATGACTTTTATCTTTGCATGCTCCCCATAGGATTTTATTACTTTCTTTGTTGATAATCGATGATGTCACTCAATTAGAATTAAGACAACAACTTCGACCTTTGCATGCTCCCCATAGCATTTTATTGCTTTCTTTTGACGATCAATGTTATCACTTAATTAGAATTTAAATAACGACTTTGATCTCTTTGTATGTTCCCTATAGGATATTTATCCTCACTTTTAGGTTTTTGGTATTCTAACATAGTTTGAATTTCCCTTTCATCCTCAACCTTAGGATCAACATCACATGTTAACATTAGGATTAGAAATTAGGATAGTCTCCCTTAGCCTTTTTCTTTCTCTTTTTTTATATGCATTAAAACTAAAACCTTTCTTTTCTTTTCCTTTCAAACTTCAAAAACACTCTAATAATACAAAAACTCTTTTTCAAGGTAAAAAACATCAACCAATCCAAACTCTTTTCGCCTCCGGGCCTTTCATAGAAACTTTCAAAAGGATTTGTTAGTTCTACTCTAAGTGGTACGATGCGTAAATTCCCAAAGGTCAGGTTGCACCGTGTCTATTTTCCAAAGAGTCGTGAGTGAAGCATTATCCGCCTTTAGACATTTTTCTTTTGAAGTTACCTCGTCAGGTATGAACATGTTAGTTCCTTTCTACTACAGAAGCGTGAGACTCCAAGGGTTGAGCTGCGGTAGAATTTGAAGCTTAGCATTGTTCCATGAAAAAACACAAAACAAACCAAAACATATGAGATGAACTATGACACTCATACTTTTCCATTGCCCGAGGGAGTACGTAGGCAATAGGTTTCGGGGCCTAGGAGAGCGAAACTTTGTAAATAATCCTTCTTTTCCCCATATTTTCTTTCGCATGCATTCCCTTTTAGCAGTAATCTTTAGACATATATTTTTACAGACCCTTAGATGAAAATAAATGAAAGTTGATCATGTGAAGTACCACATACACGCGAGGTGCTAGTAACTTCCCCTTGCGTAACCGAATTCCTTACCATTTCTCTTGGTTGAAAGACCATCTTATCTGTTTCTTTTGGGTTCTCTTGATATCTTCCCTTCCTTCGGGATAAATAGAGTTCGTTGGTGACTTTGTGTTTTTTTCACGGTGCGATAGCTGGCGACTCTGCTGAGGGAAGGTTGACCAATTGTTGGTCCATACTATGCAAGTAAGTACTAGCTTTCTTTTATTTTCTTGTCTTTGGTTGTTTTGTGTGTTATTGCTTTATTACTACTTTATTTACATGCTTTCTTGCATATGTTTTTGCATATAATCTTATCACTTTCCATATATTGTTGTTGTGCTGGCTCTATTTTCATGATTGGGTGGGTGTTACTATGAGGTAAAAGTCCCAACACCCCCACCAAGTGACAACCATAGGAACACTAGGAATTAAGTGGAACATGATGGCTAGTTGACTTAGGTTTCACTAGCGCAATCATGTCGCCATGCTCAAATGAGGTACATATAAGGTGCTATCATTTTCACATAGGTGTTATGACGATAGTGTCCTCAGGAGTGACCATGATTTTGAGTTACCACAACCTTACCTTGGCCTATTTTTCACCCGTGAGTGGGGCGGGAATATATTTACAGGTACAGATGGTGACTATGTTCTGTTGGTGAATTTTTTCTGATGGAGACCGTATGTTCTGTTGGTGACTATGGGATTCTCAGATTTATTTTTTGATTTTATGACATGTTCATTTAGAGGTTCATTTGGGTTTATGTTTCCAAACATTGATCTTGGTACTCCCAACATGTTCAGAAAAGGCACAACAGTTATCCGATGTTATGGAAACCCTTGATCCCACATTTTCCGTATTTGCATCATGGCATATTTATTTTACAAAAGAAAAAAAGTGTCTAACCCGCATATGCATGTCATTTATAGGATATTCTAAAGTTGTCATTAGCATCATGGATGGATAGAAACATGGATACAAGCATAGAACCTCCCAGAAACACTGGTGCTTATCAGTTTCAGTTCTTTGGTTGTCGATTGCGAGAAATGGGAGCTCTTGTGAAAGGGCCGAATGAGGAAACTTTTAGAGAACAGTATGGGAACTTATTTCCATTGGTGAATGATGACTACGAATAATGGGGTTTGAGAGCACTTCTCCAGTTTTATGATCTGCAGTTATGATGTTTTACTTTTCAGGATTATCAGTTAGCGTTGACCCTCGAAGAGTACGCACACATTCTTGATGTCAAGACCACTAATGGTATTCCTTTCGTTCAAGTGCCAGAGACTCCTAACTACAGGCAATCTCTATGGCTCTTTATTTGACCCTCAATAAAGTGGAAAATAATTGGATCAACAAAAACAGTATGAGTGGCCTCCCCCTGTACTATCTGATATCTAAAGCCAAATTTTTTTCAAAGGGTAAGAATTGAACCGCATTCAACATGATTTTGGAGGCCATGATTTATGGCATAGTTCTCTTTTCGGTTTCAGAAAAGTTGGTGCATGTAGTTGCGTTATATGTCTTTATGAATGGTAACCCAATGTCAACCATACTTGCTGACACTTATTACACTATCCATTCCCGACATGGCAAGAAGGGAGAAGTCACGTGTTGCATGGCTTTGCTCTATAAGTGGCTTATGCTGCATATGCCTTCGAAAAGACCATTTGTTGATATCGCCTAATTATCTCTTTGGTCTCAGTGAATCATGAGACTTAATTCGTATGATATTGTTTGGCAATGTGTAAGGGGTTTGAAAGATATCATTATAGGTTGTGGGGAATTCCCCAACATTCTGCTCATGGGAACAAGAGGTTGTATCAACTATAATCATGTTTTGGCATGTCACTAATAAGGATTTATGATGATGGATGGACCCATTGAGCGGGAAGTGACAGAAACTATTTATTTCGGCAAAGGGGAAGATGTGGTTTTGCTTGAAAAGGTAAAAGTGGCATGGGTTCACATTCGCTGAAAAGGGAAGCTTTTCTTTAGCCAAAGTGGATGTGTAAATTATGATACTTATATGAGATGGATTCAGAACCGGGTGAAGGTGATGTTGTTGCCTTACAAAAGGTAGGAGCCGCTATATACTCAACTTATTTTTGATTCATTGATTGACAATCAGTTACTGCCAGAAGTGATGGTTGATCACTTATTCCATGCTGGATCATCCTCTAGGAAGCCTGCACTGGGAGGATCTGAATTTGTACCTATGGTGTGTTTTAAGAATTTCAAAGCCGAAAATATTAAGCTGCAAGAAAAGCAGGAAGAGATGGTTTGCTTGAGCGGTTGAAGAGGCTAAGGGTCAATGGTTCTGGTACAACTAATCATCAGATGTAAGAATTATTGATTAGTTAATGAGAGGTAGAAAGACTTCGGTTGGCTAAAGACAAGTTGAAAGCAAAGCATTGTAAAGAGATTAAGACTCTGGAAAAAAAGCTTCGAGAAAAGGATATTTAATTAGATCAAGCTGCAGGGGAGCTAACAAAGTTCAAAGCCCAGGTAGAAGACACAGGCAAGATTCCAGCAGAGGAAACTGATGTGGGAAGTGCAGCTCCTGAAGATTGGGAGCTGAAGTACCATTATTTATTGGCCATGATGAAGAAGAAAGGTCTTGTGACTGAAGACCCAATTTCAAAGGGAGATTAGTAAAGCAACCAAGGATAATCTGAAGAGTCTGAGCACGGAGTCAGAGACGTTCAGGGCCAGGCTTTTCAGAGGAGCCTTTTCAAAACTTTCTTTCTAGTTTTATTTATTGATAATATCACTTCCATTTTTGTTGGACGGGATCTTTATGATGTTTGACTTAGTTCGTATTGAGAATATTCTGTATGGATGTTTATTTGATTTTATGATATGAGTAGTTTTATTCAGATATTTTGTCTCGTTGCTTTATTTTGTTGCTTATCCTATTGCTTATTGATGCTTGATGAAAGAATTCAAGATGTTCCTGAAAATTACTAACATATCATGCATATCATTTATATCATTCATATCATGTGCATTATAGGTTTATTCAGAACGGTCTTCTTATTTGTTGGTTCTGCTTCTCACCAGAATCTAGAAGACGTCTTCTCTACATCCATATCGTGCCTGATCTAATCAACAGAGAATTAAGGATCAGATCAAGCAGAATCAAGCGGCTCTTCATAGAGATATGTATATTGTGGTAGCAATAATCAACCAACTCATGGAAACTCTTCATGCTGTCATGCAGGGATAAGAGGAACTTAGGGCGAACGTCACCAAACTTGTCAGTGATACTTCCTTTTCTGTGAATGGGGGACCTAAGAATGGAGATGGAGGGACACCTAAGGGACCTCCTAAGGTGAATCCCAAAGTTATTATAGATGAACATCATGAAGTCATGGACATTGACGACCACTAGAAGGATTCTGCTACTGAATTATCTGAGACCGCTAAAATGTATCAGGCTCTCAAAGAACGTCTTAAGGCCATAGAGACATCCAAGAACCCCGACTTTAATGTTTCTACCATGTGTTTGGTCCCCGGGGTTTCTATCCCGCCAAAGTTCAATTTTTTAGAATTTTACAAATATAAGGGGGTTACTTGTCCTGAGACTCATCTCCGCTCTTATTGCAGGAAAATGGCTGCTTATTTTGATAATGAACCGCTGCTTATGTCAATACCCGGAGTGAACTTGTTGATGCTTTCTTGAAGCATTATCATTATAACACTGCCATGGCACCTAGCCGAGCTCAGCTTCAGGGTATATCATAGAAGACACGTGAGTCCTTTAAAGAGTATGCACAAAGATGGCATAGTTTGGCTGCGAGGGTTCAACCTCCCCTTACTGTGAGCTGGTTGATTTGTTTATGAATACTCTGAGAGGGTTGTATCTCCAACACATGCTTGGTAGTACTTCTGATTCTTTTTCTGATACGGTGATTATTGGTGAATGGGTGGAAATGTGTGTCAAAGTTGGCACTATTCATGGTGCGTCTGGTACCAATGGTAATGGATCTGGTAATGGAAAGAAGTTGCATTCTGGTTTTGTCAAGAAAAAGGAAGGTGAGTCAAGCAATGTGACTCTTGATAAAGGAAAAGATGTTGTTCATGTCCCTTATTATTCTACTCATGTCACTGTTACTCAAGCACAACAACAACATGCACCACAGAGAAACTATCAACAACAGAATCAGAGAGGCCAACAAAGGCAAAAAAGATATCAGGATAAAAGGTTTTATTTGGTGCCAATGTCGTACGATCAGTTGCTTCCGAAACTACTTATTGGTCAATTGGTTCAACATCGAGAGCTTATTCCTTCATCTACACCTCTTCCAAGGGGTTATGATCCGAATGTGCATTGTGAATTCCATTAGGGAGCTCTAGGCCATACGATTCAAAATTTCAAGTCTTTAAAATGAAAAGTTCAAGATTTACTTGATGCTAAGGAAATCAGTTTTAATCCGGTAGGACACAATGTGCAGAATAATTTGATGCCTCCTCATCATGGGGTGACAGTTAACAGTGTTGAATTTCATGATGGGCCAAATTTGATAAGTCGTGTAAATAAGATTCAGATCCCTTTGGTGATTGTGAGAGCTTGTTTGTTGCAACAAAATATTTTGCAAGAACTTCGTAACATTTGCTTACAGTGCTAATCCAATCCTAAATAATATGCTGAACTGAAGTTTGCTATTCAAAAGTTAATGGATGAGGGAGTTCTTCAGATAGAAAGAGTAGTTCCTAGAGATGATGTTGCAGTATTAGAGATTCCTTATTACCCTGCCAATGTTTAGAGGAATAACCAGAGAGTTCTGTTGGTGATTCAAGTCCCTACACTTCATACACTTGTCCAGGCTCCGAACACTCCTCTATTAGTTCAAGCTACAATTTCATCAAACCCGCTTTCTCTGAATACTCTTCTTTTGATCCAAGCTCAGATTACTCTGGGACCAACTTATATTACGATCGATAACATAAAAGAAGATCCATGGGATTATAATGCAGTATACATCAGTGGGAAAAAGGTTTTATGTCCTCCTATAGAAATCAAAGAAATTGTCAGTGTTGGGGGAACCGATGGTATAACCCGCAGCGGCCGAGCCTTTGCTCCTACTCCGCCACCTTCTGAAGAGATTATTGAAGAGATTCTACCAAGGGATAAAGGCAAACAACTGGTTAATGGATGTCCTGGGATGTCTTTTGAGAAACTGGTGGAATAATGTGAAAAACACAAGAAGGGGGGGGGGGGGGGGGGTGAACTGAAAAACTTAAATCAAAAGGCTTAATAACACAATATTTTTATCCTGGTTCGTTTGATCTCAAACTACTCCAGTCCACCCGTCAAGGTGATTTTGCCTCTCTCTAACGAGGTCTTAATCCACTAATCTCAAAGGATTACAACAGCTACTTTAACAACTGTTAAAGTCTTCTTGAGTACAACCACAAACCGGTTAATCTCAAGGAAATCTTTTACAAAATAATTGAACAAGAGTGTGTTGTTGTTTTCTAACAAAATAGTATACCACAACTGTGATAATTACACAAATTAAGCTTGGAATAAAATAAATTTGCTAGAGCTTGAATATGCGTGATTTGGAATTCTCTGCAAATTGATGTGTGCGTACGTGCGTGCTTCTTTCACAAGAAGATTTCTTTATGTAGGCAAGCAGGAGACGTTGTCCATAAAAGCCAGTTTAATGATAATAACACACTTTCCTTTTGTATAAGATCTTGTCTAAAGAAAGCCGTTAGCATTTAATTCTGTCTTGAATAACCAGTAACGCTCCAGAGTCTTCTTTGCTTTAACTGCTGATAACACTTCAGAGTGTTGATGACTTGGTTAAGATGTCTTTGTTCAGAGTCAGAGTGTACTTGTTTAGGCGCAAATTCTGGTCATCAAACTTCAGTGTAAAGCCTGCTTTGCTTTCAGCGTGTAATGCTTTATTTCCTGTCTTCTGATGCTGATCCCATCAGAACTTCTGCATATGAAAGATATAATTTTAAGTAGCAACTTTGTTCTTTGTATATATCTTTGTATTTATTTATTCTTTGTATTTTGTTATCATCAAAACTCTAATCAAGGGTTGTAGAATCAAACTATGTTCTAACAATCTCCCCCTTTTTGATGATGACAAAAACTAGATTTTTCAATTAAGAATAAAGAATAAAAAGTATAGAATTAAGAAGAAAAACTCCCCCTGAGTTGATTACTTCCCTTTAATTCCATGAGTCTTTGAGCATCAGAATTTGACTATGTCTTTCATTAGAGTTTTGTACCTGTTCAAGCCTCTCATAAGAAAGAAATTAAGTAGATCAGAATGTTTGAGACTTATGTCTCAGTAATCCGTTATTGAAAATATCTTATTCTTTCTCCCCCTTTTTGTCAGTTATCAAAAAGAACATATAATCAAAGCTAAAAAGGATTTATATTTAAATTAGGAAGCAATGATAAGAAGTTCAGAATAGAAGCAATGTAGAACAAATATTACAGATAAACATATTTTAAAAACGAAGGAAAATCTAAGATGGAGGAGGAAGGCGCGTGAACAAAGCTTCCAACAAGCCCTTGATCTGGGTGTTGGTTTCCTCTTGTTTGCTTAACATGCTCTTAATTTCCGAAATTTTATCATCCTGTTTATCCATCCTTTTCTGAATAACAATATCCGCTCTCTTCAGATCTTCCAGAGTTTGCCTGTCATAGAAGGAAGCTTGAGAATCTTCAGTAACTGGATGCTTCTCAGAGCATTCTGCAACGTGATCTTTTTGAACCAAATCCTCTGCAGGAATCATCTCATCTGAAGCAGCAGTCAGAGTGAAACCTTCTGACTCTGGTTGAACTTTGTCTACTAGACGATGTTCTGACCAGGGAGCATTATCCAGAGGGAGAATCTCTTCCTTGAGCAGTTGGCTCAGAACTTGGTCTTCAATTACCTTTAGCAGATTACTGAAATTTTGTTGAACATGTCCGTAGCTCTGTTCTGGCATCTTATGAGTTTCAGAGCTTATCCATTTTCTGAAACTTGTCCAAAGATAATCTGAAGCAGCAGGATTAATCATCTCAAGACTAGCTTGCTTCAGGGAGGTTATCCATTTCTGCATTTCTGTTTCAAACATCAATAAACTAGTACCAACATCTGGTGAGGGTTCAAATGGTTTGGTTTTGGAATGGCCGTTTTGTGAGTTATGGCAGCAAGACGTTCAAAAACAGTTAGATCAATGACAAGTTTAGCGTTGTCATTTGGATTGCTCTTTGGTGAGGGAGTGGGAGAGTCTGGTATAATTATTGGACTAGTTGGGGAATTTGGTGGAGTTGATTCTAGTGATGAGGGAATTTGGGGAATGTCCAGAATGGTGAGGGGCATATGGATGGCCAAAGGTTCAGTGATTCCTGGAATGGGAATGGTATCAGAATCTGAAGAGGGTTCTTCAGATTGGTTGGATTGAACATTATGAGGTTCTGGTTCACAGATCTCAGAAGGTTGGATCTCAGAAGTTTGAACTTCTGGTAGTGATTGTTCAGGTTGTGAGGATGGTGGATGAATATCTGGTTGAGGAGATGGAGGTAGTGGTATTTCTGGTTGAGGAGAGAGGGGAATATTTGGTTGTGGTGCTTCTGTGGTGGTTTCAGAGTTTGGATTTTATGGTGTGGGAGCAGAAATATTTTGGTCAAAAGATTCAATATCTGACAGAACTTTTGCAAGTTCTGGTTGAGTTGTTTTAGTATTTGGATTGATAGGTGGGGAGTGAGATTCTCTAAGATTTAAAGTTTCTGAGGGGTCAAAACCTATGTCAAAATCATCAAAGGTTTGAGGGGTAGGAATTTCTGAATGGGTAGGTAAGGGTCCAGATGTTGATAAAGATATTGATTCTAAAACATTAACAGTTACAGAAGAAGGATTACCTTTCCTTTTAGTAGATTTTGGAGTCCGCTGGGATGATCCTTCTTCTTCTGCCTTTCTTTTCTTGTTCTTCTTCAGCATAACTTCTCGAGCCATCTGCTACAAGTCCTGAATATTTAAATCTGGTGCAGTGCCATCTGCCTTGCATGCATCCAAATATCTGACGATAATTTCAGGCTTGGAGTCAATTTCTGAGAACATAGGGAAATCATCCAGAGGGATTCTTCTGGAAGTAATGGTTGCAAAGGATGTAACATTGGGTTCCTTTCTGATGTTCTCAATAATCTTCATCTTTTTCAGATTCTTTGCATTTAAAGGCTTCCTAGCAGTTGCCTCTAGAGAGCTGATTTCTTGTGCTTCTGTTAGATGCTCTATCAGTCTATTCTCTGTCAGAATATCTGATATGAGCCTTCCAAGGGGTATCCAGTCCCTTTTGGTGCTCTCATCTTCTCTAGTCTCCTTAACACTGGTCCCCAGATGATTGAAAAGCAAATGAGCCAGATTCACCTTAGTCTTCTGGGAGATAAAGTAGATCAGAAACTGCTGATCAATGTTTATGTAGTCAGGAGAGCTGGTTGGCTTCCTGTGGTTTATGCATCCCAGAATAATCTTAGCCCATATTCTGTGATGATCCTTCAGATCCCTTATCTTGCTGGAGGGAAGACCCAGAGTGAAAATTTCCCTTGCAATTGAAGCAACGTCAGCACATCTTTCAGCCATGTCTATACACCTTACACCACCACCACCACTGTAACCTATCAATCTTGCAATAAGGTCTTCAATTATGACTATCTTCTTCCCCATTACATACGAAGTGACTTGATGGTTAGAGGATGAAGCATGAATCCAGAATTCCTTCACAAGGATTGGAAACGTTGGACCTAGAAGACGGTCAAAATACTTGTTCCATCCTTGAGCCTTTACTTCTTCAGAAAGATTGAACCCATTTTCTTGAAGACTTTCAAAATCCACAATCAGTTCTGAAAGCACTTATAGGTTGTCAATGGGCATGAGGAGAGTTCTGAATGGTTATTCATATTGTTCCATGGATTTTATTCTGAGTACTGGTATTTGGGATGCTTGAGGAAGCCATGTTCACACAGAAAGTTTGAGAAGAAAATGAAGGGGTTTTTGAAAAATGCAAACTGAAAACAATTAGATTGTAGAGAAAGTGAAAGTGAAAGAGTATAAAGAGTGAAAAATGAGTTTAAATAGATTTTGAAAACATAAACTGCAAGAGAGAGAAATAATTTGTAATGATTATAAGCATTAATGACAGCTGATTTTAGGGGATTCAGAAAGATATTGGAACGGTTACCCATGACATGTGTCTCAATGCACCCAATCAGCACTTTTGACCTTTCAGAAAAGTGAACACGTGTTCAGCCTCAGAAGGTAGATGATGAATGGATGACAACTGTTTGCTTACGTGAACATCACACTTCTATCCTTGAAATGAAACGCTCAAATCTTCATGGATAGATTCTAACACAATCTGTACTTCTAAAAATCTGAAGGCAGGTTGATCAGCAGTTCACAGAAAATAACCAAAATTCTGAAGGTTAAGATATATATAAATAAAACAGTTTATTCTGGGCAAAGCTTCATGCTGAGATGTTTCAGAATGAAGTTAAACCTATATTCAGAAAGAGGTTTTGTAAAGACATCAGCCCATTGATGGTCTATGTCAATGAATTTTAAATTGAGAATTCCTTTTTGAATATAGTCCCTAATAAAATGATGTTTTATTTCTATTTGCTTAGCCTTAGAATGAAAAATAGGATTTTTATTGAGACAAATAGCAGAAGTATTGTCACAGAGGATAGTGATGTTACTCTCAAATATATTGAAGTCCTCAAGTTGACTCTTCATCCAGAACATTTGCATGCTGCATCCACTGCTGCTATGTATTCAGCTTCTGTTATTGATAGAGCTATTGTGGATTGTCTTTTGCTGGACCATGAGATCAGATTTTCTCCCAGAAACTGGCAGCTTCCAGAAGTGCTTTTACATTCTACTCTGTCTCCAGCAAAATCAGTATCACAGTATCCTACTAAGCTGTAATCACTTGATTTTCTATAAAACAAACCCAGATTAGCAGTACCTTTCATATACTTGAAAGTTCGCTTAACTGCTGTTAAGTGAGATTCTCTAGGATTTGATTGGAATCTAGCACAAATGCAAACACTGAATAGAATGTCAGTCCTTGAAGCCGCCAGATAGAGAAGAGAACCAATCATACCTTTGTAGACCTTTTGTTCTACCTTTTTACTTACCTCTTCTTTTTCCAGAATGCACGTGGGATGCATTGGAATCCTTGATGGCTTACATTCTGAGAGATCAAATTTCTTCAGAAGTTCTCTGACATATTTGCTCTGATGAATGTAAGTTCCTTATGGAGTTTGATTAATCTGAATGGCCAAAAAGAACTTTAGTTCCCCCATTAGGCTCATCTCAAACTCTGCCTGCATACATTTAGCAAACTCTCTTCCCATAGAGGGTTTAGTGGATCCAAATATGATGTCATCAACATAAATCTGACATACTAAAATGTCATTCTTAACTGTCTTATACAATAAGGTTGTGTCCACTTTCCCTCTGGTGAATTCCTTTTCCAACAGGAAGTTACTTAGTCTTTCATACCAAACTCTGGGAGCTTGTTTCAGACCATAGAGTGACTTCTTTAGTTTGAAAACATATTCTGCATTTTTGGAACTTTCAAAACCAGGGGGTTAGTGCACATATACCTCTTCTTCTATATAGCCATTTAAGAATGCACTCTTGACATCCATCTGATACAAAGTGATGCCTTTATTAACATCAAAAGATATTAAAAGTATGATAGATTCTAACCTGGCGACTGGAGCAAAGGTTTCTGTATAGTCTATCCCCTCTTGTTGAATATAACCTTGTGCTACCAGTCGTGCTTTGTTTCTGATGACTTCACCTTGTTCGTTCATTTTGTTTCTGAACACCCATTTCGTACCAATGACGTTGAATCCTTTTGGTTTGGGAACCAGATCCCATACGTCATTTCTGGTGAATTGATTTAGCTCTTCTTGCATTGCCAGAATCCAGTCATTGTCCAGAAGTGATTCATCAATTGTTGTTGGTTCAATCATAGAAACCAGTCCCATGAGGGATTCTTCAGAGTTTCTGAAGGTAGATCTTGTTCTGATTGGATCTTCCTTCCTTCCTAAAATTGTTTCTTTTGGGTGATCAATGCTGCTTCTGGATGGTCTTTTCTGGAGTTGATCAACAGAAGGTGCTGGATTGCTTGCAGTGACTCTTTCTGATGTTGAGGGAGTGTCTCTATTGAGAGCCTCTGATGAGTTGTCTTCAGTACCTGTGAGTTCAACTTCCATACCTGCAAGGAATTCATTCTGCTTTGACTTTTGAGAGTCAAGCTTATCATCAAACCGAACACTGATTGACTCTTCAACAATCTGTGTTTCTGTATTGTATACTCTGCACCCTCTTGAGCGTTCAGAGTATCCTAACATAATACACTTTTGTGCTTTAGAGTCAAACTTGTTCAAATAATTTTTTGTATTCAAAATAAAACATGTACATGCAAATGGGTGAAAATAAGAAATGTTGGGCTTTCTGTTCTTCCATAATTCATATGGAGTCTTTCCCAGAATAGGTCTTATGGAGATTCTATTCTGAATATAACACGCTGTGTTTATTGCCTCTGCCCAGAAGATCTTAGCAACGTTAGTCTCATTGATTATGGTTCTGGCCATTTCTTGCAATGTTCTGTTCTTTCATTCTACAACTTTATTTTGCTGGGGAGTTCTAGGACAATAGAAATCATGCAGAATTCCTTTTTCATTAAAGAATAACTCAAAATCTTCATTTTCAAATTCTCCACCATGACCACTTCTGACTTTGACGATTCTAAGATCCTTTTCATTCTGAACTTGGTTGCAGAAGGTAACAAACACAGAGTGTGACTCATCCTTATGCCTTAAGAACTTTACCCATGTCCATCTGCTATAGTCATCTACGATTACTAATCCATACTTCTTGCCACTGACTGAAGCAGTTTTTACTGGTCCAAATAAGTCAATGTGCAGAAGTTCTAATGGCTTAGAGGTGGAAACAACATTTTTGGGTTTGAAAGAAGGTTTTGCAAACTTGCCTTTCTGACATGCTTCACACAGAGCATCTGAATTGAACTTCAAGTTAGGAAGTCCTCTGACCAGATTGAGTTTGTTAATCTAAGATATTCTTCTCATACTAACATGTCCCAATCTTCTGTGCCAGATCCATTGCTCGTTGTTAATAGACATAAGACGTTTTACATTCTGACTTTTCAGTTCAGAAAGTTTGATTTTATAAATGTTGTTTTTCCTCTTTCCATTAAATAGGATAGTGCCATCTTTCTAACTAATAGCTTTGCATGAATTTTGATTGAATATTATATCATAACCGTTATCACTTAATTGACTTATGGATAACAGGTTATGAATTAATCCATCAACTAGTAAAACATTACTTATAGAGGGAAGATTTCCATTACCTACTGTTCCAGAGCCAATGATATTTCCTCTCTGATTGCCTCCAAAGTCTACGTGGCCTCCATGCTTAGGTTCTAGGCTTTGGAACATATGCCTTCTTCCCGTCATGTATCGTGAGCAGCCAGAGTCCAGGTACCATGATTGGTGTCTTTGCTTTGCTGCTAAAGATATCTGTCACATGTATTATTTTATCCTTAGGTACCCACATTTTCTTGGGTCCTGATTTGTTAGTTTTACCAAAACTCTGGTTGAATTTTGGTTTGACTGAGTAATCACTACTTGTGTATTTTATGTCATGTGTGTGCCCATATATAAAGTGTGAATCAAGTGGAGTGCATTTTATAACTAAGTCCATGGCATTTTTTGGTGTAGGTACCTTACCTTGATATCCTATCCTTTTACTTCCATTTCTGCTAACTCCATAGATCATTGAAGCCATATTGCTTCTGTCTATGTTTTTAGAAAGAAACTTCTGAAAGCTGTGATTATACTCTTTGATGATCTCATCAGCATTGCTGGGAGTTTCAGGGATTATTTCCTTCTGAGAGTTTTGCAACTGATTTTCTAATTTTGAAATTTTTTCTTTTAACTAAGAATTCTCCAATCTGAGACTCTCAGTCTTATCAGAGTCAGAAGCAAGATTCCTTTTCAGGTTTCTGAATTTGACTCTGATCTGCTGATACCTTTCCAGAATTTCATTAAGGCTTTCAGCTAGTTCAGCCTTAGTAAAGTTTATAGTAAATTCAGGGAATACCTCTTCTGCATCTGATTCAGAGTCTGAACCAGAAGCTTCACTATCTTCAGATACGTTTGCCATGAGAGCTATGTTTGCTCTTTCATCATCTAATTCTGAGTCAGGTTCAAATGTGTCAGAATCATCCCATGTAGCCATGAGACTTTTCTTCTTTTCCTTGCCAAACTTCTTTTTGGGCTTCTCCTTCTGAAGCTTTAGGCAATCACTTTTGTAGTGCCCTTGCTCGTTACATTCATATCATATGATGTCTTTGTTGTTTGGCTTTCTGTATCCTGAAGAACCTTCGGATCTTCTGTGTCCAAAGGAGGATTCTGACCTTCTGTATCTGGAGGAAGATTCATTCTGATTATATGATCTTTTGGGATTCCTAAACTTCCTTTGCCTCTGCTTCCACAATTGGTTCACCCTTCTGGAGAGGAGAGACAGTTCATCTTCTTCTGATGAGGACCCATTAGAGGTTTCTTCCACAGCCTGCAAAACTTTGGAGTCAGATTTTCTGTTAGATTTTAAAGCTAATGGCTTACCTTGCTTTTGAGGTTCGTCTGCTTCTAGCTCTATCTCGTGACTTCTGAGGGAGATGACAAGTTCCTCCAGAGAGATTTTGTTGAGATCCTTGGCTAGCTTAAGCGTTGTGACCATTGGCCTCCACTGTTTTGGCAAGCTTCTGATGATCTTCTTAACGTGATCAACAGTGGAATACCCTTTGTCAAGAACTTTTAGACCAGCAACAAGAATTTGGAATCTTGAAAACATAGTTTCTATTGATTCACTATCTTCCATCTTGAATGCCTCATAGTTCTGAATGAGCGCAAGGGCTTTGGTTTCTTTGACTTGAATGTTGCCTTCATGCGTCATTCTCAAAGAATCAAACATATTCTTGGCAGTTTCTCTGTTTGATATTTTCTCATATTCTGAATATGAGATGGCGCTGAGAAGAATTGTTATGGCCTTGTGATGATTTCTGAACTCACGCTTTTGCTGATCAGACATCATTTTCCTATCAATATTCTGACCACGTCCATCCACTGGGTTCGTGTATCCATCAGTCACCATGTCCCACAGATCAACATCATGGGCCAGAAAGAAACTCTCAATTCTGTCTTTCCAGTAGTCAAAGTTCTCTCCATCAAAGACTGCAGGTTTGCCACTGAATCTGTCCCTTTCTTCATTGTTGTCATTGTTGATGTTTTGACTTGGTCCTGTCATTGTGTTTTTCTGACGCTGGATCTTGTACTGACACTGTTAAGTGTTTAAGCTCAGAACCAGGTGCTCTGATGCCAATTGAAGATGTGAAAAACACAAGAAGGGGGGGTTGAATTGAAAAACTTAAATCAAAAGGCTTAATAACACAGTATTTTTATCCTGGTTCATTTGATCTCAAACTACTCCAGTCCACCCGTCAAGGTGATTTCTCCTCTCTCCAACGAGGTCTTAATCCACTAATCTCAAAGGATTACAACAGCTACTTTAACAACTGTTAAAGTCTTCTTGAGTACAACCACAAACTGGTTAATCTCAAGGAAATCTTTTACAAAATAATTGAACAAGAGTTTGTTGTTGTTTTCTAACAAAACAGTATATCACAACTGTGATAATTACACAAATTAAGCTTGGAATAAAATAAATTTGCTAGAGCTTGAATATGCGTGATTTGGAATTCTCTGCAAATTGATGTGTGCGTACGTGCGTGCTTCTTTCACAAGCAGATTTGTTTATGTAGGCAAGCAAGAGACATTGTCCATAAAAGCCAGTTTAATGATAATAACACACTTTCCTTTTGTAGAAGATCTTGTTTGAAGAAAGCCATTAGCATTTAATTGTCTTGAATAACCAGTAACGCTCCAGAGTCTTCTTTGCTTTAACTGCTGATAACACTTCAGAGTGTTGATGACTTGGTTAAGATGTCTTTGTTCAGAGTCAGAGTGTACTTGTTTAGGCGCAGATTCTGGTCATCAAACTTCAGCGTAAAGCCTGCTTTACTTTCAGCGTGTAATGCTTTATTGCCTGTCTTCTGATGCTGATCCCATCAGAACTTCTGCATATGAAAGACATAATTTAAGTAGAAACTTTATTCTTTGTATATATCTTTGTATTTATTTATTTTTTGTATTTTGTTATCATCAAAACTCTAATCAAGGGTTGTAGAATCAAACTATATTCTAACAAAAAGGTTTTGTGTCCTCCTATAGAAAGCAAAGAAATTGTCAGTGTTGGGGGAACCGATGGTATAACCCGCAGCGGCCGAGCCTTTGCTCCTACTCCGCCACCTTCTGAAGAGATTATTGAAGAGATTCTGCCAAGGGATAAAGGCAAACAACTGGTTAATGGAAGTACTGGGATGTCTTTTGAGAAACCGGTGGAATAATTGATTAGAATTATTAAGAAAAGTCATTTAAAAGTGATACATCAGCTTAACCAGACGCCTGCCAAAATTTCTATTTTGTCGCTTCTCGTGTACTCTGAAGCACGCCATACAAGCCTGGTAAGAATATTGCATGGTTCTCATGTTAATCCAGAAATTTTGATATCCCTGTTTGAAAGGGTCATTACGAATATTTCTGCTGGAAATTGTTTGGAATTCAATGATGATAAGCTTCCTCTTGAAGGTAGAGCTCATAATAATGTTCTAAATTTTTTTCGTCAGATGTTTAGATACCGTGCTGACATGAGTCCTGGTAGACATGGGGTCTTCTTTGAATGTGATGCCTAAACACACCTTATTCAAATTGAATATGGACGGAGTTATGATGAAGCAAATCACTCTGACAGTGAGGGAATTCAATGGGTCCAGAAGGTCTATCGAAGGGGAGGTTTGTTTTCCTATCAAAGTTGGACCTTATGTGTTTTATTTATCTTTCTACATCATGTACATTCTCCCTTTGTATACTTGTCTCATGGGTCGTCCATGGATCCATGCAGTAGAGGCAGTTAGCTCGACCCTTCATCAGTAGTTGAAATTTGTTGTGAAAGATAAAGTCATTTTGGATGGCGGAGAAGAGGATGTTATGGTTAATAATGTGACCTCTTTTCTCTATGTTGAAGTGGAGGGGGAGATACATGAAACCCCTTTTCAAGCATTGGAAATCATTTCCGTTGACAAGGTCCCTGTTGTCTTAGAGGAGAAAAAGAAATTTGAAACTTCCATGGCTTCTCTTAATGATGCAAAGGCTATTGTTAGATCTGGGATTCCTAGCAAGGACTGGGGAAAAGTGATTGAGGTGATTGAAAATCATGCCAAGTTTGGTCTTGGTTATCAACCGGCTTCTTCCATTAAATCTGGTCTAGCAGTACCCAAGGGAAGACAAGTTCCTCCTATCTCAGAGAAGTTTGTTAGTGTAGGAACAAGTACTGAAGGACAGATTCAGGTAGTGGACGAAGAAGAAGATGGTGCAAATATGTCTCTGTACATTTATTAGATTGCGCCAGATCGGGGGCTCAACAATGGGAGTACTATTGACATCCCTGAAGTGGTTTTCTTTGACATGTAATGCCCTGTTTTATAATAAGTCATATGCTCTGCCCAAGGCATACTGACAGCTTGTAAAAAGGGCCCCCCTATTTTTTTTCTTGCTTGTTTAAAATTGAATAAAAGTCGCATTTTCGCATACATTTTATGTTACTTTTCTTTTCTTTATGTTTTCATAAAAATATAAAAATGGCAATGCTTTTCCTTTTATTGTCTTAAATATTTTCCCTTGCATCCACATTCTGAGTAAAAGCATGATTCACCAATCGTGCAGGTTGCTTGCACTAATATCCTTGGGAATCCGAATGACCAACCCGATGAAGATAGTGAAAAAGATTGTGAGGTTCCTGAGGAATTGGCTAGAGTTTTGAGACAAGAGAAGAAAGTGATTCAGCCTCATCAAGAAGTTGAAGAGGTAAACAACATCAGTACCGGTGAATTGAAAAGAGAAATCAAGATCGGGGCCGCCTTACAAGAGGAAGAAAACAAGGGGTTGATTGAATTATTGAAAGAGTATGTGAACATCTTTGTTTGGTCATACGAAGACATGCCCGATTTGGACACTGACATAGTCGTGCACAAGTTGCCACTCAGACCCGAATGTCCTCCAGTGAAACAAAAACCGCCCAGAACTCGTCCAGACATGTCTCTCAAGATCAAAGAAGAGGTTGAAAAGTAGTTTGTCATACCCCAAATTTTCCCTACTGGTTTATATGTCTTATTTTTCATAATTACCATTAAGAAGTCATGGGCTTCTCTAAATCAGGGAAGGCCAATGTGATTTATTAAAATCCATTCGTTTTTCAAGGGGGGTATATTTGTTAAAGTGTAATAGCCCATTTCAAATATTAAAGGATGGGGGTTCACGCTTTGAAGGAAATCATGGGCCATTTCTAAATCAGAATGGCTGATTTAGGTTTTAGATAAGTTTGAGGGTGTATAAAACAAATCATCATGTTTAAAGCCCAATATTTAAATCAGGGAGGTCCATAGAATAAATTAATTTTGTTAAGGCCCGACGATAAAAAAAGAGACAGTTCGTTTAGCTTTTGGTTTGTTCTTCAAAAATGGTTTTGTTGTAACTATAACATTATTATTAATATTACCATTATTTTATTATAATTAATTATACTCATATTTATTACTATTATAATTAAATATTACACTTTAAACTTAATTAAAAATAGGTTTATTTTTATTAAAAGAAAAGATGTAGAAGGCTATCACATGATCCATTTTTTAGGCACAATCCAAACCCTTTCCCGACCCAAACCAAACCATAAAAATATTGTGTTGCAAAGAAAAACGGTTACTGTACCAATTTAAAGAAGAATAATGCATGTTTAAATGAAAGAACAATTACTGTTCAAATCGAGGAAAGCCGAATCAAGACAGGTCTGTATATGGAATCAAAAGCAAATCTTTACATTCAATATTGCAAGAACTAATACAGAAACCTAATCAAAGTCTAGAATTAATTTGCAGACATAATAAACCAAATAGAGAAACATAATTGAAGTCTTATACGAATTATAGACAAAATAAAAAATGCTCTAATTCCCTTATCAAACAAATTGATGACATTAAACTATTTCCTAAATTGCCTAATCTCCTAAAACACTATAAAACCCTAATACAAAAACAATAAGAGGGACATAAAATTGACGGAGAGATTTATTACAGAGGAGAGATTTATAGAAAAAAAATTTAGTGCAGAGGAAAGAAAGAGGGAAGAAAATTGGAGAGGGAGATACTCCGGTGCTTTGCCACGTTCTCACTTGAGATTTGGGTTTCGAAATTCGAAACCTAAATCAGTTGAACTGCCGCTACCTTCATTCATCCGTCACGACCGCCACTCTTGAGACCTGCGAGCACGAAAAAGAAGACAAAGGGATTAACAATCGAAATCGAATACAACGAAAGCAAAATCCATGATCGGAGGTAATGATAACGAAACTCAGCTTCCATTTTGTATTTTTGTTTTGATTCGCGATTTGATTTTGGGTGAGGTTTAAGGGTCATGGTCATTGGGGTTTGATTTGGTTAGGGGATGGAGTGCTGCCGCTGGGATTAAGATTTAGGATTTTGATGTTTAAGGTTGTTATCTGAGTAGAAGGAGAACAGAGAGAACGAGACGAGTGAAGAGAGATAAGGATAAACAAAAAAAATGAAATGAATATGTTGTAAAAAGAAAATATAACGCTGTATAATCTCGTATATGCACATGTTTGATCATTACCGTACTCCCCTCATCATAGCCACTTGATCTCAATCCAACGTCTTAGCCTCGCACAATCACCATAATACCATGTGCCTTCCCACAAGAGGTCCAAGGGAACCTCCTCCTCAAACATTTGCCTTTGGGCCTGGCCCAATTATTAATCACCCCCCTTTCTGTTTTATTTTGCTAATCAACGCGAGACCACACCTCTCATCCTTAATGGGCCCTGTCCAAAATCTGGACTTGGGCCATGACTCCCTACACACTCTTATTTTGCTACTTAGTTCTAACGCGTACCCCCTTCCTTTTGGGCCTAAATTTAATATCTGAATTCAGGGCCCATGTTATTAACACCTCCCAGTTTTACTCCTAAACTAAATTTGCACCCCTTACATTTTTAATTATTTTATTTTTATACTTTATTTTTATTCTTATATTTTATGTTTTTATATATTTATAAATTATATTAATATTATATTTACTATTATAAATTGAATTTTTTTTCCAAAACTCATCAAATATCCTATTTATTTATTTGCATTAAAATATTTTTTTAGCATGCATTAATAAAACATTTTTTTGCAATTAATACATCAAAACATATTTAACCAACATCAAATAATTTTCATAATCAAATTAAACAATAATAAAATTTTCAAAAAAAGGATTACGAGTATATTTAAATCGATTGCGCTCTTTGTCTAAATATCTCCGCTATTCACACACCTAGTCTAAATATGCGGGAAATTCAAATATCTTCGTAATCCATAAAAAACCCAAACCCAAGCGAAGTACGAATTGGGACTATGATTCCTCATAAGAGGATACATAGGCATGCGATTAAAATCGTGGAGAGTTTCCCTAATAAGAAACTAAAACCCTATTTCCTAAAGAATAATTCTAAACCTAGTATATTTGTGAATAAGGTAGATGAGGGGTGCCTAACACCTTTCCTTCGTCTAAAACCGAGTCAAAAAACCTAGAATCTCTGACTTTTTAAGAGTTAACCTTTATATTCCATTCCTTAGGATGAAAGTTAAGGGTGGTGTCTCTTATTTTAAAACCAGTTACAATAGCTGGTAACTCTGCTGGGGACTCAACCTTAGGTTTATAAGCCTTATCTTTTGGTTTTAGAGGTTTTCTTATTTTTTGGGTTTTTTATATTTTTTTATTTAACTATTTATTAATTAATTTATCTATTGTTATTTTTATCATATTGTTATATCTGTGGTGGGATTTAAATTTTGCAAAAAATATTCTCAAAAACCCTTAAGGTTCTAAATGGCCAAGTTGGGCCAATTAAGGTTCTAAAAGTCAGTTAGTGCTTATGACACAATGCGGAAACCTAGTGTTCTCCTCAACTGAGTTAAGGGACACCAGTACAAACCAAAGTATCAAACTAACATAGCCATGACTTCAACCATATCAGTCTACGCCTTACAATTCCATGATCTATTGCTACTTACCTAAGGTATCCCAGATTCAGGTGTAGGATCTTTGCAAGAAATTTAAACCCGAGAAACCCTCAAATATAAAGCAATCAAAGCAAACAAGTAAAAACAAGTAAAGTGATTCTAAATTCTAAGGTAACCCCTCTTTTAAGTTCCCCAACAGAGTCGCCAGTTTTGTAATACGGTGGGAGAACTAATTTTTTTTGCGTTTTATCGCAAATGTTGCAGATATCAAGAGTCGCCACCGATTTTTTTATCCAATAAGGAAATGGTGAAAAAACAGGAAAGACCGTGAAGATTTTGAGTTCGGGGGGTAATTATGAAAAGGGAAGGTTTTAGCACCCTTTTCATCCGTAGTTATCTACGGGCTCTTAATCGCTTAGCTCACTTTTTGAAAATTGCTTTGTGTGTGTGTATTTTGAAAAATGTTTTGAAAGTTTCCACAATGAGGCAGACTTTGTAATGATTCTTGTATCGATCCTCAAGAATGCGTATAAAGTGTTTGTTTGAAAATATTTTTTAAAGTGTTTGTGAAATGTTTTTGTTTTTGAAGAGCTTTGTGAGCAAGCGATTAGGAGTTCTACCCTATTCAAGGCCGTTCTTGCATTTTTCCTCCTCCTTTAGATAGTGTTATCCTATCATTAGTTAGTAGGAAGCCCTATCGTTGAATGTGAAGGGACAGGCAAGGGTCATCATACAGTCATCAAAGGCAACTGGTAAGGACGCTTTAGCAATTTTCATAAAGGACTAGATCATTTACCGAAAAGCAACATCGAAACGGTCATCGAGTGACTATGATCTTTGTATTGAGGGACTTTACTAAAGCTTCCCCACCTTTGAGGGACATGACTGTTATTTTCCCAGGAAATAAGAGAGGTTACCCTAGAGGTGTAAGTGTCCAAGTGTATTTTTTTCCAGTTATTTTATCTTTGTAGTTAGGGTTTTCTAACGTAAGGTTTTTATCTTTCCATGCAAACCCTAATTACTAAGCAGTAATCATAAAATAATAAAAAGCGGTAAAGTGCTGAAAGTAAAGGCTGAGAATGTGAACCTAAACTATTACATCGCTTTGGAGCAGATACATAATAGTGAAAGCGGAAAATAAAATTCCTAAGCTATTATAACCCGTAAAAAATTACATAATAATGAAAAAAGAAATGCAAAAAATAATATCTAGGCTAATACATTTGCAAACCCTATAAGTCGATCTAAAAATGTAAAATTAAATGAAAACAGAAAAGAAAATATTTTTGTAATTATTTATGAAAAAAAGAATAATTTATGCTAACTAATTAACCTATTAAATCTAATTAATTTATATTAATGATAAAAATTAATTAGTTAAATTATTATAAAAAGTTAATTAAAAAACCCTTAGAGTCTAATTAATTTTAATTAATAAAACTCAAAAACTAATTATGTTGTATAAATAAAAATGAGTAAGAGTAAATAAAAAAGAAAGAGAGTTGGGCCTGAAATAGAAAGCATGGAGGTGTAATTGCAATTGTGGTCCAGGCCCAACAATGCCAGCGTTAGATCCAGTGTGGTCACCCCCAGTGGTTCACCATGTGCTTGCGCATATGAGATGTTAGATCAGATCTATGAAGATCTGAAGGTGAGGCATGGTTGGGTGCACAATGGATTTGTGGGGACGCATTGCACTTGATCTGCAAAAGTCAGTAAATATGTGAAAATGCCAAAACCAGGGATCGAACCTACGCCATTGCATAGTAAGGCCTTATCACACACGTTTCTACCACAGGGATGGTGATACATCTAGTGATATAACTGAAACAATTTAAATATAAAATAAACACATTGCATGGATCTAAGAGGCACCAGAGCCCTATCTCCAATAGTCTTATCTGACGAGTCTTTTCCATGTTCCTACAAAAATAGAAAACATTAGAAATTCCTAGGGATCCTACCCCCCTAAACCAAGCCCTGCAAGTTCAATGGGAATGTTATTTTTGGCTAAAACGTGCTAGTTTGTGAGCTATAACGAAAATAACTCAAATCGGCATGAACATGGCAAGCTTTAATTTGGCCATTATGGGGGTCATGCTCTGGGTTATCCCTGCACTATTAGACCTCATCAACACGTTAGCAAAGTTAGTATGCGTAAAAACATAATGAAAGCAAAGATATGAAAATCATGCAAGGATGAAACTGGTGAGGCATGTATATGAGCTTTTATGCTCTTTTGATCATTGTAATCGATCCAACCTTACCCTATAGTGTTCCTGGAAGTGAATGGAACAACTAGTTCATGGTGAAAGTGGCTGCAAGCTAGGGTTTCAAGTTGCCATAGTTTGAATGATTTTGAGATTTTGGAAGAGATGTTTTGCAAGGGCTCTCATGTTTCTTGCTTGTCTGAATGCATGAGATTTATAGATGAGAATTAGGTTAAAAGATAGTGGGCTTGGACTTTGTAAGAAAGAGCCTTAGTTTTATCTTATTTTATTTTGAATTTAAATTAATAAAAATCAAAATAAATAGGACAAAAAATCCATAGGGTGTATGAAGTGATTCATAGGTTTACTATAAGCTGCAAAACACGCATGGACTTTGAATCACAAGCCCAATAGCCCAAAATTCCAAGTTTGGTCACTTTTGGTTTCATGCATTTGCTCAAAATTTCCCAACTTGCACAAATAATAACTCTCTCAATTTTAATCATTTGAAGGTAAACTTTGACTTTTTTGAAAGCTCAAGATGTCCTATACAATCTCCATTTTAATCATTTTTGCATTTGAAGACTTTATCTTGATGTAAGTTGCCTTGACAAAAAGTGTTTTTTTGTTGACTTTTGAAATGACCCATAATGTATTGGCCCATAAAGTGAAGCATTTTTTGGACTTGAGCTTAGAGAGAAAAAGTTGTAGAGAATTGAATTTCCTTCAAAATGAGAGTTGGTTGAGGAAAATCTGATGAAGCATGTGAAAGTTGTGCTTGGTCAAAGTTCAGTTGACTTCTCCTAAAGAAAACCCTAATTTGACAACTTTTGACTTTTGATGAATTGAGAGTTTTCTTGATGAATCATGGTCAACCCTTGATCAAACAATGAATATGACTTCAAAATCTTGATGTTGACCAAAAATCTTGAAGTTTGACTGTATGTTGACAACAATTGACTTTTTGTCCAATACAGTTGATTTTCAGTCATCTGAGCAATTGACTGAGAAAACATGTGATGCAAGGCTTGAAACTTGGTATGAGAATTCCTTGAGACATATGAGGAGCCATGAAATCCACTTGAGGCCTTATAAACCCAAACTTCCTTGAGAAAAGTGAAACCCTAGTTGCATGTCAATTGCTTAGGAGGAGAATTTGTCTGATCAATTCTTGAGCAACCTTGAGAAAATGAAAACCCTTGAAGCATGAGAAGATATCTTGAAGAAAAATGGGAGGGAAAATTTTAGGGTACAACAGGCTTCTTTCCCAGAAAACTGAGGAATACGAGTATGCCTTGAGTTAGAAGGTCTCTGAAACGATTTCTTGATACAATGAAGACTTTATACGAAGATGAGGGCTGGAAAATAATATTGGGAAGAGAAGTATGCGAATATCGGCCAAGCAGGAAGGGATAACCACAAGATAATTCTCAATCTCTACCGAGAATACCGATACTACAAGTACAAGCATGAAAGACTCACCTTCTTAACCAACAATCTCATCAAAGACATCCCTAGAAGTTTGAGAGATGCAGAAAATGTGATGGTTCCTCTCCCAAAGGACGTTGAAGAATTCCTCAAGCTTTGCAAAACATTGGTCGATCATTTCAGAGCAGACATCAGCAAGCGCGCTTAGAAGACTGTTCCCTTTGTTTATTTTTCTTTCAGCGAGTTTATTTTTTTAAAGTTGTAATATCTTTCAATGTCTGAATTATGTTCCTTTTTAAAGACAATTGTTACTTTAAATAAAGGAATTTTGTTACATATTTCGTTTGCGTATTCATTTTCTAGATACTCACCAAAAAAAAGCAAAACCTATATATATATATATATATATATATATATATATATATATATATATATATATATATATATATATATATATATATATATATATATATATATATATATATATATATATATATATATATATATATATATATATATATATATATATATATATATATATATATATATATATATATATATATATATATATATATATATATATATATATATATATATATATATATATATATATATATATATATATATATATATATATATATATATATATATATATATATCCAAGAGAATAAGACATTCAAAATGAAATTCTTAGCATGTTCATACACATTCATACATCCATAAACATTGGCATCTCATAAATTCATGACACAAAAACTTATTTTTCAAATTTCTCCAGCTAAACCATTGGTAGAAGAAAAGCACCACCTCTCCGACCACCGTACCAAACAAGAACTCATCAACTGAGAGCAATGGAACAAATTAAGGAAAACCAGCAGCTTTCAAAGAGGATTTGGAACAATTCAAAAGCAACGTCAATTCAATGAGAGGAGATATGGTTCAAGTTCTTCTAGCCTTAAATAACATCATCGACAGACAAGAGCATATTCCTAGGGTAGCCTTTGAGGAAATAGCTCAAACTATTGGTGCATCAAGAAGTCACCAAATGAGGAGAGGACTAGAGACAAGACCTCAAAAGTATGTCATGGCTCAACAAGAAATAAGACAAGCTGATACTAAAGGGTTCATCCCACCTCCACCAAAGGCAGGGGCATTTCATACCCTACATATTCCGATAAAAAATGCAGACAACTACTTGAACTTGCAATATGGAGACCATTACCTAGAGGATGTCAATCAAGCACCTCAGAGAACAAATAATACTCATGCTACTGAGAAACCACTAGTGCTGAATCAGTACAAAGCTCTAGAGGAAAATACAAGGGGCTCACTTGTCCAAGGAACCATTTGCGCATGTATTGCCGAAAGATGCATGCTTATGCTCAAGACCAGAAGCTGATAATTCATTTCTTTCAAGATAGTTTAAGTGGGGCGTCTCTAGATTGGTACATGCAATTAGAAAGAGTTCACATCCATACGTGGGCAGATCTTGATAATGCTTTCCTGAAACAATATAAATATAACTTGGACATGGCGCATACCTTCATGCAAATCCAGAACCTGTCTCATAAGAAAGAGGAGTCCTTCAAGGAATACACCCAAAGGTGGAGAGAGATGTCATCCCGTGTACAACCACCACTTCTGGAGAAATACATAGTCGATATGTTCATGGGAACCTTGCAAGGGGTATACTATGAAAAGATGGTAGTAAGCATCTCTTTTATATTTTATGATCTAGTAACTATCAGAGAAAGGATTGAAGCTGGAGTAAAAAATGGAAAGATACAAGGGGATCATCAAATACCCCTTACAATGCAAAAATACATGTTCCTAACTTCACAAAAAGGAAGGAGGGAGAAATTAATGTTGTAGCCTCACAACCAAGGGCACAAAAACCATTAACAATCCTGCGAGGACAACAACAGAACAAGTTTGAAAGGCTGAAAAGAAAGTTGGATCCACTCCCTATGCCACCCAGTCAATTATTACTGTAGCGGTAGAAATGTTTAAGACTAAGCCATTGGATTCACTAGACTTCTACAAATCAAAATCAAAATCTCCACCACGCTTTATTGTTTCCAAAGGAATTGGAAAAGAGCGAGTAACCCAAAAGTGGGGAACAAGGTAAGGGGGTTTGTTATGCAAAGGGAAGGTATTAACACCCTAAACATCTATGGTATTCCGCAGGAACCTCTTTGTAAAATCTGTTTATTTTGGCTATAAAATGTTGTAAAAAAATAGATGGTGGAGGTGAGAAAAGAAATATATTTTTTATGATTTTTGCACCCGCCGCGATTGCGAACCTTTAGTGCCTACGTACCACCTTTCATGCAATAGGGGATCAGGGTACACGTAGTTCACCTTCAAAAAATTTAAAACACAAGTGTGTTGGTTAATTATATGAGATAAGACATCATTGTCATTGTCCGTGTGGAAAACATACTTACTACCCACAATCATGAGAAAGGAGAATTTGTATCATCTCAAAGTGGAGGATATGACTTGGATTTTAAAATCAACAATGCCTCACTCAACACCTAAGTGGAAAATATCCCTCTTCATTACATATTGTAGAAGTATAGTTGTTTGCATCACTACAAAGATTGACAAGAGTCTAATCTTTGGAGAAAAGTTTTAAAGATAAGAGCCAAGACGGAAAAATGGTTTGGATGAGATTGATTGACTTTTAGTCTTCTCACAAAAATGTCAAGGTATTATTAAGTTGATTGAATTTTATTTATGAAAATGTTTTTTGAAAATGCATGGACCTAAGTCTAAGTTTATTATGAAAGTGGTTCAAGTTAAAAAACAAAAAGAGTTTTTAAAAAGGAGGAAGAAGATTTAAGAAATTAAAGAAGATGGGAGGAGAAGAAGAGAATATCCTAAAGTATAAGGTAAAAGCTAGGGATAAGAACCATCTAACCAACAAGAAGCCAATACTTGACATTATGAGCCAAGATATAATTCCCATTCTTTGGACTGAAACCAAGCAAGCAAATATACTAGACCTCTTGTGAGAATTAAACTTCAAGTGTATTAAGTCTTCATAAAAAATTGGGCAGAGTAACGGCTGTATACAGGTGAATTCCATATTACAAACAAAGAATGTAATCACAATAACCTACACACAAGACAAAAAAATAACAAAATGTCTTGAGGTAAACCTCAAGAACTCCAGACAAAATATCAATTAAAGTCACAAGGTCTCCATCATAGGCCAAGGTTTCTAATCCTAAGTCAAAGAATTCCAATACTCCATAATGCCAAGGATAGTACACAAACAGTCCAAGTATCATTAGAGTTTTTTATGGTTCATGTTGATTATTAGGTGTCTTAGAAGAGAAAAGGAAAGGCTCAAGTGAGCAAAAAATAAAATGACATAAAATGTAATGCTTAAAGTAAATGGTACATAAAGCATACAAAAATAAAAGGGCATAAAGTGAAAACAATTTAATAATTAGTGGTTAGTTGGATGACCATCTTGAAACTTGCATTTGGAACTCATTAGAGGATTGGTAGAACCAAAGCCTCCACACAACAAGTTACATTTGCTTTTTGTCAAGTATATCATCCATTTGGAATCCTTAAAAGTACCATTTAATGATCAACGATGTTTAAGTGATCCACGTTGACCAAAAGTGTTGTAGATCCATTAGAGGATTGGTAGAACCAAAGGCTCCACACAATGAATCTCAAAGTTATTAGACCAAAGAGATCAAATTAACATACTTGGGCTTACAAACATAGGTTTGGGCCACGAATAATCATTTATTCGAATCAGGACAAAATTTAGCGCTATGTTAAGCAATCGTAAGTGGACTTATATAGAAGTCGCACCCATTTTGAGGCCGATCAATAGCAATCTATGCACCATTTATTTTGAGACATGATATAGAGATCATGCTCCAATAACACTTAGTGCAATAAGAAAAGGATGAGATGAAGAGGAGTGAGAGAGAATATACAAACCACTTTTGAATTAAATTTAAATCAAACTATTATTAAAATCATTCATCCATTTTTGTGGAGTTAGACTCAACATTATGGATCCAATGATGTTAATAAAGTTCATGATCGGAAATTCAACCCAAGATCAGCCATAAAATAATCACAAAATAATATTGCATTTAATATATACATTAAAAAGGTTTTTTAAAATGTTTTAAAAATAGAAATAAAAGAGAAAAATATCAATTATGTTCAAATTAATCAAGAAATAAAAAGTAAAACCATAGAAAAATCGGAAAAGGACTCAAATATTTTTGGTAAATTTTTAAAGTCAGAAACTATTTTTAAAATTAAAAGAAATAAGTAAAATAAATCAAAAATGTTAAAAAATAACAAAATCAGAAACAAAAATAAAGTGAGGTCACCAATATTTGTCACAATATCATTGGATCATTCCATAATTTTTTCAGAATTTAAAAATGTATAAAAGTATTTTTAAACATTTAAAACAATTCAAATAAAGTGAAAATTTATAAAAAATACCAAAATACAAAATTAAATTGTGAAAGAATAAAAATCAGAAAGAGAATAATCAAAAATACTTTTCCAAATTTTTTCAGATTTTTTGGACTAAAAATGAATTTTCTATGATTTTTTTTTGAAATTTAAAACAATTAAATATAAAAATCAGAAAAGAAAATAAAAACCAAAAAAATATGGGCCATCTGATCAATGTTAAAACGCGTTAGTAAACAGATCAACTGGACCTGGCGCGCTGTGCATGTTATGGACTTTAGTGGATAATGCATTGAGTCATTAACTAAATCAGATTTCAAAAAAAAAAGTGGCGTGCCATCATTGGTTGAAAGATGACACGTTGGTCATCTTCAACCTCCAGCCAATGTGAATTGCAGGTCTCTCAAACTGTAAAATCAGAAGCTCAGACCTATGCCATTCGCTTCGTCTCTTCAAGACGAAGACAACCACACCTTCGCGACAAATTTATATAAACTGTAGCTCAAGCAATTTGGAAGGAAACTTTTGAAAAGGGATTTGAAATTTCGTGGTTTAAACAAGTTTTCAGATGAAAATAAGTATTGCAACTAGAACCAAGGCAATGAGAGCACCACAATGATATCAAAGTTTTGAAGAATTGATGAAGAAATCTACCTATTGAAGTTGAGTTGTAGAGCTCTGAAACTGGACTTCTATGGAGCAATATAGGGCACGATTCTTGAATGTAATTATATGGTTAGCTTCAGGGAAGATCAAGGAAGGTGAATTGATAGAAAAATTTGATTGAAAAAGGCTTGAAAGCAGATTTTGAAGTAGGAGAATTTTGAGTTATGGAGCAAGTTTGGCAGGGTGATTCTGGATATACAAGCTTGAGGAAATGAATGGGGGATGACCCTCTATTTATAGGGAATCAAATGGAATGTTTAAGCGTGTGAAATGATGAAGTTTGGAGGGAAATCGTGTGAAGTTGCAAACAGGAAAAGTGTGACCTCTACTTTGATCAAAACTCATCCAAAACGCGCATTTTTCTATGCTAATCACTTCTGGAGGTTCACTAAACATGTTTAGAAGCAAAAACGTATAGGATCAAAGTGTTTAGAAGCTAAACCAATGATTTTAAATTCTGACTTTTGAAGAAACTTCAATTCCAAGTTACCAAGTTCAAATCAATGGCATTCTCAGCTCAAGGGGTCTTAGGGCATGATTCTTGATGCTTTAGAAACATGAGGTTACAAAATTTGCAATGGGAAAAGAATTGAATCAAATGGATGCTTGATCTAAAAGTTAAATGGAGTCAAAGTTGGAGAAAAAAAGATTGACTTTCCATACTTAGAAATATTTCAAAATTTTCTTCAAAAGTGACCTATAATGTTTTGCATCCAAAAACTGCCTTCTACTTGAAATTTGCTCTTGACCAAAAAAGATGGAATTAAATAGACCTCTTGAATGACATTTTGAAACTTGAAACATTCAAAATATCAAAAAATTGAGAGAGTTATGAATTGTTGAAGTTGGCAAAAAATCATGAAATGACCTATAATCTTTTGTATCCTCAGGGCATCTTCCATCCATTTTCTCACTTTGCACATAAAAGAAGGCATAAATTTCACCTCATCAATATCACTATGGAAAAATAATGGGTTCAAGGTGATAAAAATTGGCCAAGTTATGACCATTTGAAGTCACACATGAGAAATTGGGGGTTCATCTGGAGGACTTGTAATCTTTCTTCATCATTAAGTTTCTTCCACATGAAAACTCCTTGAAACTTTGGAAGTAATTTGTTGATAACCCTTTGAAGAGAAGGATGTATTTAGAATCACTCAAAAATACCAAAAGATGAGCAAGATATGCTTCTTTGAAGTTCAAAACCTAGCTCCTAGATCAAGAAAATACTTTGAGGAACCTTGACAATTTTGAATAAGCTTCTTGTAACAACACTTTTGCTTTGTAAATAGAAGTTGTTGAGGATGAAGATGATAATTCATAGCCACCAAAACAACTTCCATATCTTGAGAATTGAGAGAAATATGCACTTGTGACCAATGGGAACAAAGCCTTGTCCAAGCATGATAACTTCTTAAATCAACCCCTTGTACTTTTGAATCAAATTTGATAATCTAGAAATGTGGTGAACCAAAATAACCTTTCAATGCCATTTATTCCAAAACAAGTCCAATGGTGAGGTTTGAACTTCTTAATCTTTATTGACTAGGACATGGAAATAAACTCTTGAAACCATGGAGCAACTTGCTAAATCTCATTGCCTTTACCTACATAAGTAACAAGAAAGACAAACCAACATTGAATTTTATTAATTAAAAGAAGAAATAAAGAAAAAAATATTCATGATCACAAAAGAACACAAGTCAAGGTGCTTGGTGATTCCTCAAAGAGAAAAGCTAAAGATAGGGAGGGGAACCAAGAATCCTAATGTGATCTTATTGTGATGGAATCAACATGATATGATGAGGGGATCTTAGGGGAAAACATTGGGGTACAACAGCTGCCCTTATTTAAGTCTCTTCTATCCAGAGATACGAAGGTTGAAAATCTTCGTGTCGACGCGATCGAAGATACTTAAATATAAAATAAACCCTATTTTTGGCCCTAAGATGCCATGCAGTGCTTATGAGCATGAATGCACATGGACAACTCCAAAGGGACGCAAAATACGCCTGGGGATATAACAAAATAAAGAAACAAGAGAGAAACCCGACCAGGAAAATAAATCACTGGTGGATCAAAAGACCTGACTCATAGAGGATAATAAAAGGTCAAAGGATACACCAATTTTTACTGAAGGCGAAACTACCAACGTTCACTGAAGGTAGAAAGAGGAAAGAAAAAACAACACCGACGTTCACTAAAGGTGAGCTACCAACATTCACTGAAGGTAGAATAAAAAAATATCATAGCATCGCCATTCACTGACGATGAACTACCAACATTCACTGAGGGTAGAAAAATGATAACAATCACCAACTTTCACTGAAGGTGACCTACCAACTTTCACTGAAGGTAGAAAGAGAATATCATAGCACCACTGTTCACTGACGATGAACTACCAACATTCACTGAGGGTAGAAAAAAGATGACAATAATCGATGTTCACTGCCAATGACCTACTAACTTTCACTAAAAGTAGAAAGAGAATATATCATAGCACCGCCGTTCACTGACGATGAACTACCAATGTTCACTGAAGGTAGAAAAAAGACAACAATCACTAACTTTCACTGAAGGTGACCTATTAACTTTCACTGAAGGTATAAAGAGAATATCATAGCACAGCCGTTCACTGACGATGAACTACCAACGTTCACTGAGGGTAGCAAAAAGATAACAATCATCGACTTTCACTGCTGATGACCTACTAACTTTCACTGAAGGTAGAAAGATAATATATCATAGCACCACCGTTCACTAACGATGAACTACCAACGTTCACTGAAGATAGTAAAAAGATAACAAGTACCAACTTTCACTAAAGGTGACGTACCAACTTTCACTGAAGGTAGAAAGAGAATATCATAGCACCGCCATTCACTGACGATGAACTACCAACATTCACTAAGGGTAGAAAAAAGATAACAATCATCAACGTTCACTGCCGATGACCTACCAACATTCACTGAAGGTAGAAAGAGAATATCATAGCTCCGTCGTTCACTGAGGATGAACTACCAACGTTCACTGAGGGTAGCAAAAAGATAACAATCATCGACGTTCATTACCGATGACCTACCAAATTTCACTGAAGGTAGAAAGAAAATATATCATAGCACCTCCGTTCACTGACGATGAACTACCAACATTCACTGAGGGTAGCAAAAAGATAACAATCATCGACGCTCACTGCCGATGACCTACCAACTTTCACTGAGGGTAGGAAAAAGATAACAATTATCGATGTTCACTGCTGATGACAGACCATGTAACGCCCGTAATTTAATTAATTATTCAATTAAATTATTTTTGGAATATTTGTGAAGATATGTTATTATTAAATTGGATTTATTTTATTAAGTGGAGAAATAATGATATTAGAGGTATAATATTATTATGTGGTGAAATAATATTAGAAGTGTAATATTATTAAGGTGGGCATAATTTGAGATAGTAGATGTAATAAGGGGGTGTAAGTTTGGAGCCCACTAAGGAATAATAGGATATTAGGTTATTTTATTATTTGTTGTTAGAATAGAAGAAAGAAGAAGTAAGAAGAAAATAAGGATTTGAGGAGAACGTGAAGTTGCTGGAAATAGAAGGAGACGACAAGAACAAAGATTCAACCCAAAAATTGTAGAGTGACCTTCAATCCAAGGTAAGGGTGGGGTTCTAACTTTATAATTGGGTTCATGATGTTTGATATGTGGGGTTAGATGTGATTGTTGTTTGTTCTTGAATTGGATGTATGTATGATGATGTATGATGAAGATTTGAGGAATAACTATGTTGTGATGTTGTGTAATCGATGTAGTATTATAGGTTAATGTTAGATGATGATTTATCATGATTGTAATAAGGTTTGTAAGGTTAGGAATATGATTCCCGTGGTGAAAATACAGAGGAAATCGCAGAATTATGCAGGAGGAACCAGGATGTGTCGACCTCAAGCTTGATGCGTCGATACATGGGCGATGTTAGACTCAGGATGAGTCGATACAAGAAGGGCTTGCATCGATACATGATAGTTGCAAGACTCAGGATGAGTCGACCGGTGAGAAGCATGTGTTGATACATGCTGTGATTTAAGCCAGGATGAGTCGATCCATAGGGTTTTGTGTCGACTCATGTTGTACAGGTGAAGCAGTTTGCGTCGATCCAAGGAGTTTTGTGTCGATACATAATGTCTGATTTTTGACAGATTCAGTTTTAAATTGCTGTAACTTGAGTTTTAGGATGTTGTTTGAGGTGCCGTTTGAAGCGTTGAATAGCTAACGCGATGAGCTTTATTCTATGTGATTAAATGATGAATAAGAAGTGTAATCCTAGTAGCCAATTTAGGATTTAGGATTAATTCCCGTGATTGGTCGTTGTGCTGATGTTTTGGACAGAATGATGAACATGAGAGGTGTAGAGGCTGCTGTCAGAATTTTGACAGTGGGATTAGCGACAATAAAAATGTAAAATCACAGAATAATAGTATGGATTACTGTATTATTGATATACAGTTGAGTTATTAATGAGATGTGGTTATTAAAGTTGTGTTTGACAATTATGATGAACAAATGACGTTTGATAAATAAATGATGTTCAATAAATTATTTTGAGATGTTTTTGAGATGCTGTGATTGAGATGTTTTAAGATGATTAAGATGTTGTTATTTTGAGATGTTTATTTGATGTTATGATTGAGATGTTTTGAGATGATTGAGATGTTGTTATTTTGAGATGTTTATGAGATGCTGTGATTGAGATGTTTTGAGATGTATTTTGAGATGTTGTTAACTGAGTGTTGTTATTACATTCATGATGAGTCGCATACATTACATTTTTGAGATGGAGCTTATGCTCGTTGAGATGGCCTGGATTGGCGAATTTTGAGATAAAGGCTATGCCTTGTTGATTCCTCTATTAATTGGCAGATTTTAGAGATGGGAGTTCTGCTCCAATGGTACCACATGCATTTGCATAGTTTTGAGTCGCATTATATGATTGAATAATGGAATGTATTTGATGTTGATGAATGAGTATATATGTTGTAATTATTGTTGATTATGAGATGAGAAGTGGTGATATTATTGATCTAATTTAATATATTAATTATCAAGCACTTTATTATATTGTTAGATATCTCACCCCTTCTGTTTGAATGTTGCCCCTATGTTGGTAACATGTAGGTAATCGCGAGTGAAGGTTGTATACCTTCAATAGTTCGAGTTGGTGTCATTGCTCTGATATGTAACACTCGGGGGGATGAATGCTTGCTGATTTTTGATTGTTGATTTTCAGTTGTTGAGTTTTGAATTGATTATTATTAAATATAAGATGTTTCGAAGTTGTTGTTTTATTTAGAGACGTTATTGAAGAATTTCGCTGCGTTGTTGTTGAATTATTTTATTAAAGATGTTATGACGATGGTTCATCCGATGTTTTAAAAGTGTTATATATCCACGATGAATGCAATGAATTTGTTAGAAGAATTTGTGACGTCCCGATTCATTTGTATGATTGAAATTTTATAACTCTGATTTATTTTGCATAAATTGCCGGGGTAGAATTGGGGTGTTACAAAGTTGGTATTAGAGCAAAAGGTTGGTCTGACCTTGTCGTCGAGTCGTAGTTGTCTAAATATCAAGTATTGTTATTTTGATGTTCTAACCGTTGTTTATGTTGTAGTAAGAAGTTGAGATGGCTGGAAGGAATGATGTTGCTCTTGCTGTTGCTTTAGAAGAAATGGCTCATGCGATGGAAAATCAGCCGAATGCTGACGGGAATGCTGGATCTCGTAGCTTGGTGACTTTCCAGAGAGAGAATCCACCTACGTTCAAGGGAAAATATGATCCTGACGGAGCATTGGAATGGTTGAAAGAGATTGAGATAATCTTTCGCGTGATGGACTGCACTCCAGTGCAGAAGGTTCGTTATGGGACTCATATGCTAGCAGTCGAGGCTGATGACTGGTGGTTAGAGACTTGCCAGAAGTCAGAAGCTGCATGTGAGAATGTCACTTGGGTTGTGTTCCGTAGGGAGTTTTTGAGAAAGTATTTTCCTGAAGATGTCCGTGGTAAGAAGGAAATTGAGTTCCTTGAGCTGATGCAAGGAAATCTGTCTGTTGTTGAGTATGCTGCCAAGTTTGCTGAGTTGGCTAAGTTCTATCCGCATTATGCTGAGGAAAATGCCGAGTTTTCAAAGTGTATTAAGTTTGATAACGGGTTGCGCCCAGAGATTAAGAAAGTAGTTGGATACCAAAAGATATGTGTCCTTGCTGATTTGGTTGATAGCTGCACGATTTATGAGGAGGATAATAATGCTCATTACAAGATTATCAGCGAGAGGAGGGGTAAACACCCATAGAATTTTGGTAAACCTTATGATGCCCCAGATGGTAAGGGTAAGTAGAGAGTTTCTCATGGTCAGAGGACTAGTGGGGGAGATGCTCCTGCCGGTGTGATTTGCTTTAAGTGTGGGAAACCTGGACACAAGAGTAATGTGTGCACTACTGAAGTGAAGAGGTGTTTTCATTGTGGCAAGAACGGACATGTTGTATCTGAGTGTAAGCACAAGAGTATGGTTTGTTTCAACTGTAAAGAAGAAGGGCACATTGGTAGCAAATGTACGAAGCCGAAGAGGGCTCAGTCAAGTGGTAAAGTGTTTGCTTTGGTTGAGGATCAGACAACTGTTGAGGACAGACTTATTAGAGGTACATGTTTCATTAATAGTACTCCTTCAATCACTATTATTGATAATGGTGCTACACATTGTTTTATTGCTGCTGATTGTGTTGAGAGATTGGGTCTTGTGTTGTCTTCTTTGGATGGAGAAATGGTCGTTGATACTCCAGCCAAGGGGTCGGTGACTACTTCTTTTGTGTGTGCTAAGTGTCCCTTGTCGATCTTCAACAAAGACTTTGTTGTTGATTTAATTTGTTTGTCGTTAAGAAGTTTGGATGTGATTCTTGGTATGAACTGGTTAGAGCATAACTGTGTTCATATTAACTGTTATGACAAGTCAGTGAAGTTTTTTACTCCTGAAGAAGAAGATGGTTTGTTGTCTGCCAGACAGTTGAGGAAGTTGATGCAAGAGGGAGCACATATGTTTTCGTTGATGGAATCACTATCTGTAGAGACTCAAGCTATAATTGAGGAATTGCAGGTGGTGTGTGAATTTCCTGAAGTTTTCCCTGATGAGATTCCTGATGTACCGCCAGAGAGAGAAGTTGAACTTGCAATTGATCTTGTACCTGGTACCAGACCTGTGTCTATGGCACCATACAGGATGTCTGCGTCTGAGTTGTCCGAATTGAAGAAGCAATTGGAAGAGTTACTTGAGAAGAGGTTTGTAAGACCAAGTGTATCACTGTGGGGAGCTCCAGTGTTGTTAGTGAAGAAGAAAGATGGAAGTATGAGGCTTTATGTTGATTATAGACAGCTGAACAAGGTGACGATTAAGAACAAGTATCCGCTTCCAAGAATAGATGACTTGATGGACCAATTAGTGGATGCTCGTATGTTTAGTAAGATTGATCTGAGGTCGGGTTATCATCAGATTAAAGTGAAGGATGAAGATATTCAGAAGACGGTTTCGGAACATGTTATGGAAATTTCGAGTATTCGGTGATGCCTTTCGGTGTTACTAATGCGCCAGGAGTATTCATGGAATATATGAATCGTATCTTTCATACTTATTTGGATCGGTTTGTAGTGGTGTTCATTGATGATATTTTGATTTACTCTAAGATAGAAGAAGAGCATGTTGAGCACTTGAGAGTAGTATTACAGATTTTGAAAGATAAGAAGTTGTATGCAAAGCTGTCCAAGTGTGAATTCTGGCTGAAAGAGGTTAGTTTTATTGGTCATGTGATTTCAGGTAGTGGCATTGCTGTAGATCCATCGGAAGTTGATACAGTGTTGCAATGGGAAACTCCAAAGTCAGCTACCGAGATTAGAAGCTTTTTGGGATTAGCTGGTTATTATAGAAGGTTTATTGAAGGGTTTTCTAAGTTTTCACTTCCGTTGACTAAGTTGACTTGTAAAGGTAGAGCGTTTGTATGGAATGTTCATTGCGAAGAAAGTTTTACGGAGTTGAAGAAGAGGTTGACGTCGGCTCCCATTTTGACGCTACCTAATCCAGAAGAGCCTTTTGTGGTGTATTATGATGCTTCAAAGATGGGTTTGGGAGGTGTGCTTATGCAGAATGGTAAGGTAGTTGCTTATGCATCAAGGCAGTTAAGGACTCATGAGAAGAACTATCCTACACATGATTTAGAGCTTGCTTCAGTTGTTTTTGCATTGAAGATTTGGAGGCATTATCTTTATGGTTCTAGATTTGATGTGTTTAGTGACCATAAGAGCTTAAAGTATTTGTTTGATCAGAAAGAGTTGAATATCAGGCAACAAAGATGGTTGGAATTGTTAAAGGATTATGATTTCGGTTTGAATTATCATCCAGGAAAGGCGAATATGGTAGCTGATGCATTGAGTCAAAAGACTTTACATATGTCAGCAATGATGATTAAAGAGTTGAAATTGATTGAGCAGTTCAGAGATATGAGCTTAGTTTGCGAGGTTACTCCATGATGTGTTATGTTGGGTATGTTGAAGATTAATAATGAATTTTTAGACAGTATCAGAGAAGCTCAGAAGTTGGATGTGAAACTGGTAGATTTGATGGTTGGGATTGATCAATCTGAGAATAATGATTTTAAGCTAGATGTGCAATGTGTGTTGAGATTTCGTAATCGGATTTGTATTCCTGATGATGTTAAGATGAAGAAAGTGGTACTTGAAGAGAGCCATAGAAGTAAGTTGAGTATTCATCCAGGAGCTATAAAGATGTATCAAGATTTGAAAGGTTTGTTTTGATGGCCTGGGATGAAGAGTGATGTGGCTCGGTTTTTGTATGCATGTTTGACTTGTCAGAAGTCGAAAGTTGAACAGCAGAAGCCTGCATGATTGATGCAACCGTTGGAAGTTCCAGAATGGAAATGGGATAACATTTCAATGGACTTTGTGACAGGGTTTCCTAATACTTTAAGAGGACATGATTCAATTTGGGTGATTATTGACAGGCTTACGAAGTCAGCTCATTTTATTCCTATTAACATCAGTTTTCCAGTGTCGAAGTTAGCTGAGATTTATACTAGTGTGATTGTGAAGCTGCATGGTGTTCCTTTGTGCATTGTGTCAGATAGAGATCCAAGATTTACTTCTGATTTTTGGAATAGTTTGCAAGAAGCGTTGGGTTCTAAGTTAAGGTTGAGTTCAGCGTATCATCCTCAAACAGATGGTCAGACTGAACGGACGATTCAATCTTTAGAAGACTTGTTGAGAGCATGTGTTCTTGAGCAGGGAGGTTCGTGGGATACTTATCTTCCGTTGATAGAGTTCATGTATAATAATAGTTACCATTCCAGTATTGGGATGGCACCTTTTGAAGCGTTGTATGGTCGAAGATGTAGAACTCCGTTATGTTGGCATGAATCTGGTGAAAGTGTAGTGCTTGGACCTGAACTTGTTCGTGAGACTACTGAGAAGGTGAAGTCGATTCGAGAAAAGATGAAAGCTTCACAGAGTAGACAGAAGAGTTATCATGACAAGCGAAGGAAGGATTTAGAATTTCAAGCCGGTGATCATGTGTTTTTGAGAGTTACACCTGTGACTGGTGTTAGGAGAGCATTGAAGTCTAAGAAGCTCACTTCTCGTTTTATTGAACCGTATCAGATTTCAGAGAAAGTGGGGAATGTTGCTTATAGAGTGGCTTTACCGCCTAATCTTTCTAATTTTCATGATGTGTTTCATGTTTCGCAACTTCGGAAGTATATTTCAGATCCATCTCATGTGATTCATATGGACGATGTGCAAGTACGGGATAATCTTACGGTGGAGACGATGCCTGTACGGATCGCGAATCGTGAAATGAAGACTCTGAGGGGCAAAGAGATTGCCTTGGTTAAAGTGGTTTGGCTAGGAGCTGCTGGTGAAAGCATGACTTGGGAATTGGAGAGCAAGATGCGAGACTCCTATCCTGAATTGTTTGATTGAGGTAAATTTTGGAGGACGGAAATATTCTAAGTGGGGGAGAAGTGTAACGCCCGTAATTTAATTAATTATTTAATTAAATTATTTTTGGAATATTTGTGAAGATATGTTATTATTAAATTGGATTTATTTTATTAAGTGGAGAAATAATAATATTAGAGGTATAATATTATTATGTGGTGAAATAATATTAGAAGTGTAATATTATTAAGGTGGGCTTAATTTGAGATAGTAGATGTAATAAGGGGGTGTAAGTTTGGAGCCCACTAAGGAATAATAGGATATTATGTTATTTTATTATTTGTTGTTAGAATAGAAGAAAGAAGAAGTAAGAAGAAAATAAGGATTTGAGGAGAACGTGAAGCTGCTGGAAATAGAAGGAGACAGCAAGAATAAAGATTTAACCTGTAAATTGTAGAGCGACCTTCAATCCATGGTAAGGGTGGGGTTCTGGCTTTATAATTGGGTTCATGATGTTTGATATGTGGGGTTAGATGTGATTGTTGTTTGTTCTTGAATTGGATGTATGTATGATGATGTATGCTGAAGATTTGAGGAATAACAATGTTGTGATGTTGTGTAATCGATGTAGTATTATAGGTTAATGTTAGGTGATGATTTATCATGATTGTAATAAGGTTTGTAAGGTTAGGAATATGATTCCCGTGGTGAAAATATAGAGGAAATCGCAGAATTATGCAGGAGGAACCAAGATGTGTCGACCTCAAGCTCGATGCGTCGATACATGGGCGATGTTAGACTCAGGATGAGTCGATACAAGAAGGGCTTGCATCGATACATGATAGTTGCAAGACTCAGGATGAGTCGACCAGTGAGAAGCATGTGTCGATACATGCTGTGATTTAAGCCAGGATGAGTCGATCCATAGGGTTTTGTGTCGACTCATGTTGTATAGGTGAAGCAGTTTGCGTCGATCCAAGGAGTTTCGTGTCGATACATAATGTCTGATTTTTGACAGATTCAGTTTTAAATAGTTATAACTTGTGTTTTAGGATGCTGTTTGAGGTGCCGTTCAAAGCGTTGAATAGCTAACGCGATGAGCTTTGTTCTAGGTGATTAAATGATGAATAAGAAGTGTAATCCTAGTAGCCAATTTTGGATTTAGGATTAATTCCCGTGATTGGTCGTTGTGTTGATGTTTTGGACAAAATGATGAACATGAGAGGTGTAGAGGCTGCTGTCAGAATTTTGACAGTGGGATTAGCGACAGTAAAAATGTAAAATCACAGAATAATAGTATGGATTACTGTATTATTGATATACAACTGAGTTATTAATGAGATGTGGTTATTAAAGTTGTGTTTGATAATTATGATGAACAAATGACGTTTGATAAATAAATGATGTTCAATAAATTATTTTGAGATGTTTATGAGATGCTGTGATTGAGATTTTTTGAGATGATTGAGATGTTGTTATTTTGAGATGCTTATGAGATGCTGTGATTGAGATGTTTTAAGATGATTGAGATGTTGTTATTTTGAGATGTTTATGATATGTTGTGATTGAGATGTTTTGAGATGTATTTTGAGATGTTGTTTACTGAGTGTTGTTATTACATTCATTATGAGTCACATACATTGCATTTTTGAGATGGAGCTTATGCTCGTTGAGATGTCCTGGATTGGCGAATTTTGAGATGATGGCTATGCCTTGTTGATGCCTCTATTAATTAGCATATTTTTGAGATGGGAGTTCTGCTCCAATGGTAGCACACCTTCGCGACAAATTTATATAAGCTGTAGCTCAAGCAATTTGGAAGGAAAATTTTGAAAAGGGATTTGAAATTTCGTGGTCAAAACAAGTTTCCAAATGAAAATAAGTTTTGCAACTAGAACCAGGGAAATGAGAGCACCACAATGATATCAAAGTTTTAAAGAATTGAAGGAATCAACCTATAGAAGTTGAGTTGTAGAGCTCTGAAACTGAACTTCTATGGAGCAATATAGGGCACGATTCTTGAATTTAATTATATGGTTAGCTTTAGGGAAGATCAAGGAAGGTGAATTAATGGAAAAATTGGATTGAAAAAGGCTTGAAAGCAGATCTCGAAGTAGCATAATTTTGAGTTATGGATCAAGTTTGGTTGGATGATTCTGGCTATCCAAGCTTGAGAAAATGAATGGGGGATGACCCTCAATTTATAGAGAATCAAATGGAATGCTCAAGCGTGTGAAATGATGAAGTTTGGAGAGAAATCGTGTGAAGTTGCAAACAAGAAAATTGTGACCTCTACTTTGTTCAAAACTCATCCAAAACACGCGTTTTTCTATGTTAATCACTTCTGGAGGTTCACTAAACACGTTTAGAAGCAAAAACACGCAGAATCAAAGTGTTTATAAGCTAAACCAATGATTTCAAATTCTGACTTTTGAAGAAACTTCAATTCCAAGTTACCAAGTTTAAATCAATGGCATTCTCAGCTCAAGGGGTCTTAGGGCATGATTCTTGATGCTTTAGAAAGATGAGGTTACAAACTTTGCAATGGGAAAAGAATGGAATCAAATGGATGCTTGAGATGAAAGTTACATGGAGTCAAAGTTGGAGAAAAAAGATTGACTTTCCATACTTAGAAATATTTCAAAGTTTTCTTCAAAAGTAACCTATAATGTTTTGCATCCAAACATAGCCTTCTACTTGAAATTTGCTCTTGACCAAAAAAGATGGCATGAAATAGACCTCTTGAATGACATTTTGAAACTTGAACCATTCAAAATCTCCAAAAATTGAGAGAGTTATGAATTGTTGAAGTTGGCAAAAAATCATGAAATGACCTATAATCTTTTGTATCCTTAAGGCATCTTCCATCCATTTTATCACTTTTCACATAAAGGAAGGCATAAAGTTCACCTCCTCAAGATCATTATGGAAAAATAATGGGTTCAAGGTGATAAAAATTGGCCAAGTTATGACCATTTGAAGTCACACATGAGAAATTGGGGGTTCATCTAGAGGGCTTATAATCCTTATTCATCATCAAGTTTCTTCCACATGAAAAATCCTTGAAACTTTTGAAGTGATTTGTTGATAACCCTTTGAAGAGAAGGATGTATTTGGAATCAATCAAAAATACCAAAAGATGAGCAAGATATGCTTCTTTGAAGTTCAAAACCCTAGCTCGTAGATCAAGAAAATGCTTTGAGGAACCTTTACAATTTTGAATAAACTTCTTATACCAACACTTTTTCTTTGTAAATAGAAGTTGTGGAGGATGAAGATGAGAATTCATAGCCACCAAAACGGCTTCCATATCTTGAGAATTGAGAGAAATATGCACTTGTGACCAATGGGAACAAAGCCTTGTCCAAGCATGACAACTTCTTCAATCAACCCCTTGTACTTTTGAATCAAATTTGATAATCTTGAAATATGGTGAACCAAAATAACCTTGCCATTCCATTTATTCAAAAACAAATCCAATGGCGAGGTTTGAACTTCTCAATCTTTATTGACTAGGGCATGGAAATAAACTCATGAACCCATGGAGCAACTTGCTAAATATCATTGCCTTTACCTACATAAGTAACAAGAAAGACAAACCAACATTGAATTTTATTAATTAAAAGAAGAAATCAAGACAAAAATATTCATGATCACAAAATAACACAAGTCAAGGTGCTTGGTGATTCCTCAAAGAGCAAAGCTAAAGATGGGGAGGGGAAACAAGAATCCTAATGTTATCTTGTTGTGATGGAATCAACATGATATGATGAAGGGATCTTAGGGGTAAAATTGGGGTACAACAATTACAACACTTGGTCAAGGCATCTTTGGTATAGCTAAAGCCTTTAGCTCCTCCAATTGGGCCACCCCCACCAAAATACAACGCCAATGCCAAATGCGAGTATCATGACAATTCTCCTGGACATTCCATGGAACAATTTTGGACCTTCAAACATAAAATTAAAGATTTTTTGGATTCCCAAGACATCACTTTTGAGAAACCAAATATCAAGTCAAACCCCATGCCTCTGCATGGTGGACCACCAATAAATGCAATCGAAGTAGTCACTGACCATGGGACATCCAGACGAGTATAGGCCCCGATAAATCTGTTGAAATAATATTTGTTGGAATATGTGTTCCTTTTGGAACATAATGAAGCTTCAAAAGGACGTTACAATAATTGGTGGACAATGGGATAGTTCAATTCAGATTATACCCTGAAAGTGAATATGTAGAAGCAATTGAAGGAAGCACAAAGAAGCCATTGGTAATTCCTTGCCAAGGGCCAAACTATAATAAGAAGACTCTTGTGATATCGTGGGGGGAGTCAATGGAGACATCAATAATAACACCAAAACAAATTCTAAGGATACCAGTAGTTCCAAAGACTACAATTGTGATTAGGGGGCATATCCTACCCCTTACAAAAGTGACAAAGCAATACTATGGCTTAAAACAAGAATGTGATCCATCATCAAGTCAAGGACCTGCAATCTTAAATATAGTAGGGACATGAGGCATGACCCGCAGTGGTCGAGTTTTTGGATCTGAACCACCAAAGAAGAATGATAATATGGTGAAGAATAAAAATGACACCTTGGGGAAAGATAATGGGAAAGAACTACTATAGGTAAATCAAGAACCTCCGAGAAAAAACTTTACTGATCAAGAGGCAAACGAATTTTTAAGGATAATCAAGAGAAGTGATTATAGGGTGGTGGATCAGCTTCACGGAACCCCAACCAAAATTTTTATACTCTCGTTGCTCATTAATTCAGAAGTGCATCGAAATTCGCTGATGAAAGTTTTAAGTTCTGCCCATGCTGCAGAGGAGATTACTATAAACCAATTTGACAATGTGGTAGCAAATCTAACGTCTGGATCATACCTGGGTTTTAACGACAGTGAGTTTCCTCCACAAGGCCGAGCTCATAACAAGGCATTGCATATCTCGATTCAAATAGGTACTACAAGTTTGTCTAGGGTACTCACTAATATTGGTTCTGCCCTCAATGTACTACAAAAATCAAGTTTGATGAAGTTAACACTAGATGATGTTGTGATAAGACCAAGTTCCACGATAGTTAAAGATTTTGACTGTTCTCAAAGCTCAATATTTGGAGAGGTAGACCTTCCTATCAAGATTGACCCGCATATGTTCTACATCACATTCCAAGTCATGGATACAGAACCCGCGTATACATGTCTACTTGGACGACCTTAGATTCATGCTGTAGGGGCAGTCACTTCGACTTTACATCAGAAATTGAATATTTTTATTGAAGGAAGATTGGTCATAATCAATGGTGAAGAGGAAATCTTTGTAAGTCACATTGAGTCCTACAAATATATCAGGTTTGATGAAGACTGCATAGTCACACCATTTCAAGTCTTAGAGGTAGCCTTAATGGTAACCTTACTGGTGGAAAATATCAAGAAACCTAATGTAACTTTGTGGAGAGATTTACGAATAGCAGTGGCGAGTGGTACCTCGAAGGGTTAGGGAAAGCTCCCAGAAATACCCGAGAAAAAGAATCATTTTGGTTTGGGTTACGAATTATCAAAGGCTACTCTAAAAGGAAAAGAATGGTTCCCTCCAATCCAGGAGACCTTCGTCAACAAAGGAGTAGAGCATGGCGGACAAGTGGCAATGATATCCAACAAGAACAACATTAAAAGGGCATCTGATTTCATCCATGAATGCTCCCAGGAAAAGAACTCAAGAACTGGACAAGTGTGGAGATTCCCGAGATCTTTTTCTTTCCAAAGTAATTTTTCTTGTTTTTGAAAGAACCTATGTCGATCCTGAGGCATACGGGTTGCTTGTAAGGGTCCCCCATTTTATTTCAAATAGTACTCACGATTAATAAAAGTTATATTTCGTATTCAATTAAGACACCTGTCTTTCTTTCGCATTTATCTCTCATATGTAAAAATGGAAATACTTTTCTTCATATGCATTTTACAAATTCACATACTAAAAAATTGCACCAAAAGATGATAAATGTGAAGATCCATGCCCAAAATCACCGATAATGTTACTGCTGTTATCCGATATAATTTTGGTGCACCCATCAATCAAGCTGAAGAGGAAGATGATGAAGATCTTGAACTTTCTGAATAATTGGCAAGAGAGATAGAGAAAAAAGCTGATTGTATACAACCATACCAGGAATCTATTGAGACCATTAACCTTGAAACATAGGAAGATACGAAAGAGATAAAGTTGGGGGAAACATTGGAGAAAAGCGTCAAAGAAAGGCTGATCAAGTTATTACATGAATATGTGGATATATTCGCCTGGTCTTACAAAGATATTCCAGAATTGCATATAGACATTGTGGTGTATAGACTGCCTCTCAAGGAAGGTTGCTCTCTAGTCAGGAAGAAGCTCAAGAGAACTTGTCCAGACATGTCCAACAAAATTCGAGAAGAGGTCCTTAAACAATTGGACGCAGGGTTCTTAGTGGTGGTAGATTATCCACCTTGGATAGCTAATATTGTACCAGTACATAAGAAGGATGGTGAAGTACGGATGTGTGTGGATTACCGAGATCTAAACAAAGCAAGTCCTAAAGACGATTTCCCGCTACCTCATATAGATGTTTTGGTGGACAATACAACTCAAGCTTCAATATTCTCATTTATGGATGGTTTCTCAGGCTATAATCAAATCAAAATGGCACCCAAAGATATGGAAAAGACTACCTTAATGACACCTTCGGGCACTTTCTGCTATAAGGTAATGCCATTCAGTCTGAAGAACACAGAGGCAACCTATCAACGGGAAATGGTCACACTATTCCATGATATGACTCACAAAGAGGTTGAGGTGTATGTAGATGATATGATTGCCAAATCCCATATGGAGGAGGACCACATCATACACTTACAAAATTTATTCGATCGTCTATGCAGGTTTAAACTAAGGTTGAATCCAAACAAATGAACATTCAGTGTCAGATCAGGCAAGTTACTGGGTTTCATTGTAAGTCAGCACGGTATTGAGGTGGACCCCAACAAGGTAAAAGCCATACAAGAAATTCCAGCCCCGAGGACAGAGAAAGAGGTTTGTGGTTTCTTAGGACGATTGAACTATATTTTAAGGTTCATATCTCATCTAATTGCTATGTGCGAGCCCATATTCAAATTACTGCGAAAAGATCAGACTATGGTATGGAATAATGATTGACAGATAGCTTTCGAGACAATAAAGCAATATTTACAAGAGCCACCAATCTTAATGTGACCAGTTCCCGGAAAACCACACATCAAGTATTTGAAAGTACTTGAAGGATCAAAGGGATGTGTATTGGGACAACATGATGAAACATGTAGGAAAGAGCATGTAATCTACTACCTCAACAAGAAATTCGCTGACTGCGAGACCAGGTACTCACTTCTCGATAAAATTTGTTATGCATTGGCTTGGGATACTAAAATATTGAGGAAATATATGATAACTCACACTAAGTGGTGTTGCACCCCAAAATTTTCCCTCTCTTTTCTCAAGGAATTTCTCACAAGGATTCTAAGAAATTCAAGCTTACACAAGTACAATTGGATTTTTGAGCATCAAGTTAAAGAGGAAATTGTTAAAAAGGGCAAAGCAGGTAAAAATAATATTTTTGACAAAATTGAAGAAAAAAACAAGTTTTCTTCGATTCACATCCTTCGATTGGACTTTTGGCCTCTTTTGATGCAATCTTGGCTTGCATACTTTGATTGAGCATTGGACGCTGACACGCTGTCTTTGATTAAAAAAGTAGTAGCTTCCTAAATGCAACCTTTGATTTCCCCATTGGCCTCACATGGTTCACAATGCAATGGTTGCCTGCATACCTGCTTCGTTTGAACATTTGATGCCTGCATGCCTGTTTTGATTGGACAAATAATTCCCTCCATGTTTGCTTTGATTCACAAAGTGATGGCTAGCTGCATGTAGCCTTTGATTTAGCATTAGCTTCCTTCTTGCATGCTTCAAAGCAAGGGACTCCCACCAGGACAACAAGCACATGGAAAAATGCCTCCTGTTAGCTTCCTTAGATTCAGAAGGCAAAGGCCTCCTATTTGGCTTCCTTCGATTCAGGAGGCAAAGGCCTCTTTTATGGTTTCCTTTGATTGTGCCCTTTACCTCTTGCATGCTTTCTTCATTTGGGCTTGTGGCCTTCTTCAAATGCAAGTTTGGGTTACATCATTCGTTTGGCCATATGACCTTTGGCAGGAAAGTTTCATTTGGACAGTGGCTCTTCATGCAAGCTTTTGTTTGAGCAAAGGCCTCTTTGATTTTTGCTTGAAGTTACAAAGCAATAGTCTCCTGCAACTCTCCTTTGACTCAGAAGCCATTGGTTTTGCATGTTTTCCAAACTCACAAGGTAGAATTTCCCCTTTATGCTAGCGCCCCCAAAGCAGGGACCTCCTTCATGCACCCTTTCATTTGGCCATGTGACCTCTGGTAGGCAAGCCTTCAATTGGATAAGAGCCACCTTCACACAAAGCTTCTATTGGAGTTTTGGTTCCATTCGAATCAGCAGACTTGGAATCCAATCTGAACCTTTCGAAGCAAGATTATTTGAAGAATTTTGAGCAAATCTCATAGCCTTATCCTCCAAATCTCACTTTTTAGGCTATGTTGCTTCCAAATCTTTACAAAATAAGAGGCTTAGACAAAGGTTCGAAGCTTTGTCTACTGGATAATACTATTCTTGGATAAAATAGCAAAAAGCTACGTACCCTTTTTTCATAAAGAGTACTTTAATCACAAAATCAGCTCCCAATATGATTTTTGTCTGAATGAAAGCAGTGCAAGAGACAATAGTCCAATCTCCTCCGCTAAGAGACAGGAGGCACCCACTTGTACTTGAAACTTGGGAATAACGAAAGGGATCAATTTTTTTTCTTTTCAACTAAACCATGGTTTGTTATCCTACAAACCTGGTTACTCCAGCACCTATAACCCTTTCTCTATAAATAGAGAAACATTTGCAAGCTGAAGGGGACTTCTGGGTGGTGTGGAAAGAATCTTGAAAAATCATTAAACTCTCAAAACTCTTAAACTCTCAAGATTCTCAAACACAAAACACAAACCCATAATCCAGAAGAAACGTAACACCTGTTTCCTTGGCCCATCAAATCCAGAAGAAACACACACCTGTTTCCTTGACCCTTCGAATCTAAAGAAACACAACACTTGTTTCTTTTTCTCTTTCGAATATGAAGCAATCCAACACTTGGTTCCTTCTTTCGAATCTGGTACTAGAAACATAACCCTTGTTTCTTTCCTTCGAATCCAGAAGCACTCAGGGAAGCCACTCAAGGTCCAGCATACGTTCCAACTTCAAGCAAGGTAAGTCACTCTCACCTTAAACTGTTCATTTGAAGCATGTACATAACATTTTTCCTTTTTGTTTCTACCTTTTCAGTTTGTTTTTCATTGATAATCTTTTGGTTTTGTTTCTTGGTTTATCAAACGTTTTTTAAGAACTAACCTGGCCATGAGACAATACTAGCATGGCCTCAGGCCATGTTGCTATTTAAATCCCAAACGAAATAAAACAGGAGGAAGGAGGTACGAATCTAAGATTTAGGCTTCACCCCTGACTGCTTCACAGTTGCAAGCAGAACAAAGAGTGTGGCCTTAGGCTTCACCACACACTGTCTTCCAGAACATTCGAAGGAAGCAGAAAGTCAGAATCGAGAGCTACCCACACAATGGCTTCCAGGTCTCATTCGAAAGAAACAGGAAAGGTATGAAATAGAAAGGTGTGTCCTTACTACTTCTAGGCCAAATCAAAGAAATCCAGGAAGGTCAGAATCGAAGGGTGTAACTTCCTGAATCGAAAAGCTCATTTTCCTTTCTCTATTTTTGTTTTGTCTTTGCATTTTCTTGCTATTCAATATGGTTGTAATAGTGTAAGATATTTATTTTCTGCATTTTTATTGCTTTTGTACAAATGTTAGTAATTAGGATGTATGACAAGATAAAATCAACAAGTAGACAACCTAAAATTCAAAGACAAAATGCATGCAATCAAACACACTTTGCACACATGCACCTCTAGGGTAATCACTTGGTTCCTCGGAAAATAGTCATGTCCCTCGAATATGGGCATTTTATCAAAGACCCTATATAAAAGATCGTAGTCCCTCAATGAACCTCAATGTTCACTTCGATGAACAATCTAGTCCCTAAACGAAAATTGCTAAAACTTCTCATAGGTTGCCTTCTATGACTATACAAACATCCCACACCCGTCCCTTCACATCCAATGATGGGGCTTCTTACCAAATCAATGGTAAGATAACAACATCTAAAGGAGGAGGAAAAGAACATTAGACCTTTTAAGTAGGTAGGACGCTCGTAGTTGCTCACTTGCTCAAATTGAATCATTTTCAAAAGACAAAGCTCTTTGTACACATTCTTATAGAGACGAGAATCATTACAAAGACACTTTTCAAAATAACTTTCAAAAACACATTACACAAACAACTCTTTGAACTATTTTCAAAACCAACACTTTGTACGCATTCTTATAGAAACGAGAATCATTACAAAGAAGTTTTATTCAAAATATTTTCAAACCCACACCACAAGAACATTTTCAAACAAAAGCAAGTGATCTAGCAAGCAACCAAGAGCCCGTAGATAACTATAGATGAAAAGGGTGCTAATACCTTCCCTTTTCATAACCTACCCCCCGAACTCAAGAAAAATTTTTCGAAAGGTCTTTCCTGTTCTTTTCAACCTTTCCTTATTGGATAAAAGAAAAGCCAGTGGCGACTCTTGCTATCCGCAACAATTGCGATCAAACACAAAAAACCCAAGTCAGTTCTCCCACCGTGTTACTAAATTGGCGACTCTGCTGGGGATCATCTAAAAAGTGGGGTTATCTTAGGGTTAGATCACCTTTATAATGATTTATTTGTTTGACTTGCTTGCTTTACATTATGGTTCCTTGTTTGGGTTTGAATTGATCCTCCACCCGGATCTGGGGAACCTTTTAGGTAAGTAGCAATAGATTGTGGAAACTGTACGGCGTAGACCGATATGGTTGAAATAATGGGTACATTAGTGTGACGTATTTGTTGGTACCGATATCCCTTGTGTTGAATCGAGGAGAATACGGGTCCGCTGAGCAGCGTCATGAAGCACTAACTGACCTTAGAACCTTAATTGAAAAACTTGGCCATTAGGAAGTAGTGAGATAGCCGATTTTGGTGTAAAGCTTAAGATTGGTTGATACTCGATGCTACACTTATTGAGATCGTACTTTTGGGTTATATCGGCCATAAGAAAAGATTGAGTATGCTGAGACAATGCCTAAAAGAAAGGTCAGTGATATTGAGATCCCCTAGAACCCGGTTACTTTCTAGGACAGGTTAAGCCGACTAAACTTCAAGAGGGTACTTACCTACAAACCCCATGCAAGCCTAAACCTAAGGACTTGTCTGCTTTATGTGTATATGACTATTTGTACATAACAACTTGCTTGCTTTGCATACTTGTAAATAACATCATAAACATCATAAGTATTCTCACTAACCATTTCAAGGATTTAGAAATTTATCTTTGCTTTGTTTTGTAGGCCATGAATCCCATTAGAAGGAATACCATCCGAATCAGCTTCAAAAAGCACACCCTCAACTCCAAGAATTAGCATCAAGGGTGCCTTGAGATTCTCCCCTCACCAAGAAATATGGTCAACTTCTCATCTTGGCTACCTCCAATTTCCAAGAAGAAATGATGTGTGTGCTCTTCCAGTTCTTTGATCCCATGCATCATTGCTTCACCTTTCCTGACTATCAGTTGGTGCCTACATTAGAAGAGTTATCTCAAATGTTAGGAGTGCCAATGCTCGATCAAATACCGTTCACCGGTATAGAAGAGATTCCAAAGCCTGAAGTCATTACCGAAGCTTTACATTTGAAGAGAGCCGACAATATAACAAATTGGGAAACAAGAAGTGCAGTTAAGGGTTTCTTAGCCAAATTTCTATTGGAGAAGGCTCATTCTTTCTGGGAGGATATGGATTTTCAACCTTTTGAAGATGTCTTGGCCCTCCTAATATATGGTTTGGTTCTATTTCCCAATCCAGACCAATTCATAGATGAGAATGCCATCAAGGTCTTCCTCTCTCGTAATCCTATACCTACTTTGCTTGGAGACACTATACATTGTTTCCACACTCGCACCATGAAGAAAAGAGGTACTCTTTTATGTTGCATTCCCTTAATCTCTAGGTGGTTCACTTCGCACCTACCTCGATCAACATTGAAGAATGAGCAAGGCTTGACGTGGTCTCAAAGGATGATGTCACTCACACATTATGATATTCATTGGTGTTCTCGATCCTTAGAGGACATTACTATCATCGACCATTGTGAGGAATTCCCTAATGTCCCTCTACTTTTCATTAGGGGAGGTATTACCTATAACCCTTCTCTTGCATTACGAAAATTTGGGTATGCACGAAGAGATGGTCCTCACGATGCACTTATCCAATGTTTGGTATTCTACTATGAGGGCGACAACCAAGGCTACAGTCAAAGGTTCATACAAGCTTGGAGAATGATAAATAAAGTGGATAGCAAGAAATTGAGGCGTAAAAACTCTATTCCTTTGGAGCCTTATCTTAAGTGGGTACAAACTCGTGCTCAAAGACTCTGTATGCCATACCCTACCATTTTTCCTGTCACCATGGAGCCATTAGTTGAAGGAGATGTTTCGTATGCTATCCTTCATCCTACCATGCCTACTTCTCTTGAAGACTTACAAAGAGCTTTGATCCAGCTGAAGGAAGAACGAGACACCTTCGAAGCCCAGTTCTACTCGAGTGAAAAGAAGGTTTTGGAGCTTACGAGACAACTTCATGAGGAGCGAAATTTGAACGCCTACATTGCGCCAAAGAGGATGAGTTCGAACTTTTTATCTTAGGAGTTTATTTTGCTTTATTTCCTCCATTTTTAAGCCCAAGGGGCATGGTTGTAATCAATTTAAACTCATTAATACAATTGATGTTTGCTCCTTTTTTGTCTGAAACAAATCTAAATTTTCTAAGTCCTTGAAAACATTGCATCCACATAACATGCATCATATCATGACAGGTTTTCCCCACACAGATCTCTCATCTGCTTACTGTTTATTTCAGTAGTGATGACTCTAGAACAGACTATCAAGGACATTCAGACTCAAAATGCTCAGCTTCAAGAATTTTTCCTGAACCTGTCCAAGGAGCAAGAAGAAGTGAAAGCACTCCTCACTAGGGGCATGGCCATGAAGAATCCTGAGGACAACAAGGATGACCAGTTGGAACGGATACAAACTGAGATATCCACAATGAAAACCCAGATGATGGGACAGATGGTAGGCCAGATGGCTCTTATCCAAAACTTAGCTCGGGGACAAGAGGAGCTAAGGACCCTCGTCAACAAACTTCATTAAGACAGTTGCAACCGTATGAAACAAACAGTCGAGATTGAGGATCAAGTAATTATTCAGCCTCCCATGAGACAAGAAGCTGATTTAATGGAGAGTGGGCCTTTATAAATTGCTGCCACATTGCGAGCCCCACAACAACCTCGCCAACAAGGATAGGGTAATCGGCATAAACATAATGCATCCAATAGGCAGTTTACCAAACTCAACATGCCAATGTCGCAAGTCTTGATACACATATTGAATCTGAATTTGGTCACATTAAGGGATTCTCCTCAGAATCATAATACCTCTTTGTACCTATTACAATCATGGAGAAAGGTGTGCATATCACTCCAATAGTCCGGGGCACGATACTGATAGTTGTTGGACGTTGAAAAACAAGATTCAAGACCTGATCGACGGAGTAGCATTAGAATTCGCATAAGATGGTCAACTGGAGTTCTTCTGTCACCCCTCAAAGGCATACCATCTGAAATGACAAATTCAGACAGAGAAATTTTTGTTTATTCGAATTTTCAGTTGTAATTTCTTTGTTGGCTTAAACACTTATCTTTATGTCAGACTTTGGTTACTCTCATTAATGCATTAAATATGTTTGTCTTGAATTAATTCATTCATTTTCACTCTATTTAAACTATGCTTTTTACTCCCTTTATGATATTTAACTCTTGTTTCAAAAAGTCGCAAACCTTTAGAGGGAGGATGACGAAAACAATGCCATAATCTCATACAGTATGCTTTTGGACAGACTTGGCTGATGATGTACATGAGCTTCTTTCAATCCCTAAACACTGGAGTTAAAAGGAAGATAATCCATAGTAAATCCCTTTGAGCCAAAGAAGTAGGAGTTTCCTTTTTACACAAATTGAAACCTTTAATCAAAACCTGGGACATGGTAGTCTCTCAGTTAATTCAAATACGCATCCAGTCGCAAGCTTTCACTTCATACACAATGAATGACAACGAAAATGTCCTTCTAAATCAAAAGATGGCGATGGTTCCCTATCAAATAGGAATTTATCATCTCCCAAGAGAAAATCCCACTAAGTCAAAACCTACGAAGGAGACTTAAGAAAAACTGGGGCATCCCGTTGACCGTAATCTCAAAACAAGAGCAGTCAGGAAAAAATCAGGGATAGTAAATTAAAAAAAGAGGACACTACAAATCCTCGACAACATGAAAAACGTTGCAAAGATGACTGCCTTCCAGCAACTTAACTTGTCCAAACCATCACCAAAACATCATTCCAGGCTCAATTGGAGTTCAAACGTACAATTAACTGAGTTTAGGGACTGAACAACATCACGAAGAACGGGCGGGTACAAATACACTTTGAGCCTTATCCTTTGTTTCTTAAATCGTGAACCAAGCCATGCTACAACCCTTCAAAAGTCCTAATTGAAGCATGGGTTAGTTCGAAAGCATACTGTTACAAAAGGTATCCCGACTCCTGTAAGGCTTATTATAAATCTTGAGTTGAATTCACATTCTTACAAAAATTATTTTATCTGCTAAAACACATTTTTAAAACTTCAAGACAAGCATAAAATTTGCATTATTTTAATATCACTGTTTGCATATGGCTACTTGTTTGACAACAGAGGAATCCACATGACGAATATCTAGTGAACAAAAACTCTCTCAATGAACAAAATCACTTCAAATGGGATGACACTTCCAATGACAAATCTCCTATAAGCAAGGGGCACAGCATGATCATTGTCTAGCACATATGGGGAAGTAAAGTCAAGATTCCAAGAAATATCTCAAGAAGTGTTGAGTAACTAGGGGCAGGTCTGTATTTGAATCACTTGGGGCATTGAACGTGAATTTCAGCAAAGGGTTACATACGGTCAAGCAAACATTTTCTGATAGTACTACAACACTTACCACTGGGGGCAGTGACAAATCTCCACGAAATCCCCTTCATAGGTTGATCCTCAGTCAAATCCCCATAGAGTCATCTCTATAAGGTTATCCCCATAGAATAATATTCACAAATGAGGGTCCAAAACCCACAAAGACCTAATTCATTGGATTCATGCAATCTCTATCCAGAGTTTCAATCTACGGAAAACCTCTCCCAGATGAGTTGATATTGTGAATCCTCGAGGAGTTCTGCCAAAAGAAGACGCCTCTCCAGCAGATTGGCAATAGGGTTTATTTCCGCAACAAACTATCGATTCCCCAACTTCAGTTTGCCTCTCCGACTACTGCAAATCAAGGGACCACAACCTCTCTTCCCGAGTAGACTTTTCTACAACCCCCAGAGAGTTGCTACAAAGCCTGGGAGACAACCAAATAACAGTTAACTCCTTTATCCTCAACAAGTTGTTAACTTCCATCAAGAGATAGCTCCCTAGTAGAGTAACAGACAGCTAAAACTCCTGAACTCTTTTCCCCAAGCAGGAATCAACACTCCGCACAGAGTTTCCCTCAAGAAAAATCTACGTCTCCCATCAGAGTTCTCCTCAAAACAACAAAAACGGGAATCCTCAGCGAAAACATTCTAAACAAAGTTCGAAGAGGTACATACTCTTCATCCCCAATGGAAGTCTGGGATTTAACTTCCCAAAACTCCCCAATTTTTGTCAAGGATTTATTTTTCAGGACAAAGATACATTCCGACAACGTTTCACATATAATGCATCATATTACATACATAATAAATGCATACAACACAATCTCATTTACTTTGAGAACATCATTACGCCATGCATTTCATACATTATGACATTGCATGCAGCTAATTCTTTACCTTTTCAGGAAAGATCAATCAACAGAGAACTATCGTCAATAATTTTCAACAGTCCCAGATTAATACTTGTAACAAGCCAGGAAAACTATCTGTGGACGACTGATTGTAGATTAATACCTGTAACAAGCTAGGAAAGCTATCTACATGAGCAGATTGAAGATTAATACATGTAACAAGTCAGGAAAACTATCTTTCTTTCTAAGGCCATAGATTAATACCTGAAACCAGACAGGATAACTATCTCAAACGACCGACAAAAACAAGTTCCAGATTAATACTTAAAACGAGACAAGAAAAATATCTATGAGAGATTGATTATAGATTAATACCTGTAACAAGCTAGGAAAGCTATCTACATGAGCATATTGAAGATTAATACCTATAACAATCCAGGAAAAATATCTTTCTTCCTAAGGTCAAAGATTAATACCTGAAACCAGACAGGACAACTATCTCAAGTGAATGACAAAAACAAGTTCTAGATTAATACCTGAAACCAGACAGGAAAACTATCTGTGAGCGACTGATTGTAGATTAATACATGTAACAAGCTAGGAAATCTATATACATGAGAACAATGAAGATTAATACCTGTAATAAGCCAGGAAAACTATCTTTCTTTCGAAGGTCAGAGATTAATACCTGAAACCAGACAGGATAACTATCTCAAATGACCGACAAAAACAAGTTCCAGATTAATACTTAAAACGAGACAAGAAAACTATCTATGAGCAAATGATTGTAGATTAATACCCGTAACAAGCCAGGAAAGCTATCTACATGAGCAGATTGAAGATTAATAGCTATAACAATCCAGGAAAACTATCTTTCTTCCTAAGGTCAAAGATTAATACTTGAAACCAGATAGGACAACTATCTCAAGTGAATGACAAAAGTAAGTTCCAGATTAATACCTGAAACCAGACAGGAAAACTATCTGTGAGCGACTGATTGTAGATTAATACATGTAACAAGCTAGGAAATCTATCTACATGAGAACAATGAAGATTAATACCTATAACAAGCCAGGAAAACTATCTTTCTTTCTAAGGTCAGAGATTAATACCTGAAACCAGACATGACAACTATCTCTATGGCCAACAAAAAGCAAGTTCCAGATTAATACCTAAAATAAGATAGGACAACTATCTGAGGACAACTGATTGTAGATTAATTCCTAAAACAAGCCAGGACAGTTATCTACAGGACCAACTGAAGCAATCCTACACAGGCTCCTTCTCATACACCCTTCTAGAAACAGTTCAGATGCGATCCATATACGGCTGACATTCTGATACTTACTCCAGATTCTCTTCTAGAAACAATTTTAATGCGATCCAGATATGACTGCCATTCTGATACTTACTCCAGATTCTCTTCTAGAAACAATTCAGATGCGATCCAGATACAGTTGACATTCTGATACTTACTCCAGATTCTCTTCTAGAAACAGTTCAGATGCGATCCAAATATGGATGACATTCAGATACTTACTCCATATTCTCTTCTAGAAACAGTTCAGATGCGATCTAGAGACGAATGAAATTCTGATACTTACTCCAGACTTCTTCTAGAAACAGTTCAGATACGATCCAGATACAAATGTTATTATGATACTTATTCCAGATTCATTCAAATACAATCCAGATACGATCCAGATACGGATGTCATTCTGACACTCATTCAACACATTTATCAAATACAGTCCAGATACGATCCAGATGTGGACGTCATTCTGACTCTCATTCAATACGACTTCCAAAAGCGATTTAAATACGATCCAGATACGGATGTCATTCTGACGCTCATTCAGTACATCTTACAGATACGAATCAGATATGATCCATTTATGGATATTATTCTGATGCTCATCCCACTACATCTACTATTTCAGTATAAATAGACCAGAGATTTATTTTGATACTTCTTCCAATTTTTGTCACCAATCACTTTTGGATGGCATATGTAAGCCCATCTCCGACAACTCTCCAAATGTAATCTTTAAGCCCATTCCCTAAACAATCAACGACCACATCATCGAGTGCAAATTTCTGGGCACTCTAAGTGTTCAATCATCTTCAACCTTCAAGTCAAGAATGGCAAACTCGCCAATCTAACTCTTCAGGTTTAAGAAGATTGAACAAGGGCAACTGTTGTACCCTAAAATTTCCCCTCTCTTTTCTCAAGGAATTTCTCACAAGGATTCTCCAAAATTCAAGCTTACACAAGTACAATTGGATTTTTCAGCATCAAGTTAAAGAGGAAATTGTTAAAAAGGGCAAAGCAGATAAAAATAATCTTTTTGACAAAATTGAGGAAAAAAACAAGTTTTCTTCGACTCACATCCTTCAATTGGACTTTTAGCCTCTTTCGATGCAAGCTTGGCTTGCATCCTTCGATTGAGCGTTGGCCTCTGACACGCTGGCTTTGATTCATAAAGCAGGAGCTCCCTGCATGCAACCTTTGATTGCACCATTGGCCTCACATGGTTCACAATGAAATGGTTTCCTGCATTCCCGCTTCGTTTGAACATTTGATGCCTGCATTCTTGTTTTGATTGGACAAATAATTCCCTCCATGTTTGCTTTGATTCACAAAGTGATGGCTAGCTGCATGTAGCCTTCGATTTAGCATTAACTTCCTTCTTGCATGCTTCAAAGAAAGGGACTCCCATCAGGCCAACAGGCACAAGGCAAAAAGCCTCCTGTTAGCTTCCTTCGATTTAAAAGGAAAAGGCCTCCTATTTGGCTTCCTTAGATTCAGGAGGCAAAGGCCTATTTTTTGGTTTCCTTTGATCGTGCCATTTACCTCCTACATGCTTTCTTCGTTTGGGCTTGTGGCCTCCTTCGAATGCAAGTTTAGATTACATCATTTGTTTGGCCATATGACCTTTGGCAAGCAAGTTTTGTTTGGACAGTGGCTCTTCATGCAAGCTTTCGTTTGAGCAAAGGCCTCTTTCATGTTTTCTTGAAGTCACAAAGCAATGGCCTCCTGCAGCTCTCCTTCGACTTAGAAGCCATTAGTTTTGCATGTTTGCCAAACTCACAAGGCATAATTTCCCCTTTATGCTAGTGCCCCCAAAGCAGGGACCTCCTGTATGAACCCTCTAGTTTGGCCATGTGACTTCTGGCAGACAAGCTTTTTATTGAACAAGAGCCACCTTCATACAAAGCTTCGATTGGAGTTTTGGTTCCTTTTGAATCAGCATACTTCAAATCCAATCTAAACCCTTCGAAGCAAGCTTGTTTGAAGAACTTTGAGAAAATCTTATAGCCTTATCCTCTAAAACTCACTTGTCAGGATATGTTGCTTCCAAATCTTTACATAATTGGAGGCTTACACAAAGTTTCGAAGCTTTGTCTACTGGATAATACTTTTCTTGGATAAAATAGAAAAAAGCTACGTACCCTTTTTTCATAAAGAGTACTTTAACCACAAAATCATTTACCAATCTCATTTTTGTCTGAACGAAAGCAGTGCTAGAAGCATATGTCCAATCTCCTTCCCCCAACAGACAGGAGGCCCCCACTTGTACTTGAAACTTTCGAATAACTAAAGGGATCAATTTTGTTTTTGTTTCAACCAAACCATGGTTTGTTATCCTACAAACATGGTTACTCCAACACCTCTAACCCTTTCTTTATAAATAGAGAAACATTTGCAAGCTGAAGGGGACTTCTGGGTGGTTTGGAAAGAATCTTCAAAAATCATCAAACTCTCAAAACTCTTAAACTCTCAAGATTTTCAAACACAAAACACAAACCCAGAATCCAGAAGAAACACAACAACTGTTTCCTTGGACCTTCGAATCCAGAAGAAATACAACACATGTTTCCTTGGCCCTTTGAATCTATAGAAACACAACACTTATTTCTTTTTCTCTTTCGAATCTGAAGCTATCCAACGCTTGGTTCCTTCTTTCGAATCCAGTACTAGAAACATAACCCCAGTTTTTTTCCTTCGAATCCAGGAGCACTCAGGGAAGCCACTCAAGGTCCTGCACACGTTCCAGATTCAAGCAAGGTAAGTCACTATGAACTTAAACTGTTCGTTTGAAGCATGTACATACCAATTTTCATTTTTGTTTCCACCTTTTCAGTTTGTTTTTCATTGCTAACCTTTTGGTTTTGTTTCTTGGTTTATCAAACATTTTTTAAGAACTAACCTGGCCATGAGACAATACTAGCATGGACTCAGGCAGTGTTGTTATTTAAATCCCAAACAAAAGAAAACAGGAGGAAGGAGGTATGAATCGAAGCTTTAGGCTTCACCCCTTGCTGCTTCACAGTTGCAAGAAGAACAAAGAGTGTGGCCTTAGGCTTCACCACACACTGACTTCCAGGCCTTTCGAAGGAAGAAGAAAGGCAGAATCAAGAGCTACCCACACTCTGGCTTTCGGGTCTCATTCAAAAGAAACAGGAAAGGGATGAAATCGAAAGGCGTGTCCTTACTACTTCCAGGCCAAATCGAAGGAAGCCAGGAAGGGCATAATCGAAGAGTGTCGCTTCCTGAATTGAAAAGATCATTTACCTTTCTTTATTTTTGTTTTGTCTTTACATTTTCTTGCTATTAAATATGGTTGTAATAGTGTAGGATATTTATTTTCTGCATTTTTATTTCTTTTGTACAAATGTAAGTAATTAGGATGTATGGCAAGATAAAATCAACAAGTAGACAACCTAAAATTCAAAGACAAAATGCGTGCAATCAAACACACTTTGCAAACATGCACCTCTAGGGTAATCTCACTTGTTGCCTTGGAAAATAGACATGTCCCTCGAATATGGGCGTTTTAGCAAAGACCCTCTATAAAAAATCGTAGTCCCTTGATGACCCACAATGTTGCCTTTGGTAAACGATCTAGTCCCTAAATGAAAATTGTTAAAACGTCTCATAGGTTGTCTTCTTTGACTATACAAACGTCCCACACCCGTCCCTTCACATCCAACGGTGGGGCTTCTTACCAAATAAATGCTAAGATAACAACATCTAAAGGAGGAAAAGAACATTAGACCTTTTGAGTAGGTAGGACGCTCGTAGTTGCGCGCTTGCTCACAACAAAAACGTTTTTTACACCAACACTTTCAAATTGAAAATTTTTCAAAAGACAAAGCTCTCTGTACGCATTCTTATAGAGACGAGAATTATTACAAAGACACTTTTCAAAGTCACTTCCAAAAACACATTCCACAAACACCTCTATGAACTATTTTCAAAATAAACACTTTGTACGCATTCTTATATAAACGAGTATCATTACAAAGACGTTTTTTTTTCAAAATATTTTCAAACCCACACCACAAGCACATTTTTAAACAAAAGCAAGTGATCTAGAAAGCAACTAAGAGCCCGTAGATAACTACGGATGAAAAGGGTGCTAATACCTTCCCTTTTCATAACCTACCTCCCGAACTCAAGAAAACATTCTCGAAAGGTCTTTCCTGTTCTTTTCAACCTTTCCTTATTGGATAAAAGAAATGTCGGTGGCGACTCTTGCTATCTGCAACAATTGTAATCAAACGCAAAACACCAAAGTCAGTTCTCCCACAATGTTACTCGTGGTTAATAGCAAGAATGGATCCTTTAAAGTATGTGTTCAAAAAATCGGATCTTACAAGATGGATTACCCGATGGCAGATGCTACTGTCAGAGCACGACATCCATATTTTACTCAAAAGGCCATCAAGGGTAGTGTACTAGCTTATCACCTAGCTCATCAACCGTTTCCAGAATATCAACCAATGAAGTCCGACTTTCCAGATAAAGATGTCACGGTTATAGGTGACTATGAAATACCAGGGCCCGATGAAGGACCAGGACCAGGGGCGCGTTGGACACTCATGTTCGAAGGAGCTTCAAATGCACTAGGGCACGACATCAGGGCAATTTTGACTTCTCCAAAGAATTATCACAAACCTTATACTGCAAGGTTATATTTTGACTGCACCAACAATATCGCTGAGTACGAAGCTTGTATCTTGGGTTTGGAAGCTGCCATCGATCTATAAATCAAACTCCTCGAAGTATTTGGAGACTTTGTTCTAGTCATATACCAAGTAAACAATGAATGGGACACTAAACATCCCAAATTGATTCCATATTGGGATCATGTTTTAAAGCTAGCTGTAGAATTCACTAAGATCACCTTCAGTCATATCCCACGAGAAGAAAATCAGATGGCAGACGCCTTGGCAACTTTGTCAGCCATGTTCAAAGTAACTTGGCCAAACCACGAACCACACATTAGAATCATGCATTTTGAAGAACCTGCACATTGCTTTGCTATTAAAGAGGGACCGAATAACAAGCCCTGGTTCTATGACATTAAAAGGTACCTTGAAAAACAAGCATATCCAGAAATGCCTCTATCATTGACAAATGAACTCTGTAAAGGCTAGCCTAAGAATTCTTAATGAGTGTGTTATACAAAAGAAACAATGATAGGATACTACTTAGGTATGTGGAGAAACAGGAAGCAAATACACTCATGAGAGAAATCCACGAAGGCACTTTTGGAACTCATACAAATGGGCATGCCATGGCTAGAAAAATCCTGCGAGCGGGTTATTAATGGTTAAAAATGGAAGTCGATTATAATCATTATACAAAAACATGTCACAAGTGCCAAATCTACGCTGACAAAATGAATGTGCCACCTACTCCTCTGAATATCATGAGCTCTCCTTGGACATTTTCAATGTGGGGAATTGATATGATAGGCATGATCGAATCAAAAGCATTTAACAGACACTGGTTCATACTAGTTGCCATTGATTACTTCACCAAATGGGTAGAAGCGACATCCTATGTGAATGTGACAAGTCAAGTGGTTACTCGATTCATCAAGAAAAATCTCATATGCAGATATGGGGTTCCAAGCAGAATCATTATGAACAACGGGTCTAATCTGAACAACAAAATTATGAAGGATTTATGCGAGGATTTCAAGATTGAGCATCATAATTCCTCACCATATCGACCCAAGATGAACGGGGCCATTCAAGTTGCCAATAAAAATATCAAGAAAATCATTCAGAAAATGGTGAAGACATACAAAGATTGGCACGAAATGCTTCCAATTGCTCTGCATGGCTATCGTACCTCCGTGCACAAATCAACAGGCGCAACTTCTTTCTCTTTAGTATATAGAATATATGCAATACTCCCAGTTGAAATATAGATTCCATCGCTTCGGGTTCCAATGGAAACAAAGCTCGAAGAAGCCGAATGGGTTCAGACGTGACTTGATCAACTCAACCTGATTGAAGAGAAATTCTTGACAACTTTGTGCCATGGTCAATTATATTAGAAGGATGAAGAAATCCTTCAACAAGAAAGTCCTCCCTTGAGTATTCAAAGAAGGAGATTTGGTGCTCAAGAAGACTCTACTACCTTGCCTCGATTCACATGGTAAATAGACACCTAACTATGAAGGTCCATATGTGGTAAAAAAACATTCTCCGGTGGTGGTCTCATCCTCACAACAATGGATGGGGAAGAACTACCACATCCGGAAAATTCAGTCGCAGTCAAAAAATACTATGTATAAGAAAGCTCGCTAAGGTCGAACCTTAAACAAGCGACTTAGGCAGAAAAGTGCGTCACGGTGGATCGAAAAGCCTAAATGGAGATCCAGGCAAAAATTAGGGACATACACAAAAAAATTATCCTGGTGGATTGAAACCCCGAAAGGGAGATCAAGACAAAAATTAGGGATCTTATTCTAAAAGAAATAAAGAACAAAAAGAATGTGATCTAAGAACCGCAACTACAAACCACAAAGGAAAAGATGGATCCAAATTGTTCAACTTAGAAGAAAACGATATTGGAGCTATCAAAAGGGAATTGAGGAAACATTAGTAGCTGTGATCGGTGGATCTGGAACTGACTGTTTAACGCTGGTTCGCGAAATGTCGCGGAAGCAAGAGTCGCCACCGTCTTTTATTTTCTCCAACATGGAAAGGACAAAAGCACAACAAAATTCCTGATGAGATAGTTTCTCGGTTCGGGAGGTAGATTTATAGAAAGGGAAGGTGTTAGCACCCTTTCTATCCATGGTTATCCATGGGCTCTTAGATACTTGCTCATTGTGTTTTCAAAATGTTTGTTTGCTTTTCAATCGTGAGTGAGTTTGAAAAAGTTTCGTTTAAAGATTTCAGATCGACTCTTGTATCAGTCCTCAAGAGTGTTTGAAAAATTGTTTTGAAAGCTTTTTGAAAGTGTCGGTGTGAAAAAAGTTTTGATTGTTTTTTAGGGAGAGAAAGTATCTATGAGTCATCTACCTACCCTAAGGAATTAGGCTGTGTAAATGTCCTTAAGGTAGTGCCATCCCACCATTGAGAGGTAGGTAGCACCACCGTTGGAGGTGTTCGGGTCAATTCGAGTTTAGGGACAGTGTGGTCACCAGAGCAACAGTAGGACACCTTAGAAGCTACCCTTATGCCATAGATCATGGACATAAGGACTTACTAAAACGTCCTATACTCGACGACCACGTTTCGAAGGCAAGGCAACAGTGAGGCGTACCCTAAGAGCGGTGTGTGAATTTGTGTGTTATTTTCATGTTATGTTTTATCTTGTACATGTATCATGGTGATCTACGCTTTGTTTTTAATTAGCCATTCATTCTTTCATGCAATTAGAATTTAAAAGTGCGGAAATTTAAATGCGGAAAGTAAAATCCTACGCTATTACAAGGCGCGGGTCTATACATCGCCAAATTAACAAAGACCCGTTTTTGATAAAAGATGCGGAAAGTAAATAAATGCGGTAATCCTAATTACTATTACATCCGGAAAGCAGTTACATAATAATTGATAAGAAAATAATACGCGAAAAGAATTAAAATTAGGACGTCCGAGGGTTTTGACCCTTTGCTTGAAATTAAATTAAATTAAAGCCTAATAATTATTTAAAGAAAGAAAAGAAAGTGTTTTTTTTATGTTTTTTGTATTTATGAAAAATAAAGAAAAAGAATTAAAAGGGAACCCTAAATCTAGATTATTTTAATTATTAATGAAAATATTAAAGTTAACCTAATTTACTAGTTAATTAATTTATTTACATGTTTATTTACAAAATTAATGATAATTAATAATAATGATAAATAATAATGATAAATAATAATGATTAATAATTTATTTAAGAAAAAGATGAAAATGTCAAAAAAACCTAATTCTAGATACTTTTTACTTATTAATAAAAAGATTAAAGTTTAAAAACCTAAATTAAACTAAGTTAATTGTTAGAGTTTATTTACAAAAAATAGGTTAGTGATGAAATTAATAATAATTAAACATATTTGTATTTTTGATTTTTCTGTTTTTATTATAGAAAATTATTTCATGGTGAAAAAAAACAATTAAAACAATTAAAAAAGAATTAGAAAAGAAAAGAAAATAAAATTAAAAAGGATGCAAACCAAGGGGGGTTTCAGGCCCAAGGGGAGGTTTTTTTGAAGTATTTTGGTCCATTAGACAAAAATCCTTGTTTGACTTTCTGGCATCACGTGCGTGTTCATTGACTCCTGAGTACCGTGGTCTGCATTCTTTGGCCATTGGATTGGGTTTCATGGCCATTTGTGTTCTGGCCTCAACGTTCCTTAATCTTCTCAGGATGTCTGTCTCGTCATGCATAAGTTGTTCTTTTGGCCATTTGACTTTTGGCTTTTGGCTTTTGGCTTTTGGCTTTTGGCCATTTGGCTTTTGGCTTTTGGCCATTTGGCTTTTGACCTCAACGTTCCTAATGAACCTGCATGGTATCCTGTCTAAATCTGCAGTGTTGAATCTCACGAACACATTAAATAAAATCATAAAATGCAAATAAAGCCAATATATGAAGAAATTTAATGTTTAGGCACAATATGGCATGTATGAATGATTATACCCTTTTGATCATGGAGATCAAATCAATCTTACCCTTACTGGAAAATTAGTGACCTGAATGCTTTTATGCCCTTTGGATCATGAAGATCAAGCCAGCCTTATCCTTACTGAAGAAGTAATGAGGTGTTGGTTTGTTTGTTTGTAGTGAGAGAGGGATTTGTAATAAGGATTTCAAGGTTTTAGGGTTCTTGAAAGAATTTGATATTCTAACAGTGTTGTGGAAAGGTTTTTTTCTCTCTTTCCCTCTTCCCCTGGTTTGTGTGAAAAGAAGGTGATTATATAATGGAAATTAGGATAAAGAAAATGGGCTTTGAATGTGCAATTGGGCCTCCAATGTTCACTTGAGTTCATCACTTTCCAGGCTAAATCGTAGGGACTTAAGTGCAATTTTTGAAGTTGAAATGTGAAAACAAAATGTAGCCGACATCGATAAATAACTCCTGTCCGAAAATCGGCTCAATCGGATAAACGGTGAATTAGTTATGAATTTTTGAAGTTTCAGCTCAGACAAACTTATTTTGGGCTCTAGTGTCATCTCTGACACGTTCTTCAATAAAAAACTGGTATTGATCGGAGAATAATCTGGTCTCGACTTTTGAAGCAAAGTTGTAGATCTATGAGTCAGGGACCTTGTGTAAAAATATGAGCCCAATCCGATAAAAATTGACCGAGTTATGAATTTTCGAAGTTTCGGCCCAGATGAAATAATATTCAGCATTCAGGATTTTCGACATGTCACGCACTCTGAGCAAAAAACGAAGGCCTTTTGAATACTGTTTGAACTCAATACCTTCTGTGAAAATGTAGCCAACTCAATTTGTGAAATTTTGGCGCCGAAACCAGCTCGATACGATGAAAATTGACCAAGTTATGATTTTCTGAACATGACGCAGATAAACTTCTGTCACAAATTTTCTGTGCGAAAATACTTGATAAATCCACATTTTTGAAGACCTTCTGATCGAAATTGGCTTCCAGCCGTGAGAGATGAAAACGTAGATAATGTCAAGACGGAATTTTGGCCACCGGAACGGATTCAAAACGAGCCATGATCTTCAAGTTATGAATTTTTTAGCGCGTAAAAACTGCACTTTCAGCACACTTTTTCACCATATTTCTTCGAGAAAACTCACACATTCGAATACCTTCTTTAAAGAATTGACTCTTGAGCCGAACCTGAATTTGAGAATACGTTATCAGAAATATCTTGGCGAAAGAACACCTGAATATGACGCGCCGGGTTGGACTTGTGAATTTTTCTTGAAATATTTTGAGAAATATGGGAGGGCAAATTTTGGGGTACAACAGTTGCCCCTGTTCAATCTTCTTAAACCTGAGGATGTAGATTGGCTTGCGTGCCTTTCGTGATCCGAAGGTGGAAGATGATTGAACACTAGAGTGCCCAGAAATTTGCACTTGCATAGTAGAGTATCAACAACGTGATGGCGGGAATGGGCTTACAGATGCCATTTGGAGAGATGACGGATAGGAGGATGGGCTTATAGATGCCATTTGGAGTTGTGACAGAGCCTTGTCGGGAATGGGCTTATAGACGCCATTTGGAGACTGTTGGTATGTGGATGGGCTTACAGATGCCATCTAGGTGTCATTCGCGTAAGAGATTCCTTAGCGAGAACTTGCGTACCTGAGAAAAGAAAATAATTACCTGGCCTGTTACAGGAGTTGATCTTCAAACTCTTCAGACGTGCCCTGGCAAGATACAGGAATCGAGTCTGGAATTAGTCGTCAACAGATACACCCTGGAAAGATACAGGAATCGGATCTTCGAACTCTTCAGACGTGCCCTGGCGAGATACATGAATCGAGTCTGATAATGTTAGTCGTCAACAGATACACCCTGGCAAGATACAGGAATCGGATCTTCGAACTCTTCAGACGTGCCCTGGCCAGATACAGGAATCGAGTCTGGAGCTTCAAAAGGTTTTTGTTGATAATGATGTGATGAATGAATCAGGGACAGTTACTACCTCAACGGGACGATGAGAGAACCTTGGACGATTACTATCTCAACGGGACGATGAGAGAACCTTGGACAATTACTACCTCAACGGGACGATGAGAGAACCTTGGACAATTACTACCTCAACGGGACGATGAGAGAACCTTGGACAATTACTACCTCAACGGGACGATGAGAGAACCTTGGATGATTACTACCTCAACGGGACGATGAGAGAACCTTGGATGATTACTACCTCAACGGGACGATGAGAGAACCTTGGATGATTACTACCTCAACGGGACGATGAGAGAACCTTTGGGCGATTACTACCTCAACGAGACGATGAGAGAACCTTTGGGCGATTACTACCTCAACGGGACGATGAGAGAACCTTTGGGCGATTACTACCTCAACGGGACGATGAGAGAACCTTGGATGATTACTACCTCAACGGGACGATGAGAGAACCTTTGGGCGATTACTACCTCAACGGGACGATGAGAGAACCTTGGGTGATTACTACCTCAACGGGACGATGAGAGAACCTTTGGGCGATTACTACCTCAATGGGACGATGAGAGAATCTTTGGGCGATTACTACCTCAACGGGACGATGAGAGAACCTTTGGGCGATTACTACCTCAACGGGACGATGAGAGAACCTTTGGGCGATTTCAACCTCAGCAGAATGATGAGAGAATCTTTGGCGACTACAACCTCAGCAGAATGATGAAGGAATCTTGGACGTCTTCTACTTCAAAAGGTAAAGACTTTTATCTGTTGATCGTTCTTTCCTGAAAAAGTAACGAGTTAGTTGTATGCAATGTCATAATGTATGACATGCATGATGTCATGATGTTCTAAAAAATAAATGAGATTGGGGTGATATGATTCGTGTATGCATGTATCATAATGTATGACAATGTGATGTTTATGAATGTATTTTCGTCTAGGAAAATAAATCCTTGACGAATGCCGGGAGCTGAATCCTGGGCTGATGTTGAAGAGAGTTCTTCGTTTTCGCTGGGGATGATGGTTGCAAGAATACCGGTAGGAGAAGATGACTCCGTTGGGGAATAAACTTGGCGAATAGAATACTCTGCGGGGAATGCTCTGTGGGAAGAGATGTACTTTGCTGAGGTTTGATGATAACTCCGCTGGGGATACCATTGTTGAGCTTTGTTGGAAGATTGGATGAACTCCGCTGGGGATAGGAAGACTTCGCCGGGGACGATCTTTCCGTGGCAATTGGCTGAGGATAACCCAGTTATATCCTGGTGGGGAAATAACCTTTGAATAAAGCCGGGGGAGAGTGTTCGTACTCTGCAGGTGATAAGCTTCCAGAATCTACTGGGGATAAGCTTTAAGACCTGTTGGGGAGGTGGATTCAACGTTCCTGGGGAAACTTTTTCAGATTGGACTGGGAAATGGCTCCACTTGATGTCCGATATTCCGCCGGGGAACAATCTTAGATCAAGATTGCTGGGGACGCTTGTTAGGAATGTTTGTACTCCGCCGGGGAATATTGAGATCTTCAGGGGATAATCCAACTTCCTTAAGGCTGACAGTAAGCTAACTCTGCTTGGGGAGAGTGTTGCTGACTTGCTGGAGGTATTGTGCCTTCTCTGCTCGGGGGAGTATGGCTGAACCTTATCTCATTCTGTGGGGAATTAAGGTATCTTGGTTACGTTCTTCAGCTGACCTTACCTTGGTGCCTGGAGGACAGAGCAACTTGATCGTTCAGACCACTCATTATTTCCCCAGTTTCAGTGGGAGAAGGCACCTGTGGGGGTAATTGACAAATCTTCTGGTAGACAGGTGATGAGATGCCAGGATATAGTCGTACGCTTTGATCCCTAATTTTTGCCTGGACCGCCCTTTCGGGTTTTCAGTCCACCAGGATACCCTTTTTTTGCCCAAGCCGCCTTTTCAGGTTTTCGACTTGCCGGGTGTACAGATTTTTTCATTTCATCCCTTATTTTGCCCGAACCCTTTTGGTTCGCCGGGAAGCCCTTATTTTTTCCTAGGTGTGTCAACCTAGCGGGTCTTTGATTTTGCGTAGTATTTTTTCGACTATATCCATGCTCTCAGAGAGCAGGGAGTTGTCACTGTCAGTAGTATTGCGTTGCCGTACCACTAGAAGATGTCTGATCAGGCAAGATTCGTTGTCGGAATGCCCCAGGTGATCTAGATGGAGATTTTCCCCAAGCTGGTTGGCCTTTTGAGAGATTCTCTGAGTCTTGACTTAACTGCCCCAGATGACGGACAATGATCATGTCATGCCCCTTGTTTGGGAGTGCTTTTGTTCATCCGATATTCGTCGTGCGAGCTTCTATGCTGTTCAAACAAATAGTCGTATGCAAACAAAGTTACGTTAAAAATGCAAAGCTTATGTCTGTCTTGAAGTTTTTTTGGTATGCATCTTTTTTTTCAGTAAAACCAGTGAATTTTGTAAAACGTGATGTCAACTCAAGATTTTACAGCGAGCCTTAAGGAGTCAGGATACCTTTCGTAACAGTATGCTTTCGAACTAACCCATGCTTCAGCTAGGACTTTTGAGGGTTATAACGTGGCCTGGTTCACGGTTTGAGAAATAAAGGATAAAGGCTCAAATTATTTGTACCCTCCCGTTCTTCGTGATGTTCTTCAAACCTAAACTCAGTTGATCGTGCGTTAGACCTTGTTTGAGTCTTTGCTCTGAAATTCCAGTGATGGTTCGAATGTTGAATGTTTATTTGAATAGGCAGTCATTTTTGTTTGGTTTAGGGTTTGTAAGACCTCTTTCTTTTTCTTTCATTATCCCTGTTTTTTGCCTGAACTGTTTCTTTTTGGAATTACAGTCAGCGGGATGCCCCAGTTTTATAAGTCTCCTTCATAGGTTTTGACTTAATGGGTTTTTATTTTGAGAAGTAATGACTGCCTGTCTGTATGATTGTTCGGAACCATCACTGTCTTTTGTTTTGTAAGGACCTCTTTGGTGCCATTCGTTATGTACTTGGATCAACTGAGAGAACTACCCTGCCCCAGGTTATGATAAAGGGTTTTAATTTTCGAAAAGAAAAAACTCCTACTTTTGGCTCAGAGGGGTTGACGAGGGATTATCTTCCTTATAACTCCAGTGTTTAGGGATTTGAAACAATGCCTGTACTTCATCAGCGGGGTCTGTTCAAAAGCATACTGTAATGATCGTGGTATCGTTTTCGTCATCCTCCCTCAAGAGGCTTAGAATTGTTAACCGAGCGTTGAACATCACAAAAATATGAAAACAGTTTTAAGCATAGTAAACATAATTACTTCAAAACAGACACGTGTAATGCATTAATGAAATAACAAAGTTTGACATGAATAAAATGTTTGAACGATCAAAGAAAAATACAACTTGAACATTCGAATGAACAAAAGATATTCTCGATGACTTGGTGTAGGATCAGTGTTCAAACTTGACCTCCCTGGCGTCAATCAAATCCTGGATCTTGTTCTTCAAGGTCCAACAGTCGTCGGTGTCATGTCTGGGACTGTCAGAATGGTAGGCACATCTCGCACCCGGGTTGTATTTGGGAGAGGAAGTATCAGGATTTTGGGGAGGATCCTTTAGTGTGATCAGTTTCGCCTTCAGCAATTGTTGTAGTTCCTGAGACAAAGGCATCCTGATGTCAGTATACTTCCTATCTTGATACTTTATCCTACGCCTATTGCTCTTTCTTTGTTGAACAGGCGCGGGATCAGAGATCTGGATTGCCCCTACATCATGACAACCCTTTTTACCATGTATAGCATTGGACTCTTTCTTCCCACTGTGGGGCTTTTTCTGAGCATCAACAGGTGCAGCTTCTTGAATCTTTCCTGATTTTATACCAGCTTCAATTCTCTCCCCGGTCAAGATCAGATCTGTGAACCCAGCAGAAGAATTCCCAATCAGATGGTTGTAGAATGGACCAGACAGGGTCCCCAAGAACAGGTCCACAAGTTCACGATCAGTCAGAGGTGGTTGCACCCTTCCAGCAAGGTCTCTCCACTTTTGGGTGTACTCCTTAAAACCTTCTCCTGATCCTAGCGACATACCTTGGAGTTGGGTACGTGTAGGAGCGAGGTCGGCATTGTACTGGTACTGCTTGTAGAATGCAGTGGCCAAGTCCTTCCAGCTGCGGATGTTGGCTCCATTCAGTTGATAGAACCAGTCGAGTTGAGTTCCCGACAGACTATCCTGAAAGAAGTGAATCCACAAATTCTTGTCAGTCGTGTAGGGCTGGATCCTCCTTGTGTAAGACCTGAGATGCAGCTTAGGACAGGAAGCCCCGTCATATTTTGCAAAAGAAGGTGCCTTGAACTTGTGTGGGATTACTACCCCAGAAGACAGACCTAGATCTTCGAAGTCCAGGCCGGGCACTTTCTGTATTTCCATAGCACTTAACCGGTCTTCCAGCTGTTTGTACCTGTCCTCAGCTGGGGGGTACTGCTCACCATTGTAATCGGTCTCGTTGTCGGAGACCACTGGACTAGGAACCTCCCTTTCTTGGGGACTGTCTTTCCCAACAGACGGGGTAGTCAGCTCAACTTCATTTTGTGACCCATTCCCAGATTTGCGTCTCGGGTTGAACAACACCGTCCTCTTCTTCTTCTTCTTCGAGAGCAGAGTCTTCAGATCTTGTCGCCCCTGGGCCAAACTCATGATCAACTCTTGGAACTGGGCGTTCTGAGCCTGGAGACCCTTGATGGATTGCTCAGTAGATGATTCAGGATTCATGACGATCGGCTGAAATAAACAGCAAAGAAGGTAAGCAGCCTATAAAAGGGACACCTGTAATGCAATGATATGTATGTATGCATGCAATGTTTTCAAGGATCTCGCGGGGTAAACAAGAAAATTGTTAGAGTTGGGATCCGATAGCTCGATTGAAGGAACTGCATGTTGTTGAGAGTCCTTCTTCAAGGGTCAAAGGCACACCATATCCAGTGGGTCATAGCCCCTGACAACCTTGGCTTAGAGGAAAATAAATCCCCTTTGCCCCTTGCTAGACAGTTAGGTTCATCGTGACCTACACCACAGACCCTTGAGATCCTTGAAATGGATTAATCCTTATGTAGGATGCATGCAATGGTATGATGTTATGATGTTATGTTATGCGTGGCGTAACATAGGTAAACCCTGTTATGGGTCCAGATTAAGGACTGTAAACAAAACCTGCAAGAAACTCAAGTGTCAGATAACAAGCATGTAAGTAGTCAAGTACGAAGGCACACAAGTCACACAAAAGAGCCCTTAGATTTTAGGCCAGCATGGGGTCTAGGTATTACCCTCTTTCAGTTTGTTGGTTAAGACCTGTCCTATCAGAAGTAATCGGGTTCTAGAGGATCCCAATATCACTGACTACCCTCAATCGGTCATAACTCCAGCATCGCAATCTTTTCTTGCGGCCAGAACCATCACGAGAGTTTAGCCTCAATGGGCATAGCATACTGCTACTGTTCTATTGGCCAAGTTGGGTCATTTAAGGTTCTAAGGTCGGTTGGTGCTTAATGACTCCTCAGAAGACCCATATTCTCCTCGTTGCGACACAAGGGATATCGGTATAGACCAAGGTGCCACACCAACGTAGCCACTGCTTCACCCATGTCGGTCTACGCCGGACAGGTCCCTCACAGCTTATGCTACCTAACAGGGTATCCCCAGATCCGGGTTAGGATCTATGTAACTCCAATGCAGCCCACAATAATAAAGCAAACAAACACAACAATTGAAAACACAAGTGATCTTAGTCTTAAGGTACACCTCACTTTATAAGTGTCCCCAGCAGAGTCGCCAGTTCTGTGATCGGTGGATCTGGAACTGACTGTTTAACGCTGGTTCGCGAAATGTCGCGGAAGCAAGAGTCGCCACCGTCTTTTATTTTCTCCAACATGGAAAGGACAAAAGTACAGCAAAATTCCTTATGAGATAGTTTCTCGGTTCGGGAGGTAGATTTATAGAAAGGGAAGGTGTTAGCACCCTTTCTATCCATGGTTATCCATGGGCTCTTAGATACTTGCTCATTGTGTTTTCAAAATGTTTGTTTGCTTTTCAATCGTGAGTGAGTTTGAAAAAGTTTCGTTTAAAGATTTCAGATCGACTCTTGTATCAGTCTTCAAGAGTGTTTGAAAAATTGTTTTGAAAGCTTTTTGAAAGTGTCGGTGTGAAAAAAGTTTTGATTGTTTTTTAGGGAGAGAAAGTATCTATGAGTCATCTACCTACCCTAAGGAATTAGGCTGTGTAAATGTCCTTAAGGTAGTGCCATCCCACCATTGAGAGGTAGGTAGCACCACCGTTGGAGGTGTTCGGGTCAATTCGAGTTTAGGGACAGTGTGGTCACCAGAGCAACAGTAGGACACCTTAGAAGCTACTCTTATGCCATATATCATGGACATAAGGACTTACTAAAACGTCCTATACTCGACGACCACGTTTCGAAGGCAAGGCAACAGTGAGGCGTACCCTAAGAGCGGTGTGTGAATTTGTGTGTTATTTTCATGTTATGTTTTATCTTGTACATGTATCATGGTGATCTACGCTTTGTTTTTAATTAGCCATTCATTCTTTCATGCAATTAGAATTTAAAAGTGCGGAAATTTAAATGTGGAAAGTAAAATCCTACGCTATTACAAGGCGCGGGTCTATACATCGCCAAATTAACAAAGACCCGTTTTTGATAAAAGATGCGGAAAGTAAATAAATGCGGTAATCCTAATTACTATTACATCCGGAAAGCAGTTAAATAATAATTGATAAGAAATTAATACGCGAAAAGAATTAAAATTAGGACGTCCGAGGGTTTTGACCCTTTGCTTGAAATTAAATTAAATTAAAGCCTAATAATTATTTAAAGAAAGAAAAGAAAGTGTTTTTTTATGTTTTTTGTATTTATGAAAAATAAAGAAAAAGAATTAAAAGGGAACCCTAAATCTAGATTATTTTAATTATTAATGAAAATATTAAAGTTAACCTAATTTACTAGTTAATTAATTTATTTACATGTTTATTTATAAAATTAATGATAATTAATAATAATGATAAATAATGATGATTAATAATTTATTTAAGAAAAAGATGAAAATGTCAAAAAAAACCTAATTCTAGATACTTTTTACTTATTAAGAAAAAGATTAAAGTTTAAAAACTTAAATTAAACTAAGTTAATTGTTAGAGTTTATTTACAAAAAATAGGTTAGTGATGAAATTAATAATAATTAAACATATTTGTATTTTTGATTTTTCTGTTTTTATTATAGAAAATTATTTCATGGTGAAAAAAAACAATTAAAACAATTAAAAAAGAATTAGAAAAGAAAAGAAAATAAAATTAAAAAGGATGCAAACCAAGGGGGGTTTCAGGCCCAAGGGGAGGTTTTTTTGAAGTATTCTGGCCCATTAGACAAAAAGCTTTGTTTGACTTTCTGGCATCACGTGCGTGTTCATTGACTCCTGAGTACCGTGGTCTGCATTCTTTGGCCATTGGATTGGGTTTCATGGCCATTTGTGTTCTGGCCTCAACGTTCCTTAATCTTCTCAGGATGTCTGTCTCGTCATGCATAAGTTGTTTTTTTGGCCATTTGACTTTTGGCTTTTGGCTTTTGGCTTTTGGCCATTTGGCTTTTGGCTTTTGGCCATTTGGCTTTTGGCCTCAACGTTCCTAAATGAACCTGCATGGTATCCTGTCTAAATCTGCAGTGTTGAATCTCACGAACACATTAAATAAAATCATAAAATGCAAATAAAGCCAATATATGAAGAAATTTAATGTTTAGGCACAATATGGCATGTATGAATGATTATACCCTTTTGATCATGGAGATCAAATCAATATTACCCTTACTGGAAAATTAGTGACCTGAATGCTTTTATGCCCTTTGGATCATGAAGATCAAACCAGCCTTATCCTTACTGAAGAAGTAATGAGGTGTTGGTTTGTTTGTTTGTAGTGAGAGAGGGATTTGTAATAAGGATTTCAAGGTTTTAGGGTTCTTGAAAGAATTTGATATTCTAACAGTGTTGTGGCAAGGTTTTTTTCTCTCTTTCCCTCTTCCCCTGGTTTGTGTGAAAAGAAGGTGATTATATAATGGAAATTAGGATAAAGAAAATGGGCTTTGAATGTGCAATTGGGCCTCCAATGTTCACTTGAGTTCGTCACTTTCCAGGCTAAATCGTAGGGACTTAAGTGCAATTTTTGAAGTTGAAATGTGAAAACAAAATGTAGCCGACATCGATAAATAACTCCTGTCTGAAAATCGGCTCAATCGGATAAACGGTGAATTAGTTATGAATTTTTGAAGTTTCAGCTCAGACAAACTTATTTTGGGCTCTAGTGTCATCTCTGACACGTTCTTTAATAAAAAACTGGTATTGATCGGAGCATAATCCGGTCTCGACTTTTGAAGCAAAGTTGTAGATCTATGAGTCAGGGACCTTGTGTAAAAATATGAGCCCAATCCGATAAAAATTGACCGAGTTATGAATTTTCGAAGTTTCGGCCCAGATGAAATAATATTCAGCATTCAGGATTTTCGACATGTCACGCACTCTGAGCAAAAAACGAAGGCCTTTTGAATACCGTTTGAACTCAATACCTTCTGTGAAAATGTAGCCAACTCAATTTGTGAAATTTTTGCGCCGGAACCAGCTCGATACGATGAAAATTGACCAAGTTATGATTTTCTGAATATGACGCAGATAAACTTCTGTCACAAATTTTCTGTGCGAAAATACTTGATAAATCCACATTTTTGAAGACCTTCTGATCGAAATTGGCTTCCAGCCGTGAGAGATGAAAACGTAGATAATGTCAAGACGGAATTTTGACCATCGGAACGGATTCAAAACGAGCCATGATCTTCAAGTTATGAATTTTTTAGCGCGTAAAAACTGCACTTTCAGCACACTTTTTCACCATATTTCTTCGAGAAAACTCACACATTCAGATACCTTCTTTAAAGAATTGACTCTTGAGCCGAACCTGAATTTGAGAATACGTTATCAGAAATATCTTGGCGAAAGAACACCTGAATATGACGCGCCGGGTTGGACTTGTGAATTTTTCTTGAAATATTTTGAGAAATATGGGAGGGCAAATTTTGGGGTACAACAGTAGCAATTATCATTTTCATTGCCATTTACAGTTTTAAAACTTTATGTAATTACCTCCTTTAAGAAATTACATCTTGTACAGGGAGACAAAAATTCTAGTAAGAGGAAGTCGTCAAAAAATGAAAAGAATATAAATTGAAAACAAAAATTGTGTAGCCGTGTGGAAGTGTTCTAATTGGGTTCCAACTCCGCTATTGTCCATATGTCTTTGAACAACATCCTTTGCCATCGAAAGAAGTTGATTGAATTGATCTCATACCATTTGAACTTTTGATCTTGGTAATAAAGCTGACTGTTAGTGATCCGATGGGATATAGTTGTACGTTTTTTATCCTTAACTTTTGCCTGGACCGCCCTTTCGGGTTTTCAGTCCACCAGGATACCCTTTTTTGCTCAAGCTGCCCTTTCAGTTTTTCGACTTTCTGGGTGTACAATGTTTTGTATATATCCCTAATTTTTGCCTGAACCCTTTTGGTTCGTCAGGATGCCCTTATTTTTTCCTAGGTATATCAACCTAGCGGGTCATTTTTTATGTGTAGTATTTTTTGACTATGTCTGTATTCACAGGATGCAAGAAATCTTTGCCGTCCATAGTGGTTAGCATCATAGCTCCCCCAGAGAATACTTTCTTGATAACAAATTGTAGGTGTTTAAGTATTGGCTTGCATTTTTGGTAAATCCCAAGTGTATGTGTGAATGTCATGACTGATGTCATAACATTCTAGTTCAGTTTGTACTGACTCATTAGGTACCTTTGCAGAAAAATATTGTAATTCAAGTACTGATGTTTATAAGTGTGTATCTGAGCATTTTGCAAAATGATCACATTTTGCTAAATCAGTAGACAGGTTTTCTCAGATGTCATAACAGATGTTATGACATCCTGTTTTGAACTAACAGGTTTGCAGGTTGGATAAGTCTGAGTTTTTTCAGGAAAATAACTCAGTCTTTCCTGAACAGAATCTTGCGTTTTCTGAGGGGTAACCTAGCTCAACCCTAACCTGGTTAAATAAAGCCCTGTGACCCGGTCTTTAGGTCAAACGGAATTAACCCTAGGTTTTTGTGGAAACCCTAACTGAAGTTGCAGCTGCTATATATTCAACAGAGCTGCTGTTTTTTAAGGCATCCCTTTTATTGGTCAGAAGATCATTTGTAATCTGTATAGATTTGATTATTGTACTCCAAGCAATTATCATTGTGATAAGTGCCTTGGAATAGGTTTCTAATTGTAAGGGTTGTGTAGCACTCAAAGCTTTGAAGCAAGAGTGTTTGAATGTTCCTTGACTAAAGCTGTGAAGCAGAGTCAAGTTAGTTGTGTGCATCACTCAAAGCTGTGAAGCACGAGTGATTGTGTTGCTTGATTAAAAAGCTGTGAAGCTTAATCAAGTGTTTGTTTTTGAAGAGTGTCTTCATCAATTTTTAAGTCAAATTGGTTTATGTATCACTGCTGTGATTGAGGGGGAGTGAGTAGGAACTCAGGTTTAAGTTGTACTTAGATTGGAATTGCATTGGGTAGGTCTTAAGTGAAGGAGATAAACTGGTTGGTTTATTCCTGAATTAACATCTCTTATAGTGGATTTCCTCCCTGGCTTGGTAGCCCCCAGAGTAGGTGTTGTTGCACACTGAACTGGGTAAACAATTGACTGTGTTCTTTATTGCTTTTGTATTTACTGTCATATAGTAAGTCAGATACGGTGTCATAACATTGAACGTGACATTGAGTATCTGCAGCCAGAATTTCAATTGGCATCAGAGCAGGCACCCTGCCTGTATTACTGGGTCAGATCTAGGGATATCACTTTCTGGCACTATGGACAAAGAAGGAGTTTTTGGAAATAGACCACCCATTCTGGATGGAACTAATTATGACTACTGGAAACCTCGTATGATTGCCTTCCTAAAATCTCTGGACAAAAAGGCTTGGAGAGCTGCTGACAAAGGATGGATTCATCCCACCATAACTGAGAAAGATGGGACATTCAGTCTGAAGCCTGAGGAAGATTGGAGTAAAGAAGAAGATGAGTTAGCTCTGGGAAATTCAAAAGCTTTAAATGCCTTGTTCAATGGAATTGATAGAAACATTTTCAGACTAGTACATCAATATGAACTGGCCAAGGAAGTTTGGGACACTCTCAAAACTACTCATGAGGGCACTTCCAAAGTAAAAATGTCAAGGCTTCAGATGTTGACCACCAAGTTTGAGAATCTAAAAATGATGGAAGATGAAACCATTCATGAGTTTCACATGAACATCTTGGAGATTGCCAACACCTCAGGAGCACTGGGAGAAAAGATGTCAGAAGAAAAACTGGTGAGGAAGATTCTCAGATCCTTGCCTAAAAGATTTGCAATGAAGGTAACTGCCATAGAGGAAGCCCAGGACATTAGCAAGTTGAAAGTGGATGAACTTATTGGGTCTCTTCAGACTTTTGAGATGGGGATCACTGATAATGGTGACAAGAAGAACAAAAGCATAGCACTTGTATCCAACACTGATGTTGAAAACAAGGAGGATGAAGAAGAAAATATATCAGAAGCTATTGCCATGCTTGGAAGACAGTTCAACAAGCTCATCAAAAGAATGGATCCAAAGTCAAGGTCTAATGTTCATAACATTCCCTCTGACATTGACAGTTCCAGCAGAAGACCAAGGTCAAAAGATAAGGGAAACCAAGGCAGAGGTATTCAATGCCATGGATGTGAAGGATATGGACATATTCGAGCTGAATGTCCTACCTTTCTTAAGAAACAAAAGAAAGGAATGACTGTTACTTGGTCTGACTATGATTCAGAAAGTAATTCTGAAGAAGAATCTGCCAAACTAGTTACTGCTCTAACTAGTGTTTGCACTTCTGAAAGTGACACTAGTGATGAAGAAGTGACATTTGAAGAACTGGCTGATACCTACAAGAAATTGTGTATCAGAAGTGCTGAAGTCTGTGTGCAGAATGAGAAACAATCAAAACTCATTATAAAGCTGGAGGCGAAAAAAAGGGCAGATCTTGAAACTATAAGTCACCTAGAAGGGGAAGTTCAATTACTGAATTCACAACTGAACCAAATGACAAAATCTGTCAAGATGTTGACCAATGGATCAGATAAATTGGAAGAGATCCTACAAGTGGGACAAAATGTGGGAAACAAATCTGGTCTAGGATTTGTGGAAGCTAAGAAACCTGGTGCAGACAAGAAGATCAGGCATGTTAAACAATTGTCAAAGCAGATGTCTCAACACAACTCTCAACATCAGAAATACATGAAGAAAAAATACCAAAGATGGAGATGTCAGCATTGTGGGAGGTATGGACACATAAAGCCCTTCTGCTTCAAATTGCATGGATACCCTAATCAAAACTCTGGTGCTAAACCTAAGCCAAAAAGGGTACCACATACTCCTCATTGGAAGAAAAAGGCTACTGCCCTGATAGCCCATACTTCCCTGAGAGTGTCTGCAAAGGAAGGCTGGTACTTTGACAGTGGATGTTCCAGACACATGACTGGATCCAAAAATCTCCTCAATAATGTTATGCCTCACACCACCAGTTTTGTGACCTTTGGAGATGGTGCTAAAGGTGAAGTCAAAGGAGTTGGTATTTTGGACTGTCCTGGAGTTCCAAGTCTGAATAAAGTACTGCTGGTAAAAGGGTTGACTGCTAATCTCATTAGTATCAGTCAATTATGTGATCTAGGATTCAAGGTCAACTTCTCAAGATCTGAATGTCTAGTAATTAATGAAAAACTAGAAGTTGTAATGAGAGGAATCAGATCCAAAGATAACTGCTACTTATGGCAGCCTGAGAACACTGATATCTCCACTATGTGTCCAATCATCAAAGAAGAAAAAAGAGATAAAACTGTGGCAGCATAAGCTTGGTCCCCTTCATCTAAGAAGAATGAAAAGAGCTATTTCTATGGAAGCTGTCAGAAGAACTCCAAAACTACAGGTTGATAATATCTGTGATGTGGCAAATAAACTTGAAGAAGGATGTGTTGTCAGAACCTTAAGTCATCTTGACAAGGATGTTGGAAACAACAAGTCTAATAAATTCTGTTCTCATAACATCTGGTCAAAACAGATGCTCCCTGAGTACAATGTTACACAAGATGTTGTGACATTGTGTTGTGACAATCTGAAAACAATCAACATTTCCTTGAACCCTATTGACTTTGAAGAGAAGAAGTCATTTAAACTGGAACATAGTTTCTCTAAGCTTCAGCTGACTGATTCTTCTACCAAGGCTCTTGTTAGAAATAAACTTGAAAATTTGAGGGGCAGGTTGGGTATTCACCAACATAAGAAATTATAGCAATTAATTTTGCTTAAAACAAAGGTTGAAGGAATTAATTTTATTAAGTCTATCTTTAGTGGGTTAATCATATACTTTCACAATTCCTTCAAAATCTTTAAGAAGTTGAAGAGACTCCCTTTTACCCCCTACCTCTCTCATCCTTGCAACCTGTTTCCTCCTCTCAATCAAAGATTTTTCTCAAACTGCTACCATTACTCAAAGTCAATCAAAATGTCTCAGACATCGTCTTCAACCATGGCGACTTCGTCATCCTCATCATCGTCATCATCTGACCAAGATTCTAGGGCAATCACCACATGCATAGAATCTGAAGTTCTTGAGGTCACTCCTCTCAGAGAGATGGCAACTGACCCAGCCAAAGTCAAAAAGCTCAGAACCAGACATGCAGGAAGAGCTCAAGCTACAGCCTCTGGTAATTCTTCTCATCCTTCGTCTTCTGTACCTAATAGAGAAGGATCAATTCAAGTTCACCAAGCTATTGCTAGGCTGGTTACTAGTATACTGAGTGGCAACCAATCTGTACCGGGGATTTCTGTCCCTTTAAATCAATCAGAAAGTCCAAATGTGGAAGTTTCTGAAAATGTAGATGTCACTGAGAATGTTGTGACACAAAAAGACAACATTCAGAACCCTTCAGAAAAGGCTGTTGATCCACCTATCATTGATGTGGATGAGGATTACTCAGATAATGATCTGATTGCTAATGTGAACCCTAGCATAGCTAGGAGATTGATGAAAAGAAAGAGTAGTCAGAATGATAAACCTAATGCTAAGAAATCCAAGGCTGAAGGCATGTCTGAGAAAAGTATTCAGACAAAAGGGAAGAAGGCCCAGGTGCATACTGCTAGACAACCAATCTCTAAGAAGAGTAAAGAACCTGAATCTTCTAATTCTGATGAGGAATCAGAATTTGAGATTGATATTGAAGAAACTCCCATCAGAAGGAAGCTCCCCTCCAGCAAAATTGCTAGAGTGCCTAAAGTGCCAACAGACAACATCTCTTTTCATCATCCTGACAATGCAAACAGATGGAAGTATGTTTGCTTAAAGAGAATAGCCTTAGAGAGAGAACTCAACAATGATGCCTTGGAGCGCAAAGACATCATGGACCTGATCAAGAATGCTGGACTAATGAAGACAGTGATAAAGTTTAACAAATGTTATGAAAATCTGGTCAAGGAGTTTGTAGTGAACTTGTCTAATGATTGTGCTGATGGAAGGTCAGCTGACTTTGAAAGTGTTTTTGTTAGAGGAAGACGGGTCAAGTTCTCTCCATCAGAAATCAACAAGTTTCTTAGAAGAACAAATGAGGACTGTCCTGATCTAGAGGCAACTGACAATGAAGTTTGTCTAACCATCACAGCCAGGCAAGTAAAGTGCTGGCCCTTGAAAGGCAAGCTGAATGCTAGTAAACTCAGCATGAAATTTGCCATCTTGCATAAAATAGGTGCAGCCAACTGGGTGCCTACAAATCATAAATCAACTATCTCCACAGGATTGGGGAGATTTATCTATGCTGTGGGAACCAAGACTGCTTTTGACTATGGGAGGTACATCTTTGAACAAACTTTAAAGCATGCTGGCAGTTATGCTGTCAAAGGACCAATTGCCTTTCCCTCCCTCCTTTGTGGAATCATCCTTGCACAATACCCTGATATCCTTGTGGCAAGAGATACAGTCTGCAAAAGAGCTCCTGCCCTTGGCCTGCACTACAAACTGTTTCAGGGATCTCATGCTCCAGACATTGTCATAACATCAGCTGAGACATCGTCTATGAAGACCCAGTCCAAGACATCAGATGTCATAACTGTTTTAAAAGAAACTTGCAAAGAGCTGGATGCTAGAAAAAGGACCCTAGAAATTCTAATTGCCAGGCTAGAAAAGGAGGAAGCTGAAGAAAACAGAAGGGAAGAAGGTGTAGAAGCTGAAGGTCATCTCAGAACTAGCTCCTCTGAGTCTGATGACAGTGCTTGAAGGTTGGTTGCTGTTTGGTTGGTGCTGATATCTGGTGGAGTTTGGAAGTGTATTCAGTTGTTTTCTGCTGCTGCTCTTATTATTTTTGGATAACTGTATAATTTTATGAACATGTATCTTTGGCCCTTTTGTGGCTAAAGAGGTGGAGAATATTTTGGTACTTACTTAATTAGTACTTGTCATTCTGTTTTTCTGCTGTCACTTATTTCTGCTGCTATATATCTCTGATTGCTCAGGGTCTTTAGCCAAAAATATGCCAAAGGGGGAGTTTGTAGGTGTTTAGGTATTGGCTTGCATTTTTGGTAAATCCCAAGTGTATGTGTGAATGTCATGACTGATGTTATAAGATTCTAGTTCAGTTTGTACTGACTCATTAGGTACCTTTGCAGAAAAATATTGTAATTCAAGTACTGATGTTTATAAGTGTGTATCTGAGCATTTTGCAAAATGATCACATTTTGCTAAATCCTGCGTTTTCTGAGGGGTAACCTAGCTCAACCCTAACCTGGTTAAATAAAGCCCTGTGACCTGGTCTTTAGGTCAAACGGAATTAACCCTAGGTTTTTATGGAAACCCTAACTGAAGTTGCAGCTGCTATATATTCAACAGAGCTGCTGTTTTTCAAGGCATCCCTTTTATTGGTCAGAAGATCATTTGTAATCTGTATAGATTTGATTATTGTACTCCAAGCAATTATCATTGTGATAAATGCCTTGGAATAGGTTTCTAATTGTAAGGGCTGTGTAGCACTCAAAGCTTTGAAGCAAGAGTGTTTGAATGTTCCTTGACTAAAGCTGTGAAGCAGAGTCAAGTTAGTTGTGTGCATCACTCAAAGCTGTGAAGCACGAGTGATTGTGTTGCTTAATTAAAAAGCATGAAGCTTAATCAAGTGTTTGTTTTTGAAGAGTGTCTTCATCAATTTTTAAGTCAAATTGGTTTATGTATCACTGCTGTGATTGAGGGGGAGTGAGTAGGAACTCAGGTTTAAGTTGTACTTAGATTGGAATTGCATTGGGTAGGTCTTAAGTGAAGGAGATAAACTGGTTGGTTTATTCCTGAATTAACATCTCTTATAGTGGATTTCCTCCCTGGCTTGGTAGCCCCCAGAGTAGGTGTTGTTGCACACTGAACTGGGTAAACAATTGACTGTGTTCTTTATTGCTTTTGTATTTACTGTCATATAGTAAGTCAGATACGGTGTCATAACATTGAATGTGACATTGAGTATCTGCAGCCAGAATTTCACAAATGACCCTTCATAAGTGGGATTCCATTTCCCCTGGGATTGCCTTGTGGTAAAAGGATGTGCTTTATTATCAAGTTGTCAGCCTGGTATACTCGAGGTTTGATCTTCTTTTTGAATGCCTTGATCATACACTTTTGATACATTTGACCATGACAGACAATAATCAGTATCTTCGCATAAATCAAATTCAACTGATCCAATCTTGTCTGAACCCATTAATCTTCTCCTAAGCCCGCTTCTTTTATAATCCTTAGAGAAGGAATTTGAACTTCGACGAGCAGAACAACTTCCATGCCATAGAATAAAGAGAAAGGGGTTTCCCCAGTTGATGTTCGAGTCGAAGTACGGTAGCCGTGAAGAGAAAATGAAAGCATCTCATGCCAGTATTTATAGGTTACCACCATCTTTTGTACAATCTTCTTTATGTTTTTATTAGCAGCTTCCACTGCGCCATTCATTTTGGGTATGTATGGAGAAGAATTTGATGCTTGATTTTGAACTACATATATAGTTCAGTTATCATGGAATTGTTGAGGTTGGTTCTGTTTTCAGTGATGATCCTTTCAGGGATGTCATACCAGTAGATGAGGTTATGCTTGATGAATCGGACTACAACATTCTTAGTGACTGAGGCAAATGAAACATCTTTGACCCATTTGGTTAAGTAATCAATGACGATGAGGATGAAACATTGTCCATTAGAGGTAGTGGGTTTGATCTCTCCAATCATGTCAATGCCCAACATTGCAAATGGCCATGGAGCAGTCATGACATTCAAAGGAATTGGAGGCACATGAACCTTGTCGGCATATATTTAACACTTATGGCAAGTACTCAAGTGATGGTGGAAACCAATTTCCATAGTCGAACAATAGTAACCAGCCCTCAGAATCTTCTTGGCCATAGTGTGCCTCCTAGAGTGAGTTCCAAAGATACCTTCATGCATGTCTTCCATGATTTTCTCTACCTCCTTTTTGACAATACAACAGAGAAGGGTAGGATCATGGTTGCGCTTGTAAAAAATCCCATTGCTTAGGAAGAATTTGAGCATATTTGACTTTTGGCAATTTTGCAAAAAAGGTCAACTTGGCCAATGCATAACTCTCTCAATTTTGACCCTAGAGAGGTGTTCTTGGACTTTTTAGAAAGCTTAAGATGTCCTCTAAAAAACCCTTGTGAGCAATACTTGATGAATCATGATCAAACCTTGATAAATTGATTAATGATACTTCAAAATGAGGATGTTGACCAAAAATATTGAAGTTTGACTGTATGTGGGCCACCGTTGACTTTTGACTTAGCACAGTCGATTTTCAGGCCTTTGAGCAATTGACTGAACAAACTTCCTATGCAAGGCTTGAAACTTGACATGGATGATCTTGAGAGCATATTAGGACAATGGTGAGCATTTGGGATCCTTGGACTCAAGCATCTTGATGCAAAATGAAACCCTAATTTGAGGTAGACTGCCTTAGGAGAGAGTTTGTCTGGTCAACTCTTGGACTTCCTTGAGCCATTTGAGGACCTCACTTGACATGTATTGAGAAATATGGGAGGGCATATTTTGGGGTACAACAGATGGCATCTATAAGCACATCTCCGACAACTCTCCATCTTCCCTCCAAATGGCATCTTTAAGTATATTCCCTACACAATAAACCACCATCAAGTGCAAATTCCTGGGCACTCTAGTGTTCAATCATCTTCCACCTTCAAGTCACGAATGGCAGATTCGCCAATCTAACTCTTCAGGTTTAAGAAGATTGAACAATGGCAGCTGTTGTACCCCAAAATTTACCCCCTCGTTTTTCAAGGTTCAAGCTTGTACAAGTACAATTGGATTTTCCAGTATCAAGTTAAAAAGGAAACTGTCAGAAAAGGAGGAAAACAGATAAAAATAATCTTTTTGACAAAATTGGAGAAAAACAAGTATTTTCAATTCAGCTCCTTTGATTGGCCTTTTGGCCTCTTTTGATGCAGGCTTTGGTTGCATCCTTCGACTGGGCGTTGGCCTCTGGCACACTGACTTTGATTTGCAAGGCAAGAGTTTCCTACATGCCACCTTTGATTGCATCTATGGCCTCACTTGGTTCACAATGTAATGACTGCCTATATGCTTGCTTTGTTTGGATGTTTGATGCATGCATTCCTATACAAACATTCCCTCCATGTTTGCCTTGACTCACAAAGTGATGACTAGTTACATACAAGCCTTCATTTGAGCCAAAACTTCTTTCTTGCATGCAAGAGGCTCCCACCATACTTGCATGCACGAGGCAAAAGCCTCATGTAGCCTCCTTCGATTCAAAAGAAAAAAGCCTCCTTTTGGAATCCTTCGATTGCATCCTTGCCTCCTGCGTGCAACCTTTGCTGCAAGTTTCATTTTGGCATTCAGACCTCCTACATGTAGGCTTCGACAGGGCATTGGCTATGTTTATACTAGTTTCGACTAGAAAAATTTTCTCTTTAGTATGTTGCAACTCCATCCTTAACAAACTTCAGCACACATGGTTGATGGCCCCCTTCAAAAGACATTTAGCGGTGGACTTAAAGGGCATACATAAGAACCCATGTCTAAGGGAATACCTTACTAGTCCATTTGAAGGACACCTTTGTCCCTTTTTAAAGAAACATACATGACCCATTCAAGGGACATGTCTGGGCGTCCCATTCGAAGGACACGCTTGATGGCCTATTCGAAGGATTTACAAAGCCTACTTTAACGCATGTGCTGGTGATCCATCCAAGGGTCACACATTTGGCTTCTTCGAAGGACGTACAAAAGTGACCCATTCGAAGGACACTTGTTGGAGGAGAACCAAATAATATTGTTGAGAGAAGAATCTGGTCGAAGGAGGTTCAAAAATAAAGGATGATATTTAAAGATGCTTGCTGCCAAGTTCAGGCCTGACACACTGGCCAAAATTGCTGCACAGTAGTTCTAAAACACTACCCCATTCTTGCACCAAAATAGCATACAAGCACTGCCCCTCAAAAGCTACAAAGAGAAGTTTACTCAAATTGTTAAAATTATTTTTTTCCCTCCAAAAGCTTCAGCTAGCTTTGCCTATAAATAAGAGGCTCCACAACATGTTTAGGGGAACTTTTTGGGGCTAGAGGAATGAATCTTCAAAATTATCAAACACTCTCAAAAATCATCAAACTCTCAAAAACTTAAACACTCATCAAACACAAACCCATAATCCAAACATTTGTCCCCTTCGAATCTGAAACATCCCCACACCTTGTTAACCTTCGAATCTAGTAGAAAGAGCATCACACTTGTTCTTCTCCTTCGAATCCAGCCTTAGTGACGTCACCTTTGTTTCCTTCCTTCGAATCCATAAGCACTCAAGGCAGCCACTCAAGGTCCAACACACACTCCAGCTTGAAGTAAGGTAAGTCCCTCTTACCCTTGAATCCTTTGTTTCAAGCACGATATGTGAATAAAATTTCTTTTCGTTTCAAACATGTACATACCATTGTTCATATTTTCGTTTCCACCCTTTTAATTTGTTTTCATGACTAATCCTTTTGGGTTCTGTTACTTGGTTTATTAAATATGCTTTAAAAACTAACCTGTCCCCAAGGGGATACTAGCATGGCCTTAGGCCATGTTGATATTTAACATCTCAAACGAAAGAAACAGGAGACAGGAGTATGAAACAAAGCCTTCCTCACTGACTCCAGGCCCAATCGAAGGATGAAGCAAATGACTTAAGGTGAGAAGGGCACACCATGCTGACTCTCAGGCCCCAGTCGAAAGCCACATCATGCTGCCTGCAGGCCTCAATCGAAGGACAAAACCTTGCTGACTTGTAGCTCCCAATCGAAGGGCATGACCTCGCTGTCTCCAGGCCCAAATCGAAAAGAGCCAAAGAAGTTGAATCAAAGAGTTCTTCTGCCTAAATCGAAAGAGCCCCTTTTTGCCTCTTTATTTTATTTTTTGCCTTTATATTTTCTTGCTATACAATATAGTTATAATAGTGTAGGATTTATTTTTCGGCATTTTTATTACTTTTGTACAATTGCTAGTAAGATAGGGTATGTATGATAATATAAAATCAAAAAGTAGACAACCTAAAATCAAAGTCAAAATGCATGCAATCAAACACACTATTCACACACATGCACCCCTAGGGTAATCTCACTTGTTGCCTCAGAAAAATAGTCATGTCCCTCGGAAATGGGCGTTTTAGCAACGACCCTTGGTAAAAGATCGTAGTACCTCGATGACCCTTAATGTTGCCTTCGGTAAATGATCTAGTCCCTAAACAAAATTCCTAAAACGTCCCATAGGTTGCCTTCTATGACTATATAAACGTCCCACGCCCGTCCCTTCACATCCAATGATAGGTTTTCTTACCAAAATCAATGGTAAGATAGCAACATCTAAAGGAGGAGGAAAAGAACATTAAGGCCTTTTGAGTAGGTAGGATGCTTCTAGTTGCTCGCTTGCTCACAAAAAAAAACATTTTATACACCCACAATTTCATTTTAAAACATTTTAAAAAGACAAAGCTTTTTGTACGCGTTCTTATAGAGACGAGAACCATTACAAAGACAATTTTTAAAATCACTTTCAAAAACACATTCCAAAAACACCTCTTTGAATTATTTTCAAAACAAAACTTTGTACGCTTTCTTATAGAAACGAGAACCGTTACAAAGACGTTTTCAAAATACTTTCAAAACCCACACCAAAAGCACATTTCAAACAAAAGCAAGTGATCTAGCAAACAACTAAGAGCCCGTAGATAACTACAAATGAAAAGGGTGCTAATACCTTCCCTTTTAATAACCTACCCCCTGAACTCAAGAAAATAATTTTGAAAGGTCTTTCCTGTTCTTTTCAACCTTTTCTTGTTGGATAAAAGAAAAGTCAGTGGCGACTCTTTCTATCCGCAACAATTGAGATCAAACGCAAAACACCAAGTCAGTTTTCCCAGCGTGTTACATACATACTTACAAAAAGAAAAACAAAACAATTACTAAAACAATATAACCAAAAATAAAGTTGGTTACATGTAACATGGTGTGCCACTCGACACACCCCTTATAATTGAGTGTGCCCCTCGGCACAATGGTGTCCCCCTCGTCACACTTTTGTTTTCTGTGCCGTCCGGAAAAATTCTCTGTAATTGATTCCAATACTTAAATATGCCTTCGATTACTCGATTCATAACAGAACAATTTATACCATTGCAGTAACATCAGTTTTCATAGAAACACAACTTTCTAGAACCAGCAACATGGAACCACATCAACATGACGATTAAATCAACACAAATTAATTCTCAGCAACATATTCATAGAAATCTGATAAATTTCAGAAACAACCAACCATAACAAATATACACATACGACAATGATTTTACACAACCCAATTCCCATATACTATTTACCATGATTCTTATTATAGAGTCAGAACCCCACCCTTACCTTGGATTGGATATCACTCTACTCTACCAGTTAAAGTCTCTCGCCCTAGCTTCCAATCTTTGCCTCTTCTCTGTAACTTTGCAGCTTCTCACGTACCAAATTCTCGAAGACTTGTTTAATTAACCTAATTCCTTATAATTAGCTTAACCTTATAATTATTAATATTATTATTGGGCCTCGCTTTCACACTCCACCTATTACTCCATACAACTAAATAATGAGCCCAACTAATAAACCTTATATTATTCTAATATTTATATTAATATTATTGCTAATATTAATCTACCAAATAACAACTTAGCAACTTAAATCAACATTTCTCGATATTTTTCAACTTCAACAATTTCAACAACATTCTCAACCATTAATCCGTAATTAATTTAATTAAATAATTAATTAAATTAACAGGAATTACAACTCTCCCCCACTTAGAATATCTTCGTCCTCGAAAATCTACTCGATACTACCACCCTCAATGCGAATTTCACATCTACTTTCCTGATAACTCAATATTTTCGTCCAAGTCGCGTTTGCCAACACTTCGACCACTACTTTCTTGATAACTCAATAATTCAACATGATCCAAATCGATTATGCTCATGCAAATCATTCAACACTTCGCGACATGATCGGTACTAGCATCTCAACTACTCCACCATAATCTGACATATCAACATTTAAAGTAGCAACAACTATAACACACTTATACTTGGATGTACATCATCGTAATATCGTCTTAACAACCTTTTCAACATCAAAACACATGCACAATTTCATTCCCGTATGTCAATTATCAACAAAATATCAACAACACTACTCATATTGTCGTATCAATCTTATAGTGACATCAATACAACCAACATAATCAACTTCATCACATTATAGGGTATCATTCCTTACTTACAGAAATCAACAATAACATATCAATAATGATAACAAAATCATTACAACATCAACTTAACTGTATAACTCAGCAAGCATACCCATAGTTCATCATCAACCAATAGTCCACAACCACTTTCTTATAAAATCCACAAATATTTAATAGCAAACCTAGTTCCCTGGCACAACATCTCTATATCAACAACCCACCAAATCAAGCATGCATATTAAAACAAACCATTCCCATAGACTTCTGATGTTTTAATCCTTCACTTCTAACGAGTCGTACACGCATAGCAATTGCGCCACATCACACTTCAGTTGTGCAACTCTGATAATCCATCTTAGGTCACCGTACTCATTAAAATTTCCGTAAAATATATGGTTTACAAGTTTCAATCTAGTTTCGAACTTTATCAAAACCCACCATAAAACCATTGTTCACTTGATATTCTCAATCTTTCACTTTACAACGTTAATTTGCATATAACTCGCTACTCCGACTTGTTCAACACGTCTCAACTCTTTCTTAGCCACTCTTCACACAAATTGGTGAGAGACTACCTCATGATATAACATCAATCACTTTACACACCATTATGATAGCAAGACAAGTCTATACCATCCAACATGATCTCGCCTACTATCAGCAAGAGATTAAGGGTGATCAGTTCCTCAATTTGTCAATAGATAGCCGACAATCATAATGGAGTATAAACCATTATTACCGAACTATAATAGTATTCCTTTAGAACTTGTACTCAAGTCACCTAACGCATCATAATCTAATATTTTCCAATTAAGTTTACAAATACTTCCATAATTTCCCTCTCATTCGATTTTGTCGATGAGACACCAACGCTTAACATATTACACGGTCCACTTTACACTCATCTAGACTCACCCGAAGGTTAAGAATTCTATAAATCAAGAATTACTTTCTTCATCTCCTCATCACCAGGAATACAAATTCGATTACGGAATCTCAACACATCCTGCACATCTAACTTTTGAGCTTCTTTGATATTGTCCAGAAAGTCATTGTTATTCTTCAACCTTCCTAACATAACAGCCTTCGATACCACCTTGCAAACTAAACTTATATCTATGAACTGTTTAATTAATTCCAATTCTTTAACCATCATTGCCAACATATGTAAAGTCTTTCGACTTAACGCATCAACCACCACATTAGCTTTATATGGATGATCATTCAAACGGAAATCATAATCTTTCAACGACTCCAACCATCTTCGTTGTCTCATATCCAATTCCTTTTGATCAAATAAATACTTTAAACTCTTACAGTTGCTAAATACTTCAAATCTAGAACCAAAAGACAATGCCTCCAAATCTTCAATATAAACATCGCCCCTGCTAACTTTAAGTCACGCGTAGGATAATTCCTCTCATGAACTATGAGTCGCCTAGAAGAATAAGAAACAACTTGTCCATTCAGAATTAGCACACCACTAAGTCCCATCTTAGAAACATTCATAATACACTATAAATGACTCACTCGGATTAGGCAAAACCAATATCGGAGCAGTCGTCAATGTTTTCTTTAATCCTACAAAACTTTCTTCACATGCAACATCCCAAACTTGAAATGATGAACGACTATCCTTTTCAATGCCGAACATACTCTCAATTGAATCACCAATAACATATTATGCTCGACCTCGTCTCAAACAACTGCGATAATAACTATTTATGCCCAAAAGCCTCTAGTTCCGTAAATGACTCCAGAGTTCCTCCATATGGGAATGCATCAACCATATTTTAAAAACACTGTCATATGATAGAATATATTTCTATCTCCTCATAGGTTCAAACAGAATGCCAATCCGATACTCGGAACACAAGATATGAATTTCCAAGGTTATCTGAAAATGAAAACACCGACGTCATGCAACGGCATACTAATACACATCTTACGATAGCATCATAACAGAATTTCTTTGCACCAGCACCAACACTTTCTATTCTTATTTCTTGAAATAGTACTCATCACCTCGCATTTCCGACTCTGACTCACCATTCAAAACATTCCCAACAACTTCAACAACTTTTACGATCACTCACAAGGATCCCATGACAAGGTGTACATCAATCTGTCACTCTATCATCGTTTAAACATCGACATCTTACGCAAGGACTACTCAAACCAATAACTTCACAGTCCACTAGTAGCGCTGAAACATCACAACTTTCTAAATTCCATCTTCTAAAAGTATCCTTGTTACTTAACAACCACCTTAAAAAACATCAGGGATTCACACTCTACTCGTATATCAACAACCGTTACATTGCTCCTCATCCGTCGAGAAGTAGACATCAACATTTTTCTGATCGTCCTCCCTCAAGATGCTCCAACTTGATTAACAACGAAATCTTAGATCCATGTCACATTCGAATTCGGGAAACAACAAAACTTCAACAATATTTGAACCATCGCCAGCATACTGAACCAACATCTTACAACCGAAACTTATCTGAGAAGAAAAACTTCTCCCTCACTTACCTTCAAACTAACTCCTATAAACAAGCGATTAGAAAAGCAAGCAAGCACCGATAGTGTTTCACACACTTGGCACGTACTAAGGAAAAAACAACATTAGACAACTTGGTCGGACAAACCGACCTGCTCTGATACCACTAATGTAACACCCCAATTCTACCCAGCGGATAATAATAAAATTAGAGTTCAACACAAATAGGATGATACATTTTCATCTTAAAATCAAACTTCATTTAATCGCATTTAAAAAAAATACGTAACACTTAATTGGGATGGACCGATAACAATCTGATTTATTCTTTAAAATCAAACAATTTTTTATTGACAAGCATCGTAATTTACATACTCAACTTCAATTCACTTAACATATTTTATTCACCTAAAACAACTTCAAGACAACAATTATTTCATGTAATCAACTTAAAAATTCAGCAACTAAAAAAAATATCAACAAGTAAACATCAAGCGTTCATCCCCCCGAGTGCTATGTATCAGAGCGACAACACCGACTCGAACTGACGAAGGTAACAACTATTCTTCTTGATTACCTGCATGTTACCAACAGAGGGTAACATTCAAATATAAGGAGTGAGATATCTAACGATATAATAGAATGTATAATAATTAATATATCAGAATCAATTCATATAAAATCACCATTTCACAACTTTCAAATAAATTTAATCTCAACAAAACATCAACACGACATAATGACTAATTCACAACTTTTTGATGATACCTGTCACAACAAGTCAACAACATAAAGCTATAACAAATCTATCTTCACCACAACTCAAGATGCAACATCAAATGTGACTCAATTACAATGCACATACATGTGGTACCATTGGAGCAGAACTCAAATATTAAAAATGGAGCAGAACTCCCATCTTAAAAACGGAGCAGAACTCCCATCTTAAAAATTTCCAATTAATAGAGGCATCAACAAGGCATAAGCCTTCTTCGCAGTTTGCCAATCCAGGCCATCACATAGTATGCAAATGTATGTGACTCAATGAATGCACTATAACATACTCACAACAATCGTCATTCATCGCAAGGCATAAGCCCACATCGCCATTATTACCAGTAAATAGAGGTAATTCATCATCATATAAAATTCTCCGCAACTTCGCATTATCAACAAGAATTCGCAGAGACAATCACAACAACACAACAACTCAACATGATTCAACTTTGGCCATAGGCCTACAACTTGATATTTCAACAACAACAATTAGCACAACGCTGGCATAAGACTATAACTTAATACGTCACAATAACAATAACATATCAACAATAGTAATTCGAAAACAACATCAACCAGAAAACAACATTGACCATAAGCCTAACAATTTGATACCACCTGAAATTCATATTTTTCAGCAATGTATTCAACACACCATGTCGACTAAAATATACAATAATTGTTCCATATAATTATTCGCACAAATCGACTATACCGACTTAATAATTATCTGCTAAAATTACTACTTTTATATGTTACGACGTCCCGTGTAATTAATCGGACAATTATACTATAATCAACTAATTATTCTTCTGCCCAAATTATTAATATTTGTACTCTGTATTAATATTATTAAGACCATTCTAGTACTGTTATTTCACAAGCTCTGCTACTTGTAATTACTATACTGCTAAATTATTCTCCTACTAATTTATTACTGTTACTGCTATTTAGTATAATAATTTTTAATTAAATATGAACTACATGATCTAGGGATACTAAGTTCTTCAAATAAAATATATATCCCATACTTACATAAAGAAAAACAAAACAATTACTAAAACAATATAACCAAAAATTAAGTCTGTTACATGAAACATGGTGTGCCACTCGGCATACCCCTTATAATTCAGTGTGCCCCTCGGCACAAGGGTGTCCCCCTCATCACACTTTTGTTTTATTTTCCATCCGGCACAGCCTGTGTGCCCCTCGGCACGCCCAAACTTCTAGTTTTTCCTGTCACACAGAATTCTCTGTAATTGATTTTAATACACAAATTTTCCTTAGATTACTTGATTCATAACAGAACAATTTATACCATTGCAGCAACATCAATTTTCACAGAAACATAATTTTCTAGAACGAGCAACATGGAACCACATCAACATGAGGATTAAATCGACACAAATTAATTCTCAGCAACATATTCATAGAAATATGATAAATTTAAGAAACAACCAACCACAACAAATATACACATACAACAACGATTTTACACAACCCAATTCCCACATACTATTCATCATAATTCCCATTATAGAGTCAGAACTCCACCCTTACTTTGGATTGGAGATTCCTCTATTCTACTGGTTAAAGTCTCTCGCCCTAGCTTCCAACCTTTGCCTCTTCTTTGTAACTTTACAGCTTCTCACATATCAAATTCTCCAAGACTTGTTCAATTAACTTAATTCCTTATAATTAGCTTAACCTTATAATTATTAATATTATTATTGGGCCTCACTTTCACACTCCACCTATTACTCCATACAACCAAATAATGAGTCCAACTAATAAACCTTATATTATTCTAATATCTATATTAATATTATTGCTAATATTAGTCTACCAAATAACAACTTAGCAACTTAAAACAACATTTCTCGATATTTTGCAACTTCAACAATTTCAACAACATTCTCAACCATTAATCCGTAATTAATTTAATTAAATAATTAATTAAATTAACGGGCGTTACAGTCTCCATGCAGTAATGTGTTATCAGACTTTGTTTTATTCATCCCCTAGGTGAAACAACCGACTGGACAATCAACTGATGATGAAATCAATGAAGTCACCATCGAATGTTTTTTATCCCACGTAGGGGGAAAGGTAAACATCAAGTAAACCTGAGAACGGTGAAATCACGATCAAACGACCGAGAGATCCGGTAAGGGAGTCTATTACACGAGGGGAAGGTATTAGCACCCCACACGCCCATAGTACTCTATGGTATCCACTCTTGTCGTTCTAATCTTATGGGTGTGTTTAATCTATGCTTACTGTTTACTACTGCTAAATGGAGAATGCATGCAAAAGAAAGGAGAAAATAATGTAGGGAAAATAAAAGTTGTGCTCGCTCGGGCCCTACCCCAATGCCTACGTATCCCTTTAAAGGAATCAGAGCAACCGTAGTTCGGCTTCAAATATTTTTGTTGGTTTGTATCTTTTAATGAACAATATTAATTTCTCCTTCTGCCGCAACTCGACTTTGGAAGACTTATGCGTCAGCACAGAAGTGAATTAACATGCTCTTTGGAAAAGTTCTTGAAAGAAAAAGACCGTAGGAAAAAAGAGTTTGTGTTGGTTGGTGTTTTTTTTTTGCTTGTGGATAACAGCTAATTAATCTCAAGAGAGAGATATTAACCATTTCTCTACTTATTCATGAAATAGGTCTTTGAGACTTGAACCATACCAAAGCTTTAGAATAGGAGAGCAATAAGATCGAGAAGAAACCCGCTTATCATTTCCCATACTTAACAAAGGTATGATTCTCATTAGTAGTTTTTAAGTGTTTTTGAAGTTTTGCAAGAAAAAAGAAGTTTTTTTGTTTTAATGCAAATGCAAAAAGGGGGTAGAAAAGTCAAAGGAAGGCTAGCCTATTTCTAAACCTAATGTCATCGTGCATCATGGACCTAAAGTTGGAATTTCGAGGGAATTCTACCTAATGTTTGCATGTTTGGATTTAGAAGCCTAATGTCTAATTTTAGATCAATTAAATCAAAGATTAAATTTGAACCAAAATCACCTAAGGGATCATGAAAGACTATACAAACATAGTATTAGGCAGCAATTATTAAAGCATTGCATACAATCCATACCAAAAATCGCAAATGAAATACATGACATTAAATGAGTAAAACTAGGGATTAAAATTGACTAAAAAGTTAGTAAAAGGGAAAATTAATTCCTATTTAATTTCTAAAGTTTCTTCTAACATTTTTTTTCATTTTTACCATGTATTTTTGTTATTAAAATATATCATGAAAGAATTAAAAATAATTATAAAAAGAAAATGAGAAAATCAGGGGGGGGGTGCAATTTGGACCCAGGGTTACAAATTCATCAACCAGGCGCCAGTCCCAAGAGCTAGAATTCGCTAGTAATTTTTTGTAGGATCCTAAGCTACCCAAAAAATGGCGCTATGGGCCAAGAAAACAAAGCCCGGTACAAAACAACCTATTATGATTTTTATTATTTTCTGAATATCATTAACCAAAAAAACATAAAATTGAAACGGGAATGAAATGCTGCATTCGGTTATTGTGTTCCCTCAGATCCATAACTCACTCAACCTTCTCTCGATCATCCGCGTGTGATTTCCAGCGAGCGGTCTCCAACGCCATCACCACTATCAACCTTCTTCGATAACCAAAGTACAAACAGAGATCCTACCCTAATTCATGCTCTGATCATGAATCCATCATTAATTTCTTCAAAGTATACCCCTAACATACCTCAATCTACTCCAAAACAAAACCCTAATAACGCGACCGGAAGAGGGGAATTGCTCAGAGGACCCTTAGCTATGTCCCGATATCAAGAAAACAATGAAAAAAAATGGCGCTCGGCCTACCTCGATGATGGCAGAGATGATGGAGTTGTAGCCTAGTGAAGATGAATTATGAGGTAATCTTTTTGCTACGCTCTCTTTCTTCACTTTCTATTCTTCTTAATAGCATGTTTGCTTCTTCTTCTTGAGCGTTTGTTCTTCTTCCTCTATGTTCTTCTTCTGAATACGTCTTACACTCGAGGAGAACTAGTTAGCGGATGCACTAGCTACCATGTCTTCTATGTTCAAGGTTAGGTGGGACAATGAAGCTACCCAAATTACCATTGAGAGGTTGGATGAACCAGCACACTGCTGTGAGATCGATACCGAAGAAGTGGAATACAAACCCTGGTTTCATGAATTCAAAAGGTATCTTAAAGTTCAGGAGTATCCCGAAGGGGAATCTGTCAATGATAAGAAGTTTCTGAGAAGGTTCACTGCAAAGTTCTTCCTCAGTAATGGAATCCTCTATAAATGCAACCATGACTCCACACTACTACAGTGTGTAGACAAGAGCGAAGCAGAGAAGATCATGAAAGATCTACATGAAGGCCCCTTCAGAACCCAATCTAGTGGATATACCATGGCTAAAAAGATCCTACGGGCAGGATACTACTGGTCCATTATGGAAGCCAATTGTTATCAGCACTCTCGAACTTGTCATAAATGCCAAATCTACGCTGATAAGGTGCATGTGCCTCCTGTCCCCTTAAACGTCTTGACAGCTCCATGGCCCTTTGCAATGTGGGGCATCGACATGATTGGAGAAATCAGACTCACCGCTTCTAATGGACATTGCTTCATCCTAGTAGCCATTGATTACTTCATGAAGTGGGTTGAGGCAGCCTCTTTTGCTACAGTAACCAAGAACGTATTGGCACGGTTTATCCGACATAAACTGATATGTCGATATGGTGTGCCAGAAATAATTATTACTAACAATAGTACGAATCTCGACAACACAATGATCACCGAGCTCTGTAAACAGTTTAAGATACAGCATCATAATTCTTCTCCCTACCGGCCAAAGATGAATGGCACTATTGAAGCAGCTAACAAGAACATCAAGAAGATTGTGCAGAACATAACAGTGACATACAAAGACTGGCATGAGATGTTACCATTCACTCTTCATGGGTACCGTACCTCAGCACAGACGTCGACAGGGGCAACCCGCTACTCTCTGGTATATGGCATGGAGGCAATCCTACCCATCGAAGTCCACATACCCTCTCTCAGGATTATGAGGGATGTGAGTTTGAACGAAGACGATTGGATCTGAACCCGACTTGATCAGTTAAATCTAATCGATGAAAATAGACTAACTACTATTTGCCATGGTCAGACGTAGCAAAAGCAAATGATCAAGGCTTTTAACAAGAAAGTCAGACGCCAGTAATATCAAGTCAGAGATCTAGTGATCAAACGCATCATACTGCCGCAAGGTGATCCTAGGGGAAAATGGACCCCCACGTACGAAGGGTCATTTGTGGTTAAGAACATTTTCTTGGGAGGAGCTTGATTCTAACCACCATGGATGGTGACATCCTTCCTCACCCCGTCAATACAGACATAGTGAAAAGATACAACTCATAATCAAAGACCCGCTAGGTCGATTAGCCTAGGCAAAAATAAGGGCTTCCCGACGAACCAAAAGGGTTCGGGCAAAAGTAAGGGATGAAAATGAAAAAAATCTGTACACTCGGCAAGTCGAAAACCCGAAAGGGAGGCTTGGGCAAAAAAGGGTATCCCGGTGGATTGAAAACCCGAAAGGGCAATCTAGGAAAAAGTTAGGGATTGAAGCGTATCACTATGTCTCATTGGATCATCTTGCGACCAGACTTCAGTATCGACTATCAAGCTCGGACGGCGCCAACCAATCTAATCAACCTTCGACCAAGTAGCAAAGTGTGAGACACTTGAAGATATAAAGGCAATAGCAGAGTTGGAACCTATTGCACCCTAAAATTCGCCCTCTCATTTCACAAGGGATCACCCTGGATCCCAGGTTTGCTTCCATCAAATTTCCAAGCCTTGAACTGCAATTTTCTGAGAAAATCACTCATAAGAGCAAAATGGTCATTTGCACACTGAAAAGTCAAACTTCGACTTTTTGACCAAATTTGAGTCCCAAAAATCACATTATGTCAAGATATCTAAAAATGGAGTTTGATCATCAAAAATCAAGAGAATCAAAAATACAACATTGCAAGACTTTGAAATTTTTCTAAGTATTTTCTATACTTGGTTAATTTCATTTACTTCATGACATTTTTTGCTATAATTCCAAATAATTCAAGATGATGCAAGTAATTCAAGTTATTACAAAGTGGCATTTTTGCAAAATTACAAATTCTAAAACTATGTCTTGATTGAGTTCTCTCAAAGAAACCTTGCCACATTATTTTGCCATTGACATAATATACATGAAATATTCCACAAGACCAAATTTGTGTCATGCTACAAATCATATTGTCCAAGTTGAACAAAATATGATATGCCACATTGCTACAACACCCCATTCTGCCCTGCAATAAAGCTTGTGCTATGCTGCACCCCAAGTATGCATGCTGCCCAATACAGTCCAAAACTGCTCTATGCAGTCTGCCCAAGCCTGCATCATAACATCCCCAAAATTGCACCAAAATGGCAAAGGAAAATTATGTGAAGAAAGTGTCAAAACAGTAGGCAAAAAGAATTCAAAATAACTTATTTGGTTTCCCCCTAAACTACAGTCAAAGGTCTATAAAAGGGACTGTCTCATAGGACAAAGGGGTTGGGTTTGGAGGAGAGGTTAAAATTTTTTCTAGAGAGAAGATAGAGAGTTTTGTTGAGCAGAAAAACAATATTCTGTGCAACTTTGACTCATTTTCAAAACCAAAACTGCTCTTTTTCAAAACAGAAACCAAACTCATTACTCTATTATACAAACTCACCTTTAAAACGAACAACTCATCACATACAAAGGTGGTCCAAAACATCACAAAAACAGTTCTTGTGTTTCTATTCATCTCCATCTTCAAAACACCAAAAACATTACAGTACAGCCCAGCTTAGTTTCAACAGTCCGGAGTAGCTTTCCGGAGATTCATTGAGGTATTCATCACATTTGAAAAAACATTCAGATTTAAAACAGACAGTGCAGTCCAGAGGTAAGTCTTCTTGATTTGATATCTCTCCATACATCATTAATGATTTGTTTATTTTGAAGACAAGATGTAGTACTTTAATATCTTTTTGAACTAGTCATCTGTACTTTGTTTAGGCTTATTCAATCATTTGTTGTTCATGTTTATCCATCATATGCCATAAGCTAACCTATACATTCAGTAAAATAATGTTTAAGGCAGGAAAATGCAGCATGTATCAACACATATCCTCATGTGTCAACTCATCCTAGTGAAAAAACAAGGTATGAGTCGACACATAACCCCCATGCATCGACTCATACTGATTTCAGGTTACAAAACAGAAGTTGGAAAAGACTATGAGTCGACACATACGTGTTTTGCATCGATGCAAGAAGGTGCATGAGTCGACACATCCCATTATTTGTCGACTCATACTGAGCAGATTTTGTTTTACAGGGGCAGGGAAAAGCTATGCGTCGATGCATAGCAACATGGGTCGACACATAGCAGTTCAAAATGCAGTTTTCCTTTTATTTTACACTATTTTTATATTGTTTTCATTATCATTCGATATGGTTGTAATATTTCAGTTTCCACTTCATCCCCATTGTAAATTTGTACCCCCATCCCCCTAAAGCAATGTAATAGCTTAGTTTTATTTTCTGCATTTTACTTGCTTTTCATATATTGTTAGTAAATAGGATGTATGACAAGATAAAATCAATAAATAGATGACTTTCAAATAGAAGACAAAATGCATGCAAACTAACACACTTGCACACTAACACCTCTAGGGCAATCTCACTTTGTCGCCTTTCGGAAAATAGTCATGTCCCTCGAATATGAAGCATTTTAAGCAAAGACCCTTCGATAAAAAAGATCGTAGTCCCTCGATGACCCTCGATGTTGCCTTCGATAAAATGATCTAGTCCCTAAACAACATTGCTAAAACGTCTCATAAGTTGCTTTCTACAACTATACAAACGTCCCATACTCGTCCCTTCACATCCAACGATGGGGCTTCTTAGCAAATCAATGGTAAGACATCCACATCTAAAGGAGGAGGAAAAACACATTTAAGACCTTTTGAGTAGGTAGGTTCCCTCTTAGTTACTCGCTTGCTCACAACAAAAACATTTTTATACACCCACACTCTCATCTTTGAACTATTTTCAAAACAAACACTTTATATGCGTTCTTATAGAAACGAGAACCATTACGAAGTTACATTTTTCAAAATACTTTCAAAAACACATCTCACAAACACCTCTTTGAAATATTTTCGAAACAAACACTTTGTATGCGTTCTTATAGAAACGAGAACCATTACGAAGTTCCATTTTCAAAAATACTTTCAAAAACCACACACAAAGCACAATTTCAAACAAAAGAAAAGTGATCTAGCAAGTAACTAAGAGCCCATGGAAAACCATGGATGAAAAGGGTGCTAATACCTTCCCTTTTCATAATCTACCCCCCGAACCTAAGAAACATCTCTAAAGGTCTTTCCTGTGCTTTTTCACCTTTCCTTTTGGATAAAAGAAAAGTCGGTGGCGGCTCTTGCTAAACCGCAACATTTGCGAACACAAACACAAAACCTCAAAGTCAGTTCTCCCACCGTATCACAGAACTGACGACTCTGCTGGGGAAATACTTAAAAGTGGGGTTACCTTAGGGTTAGATCACCTTTACTTGCTTACATTGTTTGATTTGTTTGTTTACAATTTTGTTCCTTGTTTGGGTTTGTTTTAAATCCTACACCCGGATTTGGGGGCACCTTTTAGGTAAGTAGGAAAAGACTGCGAGGGAACTGTGTGGTGTATACCGACATGGTTGAAGCAGTATCTACATTGATGTGGCACTTTGGTTGGTACCGGTAACCCTTGAGTCGAATCAAGGGGAGTATGGGGCCGCCGCATGGTGTCGTGAAGCATCATCTGACCTTAGAACCTTATTTGATCAACTTGGCCATTAGGACATAGTGAGATGACCGGTTTCGGTGTAGAGCTGAAAATTGGTTGATACTCGATACTACACTCATTGAGACTTGACCCCTGAGTTTTGTTCAGTTGCGAGTCAATTGCTTATTGAACGAAGCTTGTGGGAAAGGTCAGTGATATTGAGATCCCTTAGAACCCGGTTACTATTAACTAGGATAGGTTGAACCAACTAAACTTCAAGAGGGTACTTACCTATAAAACCCCATGCAAGCCTAAAACTAAGGACTTGTTTGCTTTGTGTGAATATGATTATTTGTATATAAACTTGCTTACCTCGCATATCTGTACATAACATCATAACATCATACCATAGCATTTTCAATAACCATTTCAAGGATTTAGAGGGTCTTTGATGCAGCTTCACAATAAACCAGACGTCTATCAAGGGGAAAGAGGATTTATTTTCCTCTGATCAAACACCGTCAAAGATCAATTACAACAAAATTGAGTCAAGGGCTATAAGCCACTTGACATGGTGAGCTTGATTCTCGTGGAAGGACATCCACCGATATAAAGTTCTCCAATCAAAAGATGTTGATCAAAATTCAATCTCTAACTTTTTCTTGTGTTTACCCCGCGAGATCCTTGAAAACATGCATCCACATATCATGCATCATATCATGACAGGTTTCTCCCATACATGTCTCCTTATCTTCCTACTGTTTATTTCAGTAAGATGGATATGGAACAAACAGTGAAAGATCTCCAAGCTCAAAGCGCTCAATTCCAACAAATGTTTCTGGCTATGGCTAAGGGGAAAGAGGACCTGAAAGCTCTCCTTCTCAAAGACAAGAATAAAAAGTCCAAGAAGTCAGTGGGCATCCTGAACTCGAGAAGAAGACCTGGAGGACCAGTCAAGAGAGCTCTAGATCTTTCAACTCCATCCAACACGGGGGATGGTCTTGAAGAAGACCACAATTTAGAGATTGATGAAGTTGAAGCCGACTACTCCGAGGAACAATATCCTCCCGCTGGTGACAAATACAAACAGTTGGAGGATCGCCTCAGTGCTATGGAGATTCAAAAAATACCTGGATTTGATTTAGGAGACATGGGTTTGGTTTATGGAGTGGTCATCCCGCCAAAGTTTAAAGTCCCTACCTTTGCCCTGTACGATGGAGTCTCTTTCCCTAAGATGCACTTACAGTCTTATGTCCGCAAGATTCAACCATACACAACTGATCCAAAGCTTTGGATCCATTTCTTCCAAGAAAGCTTGGAAGGGACTCAACTCGAATGGTTCTATCAATTGGAGAGTTCTCAAATCCACACCTGGGAGGATTTAGCTACTGCTTTCTACAAGCAGTATCAGTACAATGCTGATCTTGCACCAACTCGTGTGCAATTGCAGAACATGACCATGGGTTCCAACCAGAGCTTCAAAGGATACACCCAAAAGTGGAGAGATCTGGCTGGTAGGGTGCAACCCCCTTTAACTAACAGGGAGATGATTGACATCTTCATGGAAACTTTGACAGGGCCTTTCTTCAAACACTTGATCGGAAGCTCTTCAGTCGGGTTCAACGAGCTAATACTGACCGGCGAAAGGGTCGAAGCTGGCATCAAAAGTGGAAAGATTCAAGAAGCTACACCTTTTGATGCTCAGAAAAAGCCCTACAATGGGAAGAAAGAGTCCAATGCTGTGTATGTTCAAAAGAGTCGTCATGACCAACACGTAGGAGTAATCTTGATCTCTAATCCTACGCCTGCTCAAAAAAGGCAGGGGCATCAGCATAAGGAAGTCGCGCCTAAAAGACAATACACTAAGATCGACATGTCATTGGCTCAAGCGCTACAACACATGTTGAAGGCATAGCTGATTACGTTAAAGGCTCATCATCCGAACCCTAAGACTTCTTCTCCTAACTACAACCCGGATGTAAGGTGTGCTTATCATTTTGGCATCCCAGGGCATGACACAAACAACTGTTGGGCTCTGAAGAACAAGGTCCAAGACATGATTGATGCCAAGGATATAGAGTTTGACCCTCCAGATACTCCAAACATAATCACTGCTCCTATGACGAATCATTGAAAGCTTTTGTTCATTTAAATTTTCAAGTTATAATCTCTTTTGTTATTCAAACAATTATCTATTAATGTCAAACTTTTTTTTTCATTAATGCAATGGATATGTTTGTCTTGATTTGATCCACTCATTTTAATTACATTTAAACATTGATTTTTATCTCTTTATGACATTCAACTCTTGCTAAAAGTTACAATCCTTTAGAGGGAAGATGACGAAAACAATGCCATAATCTCATACAGTATGATTTTGAACAAACCTTGCTGATGATGTACAGGCATCCTTTCAAATCCTAAACACTGGAGTTATAAGGAAGATAATCCCTAGTCAACCCCTTCGAGCCAAAGAAGTAGAAGTTTTTATTTTTCAGAAATTGAAACCTTTAATCAAAACCTTGGGGCAGGGTAGTCTCTCAGTTAATTCAAACGCACGTTTAGCCGCAAACTCTCATTTTATAATACAACGAATGACATCAAAAACATTCCTCTGGAATCAAAAGACGGTGATGGTTCCCTATCACATAGGCAGTCATTATGTCTCAAAAAAAGAAAGGCCCACTAAGTCAAAACCTACAAAGGAGACTTAAGAGAATTGGGGAATCCCGCTGACTATAATCTCAAAACAAGAACAGTCAGGCAAAAATTAGGGATAACAAATCAATCAAAAGAGGTTACTACAAATCCTCAACAAAATGAAAAATGTTGCAGAAAATGACAGCCTTCCGACAAACTTAACCTGTCTGAACCATCACCAAAACATCATTCCAGACTCAATTGGAGTTCAAACGCACAATAAAATAAGCTTAGGATCGAAGAACATCACGAAGAACGGGTGGGTACAAATACACTTTGAGCCTTTATCCTTTGTTTCTTAAACAGTGAACCAAGCCACGTTACAACCCTTCAAAAGTCCTAATTGAAACATGGGTTAGTTCAAAATCATACTCTTACAAAAGGTATCCTGACTCTTGTAAGGCTTTGCTCTAAATCCTGAGATTGAATTTTCTTACAAAATTCCTTTACTTACAAAAACTCATTTTTCAAAACTTCAAGACAAGCATAAACTTTGCATTACTTGAATATCACTGTTTGCATATGGCTATTTGTTTGACAGCGGAGAAATTCACATAATGAATATCCAGTGAACGAAAGCTCTCTCAATGGACAAAATCACTTCAAGTGGGATGACATTTACAATGACAAATCTCCTATCAACAAGGGGGAATGACATGTCACTATCCAACACACCTGGGGCAGTCCAGTCAAGATTTCAAGAAACCTCTCAAGAATTACGGAGTAACTAGGGGAAGTCACCTCTCCAACAGACTGACAACAAGGTTTATTTCCCCAACAACACCTGGATTCCCCAGCTTGAGTTTTCCTCTTCGACTACTACAAATCAAAGGACCACAACATCTCTTCCCCATTAGACTATTCTATAATCCCCGGCAAGTTACTGTGAAACCTGGACTCGACCAGATATCAGTTCAACTTCGATTCCCCAGTAAGAGCAACGGACAATCGAGACTCCTGAACTCTTTCCCCAAGCAGGATTTAACAAACTCCCTGGCAATTGTCAAGGATTTATTTTCCCAGAAGAAAATACATTCATAAACATTTCACATTTCATACCTCCTATTTACATACATGATAAAGTGCATACGACACAATCTCGTTTATTTTTGAGAACATCATTGCATACAACTAACGTTTTACCTTTTTCAGAAGAAAAAAAGGTCAATCAACAGATGGCTACCAACAACCTTTTCAAGTTCCAGATTAATACATGTAGCAAGCCAGGAAAACTATCTGTGGACGACTGATTGTACATTAATACCTGTAACAAGCCAGGAAAACTATCTACATCAAGAGATTGAAGATTAATACCTGTAGCAAGCCAGGAAAACTATCTTTCTTTCTCAGGTCAGAGATTAATACCTGAAACCAGACAGGACAACTATCTCGTCGACCAACATTTTCAAGTTCCAGATTAACACCTGTAAGAAGCCAGGAAAACTATCTACATGAAGAGATTGTAGATTAATACCTGTAACAAGCCAGGAAAACCATCTACATGAAGAGATTGAAGATTAATACCTGTAGCAAGCCAGGAAAACTATCTTTCTTTCTCAGGTTAGAGATTAATACCTGAAACCAGACAGGACAACTATCTCGTTGACCAACCTTTTCAAGTTCCAGATTAATACTTATAGCAATCCAGGAAAACTATTTGTAGACGACTGATTGTAGATTAATACCTGTAACAAGCCAATAAAACTATCTACATGAAGAGATTGAAGATTAATACCTGTAGCAAGCCAGGAAAACTATCTTTTTTTCTCAGGTCAGAGATTAATACCTGAAACCAGACAGGACAACTATCTCGTCGACCAACCTTTTCAAGTTCTAGATTAACACCTGTAACAAGCCAGGAAAACTATCTACATGAAGAGATTATAGATTAATACCTGTAACAAGCCAGGAAAATTATCTACATGAAGAGATTGAAGATTAATACCTGTAGCAAGCCAGGAAAACTATATTTCTTTCTCAGATCAGAGATTAACACCTGAAACCAGAAAGGACAACTATCTCGTTGACCAACCTTTTCAAGTTCCAGATTAATACCTGTAGCCATCCAGGAAAACTATTTGTGGACGACTGATGTAGATTAATACATGAAACTAGACAGGACAACTATCTCGTTGACCAACCTTTTCAAGTTCCAGATTAATACCTGTAGCCAGCCAGGAAAACTATATGTGGATGACTGATTGTAGATTAATACTTGAAACTAGACAGGACAACTATCTCGTCGACCAACCTTTTCAAGTTCCAGATTAACACCTGTAACAAGCCAGGAAAACTGTCTACATGAAGAGATTGAAGATTAATACCTGTAACAAGCCAGGAAAACTATCTTTCTTTCTTAGGTCAGAGATTAATACCTGAAACCAGACAGGACAAATATCTACTCGACCAACTCAAATAACCCAACCTTCAAGATACAGTACAGATACGCTCCAGACACATATGCCATTTTGTTACTCATTCAGATTCAACTTTCAGATACAGTACATATACGCTCCAGACACGGATGCCATTCTAATACTCATTCAGATGCAGATACAGTTCAGATATGCTACAGATACGGATGCCATCCTGATACTCATTCAGATTCAGCTTGTAGATACAGTTCAGATATGCTCCAGATACGGATGCCATCCTGATACTCATTCAGATTCAGCTTTTAGATACAGTTCAGATACGCTCCAAATACAGATGGCATCCGGATACTCATTCAGATCCAACTTTCAGATACAATTCAGATACACTTCAAACACGAATTCCATTCTGATACTCATTCAGTTTCTCTTTCAGATTCGGCAATCACTTTTGGATGGCATCTACAATCCCATCTCAAACAACTATCCATTACCACTCCAAATGGCATCTTTAAGCCCATTCCACACATAATCAACTAACACATCTTCGAGTGCAAATTTTCTGGGAACTCTAATGTTCAATCATCTTCCACCTTCAAGTCACAAATGGCAAAATTACCAATCTAACTCTTCAGGTGTAAGAATATTGAACAGGGGCAGTTGTTGCACCCCAAAATCTGCTCTCTCATTTCACAAGGGATCACCCTGGATCCCAGGTTTGCTTCCATCAAATATCCAAGCCTTGAACTGCAATTTTCTAAGAAAATCACTCATAAGGGAAAAATGGTCATTTGCACACTAAAAAGTCAAACTTTGACTTTTTGACCAAATTGGAGTCCCAAAAATCACATTATGTTAAGACATCCAAAAATGGAGTTTGATCATCAAAAATCAAGAGAATCAAAAATCCAACTTTGCAAGACTTTGAGGTTACAAAACATAAGTGGGAAAAGACTATGAGTCAACACATACGCGTTTCGCATCGATGCAAGAAGGTGCATGAGTTGACACATCCCATTATGTGTAGACTCATACTGAGCAGATTTTGTTTTACAGGGACATGGAAAAGCTATGTGTCGATGCATAGCAGCATGGGCCGAGACATAGCAGTTCAAAATGCAGTTTTCCTTTTATTTTACACTGTTTTTATATTTTTTTCATTATCATTCGATATGGTTGTAATATTTCAGTTTCCACTTCATCCCCATTGTAAATTTGTACCCCCATCCCCTAAAGCGATGTAATAGCTTAGATTTTATTTTCCGCATTTTACTTGCTTTTCATATATTGTTAGTAAATAGGATGTATGCCAAGATAAAATCAATAAATATATGAATTTCAAATACAAGACAAAAATGCATGCAAACTAACACAATTGCACACTAACACCTCTAGGGCAATCTCACTTTGTCGCCTTTCGGAAAATAGTCATGTCCCTCGAATATGAAGCGTTTTATGCAAAGACCCTTCGATAAAAAAGATCGTAGTCCCTCGACGACCCTCGATGTTGCCTTCGGTAAAACGATCTAGTCCCTAAATAACATTGCTAAAACGTCTCATAAGTTGCTTTCTATGACTATACAAACGTCCCATACTCGTCCAATCACATCTAACGATGGGGCTTCTTACCACATTAATAGTAAGACAGCCACATCTAAAGGAGGAGGAAAAGCACATTTAAGACCTTTTGAGTAGGTAGGTTCGCTCTTAGTTACTCGCTTCCTCACAAAAAAAAACATTTTTATACACCAGCACTCTCATCTTTGAACTATTTTCGAAACAAACACTTTGTATGTGTTCTTATAGAAACGAGAACCATTACAAAGTTACATTTTTCAAAATACTTTCAAAAACACATCTCACAAACACCTCTTTGAAATATTTTCGAAACAAACACTTTGTATGCGTTCTTATAGAAACGAGAACTGTTACGAAGTTCCATTTTCAAAAATACTTTCAAAAACCACACACAAAACACAATTTCAACATAAAGCAAAGTGATCTAGCAAGTAACTAAGAGCCCATGGAAAACCATGGATGAAAAGGGTTCTAATACCTTCCCTTTTCATAATCTACCCCCCGAACCCAAGAAACATCTCTAAAGGTCTTTCCTGTGCAGTTTCACCTTTCGTTTTGGATAAAAGAAAAGTCGGTGGCGACTCTTGCTAAACCGCAACATTTGCGAACACAAACGCAAAACCTCAAAGTCAGATCTCCCACCGTATCACAGAACCTAATGGGGTTGTTTCACATAGCTGTTTTTTCTTTCTTTTACACAAAATATATAATTTCTATCTTTCGGCGGTGTTCTCTTACTAGAGTGTCAGCCTCTTTATACAAAAACACCTATTACGGGTCAACTTCAAAAAATCAATACAAATCATTTTCACAAGAAGCTTCAATCTGTTTTGCTTTTTCTGTTTTGTTTTGCAAGAACGTCTAATGATTTATTTTTGACATATGAATTTGAAAATGATTGCTGCTCATAAATACGCACATAAGAAACAAAAGACAATTACTCGTAATTCCAGAAACAGGAAAAATAAGAAGTACCAAACCCTACAGTTGCTTTGCCTAGCAGGTACCGAGATTGAGCCATCTTGGGAATATAATTATTAGTATATACACTCCCCAAAGAGTAAAATTATCCAAAGGCATTGATGTCAACTTTCCCGAAACAGGACATAACTATCCCCAACCGAGGTTTATAATCGCGGGCGAGTCAGTAAATTTAATCCCCCAAGCGGAGTTTATTTCTCCAGATATAGAAGCTCAATCTCCAACAGAGCTCATCATCTCCAGCAACAGAATTTCATCCCCAGCTGAGTTTATTCCTCTAGATCAGCAGGTTTAACAACAGAGTATCTCTTCCCCCTAAGTTTGGTCCCTGCAGAGTTATTCTCCAGCATCTCTTCTCGACAGAATATTTACAAATCTCCAGCAACCGTCAGGGATTTATTTTCCCAGACTCGAGCATACCCCGATAGCATTTCATAAACATACATCATGACATACGCATGCATATCATATACAACATAATCTCATTTATTTTGAGAACATCATCTCACCCAGAATTTCATACACCGCATATAATTAACCCTAATATCTTTTGCAGGAAAATACGATTAGCTTCAACGAATCCAGCAGTTATATAGATTACATCTACAGACGACTAATGGAAACTCAGTTCCTGAAATCAAACGGGTCAACTAATCTACATTATCATATCGAAGTAACCCTACGACCCAGGTTCCTTCTTACAAACCTACTATCCAGGCTTTCATATCGAAGTAACCCTACTATCCAGGTTCCTTCTCACAGCCCTACTATCCAGGCTTTCATATCGAAGTAACCCTACGACCCAAGTTCCTTCTCACAGCCCTATTATCTAGGCTCTCATATCGAAGTAACCCTATGACACAGGTTCCTTCTCATAACCCTACTATCCAGGCTTTCATATCGAAGTAACCCTACTATCCAGGTTCCTTCTCACAGCCCTACTATCCAGGATTTCATATCGAAGTAACCCTACTATCGAGGTTCCTTCTCACAGCCCTAATATCCAGGCTTTCATATCGAAGTAACCCTACTATCCAGGTTCCTTCTCATAACCGTACTATCCAGGCTTTCATGTCAAAGTAACCCTACTATCCAGGTTCCTTCTCATAACCCTACTATCAAGGATTTCATATCGAAGTAACCCTACTAACCAGGTTCCTTCTTACAGCCCTACTATCCAGGCTTTCATTTTGAAGTAACCCTACTATCCAGGTTCCTTCTCACAGCCCTACTATCCAAACTTTCATATCGAAGTAACCCTACTATCCAGATTCCTTCTCAGAGCCCTACTATCCAAGCTTTCATATCCAAGTAACCCTACTATCCAGGTTACTTCTCACAGCCCTACTATCCAGGCTTTCATATCGAAGTAACCCTACTATCCATGTTCCTTCTCACAACCCTACTATCCAAGCTTTCATATCGAAGTAAGCCTACTATCCAGGTTCCTTCTCACAGCCCTACTATCCAGGCTTTCATATCAAAGTAACCCTACTATTCAGGTTCCTTGTCACAACCCTACTATCCAGGCTTTCATTTCAAAGTAACCCTACTATCCAGGTTCCTTCTCATAGCCCTATTATCCAGGCTTTCATATCGAAGTAACCCTACTATTCAGGTTCCTTCTCACAGCCCTACTATCCAGGCTTTCATATCGAAGTAACCCTACTATCCTGGTTCCTTCTCACAGCCCTACTGTTGTACCCCAAAATTTGCCCTCCCATATTCTTCAAGGTTTTCTAAGATCATGCTTCAAAATCTCCCAAGGGTTGCACAGTCCAATTGCCTCCTAACAGTCAAAAATTAGGGTTTTGGTTCTTGCAAAGAAATTGAAGTTGTCAAGGGTCCAATCAAGTCCCACATGCCTATAAACATTTTCAAGCATCCATATGCCAAGTTTCAAGACTCACAGCATCAAATTGCACAGTCAAAAACCCTAATTGCTTCACAGTCAACTACAGGGGCAAAATGATCATTTGACAGTCAAAAGTCCAAATTTTTGGTCAACATCTTATTTTGAAGCCACAAACATCATTTGATCAATTCTTGATCATGATTCTCAAAGCATGGCTCAAAAAGTCTCAAGATGCAAAAGTTTCTATTTTTGGACAGTTGAAAAAGTCAACTGCAAATTGACCAAGGCATAACTTCCACATGGTTTATCAGAAAAATTCCATCCAAAGCTCATTTTTAAGAGAATGACATTTCCTACAACTCATCTTCACACTTCAAGTCCAAGAAATGATCTCACAAAAAGTTATCAATTTCAACATTATAGGTCATTTTCAAAAGTCAACAAAAAGGCACTTTAAGTAAAAGACCATAACTTAAGATTGGTAAATCAAAATAACATAGGACCAAAGACATTGGTTAGAGGACTTCAAGACCTTTCCAAAATGTCCAAGAACATGATCAAAGCTTAAAAATTGAGCAAGATATGCCTTGTGGATGTTGGGAAGTTTTTGGGAATTTTGATAAGTCAACTTTGCTTCAAATGCCTCAAAATTGCTAATGGGCCTCAATTTCTTCCATGAATCATCACCCAAAGGCTATGCACGACCCATTAAGCTAAAAGGGAGTTATTTTCTTATTTTTAATTAATTAATTGAATTTTTAATCTTATTAATTCATTTAATTAAATTTAATTATGAGAAAAATACTAAATAATGATTTTAAATCTTTTTGGTGCAGCAAATCCTTCCATCATGACCTAAATATTTCGTGCACATTCTCAAGGGAACAAAATCTTCCATATTTGGCATGATTGGCATGAAAAAGATTGAAATTGATATGCTTAAAAATCAAATCTCCAAATCATGAATGCATAGACTTTGGGCTTGTTTTTTCTTAACCTAATCATGCTCAGATACATATAGAACATAACCCTAATGCTCATACACAAGAAGCTGCGCAAAAGAGGAAGAACAACATTGCATTTTTTGGACAAAAAGTGGAAAACTGTTTTGATACCTAGAGCTCGTTTCAAAGCCTAAAAGCTATTCCAATACATTGCTGGACGACCTAGGAAACGTTTGCAATCAAAGTCAAGTCTCCATACATCCAGAAGTGGTAGAATGACATCGCCCTGTTCATAAAATTTTTCATATTCGTGTTTGAATTTACATGCATTTTCCATACGTTTTAAAGGTTGATTTACACTAACATGAACATTCTGAAGCTATTGGTATCCTTGAATTGAAATAACCATGCCTGTATAAGAATCCACCATGAACATATTTTAGGGTTTCAGGAGCTTTGAATTAGGGGTTCCTTCATAAGGAAAAATTGGCCATCCAAACTGGTACCGTTGAAATCAGGACATCAAGACGAATTGAGCAACCACCTCGCGCCCTTTTTATGTTTACTCATATGCTAATCGTTATTTTTAGACATTGCAGTTAGTGGGGGTTCAAAACCCCCGCTATTTGATTTTAGTTACAGGAAAAAGATGAAGACGACGCATGCGTGTCTAAGCGTGATTGGAGGTTTTGAATACTGGCGCGTTTTTTAATTGCCTCAGCGTAATTTTGTTTTTTTGCATATATTATTCATGTTCCATTTAACTAGCAAAGAAACGCGTTGGTTCAGATGGTTGTTGCTTTGTCATGCAGGCACTGGGACCTGGGTTCGATTCCCAGGTCCCCCCAAAAGCTTAATAATTTTTGTCTCAATGCGTTCTTATGCAGCGTTCCTTCAAGGCTTCACCATACACCCTCATACTCTGGCTTGACAAATGGCCTCATGATCAATCCAAAGGCCAAAATGTGGAGACTATCATGCACGCTCAGTCAACCACAAGTATGTGATCCTGGAAAGTCAAGAAAGGCTTAGATTGCAGTGGGCCAAAATGTTTCAATGGACACCTCTCAATTGGGTCAGCCACCCCCATGGTTTGCATATTTTTACTTTTTATTTTAATTCTCCTTTTTATTCTTTTATTTGTTTTATTGTTTTTATTTAATTCACAAAAAATAATTTTTATAACACAAAAATCAGAAATCAAAAAAATAAAATATGTTTATTTAATATTTAATTCATTAATATTTTTGTAAATAAATTTTAATAATCAACTTAGTAAAATTAGGTTAAAATTTTAATGTTTTTTTCTTAAATAACTAAAATACATAGAAATTAGGGTTTTTAACATTTTTTATCCTTTTTTTTAATAAACAATTTTTTCTTATTATCATTATTATTAACTATTAATTAATTTTGTAAATAAACATGTAATTAATTAATTAGGGTAAATTAGGTTTTAAACTTTAACTTTTTTAGAACTAGGGTTTTATTTAATTTCTAATTTTAATTAATTTTCTTTATTCCATAAATACCAAAAAACCAAAAAAATAATAACTTCTTTCCTTTATTTAATAATTAATTAACTTTTAATTTCATTTAAATTCTTTAAAGGGTCCAACGCCCTCGAACATTCGATTCTAGTTTCTTTTCGCGCGTTTGTTCTTATTTTTATTTCAAATATTATGTAATTGCTCAAGCCTTGTAATAGTAATTAGGAACTTATTTATTTTCTGCACTTTTATTAAAAACGGATCTTTGTTAATTTGGCGATGTATAGACCCGCGCCTTGTAATAGCGTAGGACCTTTATTTTCCGCACTTTAATTTCCGCACCCTTAAAACTGCTAAATTTTGCATGGAAGAATGAATGGCCCAAATAAAATCAAAGCGTAGCTCACCAAATGCATGACAAGATAAAACATAAACATGAAAATAACACACGAATTCACACACCACTCTTAGGGTACGCCTCACTGTTGCCTTGCCCCTCGAAACGTGGTCGTCGAGTATAGGACGTTTTAGTAAGTCCTTATGTCCATGATCTATGGCATAGGGGTGGCTTCTAAGGTGTCCTACTGTTGCTCCGGTGACCACACTGTCCCTACAAACGAATTGACCCGAACACCTCCAACGGTGGTGCTACCTATCTCTCAATGGTGGGATGGCACTACCTTAAGGACATTTACACAGCCTAATTCCTTAGGGTAGGTGGATGACTCATAGATACTTGCTCTAATTCAAAAAACAAATCAAAAACTCTTTTCACACCGACACTTTCAAAAAAGCTTTCAAAATAATTTTTCAAACACTCTTGAGGACCGATACAAGAGTCGATCTGAAATCTTTAAACGAAACTTTTTCAAACCCACTCACACTTTGAAAAGCAAACACTTTTGAAAACACAAATGAGCAAGTATCTAAGAGCCCATGGATAATTATGGATAGAAAGGGTGCTAACACCTTCCCTTTCTATAAATCTACCTCCCGAACCGAGAAACTATCTCATAAGGAATTTTGCTGTGCTTTTGTCCTGTCCATGTTGGAGAAAATAAAAGACGGTGGCGACTCTTGCTTACCGCGACATTTCGCGAACCAGCGTTAAACAGTCAGTTCCAGATCCACCGATCACAGAACTGGCGACTCTGCTGGGGATCTTTATAAAGTGAGGTGTACCTTAGGACTAAGATCACTTGTGTTTTCCATTGTCTGAACTGTTTGCTTTATTATTATGGGTATTGTCTCGGGAGTTCTATAGATCCTAACCCGGATCTGGGGGATACCTTCTTAGAAAGTAGCAACAAGGTTGTGAGGGAACTGTGCGGGGTATACCGACATGGTTGAAGCAGTCTGCTACGTTGATGTGGCACTTTGGTGTGTACCGGTAACCCTTGAGTTCAGTCAAGGAGAGTACGGGGCCTCCGCGTGGTGTCGTGAAGCATCAACTGACCTTAGGAACCTTAATTGAACCATCTTGGCCTCTTTAGGGTAGTGAGATAACTGACTTTGGTGCAGTCCGAGGTTGGTTGATACTCGATACTACACTCAATTGAGGGTTGTTTTCTTGGAATATTTCGGTCGCCAGTTCAGTGGCTAAATCGAAACGATGAACAATGAAGCAATCCAATGATATTGGGACCCTTAGAACCCGGTTACTTCTGATAGTACAGGTTGAGCCCACCAACTTCAAGAGGGTAATACCCAAACCTCATGCTGGCCTAAACTCTAAGGGCTCTCTTGTGTGACTTGTGTGCCTTCCAACTTGACTATTTGCATGCTTGTTATCTGACACTTTCTTGCAGGTTTTGCTTACAGTCCTTAATTGGGACTCATAACAGGGTTTACCTACATTACCCCATCCATAGCATAACATCATACCATTGCATGCATCCTGCATAAAGACTAACCCGTTTCAAGGATCTCAAGGGCTTGTGATGCAGGTCATGATGAACCAACTGTCTAGCAAGGGGCAAAAGGGGATTTATTTTCCTCTAGCCAAGGTTGTCAGGGGCTATGACCCACTCGATATGGTGAGCCTTGACTCTCGAAGAAGGACTCTCAATAACCTGAAGTTCCTTCCATCGAGCTACGAATTCAAATTCTAACAATTTCTCTGGTTTACCCCGCGAGATCCTTGAAAACATTACATGCATATCATACATATCATTGCATTACAGGTACCCTTGTTACAGGTCACTTACCTTGTCGCTGTTTATTTCAGCAATGGCTTTCCAACCGGACAACCAAGATCTCCGGGCTCAAAATGCCCAACTGCAAGAAATGTTCTTGAACCTATCCCAGGGGCAAGAAGAAATAAAGGCTCTCCTCACAAGGAATTTGGTCCTAGGGAATGCAGGGGGTATCAGGAACGATCAGCTGGAAGGGCTACAAATTGAGTTGGCAACCATGAAGATCCAAATGATGGGACAGTTGATGGGCCAGATGACCCTCATTCAGGACTTAGCTCAAAAACAAGAAGAGCTCATGGTCCTCGTCACCAAGCTGCTTCAAAATAATCAAGTGGGGGAAACAACTAGGGTTAAAGTTCCAGTCATCATTCAACCACATGCGGGGCGAGGAGACAAGGGAAAATCTCCTCAGCCTGCTTCAGGGTCACGAGTCCAGCCTCAACGAGGTAGTCAGCGTAAACGAAATACGCCTGGAAGACATTTCTATGAGACTGATATACCATCATCTTTTATACTGAAGCGCTTGCTGGAGGTCAATCTAATCACTCTAAAGGACCCTCCTACAAATTCGAATATGACACCTTCAAGGTATAACCCCAACACCCGCTGCGCTTATCATTCTGACAGCCCGGGGCATGCTACAGATGACTGTTGGACTCTGAAAAACAAGATCCAAGATTTGATTGAAGAAGGGGTACTAGAGTTCATGCCGGATGGCGAGATGAAAATCTTCCGCTGAGAATTCTCCATTTGAGATGACTAGCTCAAACTAGAAGATTTTTGTTCATTAGAATTTTTCAAGTTGTAATTTTCTTTCGATTGTTCAAACATTTATTCATGTTAAACGTTGTTATTTCATCAATGCATCGCATATGTCTGTTTTGAAGCAATATATTCGCATTTGCTATACTCAAACTGCTTTCATCTTTTGATGTCAACTCTCAATTAATAATGCTAAGCCTCTTGAGGGAGGATGACGAAAACGATACCACGATCTTTACAATATGCTTTTGAACAGACCCCGCTGATGAAGTACAAGCATTGTTTCAAATCCCTAAACACTGGAGTTATAAGGAAGATAATCCCTCGTCAACCCCTCTGAGCCAAAGAAGTAGGAGTTTTTTCTTTTCGAAGATTAAAACCCTTAATTAAAACCTGGGGTAGGGTAGTTCTCTCAGCTGATCTAGGTGCACAACGAATGACACCAAAGAAGTCCTTCCGAGACAAAAGACAGTGATGGTTCAGAATAATCATAAAGACAGGCAGTCGTTATCTTTCAAAAATGAAAGCCCAATAAGTCAAAACCTACGAAGGAGACTTACAAAAACTGGGGCACCCCGCTGACTGTAATCACAAAAGAAACAGTTCAGGCAAAATTTAGGGATAACAAAATCAAAAAGAAAGAGGTCCTACAAACCCTCAACAAAAAAAAGAAATGACTGCCTATTCAAAATAAACTGTCAACATCTGAACCATCACCGGAATATCAGAGCAAAGACTCAAACAAAGTCTAACGCACGATCAGCTGAGTTTAGGTTTGAAGAACATCACGAAGAGCGGGTGGGTACAAATATAATTTGAGCCTTTATCCTTTGTTTCTTAAACAGTGAACCAGACCACGTTATAACCCTTAAAAGTCCTAGCTGAAGCATGGGTTAGTTTGAAAGCATATTGTTACGAAAGGTATCCTGACTCCTTAAGGCCTACGGTAAATACGGAGTTGACATCACGTTTTACAAAATTTGCTTGTTTTACTAAAAGATGCATTTTCAAAAACTTCGAAACAGACATAAGCTTTGCATTTTTGATATAACATTGTTTGCATATGACTATTTGTTTGAACAGCAGGGAAATTCGCACGATGAATACCTAGTGAACAAAAGCACTTCCAATCAAGGGGCAGACGTGATTATTGTCCATCATCTGGGGCAATTAAGTCAAGATTCGGAGAATCTCTCAAAATGCCAAGGTAACCAGGGGCAAGTCTCCGCCTAAGTCACTTGGGGCATTGGACAGGAACTCCAGCAACAAATCTTGCACGATCAGACATCTTCTGGTAATATGGCTACACAATGCTACTGACCGGGGCACCTCCCTACATCCTGAGAGCGTGGACATAGTCGAAAAATACTACGCATAATCAAAGACCCGCTAGGTTGACACACCTAGGCAAAAATAAGGGCTTCCCGGCGAACCAAAAGGGTTCGGGCAAAATAAGGGATGAAAATGAAAATCTGTACACCCGGCAAGTCGAAAACCTGAAAAGGCGGCTTGGGCAAAAATGGGTATCCCGGTGGACTGAAAACCCGAAAGGGCGGTCCAGGCAAAAATTAGGGATCAGAGCGTACGACTATGTCCTGTCATCTCGTCACTTGCCTATCGGAAGAAGATTTGTCAAACCGGAAGTTATCAAGACCTCCACAGGCATCTCTCCCACATCAGAAAGAGGGGCAATAATGAGTTGTCCAAGCAATCTAATTGCTTTGCCCACCAAAGTATCAAGGTAAATTCAGCTGAGAATGTAACCAAGATATCTTAAGTCCCCAGAGAGTGAGCCAGCAAGTTAACAATACACTCTCCCCAAGCAAAGTTATACTGTCACCCTTAAGGAAGTTGGATTATCCCCATCATATCTCAACATTGCTCAGTGAAATATACAAACATTCTTAACAAGCATCCCCGGCAGTCTTGATCTAAGATTGTTCCCCGGCGGTATACCAGACATTCAGTGGAGCCGCTTCCCCAGCATATCTCAAATATTTCCCCAAGAGAGTCCAGTCTAAAGATTTCCCCAGGAAAGCTGAATCATCTCCCCAGCAGGAAGCTTATCCCCAGTAGGTTCTGGAAGCTTCCCCCCTGCAGAGCACGAACGTGTCTCCCGGCTTTATTCAAAGGTTATTTCCCCACCAGGATATAACTGGGTTATCCTCATCCAAAAGCCATGGAAAGATCATCGTCGGCGAAGTCTTCTTATCCCCAGCGGAGTCTATTAAAACTTCCAACATAACAACGGTATCCCCAGTGGAGTCTATTAAAACTTCCAACATAACAACGGTATCCCCAACGGAGTTATCATCAAATATCTCAGCAAAGTATCTTCTCTTCCCACAGAGTATTGTTCCCCAGCAAGATCGCTAGATTAATTTTCTCCCCGCAGAGTAATCTATTCGCCAAGTTTATTCCCCAACGAAGTCATCTTCCCCTACCGGTATCCTTTCAGCCATCACTCCCCAGTGGAAACAAAGAATGCTATTCACATCAGCCCAGGATTTAACTTCCCGGCATCCGTCAAGGATTTATTTTCCTAAGACGAAAACATACATTCGTAAACATCGCATCTTCATACATTATAGCATGCACATACGCATCATAAACATACAATCTCACTTATTTTGAGGACATCACGCATGTCATACATTATGACATTGCATATAACTAACTCGTTACTTTTTCAGGAAAAGAACGATCAACAGATAAAAGTCATTACCTTTTGAGGTTGAATTCGTCCAAGATTCTCTCATCATTCTGATGAGGTTGAAGTCGCCTAAGATTCTCTCATCATTCTGCTGAGGTTGAAGTCGCCTAAGATTCTCTCATCACTCTGCTGAGGTTGAAGTCGCCTAAGATTCTCTCATCATTCTGCTGAGGTTGAAGTCGCCTAAGATTCTCTCATCATTCTGCTGAGGTTGAAGTCGTCCAAGATTCTCTCATCATTCTGCTGAGGTTGAAGTCGCCTAAGATTCTCTCATCATTCTGCTGAGGTTGAAGTTGCCTAAGATTCTCTCATCATTCTGCTGAGGTTGAAGTCGCCTAAGATTCTCTAATCATTCTGCTGAGGTTGAAGTCGCCTAAGATTCTCTCATCATTCTGCTGAGGTTGAAGTCGTCCAAGATTCTCTCATCATTCTGCTGAGGTTGAAGTCGCCTAAGATTCTCTCATCATTATGCTGAGGTTGAATTCGCCCAAGGTTCTCTCATCATCCTATTGAGGTAGTAATCGTCCAAGGTTCTCTCACCGCCCCGTTGAGGTAGTAACCATCCCTGATTCATTCATCACATCATTATCAACAAAAACCTTTTGAAGTACCAGGCCCGATTCCTGTATCTTACTAGGGTGCGTCTGAAGAGTTTGAGGATCCGATGCCTGTATCTTGCCAGGGTGTATCCATTGACGACTAACAGTACCAGACCCGATTCCTGTATCTTGCCAGGGTGCGTCTGAAGAGTTTGAGGATCCGATGCCTATATCTTGCCAGGGTGTATCCGTTGACGACTAACAGTACCAGACCCGATTCCTGTATCTTGCCAGGGTGCGTCTGAAGAGTTCGAGGATCCGATTCCTGTATCTTGCCAGGGTGTATCCATTGACGACTAGCATTACCAGACCCGATTCCTGTATCTTGCCAGGGTGCGTCTGAAGAGTTTGAGGATCCGATTCCTGTATCTCGCCAGGGTGTATCTGTTGACAACTATATTCTCCGGACTCGATTCCTGTATCTCTCCAGGGCACGTCTGAAGAGTTTGAAGATTCGATTCCTGTAACCAGCCTGGGCACGTCTATATAAAGAATTTTAAGACCAACTCATGTAACAGGCCAGGTAATTATTCTTCTTTCTCAGGTACGCAAGTTCTCGCTAAGGAATCTCTTACGCGATCGACAACCTCCCGATGGCATCTATAAGCCCATCTCTCCTATCCATCAGTCTCCAAATGGCATTTTTAAGCCCATTCCCACCATCACACTGCTGACATTCTACTATGTGAGTGCAAATTTCTGGGCACTCTAGTGTTCAATCATCTTCTACCCTCGGATTACGAAAGGCACGCCAGCCAATCTACATCCTCAGGTCTAAGAAGATTGAACAGGGGCAACTGTTGTACCCCAAAATTTGCCCTTCCATATTCTTCAAGGTTTGCTAAGATCATGCTTCAAAATCTCCCAAGGGTTGCACAGTCCAATTGCCTCCTAACAGTCAAAAATTAGGGTTTTGGTTCTTGCAAAGAAATTGAAGTTTTCAAGGGTCCAATCAAGTCCCACATGCCTATAAACATTGTCAAGCATCCATATGCCCAGTTTCAAGACTCACATCATCAAATTGCACAGTCAAAAACCCTAATTGCTTCACAGTCAACTGCAGGGGCAAAATGGTCATTTGATAGTCAAAAGTCCAAATTTTTGGTCAACATCTTATTTTGAAGCCACAAACATCATTTGATCAATTCTTGATCATGATTCTCAAAGCATGGCTCAAAAAGTCTCAAGATGCAAAAGTTTCTATTTTTGGATAGTTGAAAAAGTCAACTGCAAATTGACCAAGGCATAACTTCCACATGGTTTATCAGAAAAATTCCATCCAAAGCTTATTTTGAAGAGAATGACATTTACTAAAACTCATATTCACACTTCAAGTCCAAGAAATGCTCTCACAAAAAGTTATCAATTTCAACATTATAGGTCATTTTCAAAAGTCAACAAAAAGGCACTTTAAGTCAAAGAACATAACTTAAGATTGGTAAATCAAAATGACATGGGACCAAAGACATTGGTTAGAGGACTTCAAGGCCTTTCCAAAATGTCCAAGAACATGATCAAAGCTTAAAAATCGAGCAAGATATGCCTTGTGGAATTTGGGAAATTTTTGGGAATTTTGAAAAGTCAACTTTGCTTCAAATGCCTCAAAATTGCTAATGGGCCTCAATTTCTTCCATGAATCATCACCCAAAGGCTATGCACTACCCATTATACTAAAATGGAGTTATTTTCTTATTTTTAATTAATTAATTGAATTTTCAATCTTATTAATTCATTTAATTAAATTTAATTATGAGAAAAATACTAAATAATGATTTTAAATCTTTTTGGTGCAGCAAATCCTTCCATCATGACCTAAATATTTCGTGCACATTCTCAAAGGAACAAAATCTTCCATATTTGGCATGATTGGCATGAAAAAGATTGAAATTGATATGCTTAAAAATCAAATCTCCAAATCATGAATGCATAGACTTTGGGCTTGTTTTTTTCTTAACCTAATCATGCTCAGATACATATAGAACATAACCCTAATGCTCATACACAAGAAGCTGCGCAGAAGAGGAAGAACAACATTGCATTTTTTGGACAAAAAGTGGAAAACTGTTTTGATACCTAGAGCTCGTTTCAAAGCCTAAAAGCTATTCCAATACATTGCTGGACGACCTAGGAAACATTTGCAATCAAAGCCAAGTCTCCATACATCCAGAAGTGGTAGAATGACATCGCCCTGTTCATAAAAATTTTCATATTCGTGTTTGAATTTACATGCATTTTCCATACGTTTTAAAGGTTGATTTACACTAACATGAACATTCTGAAGCTAATGGTATCCTTGAATTGAAATAACCATGCCTGTATAAGAATCCACCATGAACATATTTTAGGGTTTCAGGAGCTTTGAATTAGGGGTTCCTTCATAAGGAAAAATTGGCCATCCAAACTGGTACCGTTGAAATCAGGACATCAAAACGAATTGAGCAACCACCTCGCGCCCTTTTTATGTTTACTCATATGCTAATCGTTATTTTTAGACATTGCAGTTAGTGGGGGTTCAAAACCCCCGCTATTTGATTTTAGTTACAGGAAAAAGATGAAGACGACGCATGCGTGTCTAAGCGTGATTGGAGGTTTTGAATACTGGCGCGTTTTTTAATTACCTCAGCTTAATTTTGTTTTTTGCATATATTATTCATGTTCCATTTAACTAACAAAGAAACGCGTTGGTTCAGATGGTTGTTGCGTTGTCATGCAGGCACTGGGACCTGTGTTCGATTCCCAGGTCCCCCCAAAAGCTTAATAATTTTTGTCTCAATGCGTTCTTATGCAGTGTTCCTTCAAGGCTTCACCATACACCCTCATACTCTGGCTTGACAAATGGCCTCATGATCAATCCAAAGGCCAAAATGTGGAGACTATCTTGCACGCTCAGTCAACCACAAGTATGTGATCCTGGAAAGTCAAGAAAGGCTTAGATTGCAGTGGGCCAAAATGTTTCAATGGACACCTCTCAATTGGGTCAGCCACCCCCATGGTTTGCATATTTTTACTTTTTATTTTAATTCTCCTTTTTATTCTTTTATTTGTTTTATTGTTTTATTTAATTCACAAAAAATAATTTTTATAACACAAAAATCAGAAATCAAAAAAATAAAATATGTTTATTTAATATTTAATTCATTAATATTTTTGTAAATAAATTTTAATAATCAACTTAGTAAAATTAGGTTAAAATTTTAATGTTTTTTTCTTAAATAACTAAAATACATAGAAATTAGGGTTTTTAACATTTTTTATCCTTTTTTTTAATAAACAATGTTTTCTTATTATCATTATTATTAACTATTAATTAATTTTGTAAATAAACATGTAATTAATTAATTAGGGTAAATTAGGTTTTAAACTTTAACTTTTTTAGAACTAGGGTTTTATTTAATTTCTAATTTTAATTAATTTTCTTTATTCCATAAATACCAAAAAACCAAAAAAATAATAACTTCTTTCCTTTATTTAATAATTAATTAACTTTTAATTTCATTTAAATTCTTTAAAGGGTCCAACGCCCTCGAACATTCGATTCTAGTTTCTTTTCGCGCGTTTGTTCTTATTTTTATTTCAAATATTATGTAATTGCTCAAGCCTTGTAATAGTAATTAGGAACTTATTTATTTTCCGCACTTTTATTAAAAACGGGTCTTTGTTAATTTGGCGATGTATAGACCCGCGCCTTGTAATAGCGTATGACCTTTATTTTCCGCACTTTAATTTCCGCACCCTTAAAACTGCTAAATTTTGCATGAAAGAATGAATGGCCCAAATAAAATCAAAGTGTAGCTCACCAAATGCATGACAAGATAAAACATAAACATGAAAATAACACACGAATTCACACACCACTCTTAGGGTACGCCTCACTGTTGCCTTGCCCCTCGAAACGTGGTCGTCGAGTATAGGACGTTTTAGTAAGTCCTTATGTCCATGATCTATGGCATAGGGGTAGCTTCTAAGGTGTTCTACTATTGCTCCGGTGACCACACTGTCCCTACAAACGAATTGACCCGAACACCTCCAATGGTGGTGCTACCTACCTCTCAATGGTGGGATGGCACTACCTTAAGGACATTTACACAGCCTAATTCCTTAGGGTAGGTGGATGACTCATAGATACTTGCTCTAATTCAAAAAACAAATCAAAAACTCTTTTCACACCGACACTTTCAAAAAAGCTTTCAAAACAATTTTTCAAACACTCTTGAGGACCGATACAAGAGTTGATCTGAAATCTTTAAACGAAACTTTTTCAAACCCACTCACACTTTGAAAAGCAAACACTTTTGAAAACACAGATGAGCAAGTATCTAAGAGCCCATGGATAGAAAGGGTGCTAACACCTTCCCTTTCTATAAATCTACCTCCCGAACTGAGAAACTATCTCATAAGGAATTTTGCTGTGCTTTTGTCCTGTCCATGTTGGAGAAAATAAAAGACGGTGGCGACTCTTGCTTACCGCGACATTTCGTGAACCAGCGTTAAACAGTCAGTTCCAGATCCACCGATCACACCTACTATCCAGGATTTCATGTCGAAGTAACCCTACTACCCAGGTTCCTTCTCACAGCCCTACTATCCAGGATTTCATATCAAAGTAATCCTACTATCCAGGTTTCTTCTCATAGCCCTACTATCTAGGCTTTCATTTCGAAGTAACCCTACTATCCAGGTTCCTTCTCACAGCCCTACCATCCAGGATTTCATATCGAAGTAACCCTACTATCCAGGTTCCTTCTCACAGCCCTGCTATCCCGGATTTCATATCAAAGTTACCCTACTATCCAGGTTCCTTCTCACAACCCTACTATCCAGGCTTTCATATCGAAGTAACCCTACTATCCAGGTTCCTTCTCACAACCCTACTATCCAGGCTTTCATTTCGAAGTAACCCTACTATCTAGGTTCTTTCTCACATACCTACTATCCAGGATTTCATTTCGAAGTAACCCTACGACCCAGGTTCCTTCTCACAGCCCTACTATCCAGGCTTTCATATCGAAGTAACCCTACCATCCAGGTTCCTTCTCACAACAATACTATCCAGTCTTTCATTTCGAAGTAACCCTACTATCCAGGTTCCTTCTCATAACCTTACGATCCAGGTTTCTTTTCTCTTACCTCTAGACAGCAGTCCACAACACTGTAATACTTGGACCTGATCAAATACGATTGGTTTCGCATTTCCTCATCAAGTTGCATTGCAGCTTGTACCCTGACCAGATATGCAGTTCACTTCCCCAGTAGGGTAACAGACACCTGAAGCTCCTAAAATTCTATTTCTCCCAAGACATATACCAACATTCCTCAGCAGATTCCTCATCAACAATCAGAACAGGAACTCCCATCGAAGGAATGTCTCAGGAAATCAACATCCTCTAGATGGCATCTTTAAGCCCATCTCTGACAATTCTCTAGCACCTTCCGAATGGCATCTATAAGCCCATTCCCGATATCACAAATCAAGTATCACTTCATGAGAGTGCAAATTTCTGGGCACTCTAGTGTTCAATCATATTCCACCTTTAGATCACGAAAGGCAGACGAGCCAACCTACATCCTCAGGTTTAAGAAGATTGAACATGGGAAGCTGTTGTACCCCAAAATTTGCCCTCTCATTTTACTCAATACATACTCCTAGAGATCCTCAATTTGCTCAAGTTTTCCCAAGGGTTGACCAGACAAACTTTCTCCTAAGGCAGTATGTCTCAAATTAGGGTTTCAATTTTTATCAAGATAGGTGGACCCCAAAGACATCATATGCTATCCATAGTCCTAATATGTTCTAAAGACCCTCCATGTCAAGTTTCATGCCTTGCACAAGAATTTTGCTCAGTCAACTGCTCAGATGCTTGAGAATCGACTGTATTAGGTCAAAAGTCAACTGTGGCCCACATACAGTCAAACTTCAAGATTTTGGCTCAACATCAATATTTTGAAGTGAAATCCATCATTTGATCAAGGGCTGATCACGATTCTTCAAAGAATGCTCCAAATTCATCAAAACCCAAAAGTTGCTAAATTAGGGTTTCTTAGGAAAAGTCAACCAAACTTTGACCAAGCATAACTTCCACATGCTTTATCAAACATTTTCCATCCAAGTCTCATTTTTAAGAGGATGCAATTACCTACAACTCAACTTTATCCCACAAGTTCAACTTATGCACTCATAAAAAGATATGAATTTCTACATTATGGGTCCTTTTGAAAAGTCAACAAAAACACCTTTTGGGTCAAAGCTTCTTGCATGAACATGGAAGACTCAATTGAGATGATACCCAAAGGGTTGCTTAGGGAACATATTAAACTTTCTAAAAAGTCCAAGAACACCTATCTAGGGTTAAAATTGGAAGAGATATGCCTTGTCAAAGTTGACCCTTTTTGTAAAATTGCAAAAGTCAAATATGCTCAAAAATGCATTTTTTACTAAATGGGCCTAGCATTTCATGATTGCACCTCACTTATAACATGATCCACGACCCAAATATCCATCCACATGTTATTTGCTTCATTTCCATTTTATTGTGATTTTTTATTAATTAAAAATTGATTTAAATCAAATAATTGGTAAATTATATCAAAGATCTGTTTTGATATGATTTTTTGATAGGTTTACAATCAAAATATGCTGAAATATCAAGGCCAAATCGAATCAAGCATGATCGGTACAAGAAAGGGATGATTTGGCTCAATATAGCAAGTTTACATATGGCATGGAAATCAAATCAAATCTTCCATAATTGCAAAGATACAAGCCAATTTTATAACCCTAATTCGTTCTAGGATATATAATGAACATGTACAAGGCATAAGACAAGGGTTGGCAGCAGAGAAAGCACAAGAACAAATTCCAAATTTCTTGCAAAAAAGTGCGATTCGATTTTCAATCTTGATGATGGTTCAAGGCAATTTAAAGCCAACAATCTATTTCTGGGCGTGCATTGAAGCTATTTCGATCACTCCAAAGTCATCAAACCACCATAATTGTCAGCTACACCTCACGGTTTGCATCCTTTAAACTCAAACTTGTTCCTTTAGTTTTATGTACTTTTAATCCAATTTGCTTGCATATACATGTCCATGATCATGCTAGGAATCTTTTTTATAGCTTGGATTAAAGTTTTGATGCAGGAACGGTTACTTTCCATAGTTAGGGTTCGTGAGCTCCAAATTGGGGAGCCCTAGCTAGAGGCAAAATTGGGCCAAATTAAGGGCCTCATCATGTTCAGGGGATGAAATAAATTTGATTCATGCCCTTGAATGGAATTTATATTGCTTGAATTTCGTTTTAAGATTTTGCAGGTTTATAGCCACGCATAAAAACCGTCACTATAGCCTATAGTGACGAGTTTGTCCGTAGGTAAAGGGTTGGTGTCAAAAGCGACAGTCCTAGGGAAGGAGACAATCACGTGGCAACCACATGTTTGTCTATTTGAAATAGCGCACATTTTTGGAACTTGTGTTTAATTTGCATTATGTTGTTTTTGTTTCAACATTATAAAGAATGACTAGGTTGGCCTAGTGGTGAAGCGTGTATTGAAGAGTGGAGAGGACCTGGGTTCGATCCCAGGTCCCAGCATATTATTTATTTTTCATAACATATAATTGCATATTCAGTGCTTCACAATCCCACGCGTCTTCCATGTACCTCATTGATCCAACCAATTGATCGTTGATAATTCAGATCCAATGCCTCAAACAATGAAGGACTATGGTGCACTCTCCAAGCATAGTTGCACAGGATCGGGCATGGGATATGGGCTCAGCTCCTTGGGCCCAAAAGCAGTTTAAACATTGCACCCCCCTGAGACATTCAACACAGACCCAATTTGTTCTTCTTTCTATTATTTTTTAATTTCTTTAATTATTTTCTTTAATTGTTTTCTTTTTTTAATTAACACAAAAATTATTTTTTTCATGAAAATAAAAAAATCACAAAATCACAAAAAAGAGCATTTTTATATAAAATATTTAATTTAATTTAATTAGTAAATTAGGTTAATTTAATTTCTTTTTTTCATAATTAAAATAATTAGAAAACTAGGTTAATTTAATTATTTTTATAATTAAAAATGATTAGAATTAGGGTTTTAATTGTACATAACCTAATTAAGTCTTTTCTCAAAAATAACTTAAATATTTTTTCAATTAGATTTTTAGGTTTTTTTCATTTTTTTCTCGCATTTAATTTGCCACGCGCATTTTAATTCTTTTTATTATTGTAATTGTTTCAAGGTTGTGATAGTAATTAGGGTTTTAAGCTTTCGCATTTTTATTTTCAGTCAAGACAATTATGTAACTGTCAAAGCCCTGTAATAGCTAGGTTTATTTTTCGCACTTTAAAATTCCTGCAAATATTTAACTGTTAGATGCATGCTAATAGGATTGTATGGCAAGAGTATCTTGAAATTAAAACGGTAGGTCACCGAATGTGCAAAGACTAAATAACTGAAAAAATTCACATGCACATATTCACCCCTAGGGTTTGCTTCACTTCGGTTGCCTTCGGTAAACAATCATTAAGCATAGGAGATTTTAGTGGTTGCCCTTCAGTATAAAAGATCAAATTGTCCCATTCGAATGTTGCCTCAAAAATGTTGCCTCAGAAAGATCTTAAGACTATAGGGTTACTACTAAAGTTTTCTAACTGTTATTTTAGTGATTGTACTTGTCCCTTTTGAATGTCCCTTACAACTCCAACGACGGTGCTACCCACTCCTTCATAGTGGGATAGCGTTGTCTAAAAGAAACCAGAACAAACAATCTTTTTTCGAGTAGGTAGAATCTTAAGTACTTTCTCAATAAAAACTTTTCGCACAAACACCTTTCAAAACAAATTTTCAAAACAAACTTTGTCACACTCTTGAGGACTGATACAAGGGTTATCACGAAGTAAAACATTTTCAAAAACAAACACACAAACAAGCAATTTTAAAAATGAGCAAGTACCTAAGAGCCCATGGAAAACCATGGATAGAAAGGGTGCTAACACCTTCCCCTTCTATAATCTTACCCCCCCCCCCCCCCCCCCGTACTCAGAATATCTCAAAAAAAAGGTTTTTTCTGTTCTTTTTCCTTTTCCATGATTGGATAAAATAAAATTCGGTGGAGACTCTAGCTTACCGCGACATTTTGCAAACAAAAAACGCAAAACGCAAACCAGTAAAAACAGTCGGTTCTGCCACCGTGTCACACCAATGTACCACCTTTCATGCAATAGAGGATCCGAGTACATGTAGTTCACCTTTTAAAAATTTTAAAACACAAGTGTGTTGGTTGATTTTATGAGATAAGACATCATTGTCATAGTCCGTGTGGAAAACATACTTACTACCCACAATCATGAGAAAGGAGAATTTGCATCATCTCAAAGTGGAGGATATGGCTTGGACTTTAAAATCAATAATGCCTCACTCAACACCCAAGTGGAAAATATCCCACTTCACTACATATTGTATAAGTATAGTTGTTTGCATCACTACAAGGATTGACAAGAGTCTAATCTTTTGAGAAAAGTTTTAAAACAAAAAGCCAAAGTGGCAAGAATGATTTGAAATGAGATTTATGGACTTTTAGTCTTCCCACAAAAAAGTTTCAAGTTATTATTAAATTTATTAGATTTTATTTATGAAAAGGTTTTGAAAATGCATGGACCTAGGTCTGAGTTTATTATGAAAGTGGTTCAAGTTTCAAAACAAGAAGAGTTTTCAAAAGGAGGAAGAAGATTTTTGAAATTAAAGAAGATGGGAGGAGAAGAAGATACTATCCTAAAGAAAAAGGTAAAATCTAGGGATAAGAACCATCTAACCAACAAGAAGCCAACTCTTGACATTATGAGTCAAGATAGAATTCTCATTCTTTGGATTGAAACCAAGAAAGCAAAGATACTAGACCTCTTGAGAGAATCAAACTTCAAGTGTATTAAGTCTTCACAAAAATTTGGCAGAGTAACGACTATATACGGGTGAATTCCAAATTACAAACAAAATATGTAATCACAATAATCTGCACACAAAATAAACAAACAACTCAATGTCTTGAGGTAAACCTCAAGAACTCCAGACAAAATATTAGTTAAGGTCACAAGATCTCCAACATAGGCCAATGTTTCTATTCCTAAATCCAAGAAGTCCAATACTCCATAATGACAAGGATAGTAACCAAATAGTCCAAGTATCATTAAAGCATTTTGTGGTTCATGTTGATTATTAGGTGTCTTAAAAAAGAAAAGCTCAAGTGAGAAAATTAAAAATGACAATAAAGTAAATGCTCAAGTGCGCAAAGATGAAAAATAGCATGAAATATAATGCTTAAATTAAATGGTACATAAAGCATAAAAATAAAAAGCATAAAGTAAAATCAATTGTTAATAATTAGTAGTTAGTTGGATGACCATCTTGAAACTTGCATTTTGAACTCATTAGAGTATTGGTAGAACTAAAGCATCCACACAACAAGTTGCATTTGCTTTTTGTCAAGTATATCATCCATTTTGGAATCATCAAAAAAAGTAACATTTAATGATCAACGATGTTTAAGTGATCCGCGTTGACCAAAATTGATTAAGATTCATTAGAGGATTGGTAGAACCAAAACCTCCACACAATGAATCTCAAGGTTATTGGATCAAAGAGATCAAATTAACATACTTGGGCTTGTAAACATAGGTTTGGGCCACGAATGATCATTTATTCGAATCGGGACAAAATTTAGCGCTATGTTAAGCAATCGTAAGTGGACTTATATAGAAGTCACACCTATTTTGAGGCTAGTCAATAGCAATCTATGCACCATTTGTTTTGAGACATGATATAGAGATCACGCTCCAATAACACTTAGTGCAATAAGAAAGGGATGAGATGAAGAGCGGTGGAAAAGAATATATAAACCACATTTGAATTAAATTTTAATTAAACTATTACTAAAATCATTCATCAATTTTTATGGAGTTAGACTCAACACTATGGATCCAATGATGTTAATAAAGTTCATGATCGAAAATTAAACCCAAGATCAGCCAGAAAATAATCACAAAATAATATTACATTTAATATATATATATATATATATATATATATATATATATATATATATATATATATATATATATATATATATATATATATATATATATATATATATATATATATATATATATATATATATATATATATTAAAAATAGTTTAAAAATGTTTTAAAATAGAAATAAGAGAGAAAAATATCAACTATGTTCAAATTAATCAAGAAAAATTAAGTAAGACCATAGAAAAATCAGAAATGAATTCAAATATTTTTATAAAACTTTTGGTAATTTTTTAAAGTGAGAAACTATTTTTTTAATTAAAAGAAATGAGTAAAATAAACCAAAAATGATAAAAATAACAAAGTCAGAAATAAAAAATAAACGAGGTCACCAATATTTGTCACAATATCATTGGATCATTCCATTTTTTTCCAGAATCTAAAAATGCATAAAAGTATTTTTAAACATTTAAAATAATTCAAATAAAGTTAAAACATATAAAAAATATCAAAACACAAAATAAAATTGTAAAAAAAAATAAAAATCAGAAAGAGAAAAATCAAAAATATTTTTCATAAATTTTCCAGATTTTTTGGACTTAAATGAATTTTCTAGGATTTTTTGAAATTTAAATCAATTAAAATAAAAATCAGAAAATAAAATATCAAAACAAAAAATATGGGCCATCTGATCATTGTCAAAACGTGTTAGTAAACAGATCAAGTGGACCTGGCGTGTTGTGCATGTTATGGACTTTAGTGAATAAAACACTAGATCACTAATTAAACCAGAAATTCAAAAAGAACTAATGGCACGCCATCATTGGTTGGAAGATGACACGTTGGTCATCTTCAACCTCCAGCCAACGTAAAATGCAGGTCTCTCAAACTATAAAATCAGAAGCTCAGACCTATGCCATTCGCTTTGTCTCATCAAGACGAAGACTACCACACCTTCGCAAAAAATTTATATAAATTGTAGCTCAAGCAATTTGGAAGGAAAGTTTTGAAAATGATTTTGAAATTTCATGGTCAAAACGTGTTTCCAGTTAAAATCAAGTGTTACGACTAGAACCAGGGCAATAAGAGCTTCACAATGATATCAAAGTTTGGGAGATTTTGTGAAGGAATCTACCTATTGAAGTTGAGTTGCAGAGCTCTGAAACTGGACTTCTATGGATCAATATAGGTCACAATTCTTGAAGGTAATTGTATGGTTAGCTTCAGGGAAGATCAAGGAAGGTGAATTGGTATAAAAAATGGATTGAAAAAGGCTTGAACACTGATTTCGAAGTTGCAGACAAGTGAGTTATGGAGCAAGTTTGGCAGGGTGATTTTGGTTGTTCAAGCTTGAGGAAATGAATGAGGGATGACCCTTTATTTATAGGGAATCAAATGGAATGTTCAAGCGTGTGAAATGATGAGTTTAGAGGGAAATCGTGTGAAGTTGCAAACAAGAAAAGGGTGACTTCTATTTTGATCAAAACTCATCCAAACTTTGTGTTTTAATGTGATAATCACTCCTGGAGGTTCACTAAACATGTTTATAAGCAAAAGCGCACATAAAAAATGTGCTTAGAAGCTAAATCAGGGATTTCAAATTCTGACTTTTGAAGAAACTTCAGTTTCAAGTTACCAATTTCAAAACAATGGCATTTTCAACTCAAGGGGTCTTAGGGTATGATTCTTGATGATTTAGAAAGATGAGATTACAAGCTTTGCAATGGGAAAATAATGGAATCAAATGGATGTTTGAGCTGAAATTTGCAATGAGTCAAAGTTGGGAAAAAAGGTTGACTTTCCATACTTAGAAATATTTCAAGTTTTTCTTCAAAAGTGACCTATAATGTTTTGCATCCAAACATGGCCTTCATATTGGAATTTGCTCTTGAACAAAAAAGATGGAATGAAATAGAACTCTTTAATGACATTTTTAAACTTGAACCATTCAAAATATCCAAAAATTGAGAGTTATGAATTGTTAAAGTTTGCAAAAAATCATGAAATGGCCTATAATCTTTTGTGTCCTTAGGGAATCTTCCATCCATTTTCTCACTTTGAATATAAAATAAGGAATAAGGTTCACATCCTCAATATTATTGTGAAAAAATATTGGGATCAAGATCATAAAAATTGACCAATTTATGATCATTTGAAGTCACACATGGTAAGTTGGGGGTTCATTTGGAGGACTTGTAATCTTTCTTCATCATCAAGTTTCTTCCACATGAAAACTCCTTGAAACTTTTGAAGTGATTTGTTAATAATACTTTGAAGGGAATGATGTTTTTGTAATTACTCAAAAATACCAAAAGATGAGCAAGATATACTTATCTAAAGTTCAAAACCCTAGCTCCTAGATCAAGAAAATGCATTGAGGAACTTTGACAATTTTGAACAACCTTCTTGTACCAACACTTTTTCTTTGTGGATAGAAGTTGTTGAGGATGATAATGAGAACTCATAGCAACCAAAACCAATTCCATATCTTGAGAATTGAGAGAAATATGCACTTTTGACCAATGGGAACAAGGCCTTGTCCAGCCAAGACAATTTCTTCAATCAACCCCTTGTACTTTTAAATCAATCTTGATAACTTTGAAATGTGGTGAACCAAAATAAACCTTACCATGCCATTTCTTCCAAAACAACTTCAATGGTGAGGTTTGAATTTCTCAAGCTTTATTGACTAGGGCATGGAAATAAACTCATGAACCCATGGATCAACTTTCCAAGCCACATTGCCTTTACCTACATTATTAACAAGTAAGACAAACAAACATTGAATTTTATTAATTAAAAGGAAAGTTAAAACAAAACATGCATTCTCACAAAAGAAAAACAAGTCAAGGTTCTTGGTGATTCCTCAAAGATCAAAGCTAAAGATAGGGAGGAGAACCAAAAGCCCTAATGTGATCTTGTTGTGATTGAACCAATATGGTATGATGAAGGGATCTTAGGGGCAATAATTGGGGTACAACAGCTGCCCTTATTTAAGTTTCTTCTATCCGGAGATACGAATGTTAAAAATCTTCGTGTCGACGTGATTGAAGATACTTAAATATAAAACAAACCCTATTTTTGGCCCTAAGATGCCATGCAATGCTTATGAGTATGAATGCATATGAAAAACTTCAAAGGGATGCAAAACACCACTGGGGATGTAGAAAAGGAAATAAGGATCAAAAGAGAAACTCGACCAGGAAAATAAATCACTGGTGAATCAAAAAGACCTGACTCTATTAGTGTAACACCCATAGAAGAGAAAAGGTAGCATCAACTCAGCTAAAGAGGAGATAAAAGATCAAAAAGATAATGAATCATAGATGATGGTAAAAGATCAAAGGATACGCCAAATTTTACTAAAGTCGAAACTACCAACGTTCACTGAAGGTAGAAAGAGAAAAGAATAACAATGTCGATGTTCACTGATGGTGAGCTACCAACATTCACTGAAGGTAGAGAGAAAATAAATTTCATAGAACTGATGTTCACTGATGGTGAAATACCAACTTTCACTGAAGGTAGCAAAAAGATAACAATCACCAATGTTTACTGATGGTGAGCTACCAACTTCCACTGAAGGTAGAGAGAAAAGAAATACCCTAGCACTGACGTTCACTGACGGTGAACTACCAACATTCACTAAGGGTAGAAAAAAGATAACAATCACCAAATTTCACTGATGGTGACCTACCAACTTTCACTGAAGGTAGAGAGAAAAGAAATATCTTAACACTGACGTTAACTGATGGTGAACTACCAACATTCACTGAAGGCAGCAAAAAGATAACAATTACAAACTTCCACTGATGGTGACCTACCAACTTTCACTGAAGGTAGAGAGGATATAAATATCATAGAACCTACGTTCATTGAAGGTGAACTACCAACGTTTATTGAAGGCAGCAAATAGATAACAATCACCAATTTTCACTGATGGTGAACTACAAACTTTCACTGAAGGTAGAGAGAAGAAATATCATAGCACCAACGTTCACTGACGGTGAACTACCAACATTCATTGGGGGTAGCAAAAAGATAACAATCACCAACGTTCATTGATGGTGGACTACCAACTTTCACTAAAGATAGAGAGAAAACAAATACCATAGCACCGACGTTCACTGACGGTGAACTACCAACGTCCACTGAGGGTAGCAAAAAGATAACTAGTTTTCCCAAAATCATGGTGTTTCACCTAGAAAGGGTCTCAACTTTTTCTTTAACCAAGGCATTCTTCCTTGAAAGGGTAGTATATATAAGTTGTCTCAAATAACGAGACTACCACTTGGTTAGATTTCACAATGAACTGTCTCTGCGATATTGAAAGACTTGCCATCCATTGAAGTAATTTGACAACGAACTGCAAACTATCCACTCATAGAGAAGATAGAAAAAATGTAACATCGACTTTTACAGGGAAGTATCAGTTGCTCAAATAAAGAGACCTGGTACTTGCTGTTATGAAGGGTTGTAAAAAATGACTTCTTGGAGAAAGCAATATGACTTCCTGGGGAATGAAATATGACTTCCTGGGGAAAGAAATATGACTTCCTGGGGAAAGAAATATGACTTCCTAGGGAAAGAAATATGACTTCCTGGGGAAAGAAATATGACTTCTTGGGGAAAGAAATATGACTTCCTGGGGAATGAATCAAGGCTTCCTGGGGAAATGCGAATATATTTCTGCTGAGGAGATAAAGTCTTCTCGTGTAAAATAAATGCACATTCTCAAACCAAGGCTCGAAACTTGCAGAAATATAAAGTAATAATATTGATGGGAAACAAAGATTCAAACCATAAATAAACTGGAGTGAAACAGTCAACCAAAATACATCCTTTTAGAAATAAACTCAAGAGGGAAATCCAAATCATCCAGACAAAGAGCTGTACAGGAAAGCTAAAGCAAAAATCTTCCACGAGGGATAACTCAGTGGGGAAATTGAAAAAATATAAACTTTCTTCTTAAGGCCGACACTCTATTGGAGAGAGGACAACACAATTCTGCAAAACAGGGTAATATGTCAACAAAATATTAACGAATGCAAATGAGAAATGGTTTGCTAAATTCAACTATGCATGATGTATGTATGAATGTATGAGTGTTATCATGTATTTGCTGACAAAGCAGACATATAACACTGGGGATAAACAAACAAAACCAACTCGAGCATAATCAACACTCGGCTAAATCACATCCAAGATGAACATTCCATAAGAAAGATAAGCACCAACTGAGGAACATAATCCTATTTCACGGCTTAACTTCACTGGGAAATAAAATAATCCAAAAATAATCATATTATAACAACAAATCAGCATAGATACAGGGATATAACATCCTTCTCCAGGCTCCTCCGGGGAATAGCACATAGACTTCAATGGGGAAAACAAATGTTTCACAGTCTGTACTCCTACTGGGGATTGCAATACTGATTTCCAATAAGGCAGGTGGAAACCATATCGGCAAAACATCAACTGAGGATTTCGAGATGACTTCATTGGGAAAATATCATACAAACTTCACTAGAGGAGATAAATCCTCATCATTGAAATACCAACTGGAGACCTCATGTTTACTTCATTGGGGAGGCCAACACCATACCGAAGAGGGGAAACCAAGATATGTTCTTCAATATTGAGAGTATGTATTGCACCAATTCTCTGGGGAAAAAGCATGAAACCTCACGGGGATAATAACTTGGAGAGTTAAGAAGTCAAACATAACAACAAGAAATCAAAATTATGGGGATTTTAAATCAAACCCAGCACTTGTTAGGTGACAACCCAAAAAGAACTGACAAATGCCTTAACACTTCTTAAATAAAACATTGCCCTTGCCTGATTATCGGGTAAATCAAACAAAATGCAAGTACTTCCGAAAGGAGATGCTTCACAAATGAGTCAAATCTCAGCATGCACGGGGAGAAAAAGACTTCTATCAAATAAGCGAGGCCTTGACTGGGGAATCTTGGATAGAGTCTTCATATCATGCAAACTTATTCCAATAAAAGATGCCCTGGGATAGCCTTCCTGGGGAATCAAGAAGTCAACATTATAGAAAAAGGTCAAACTCATGGGGAATTTAAATCAAAACCAGCATTTAGCGGGTGAAAACCCAAAGGGTTGACAAATGTATCAACACTTATTAGAAAATATACTGCCATGGTCTAGTTTCTTGGGAACTAAATACCAATAATAATGCCAACACTGCAGAAAGAGCGACATTTTATAAATATCTCTATCTCAGCACACCAAGGGAACAAGAACTTTCGTCATATGAGGGAAGACTTCATTGGAGAATCTGAGATAGAGGCCTTAGACCATGCAAACCCAAAATAAAAATGAACCAAGACTTGACTGGGGACAATGGGATCACAAACCCAATACCACACCTTACGCCAATTGGTATCGTCCTCAATATACAAAAATCATGCGCATACCAGTGAAAATGACCTGAGAACCTTCCCGGGGGAAACAAAACTTCCCAAAATTATCGGAGTTCGTCCATTCCTGGGATCACCACTTTTGTTTTCCTCTTGAATTACAAAATCTAAAGTAAAAGTAAGTTGTAAATTATTTTTTTAAAAACGATTTATTTATTTAATCTTTTGCTTCGAAAATTATTATCAATAATAAATGGAGTCTTTGTAAGCTGAATAAAATAAGAAATATAAAGAATTGGGTAAAAGCTCAAATTTTATTGATAGAATGGTAGTCTGTGAATGGCGAGACTCCACGGATGATTACAAAGTTTGGAAAATGGTAATGTAGAATGGAAAAGAGACATTGAGATACAATGACCACTATTCCCCCTAACAACTTTGAAATTTGGGGCAGCAACTTCTATTGAAGTATGGTGAGGAACCAAGAAGATTGTTGCTTCAATGATCAAGTCTTGTCTGACGCAATTACTTACCAAGAAAGTCCCTAACTTTTTCCTAAGCTGCCCTTGCAAGTTTTCAACTTAGCGGGAAATTTTATTCTGTTTATGTCTCTAATTTTTGCCTAGACTGCCCTTTCGGGTTTTCGGCCTACCGAGATGCTCATTTTTTCCTAAGCCGCCCTTTCGGGTTTTCAACTTAGCGAGCTGTTCTTTTATTTCTTTAGGCTAAGTATTTCTTTACTACATCAACATTCATGGGACGTGGGAACTTCTCGCCATCCATGGTTTCAAGAATTAATGGACCTCCAGAGAAGGCTTTTTTGACAACATATGGGCCTTCAAATTGGGAGTCCACTTTCCCCTAGAATCAACGTTAAAAGACATGATCCTCATGAGCATGAGGTCGCCTTCTCTAAATTCACGAGGTTTGACCTTCTTATCAAAAGCTTTCTTCATTCTCTTCTAATACAACAACTGCCCATGACACAAAGCCGTTATTATCTTCTCTTCGATCAAATTCAATTAGTAAAACCTGTTCTGGACCCATTCAGCCTCTGACAACTTGGATTCCATTATCACACACAAAGAGGGAATCTCAACCTCGATTGGAAGCACAACTTCCATTTTATACACAAGGGAGAACGAGGTTGTCCTATTGAAGTGCGGACAGATGTCTGATATCCATGTAAAGCAAAAGGAAGCATTTCATGCCAATATTTAAAAGTAACAACCTTCTTATGGATGATCTTCTTGATATTCTTATTAGCAGCTTCAACAGCCCCATTCATCTTCGGCCTGTACGGAGATGAATTGTGATGGACAATCTTGAATTCTTCACAAAGTTCTTCCATCATCTTGTTATTCATATTCGAGCCATTGTCGGTGATAATTCTGCTCGGCACACCATACCGACATATGATATTATTTTTAATAAAGTGCACTACCACCTGCTTAGTAACATTAGCATATGAAGCAGCCTCCACCCATTTGGTGAAGTAATCAATTTCTACCAAGATAAAATGGTGTACATTCGAAGCATTGGGTTCTATCATTCCAATCATGTCAATACCCCACATAGAGAAAGGCCACGGGGAAGAAATAACATTGAGAAGTGTAGGAGGCACATGAATTTTGTCTGTATAAATCTGAAATTTATGGAACTTCTTTGCAAATTTGTAACAATTTGATTCCATTGTTAGCCAATAGTAACCTGCCCTTAGCATCTTTTTAGCCATCGAATGTCCATTGGCATGAGTGCCAAATGAACCTTCATAAATCTCATGCATCAACATGTCTGATTCGTGTCAATCCATGCATTTGAGCAAGACCATGTCATAAATTCTCTTGTACAACACATTTTCACTGAGGAAGAAACTGCCATCCAATCTTCTTAATGTCTTTCTATCTTTATTCGATGCACCAATCGGGTATTCCTGAGTCTGGAGAAAATGCTTGATATCATAATACCACGGTTTCTCATCTACTAACCCTTCTATTATAAACACATGAGCGGGTCTATCTAGTCGCCGAACTACAATTCAAGGTATATCATTCCAAGTATTCACTTGATACATAAAAGCTAGAGTTTCTAGAGCATCTGCCATTTGATTTTCGTCTCTGGGGATGTGATGGAATTCAACTTTATTAAAGAAGGATAACAATCTTCTAGCATAATATTTGTAATGGATCAAGTTGGGGTGACGATTATCCTACTCTCCTTTAATGTGATTTATTACCAAAGCTAAATCGCCATACACATCTAGAATTTTAATTCCGAGATCAATAGCTTCCTCGAGACCCATGATGCACGCCTCATATTTTTCCATATTATTAGTACAATCAAATATCAACATTTCAATAAAAGGAATGTGTGATCCATGTGGAGTGACAATTATAGCACCAATTCCTTTACCATAAGCATTCACAGCTCCATCAAATATCATGCTCCAGCGAGATTCAGGACCAGGACCTTCCTCAGGCAATGGTTCATCACAATTTTTCACTTTCAGAAACATCACATCCTCATCAGGGGAATCATACTTCACAGAATGATAATCATCAACTGCTTGGTGAGCAAGATAATCTGCCAACACGCTACTTTTAATAGCTTTTTGAGTGCGGTATTCAAAGTCATAATCAGATAACAACATCTGCCAGCGGGAAATTCTCCCAGTAAGAGCAGGCTTTTCAAAAATGTACTTGATTGGATCCATTTTGGAGATCAATAAAGTAGTGTGATTCAACATATACTGCTGCAAACATTTTTCCGCCCAGGCCAAAGCATAACATGTCTTTTCCAGCATGGAATACCGTAACTCACAATCAATAAACTTTTTACTGAGATGATAAATGGCGTACTTTTTCTTCCCTGTTTCATCTTGTTGTCCCAGAATACAACCCATGGAGTTATCTAACACTGTCAGATACATAATCATTGGTCTTCTTTCAACAGGAGGGAGCAAGATAGGAGGTTCAAGAAGATATTCTTTAATACTTTTAAATGCCTTTTGGCAGTCATCTGTCCACACACAACCTTGATCTTTTTTTAACAACTTAAAGATCGGTTCGCACGTTGCAGTCATGTGGGAAATGAATCTGGAAATATAATTCAAACGTCTGAGGAACCCTCTGACTTGCTTTTCAGTTCTCGGTGCTGGAATTTCTTGAATTTCTTTGACTTTATCAGGGTCAACTTCAATCCCTCTCTGGCTAACAATGAAACCCAACAATTTCCCTGATCAAACACCGAAGGTACATTTATTTGGATTCAAGTGGAGACAATACTTCCTCAAATGCTGAAACAACTTTGACAAATCTTCTACATGCCCTTATTCAGTCTGGGATTTAGCAATCATATCATCAACATATACCTCAATTTCCTTGTGCATCAGATCATGGAATAGGGTTGTCATAGCCCTCTGGTACATTGCACCAACGTTCTTCAACCCGAAGGGCACCACTCTGTAACAGGATGTTCCCCAGGGTGTGATAAACGTTGTTTTTACCATGTCCTCAGGAGCCATCCTTATTTGATTATACATGGAAGATCCGTCCATGAACGAGAAAACATTGAATTTTGTTGTGCTATCTACTAACATATCAATGTGTGGCAATGAAAAAACATCTTTTGGACTATCTTTATTTAGATCTCTGTAATCTACGAACATGCGAACTTTTTCATCTTTTTTTGGTACTTGGACAATATTGGCAATGCATTAAGGGCAAACTGACGTCACAAGAAAACCGACATCTATATGCTTTAGAAATTCCTCTTTGATCTTCACTTCCATATCTGGGTGAGTTCTTCGCAACTTCTGTTTGATTGGCGGGCACTCTGGCTTCAGCGGAAAACGGTACTATACAATATCTGTATCTAGACCAGGCATATCTTAGTAAGACCAAGCAAAAATATCCACATACTCTTTCAACGTCTCAATCAACTTGCTCTTTACATCAGGATGTAACAATGCTCCGATCTTGACCTCCTTCGGATCTTCTTCTAAACCCAAATTGATTACTTCCAATAGCTCTTTATATGGCTGAATGGCATTCTCCTCGTGCTCAAGCAACCGTGAGACCTCTTCTGGAATCTCATCATAGTCTTCTTCTTCGGACCCATACACAGGACATTCAAAGTTGGGAGAGGGTGCAGGGTCATTGTATTCAACGGGTTTTTTAATTAATCTACACATATGATTTATGATTGCTTTTAGAAACTGACACATATAACAAGTGATCATGCAGATTGAATTTCAGTTATTATTTATTTTGAAAGGTTTTTTTTTTATTACCATTTTCCAAGAAAAATCAAAAAATAAAGACACAATTTGGGAAACAAAGACAACTTTTATTATTGATTTTAAAAATCAAAGCAAACAGATAAGCCCATACAATATTAACACTTTCACCTTGAGCAGAGTGAAAGCTTTTCAAAAATATTAACAAAAACAAATTACTTTGAAACATGTATGAAAGAGGGAACATCAATGGTGATCCAGTTCTGAACCCTAACTCTGTGCGTCACATAATTTGGCATTTCTGGCTCTGCTTCATCTTTCATAATGGCAATAATCCCGGAAGCAGCTGGACGAAGATAACCCCCGCTACGAAAGATGGCTTGATACTTGGCTGCAGCAGACTTCGACTTCATGCTCTTAACTTTATCATTCTTCAGAGAACCCTAATCTAGCTCTATTCTTGTTCACAGGTGGATCAACAATCTGTCCCCATACTTCACTATGGCCATTACGTATGACCTGCTGAGCATCCTTAAACGAAGCCATATAATTCTTATTTCGTCTTATATTATCAATGAATAAAGCTTGGAACTGGGTTCCAACAGCAACTTCATCTGCCTCCACAATGCTGAAAGATGACAAATGAGATATCAATAATGTCTATTCTCCATTTATAATTACCACTTTTCCTTCATGCACAAACTTCAACTTCTGGTGTAAAGTCGAAGTGACAGCCCCTGCCTCATGTATCCACGGCCATCCCAACAAGAAGCTATAAGCGGGTACAATATCCATGACCTGGAAAGTAATCTGAAGCAAATGTAGGCCTATGTAAATAGGTAAGTCCACTTCACCAATAACAGATTTCCTTGATCCATCAAACGCTTTCATAATAATGCCACTTAGGCGCATGGGAGTTCCTTGATATTTAAACTTCATAAGCTTTCTCCTTGGTATAACGTTCAATACAGATCCATTATCAATCATCACATTGGATAATGAATCATTCTTGCAGTTCATAGAGATGTGGAGGGCCAAATTTTGATTCCTTCCTTCATCGGGCAGTTCATTTTCATAGAAACTCAGGTTATTACATGATGTAAGGTTCCCTACCACACTTCTGAATTGGTCTACAGGCATATCACTTTCTACGAAGGCTTGGTCCAATACCCTCATCAAATATTCTCTGTGAGCAGAGAAGTTCATCAATAAATCCAAAATAGATAATTTTGAAGGAGTCTGCAGTAGCTGATCTACAATTTTGTAGTCGCTCATCTTGATTATCTTCAAAATATCATCCACTTCCTTTTCTAGCGTAGCCCCACTAGATTCACCTGTAGCCTTCTTGGGTTCAACATTTTCAACAATTCTCTTTCCAGCGCTAACATCTCCACGAACAACTGGTGTAAATACACGACTGCTGCGGGTCACTCTGCTAGTTTCAGCAATATTTCCAACATTAGCCATTGGTTGGATGGGAACTTACATGCCATCCTCTGAAATTGTAGCATTATATTTGTAGGGTACAACCTTGCCTGACTCGTACGGGATAGGACCCGGCAAACTAATCACCAATGGAGTAATAGATGGCTTGTTATGATATTCAACTTCAAAATGGGTAGGTGCACCAAAACAAGGCACAATAATATTTACTCCCTCTTTAACACATTCATTCATTACGGAGTCATCTCTGGAAAACATATCTTCATCTGAGGAGAAGAACTCATCCACAGAGGCATACTTGTCATCTGACTCTTCTTCAGCCAAACAAACCTCAATCTCATTAACCTCGTGGTAATCATCCCTTTGACCTGTAACCTTGATAGTTTCATTATCCAATAAAAAATTAATACCTTTCTGTTGTACCCCAAAATTTGCCCTCGCGCTTTTCCACAAGAAATCTCAGCTTCAAACATTTCCTGACTTCCCAAACTGGCTCAAGAATCAGACAAACGGACTTTTTTTGACAGTCAAGCAAAATTAGGATTTTACTGATTTTCAGAGCTTTGAATTGTTGCATACAGTGGGCTTAGGGCTTGATTGATTTGTGGTTCAATTTTGATCAAGCGAGCGTGATTTGGCATTTAATCGGGAATTAGGGTTTCATGGGCATGTTCTCAGAAGAATTTAAATTCCACAGCACTTTGCGGTTTATTTCAAGATTCAGATTAAAATCCGCGTTATCTTGGTCTAATCAGCAAAAGAGACATTGGTTTTGGATTCAGTACGTTTTGATTGGGCCAGTCAGATACAAGATGCAGTTTTGAATTCACAGTACTTTTGCATTTGATCAGTCCATTTAAGTTAATTGCTGCTTTGCTTTGGATGTGGGATAAGACAGGTTTATTGGACCAATGTTGTTTTATTTTAGTTATTTATTATTCTGAAATTAAATGATTGAATTTATTTTTCAATTGTTTTAATTCTAAGAATTTTAAATGAATAAATAAACAGATAATAAGGAAATTAGAATTAATTGGATAATTTGAATTTTATTGATATTTAAATTATTTACAAATTGTTGTTACAAATAATGATTTACATTTAATTTAAATATTACAATAGAATGAAAAAACTATCTTATTTTCTAAATACTCTTCATTCTTTACTCCGCTCCGGGATTCCATCTTTCATCTGCAAAAAGAACAAGAAAAGTCAGAAAACATTTAATTAAAAAAAAACAGTTAAAAGTTGCTCATCATTAGGGGCCACTGACTGGGATCAGTTGCCCTCTCTGCAAATCACGGGATTTCTCCCGGTTCACAGAGAGGGAAGATTATTTTTACTTCATGAAATGCAAATGCAAAAAAAATGCATAAGTTACAAATTCAAGCTGTCATGAAAAGATTTAGCCAAGATATCAAGGAAAAGGAAGTCAGCACACATAAACTGTCAAAAGAGATGAAGATGTAAAATGTAAAATGCAAGCAATCTAGAATCATCACTTCCCATCCAGGGCCCCTTCAGAAAAGTACAAACAAAAATCATATAAAATTTTCAAACTGTACTTTGAAGAGAGAGTAAAGAGAGATAAAGCAGTTCAGGTTAGGCATAGCAGTTCAGCAGCAGGCCAAGACAGTAAGGAAGACAGCAGAAAAAGATATACAAGCCTACAAGTCCACAAGCTCAGTACAGCAGACAGTAGGAGTTGAAATAGAAAAGGAAATATACAAGACAGTTCAGTAGCAGCAGGGCAGAAGTCAAAAGCCAGTACAAAGCAAGCATAGGCAAGGCCAAAGCAGTTCAGCAGGCAATTCAAAGAGAGATACACAAAGTCAACTCAGCAAAATACAAGGCAGTTCACAGCAGACAGTAGAGAGTGAATAGAAAATAGCTAACACAGTTTAGGCAACTCAGAATAGACAGAAGTAAGGTGAGAGAAGAGAGAAGTATGAAAAACTGTCAAGGCAAACACAGCTAGGTAGCTGCATCAAAATACCAACTCTGCCTCACCACAATACACATTAGGCAATATAGCAGTTCAGAAGATAAAAGAGATATATACAAGCTGAAGCAAAATCACAAAAAGATACAACATAAACTTGCAAAACTGAGTTGTCTAGAACCAGCATCCTCTCATATCCCAAAACATACAACATAAACTTGTAAAACTGAGTTGTCTAGAACCAGCATCCTCTCATATCCCAAAACATATAGCATAAACATACTAAGCTTATCAGAAAAAAAGAGAACCATGACCATCATCTGAACCTAACACATTCCAAGCCTCAACCTTCATGCTAAACCCACAAACCTGATAACATATTTCAAGCCTCAACCTTCATGCTAAACATACAAACCTCATGTCCAAACTTGCCTCACCATAACATACTGAACCAAGCACATACAAGCTAAAGTCTCAAACCAATACCATAACCTGAACAACCTCAAGCTTAAGCATCAGTGATAACCATAACTAAAACCAACCCAAGCCTACAACCCTGTGAAGCTGGACATCTCAAGTCACATAGCATCAAGTTCACAAACAAGCACGAGCAAATACTCAGACATATCATACTCAGGCAACAAAGACATCAAGGCAGCAATGTTCTAAAATACACAGGCAACAATCCAAGGCAACGCATTGTGGAAGAAGAAGATAAAAAGTGAATTTCAAGAAAGGTTTTTCAGGCAACATCAAGCATCATCATCAAAACCTTAATCATAAACAGGGAACGAAGTTACCAGGAAGGCATCAAAAGCAAGCATCAAGCTTCACCGCTCCGGCCTCCTCAACATCTCGCTCTCCGCCTCTCCTCCATCCCCTAAAAACAGGTAGCATTCTTCTTCCCCTTCACCTCATAAAACGAAAATAAAAAGCTCAGAATAATTCTACGCGAATCAGAAAGGAAAAGGAAAATATAAAACGTTTGGAACCAACCTTGTTTCAAGGGACGTGGCATCCTTGTCTTGGAGGGAAGAGAGCGTGAGGATGATGCTGGTGGCCGGAGACAATCGAATGCTCAGAATTTGCTAATCGGAGAAGACGAATACCACGAACGCGCCGCTGCTGACGAACCCTAATTTCGTTCCCAACTGAAACAATGGCCTAACCCTAATTCTGTTTCAAAACCTTGGGCCAGACCCGCTGCTAATCTCCTCTAAAGCCCAACAAGAAATCACCTCATTTTCTAATACTAAATCTTATTTTATAAAACACTAACTATTCTTTTCATTTTTATAAAAAACAATACATACTTTTTTTATATATAAAACACTAACCCTTTTCTTAACATTAACTCTTTTTTATTTTATTTTCTTTTCATAAACAATATTTCTTTTACTAATTTCATTCTATAAACAATGATTTTATTCTTTGTAAAAAATACTAACCTAAATAATAAAATACTTTTTATCATAAAATTAAGACATTTTTTTAGATAGTTATTTTATACATTTATGTTATATTAAAAATTAGTTTTATACATGTCATACAAATTAAATCTGAAAATACTTTTTCTTAATCAAAATATTTTTTATACACAATTAACTAAAAAAACATTTTTTTGAAATACATTTGTATATATTATCTTTTCTTTTTATATACATACATAATTAAATTGAAAATACCTCTTTTAATTAAAGCATGTTTGTACATATTATACGTAATTAAAATTAAACTTTTTAGTTAACATTCTTTTTGTACATAATTAACATATAAATCAAAATACAGATTAAAACGTATATCTAGGACAAAATCCTAATACGACTCAATTTCACATTTCGCACTTGTACATATTTACATTTACACAATACATATACATTTGCACTTACACAATATATTGCCCTATACACACTTTATCTTATATTTGTATATTTGATATTCATTTTGATCGCACATTCGATTTGGTTGTAAATTATTGGGTACTATAAGTCTCATCCCCTTGTACATTTATACCCCCACTCCCGGACATTATTTTGTAATAGCGTAGATTTACATTCCGCAATTTACAGTTTTCAATTATGCCATGGTTAGACCTAGGGTTTGTATGTACATAAAATCAAACGCTAGATAACCTAATACAAGATAAATGCATGTAATCAATACACAATCACACTTTCACCCCCCTAGGGTAATCCCACATGTTGCCTTCCAAAATGGGCCATGCTTGCACGTCGAATGTCTTTGGCAAAACAAAATCAAATGATCATAAGCCCCTCGATGACGCTTTCGAAAGTTGCCTAAACGAAATGATCATAGTCCCTTCAAAACAAATTGCCAAAGACACTTGGCATCATTGCATTCATGGTCTATGCGATGACCCGTGCCCGTCCCGAATAAACTTCCTAAAACGCAAGATTGCCCATCAATTTCAATGGTGGAACAAAATTGTTAAAAGGGGTTAAAACATGACAAAAACCTTTGAGTACAATAGGGTAGACATAACTTTTAGTTACTTGAGATCAAACTTGCAAAAAAAACATTTGCCTTCTTTCCAAAAAAAACCACAATCCACAACACTTTCAAACAAACTCTCAAAAACATTTGAAAACATCTTTTTGAAAAGATTCACACTTTTGTAAAACACTCAAACACGAGTCAAATACATTAGTTGCCTAAAACAAGGCATCTTTTTCTAAAACATTTTCAAAAAGCACCCACGCACACACCATTTTTCAAAGCAATCGAAAAACAAGGCAAGTGATCTAAAAAACCAAGTAACTAAGAGCCCATGGATAACCATGGATGAAAAGGGTGCTAATACCTTCCCTTTTCATAATCTACCCCCCGAACCCGCGAAATATCTCAAAAGGTTTTTGCTGTGCTTTTTAACCTTTCCTTTAGGATAAAATAAAAAGTCGGTGGCGACTCTTGCTAACCGCACAAGTGCGAATACGAATGCAAAACACTAGTCAGTTCTCCCACCGTATCACACTTTCCTTACAATTGAACATCCTCGGGAATCCCGACAGCAAATTCGGCAAGATCCATACTGATGTTCTACCTGACCAACCATGTGGCAGAAAGTAGCATGCAATTGTACAAGATCCTCATTCATATGTTCCACATCAAAGATTCTGAACTCTCCAGGTCATCCAGAAACCATGTTTACTTCCTCTTCATACTCTGCCCTAGGCCTGATTATGTGGATGAGGTCCTCATCCATCATCTCCTACAAATCAGCCTTTATCTTATCACAACCCTATATATTCGTACTGCAAATAGCACAACTGGCATGGTCATGCATATAATAGCTAAATTCACAGAGGTCTGCATGCATTTTTACCAAATCCCCTCTAAAAAAATTAATATCAAAAATCTGGAAATCGCCTGGACAACCGACCACCATGTTCACAGCATTTGCTCCTTCGTGCTTGGGCAAAGGATTATCTTTCACATTAGGGCCAACATCCTTGAAAGATAAGATACCAGACTTCACCAACTTTTGTACTTCAGTTTTCAAAGGATAGTAGTTCTCAACATTGTGCCCTGGTGCTCCCTGATGAAAAGCACATGTTTGGTCTGCCTTGTAATACCAATGCAACAGTGATGGTATAGTGGGAGGTGGTATGGTATGAACCAACTTCTTTTTAATTAACGTCGGGATTAATTATGTATAGCTCATAGGGATAGGTTCATACCTCTCCCTTCTCTGATTATACCCTTGATTCCCCTGATGGGATGGTCTCTGATAAGCAACGGGGGTTAGAGTTACACCAACAATTGGAGTTACTGAGGCGACTTGTTGATGACACTGGTAATTTCTTATAGGAGGATTAACCCTCCTCTCTTACATAACAACATTTGTATCTCCTTCCTTATTTTTGACAAAACCATAGGATGACTTCTTCTTACTTCCAGTACTTTCACTTTTTGTTAAACGACCGTCTCTTACAGCCTCTTCTAAATGGATACCCATGCCCACTATTTCAGTAAAGTCACTTGGCGCACTCGCTACCATCCTCTCATAGTAGAAAGCACCCAGGGTTTTCAGGAAAATCTTGGTCATCTCCTTCTCTTCCACAGGAGGAATCACTTGGGTGGATACTTCACGCCATCTCTGTGCATACTCTTTGAATGATTCCTTGTCCTTCTGGACCATGGCCCTGAGTTGATCACAGTCAGGCGCCATGTCTATATTGTATTTATATTGTCTGATAAATGCTTCTCCCAAGTCATTAAAAGTATGAATATTGATACTGTTGGTGTAAGCCCTAGAGGCCAATACTTTTGGTACTTGTATCGAATTATTTATTAATAATAAAAGGCATTTCTTTATTATGTTTGCTTTCCAAAATAATAAAGTCCCTAGAATGGTTTATTTGTTTAATGAAATGTTAGGTGTGACTTAATCATGAGATCCCATTAAACATAAGACACTATTCTTAAAGTATCCGTAGTCAAGCTTTAATGTGAAGTGGGATAACATTAAAGCATTAAGATTATTATGAAGATAGATTGATGATCACATCTCATGGATCATAGATAAGGAGTTATCAAGTCTTGACATAGGTATGAATATTAGGAGTAATATTTATACTGGATTGACCCGCTATGAGAATACTACATAAAATGTTATGCAAAGTGTCATAAGTTATTCTCATGATGATAATGGTGTATACCACCCTTCGACCTGAAACCACTATGGACCCTAGATGTAGAGTCAAGTACTTTATTGCTGATCAAACGTCATCCTTAACTGGATGACTATAAAGACGGTTGATGGGTACTTCACAAAGCATGCTAAGGGACATGAGTGATCTAGATGGAATTTGCTCATCCTGCATAACAGGATAAATGTCTAAGGGCCCAATATTGAACTGGACAAGGGTGACACAGTGTATGCCTTGTGTTCAATATAGACATGAGGGCAAAAGGGTAATTATACAACACAAATATTATCACGGAAAATGTTTGGTCAGATCACATGACATTTTCGTGACTTGGGTAATAGTGATGTGTTGCTAGATACCGCTCACTGTTTATTATATTAAATGTGTGATTTAATATAATTGCCAACGTCGCGAAAACCTACAGGGTCACACACATAAGGACAAGTTGATGAGAGATAGAATAAATAAGGAACACCGTAAGGTACGGTGCACTTAAGTGTAATATGAAAAGTGGTAAGGTACCACGTGGATAAGTGATATATGGTACATCATAAGGTATGATGTCCATAAGCTTAATTGGGCTTTTAGTTTATAGCCTTAATTGGGCTTTTAGCTTGTAGCCCACATGAGTGATTCTATAAATAGATCCCTTGTGATGAAGCAATTTCACTTGATGCAATTTCGTTTTTGATTCTCTCTCTCACTCAAGGTTTCCGTTCGTGATCAACTAGCACTGTGACCGGAAGCGATCTGTTCGTGTGGACTGAGTAGAGGTGTTGTTCTTCATCAACGCTCGTGATCACGATGTCAAAGGTCTGAATCACCACAAGAGATAAATATTTTTATCACTGACCATGCTCATTCGTAAGGATCGCTAAAGGAAAATTTTATATTCCGCTGCGTTTTTGATCGCAATTTTCCTTCAGATGTTGTCCAAACTCATATACCACTTCAACCCAGTATCAGTCAAACTATCCTTAAAAAAGTGAATCAACAAACGTTGATCATCAGTGTGGGTAGATATTCTTCTTACATACATAACAAGATGAGCACGAGGACAAGTGTTTCCATTGTACTTATCGAATTCTGGGACTTTAAACTTCACAGGTATATTGACATTTGGGACCAAGCATAAATCATTCACATTCTGCCCGAACAATTCTTTTCCCCTGAGGGCCTTCATCTCTCTCTGCATCTTGTCAAACTGATCTTGAAAATCATCCATTCTATCATAGAGACCTAAGACTTCACTTGGTGGAGGAAAAGGATGATACATATCATCATTAGCAAATGGAACCATATTCATCGAAGGGGTGCAGCAGGAGTAACATGCACGACAAGAGGTGCATGAGCAACAGTAGTCTGAACAACTGAGTAACTTGAGGATCAAGATTGAAACCTTTAGGCATAAAGTTCTCTGGCATTCCCCATGGATAACCTTAAGGCATGCAATTCCGAACAACAGCTGGAGTAGTAGACACAGGAACGGTCAGAGCTTCAGTAGTAACCTTTTTCTATTGAGGCTGAACACTCGTTGGCTGATTCTGAGCAGCCACCAGAGATTCCATCAGAGCAGTGAGGTTGGCCATGCCGACCTTCAGAGCATAAATTTCCTCGCGCAGCTCGCGATTCTCTTGTTCTAAGTTGTCCATCTTCCTTATGAAATTAGATCGAGTATTTTAATGGTGAGACAACTTGTTGAACGAAGTAAAGAAGCTCAGTAAGACACCGATATGCATAACAAATGCAAGAAATATGTGCAATATGATGTATGATGTGCAATGCACATGATTTATTTTATTATTAATATTTCAAGGGACTTAAAGATTTATAGACACATTGCAAATATCAAAGTAATAACACATTTGAAATACTGAAAATTTTTATTATAATAACTTCAAAGTGGATTACAAGTTTCAATAATCCCAAGTACAAGATGAAAATAAAGTCTAAAACACTAAGAAGTAAAGCTGATGGAGATCACTCTATACGCTGGTGCTTCCCTGTAAGCCTGGCAATCTGAGCCTTCAACCTCTGATTTTCTTCCGCATATCTGGTGGCAACCTCCTTCCAATCACCTGAATTAGGAAGTAAGCAACTAGCATCTGACTGAGGCTTAGGAGAAAACAAATACCCTTTCCTCTCCATGGTATCTATAGCTCGACACTCAAGAATATCAATCAAGTCGTCTTTCTCCTTCAAGTCTTCTCTATAGGAAATCTTTGAATTTTGGCACTTATTCTTTCAAGCACCCTTTTCTTGTTGCATCCTGACCAAAGCAAGTTGTACCTCTTTCACATCGTCTAATAAGGGAGGAGTGGTCTTCACAAACAAGTCAGGCATAGGTGTTTCCCGGGAATACAGAATCTTCGACTGAATATCTCTCGTTTGGACCCACTGAAGATAAGGCTCCAAAGAAACAACCCCCCTAAGTCCCAGATCTTTCCTACTCTTCCTATGAATGTGACGCCAGGCCTTCGCAATCTGCTCCCTAGCTCCCTTATGGTCTTCTCCCTCCTTTAGGAAGAAACTACTCAAATGAATACCATTTGGTTTATCCCTTATTGGATAACCAAGCTGTCATCGTGCAAGAATAGGGTTGTAGTTAATTCCTCCCTTTGTACCAAGAAGAGGTACACTGGGGAAACTACCACAATTGTCGACAATCTCTACATCATTGTAAGCCTGATGATACCAATCAATATCTGAGTGGGTAAGTTCCATGATCTTAGGAGCCCAACGAGGTTCCTTCCTAACATCCCAAAAAGCATCAGACTAAGGCATATTAGAAATAAACCACCGGTACAACAAAGGCGTACAATAGATAATCATCCCCCCGTGATAAGAATTCTGAAGATGAATATAGTAATAAGCATCACCCAACAATGTAGGAACTGGGTTTCCAATCATGAAGATCCTGATAACATTAACGTCAACAAACTTATCCACATTAGGAAATAAGAACAACCCGTAAGCAATTAGAGCAAAGATGGCCTCAAAAGCTACTGTACTCTTCATCTTGGCAAAGTAACAAGCTTTCTCCAATAAGAACTGAGATTGTAATCCTCTAACCCCTCCTTTAGTAGTCATATAGGCTTCAACCTCAGACTTCCACAGATGGATCAAAGCAACAATCTCGTGTGGTTTTGGCTCACCCTCCAAACCAGTAAAAGGAACATGATCGGTAATAGGTAAATCCAACAGATACGAATACTCCTTTGGTGTAGGCATCAACTGATAGTCAGGAAAAGTAAAGCAATGATACATCAGATCATAGAACTGGACCAAGGTCGAGAGAATACCCTCCTTCATCCTAAGCTTCATGAGAGGAATGATGGATCCATACTTCTTCCAAAAATCTGTAGAACACTCATTCTCGGGAATTAGATTGATCAACTCATCTATCTTGGGATCTTTGAAACTGTATTTTCTGGTCTTTCTTTTTCCAGAAACCATGGTCAAAAAGTACCTGAGATATTCACAAATGATCAACTTTCAAGTCCCTTGGAATGAAACTCTTCAAAAGATGCTTATGAGTGCATGGATGCATGATGCAATAATCACACACAAGATCACAAACATATGGTTCATAGGTTCAACGTCACGAGCATGAGGTCGAATATACTACCCATAAGGTATTGGTATAAAAGTTATCACCTGCCGAACAAGGTTCTAGAGGTTCCAAGAGTCTACATCCTTCCTTCGGATATTACCAACTTTCCAATTAACTCAGTAATTAGTAATGTTCTCAAGAAAAACTCGTCTGAGCGTAGTATCGCGTGACAACTATTTCCGTATTACTCCGTCATAGCTTCTGCACTACACCTAAAAGGCCAAGATGGATTAGGTATTCTACGGTCCTCAGCTTCAGCAGGCTCCCAGGTCGAAAGCAGCACGTCTTTCCGATTACTCGGTAAATGACACTACAGTCAAAGGGGTCTCCACTGAGTGGGGGATCTCATGCCTCTTTTTTTGGGATTACTCCCTCAAAGTTAGAAAGACTATACCTCCCATCCTATCTTAAAGTTTTCCCAAGTCCGGGTATAGGACTTATGTGAAATCACCAAGCATCCTGAAAACCAGGAAAATCCAGATAAACATATATAAAACATATAATATATAAACAAAAATAACACATATACAGATATAAACAAAGATAGGTTCAACCAACTTAAGGATGGACCAGCAAGAGGTCAATCTTCCCCAGTGAAGTTGCCATTTTTTTCTGTAGCAGTAGAAATGTTTAAGACTAAGCCATTGGATTGACTAGACTTATACAGATCAAAATAAAAATCTCCACCACACTTTATTATTTCCAAAGGAATGGGAAAGAGTGAATAACACCAAAAGAGGGGGAAAGATTAAAGGTAAGGGGGTTGGTTATGCAAAGGGAAGGTATTAGCATGCTAAGCATCTACAGTACTATGCAGGAACCTCTTTGAAAAATCTATATATTTTGCTATAAAATGTTGTATAAAAAATATATGGTGGAGGTGAGAAAAGAAATATTTTTTTTATGATTTTTGCATCTGCCGCGGTTGCGAACCTTTAGTGCCTACGTACCACCTTTCGTGCAATAGGGGATTAGGGTACACGTAGTTCATCTTTTAAAATTTTTAAAACATAAGTGTGTTGGTTAATTTTATGAGATAAGATATCATTGTCATTGTTCATGTGGAAAACATACTTACTACCCACAATCACGAGAAAGGATAATTTGCATCATCTTAAAGTGGAGGATATGGCTTGGATTTTAAAATCAACAATGCCTCACTCAACACCCAAGTGGAAAATATCTCACTTTACTATATATTGTAGAAGTATAGTTGTTTGCATCACTAGAAGGATTGACAAGAGTTTAATCTTTTGTGAAAAGTTTTAAAACATAAAGCCAAAGTGGCAAGAATGGTTTGAAATGAGATTGATGGGCTTTTAGTCTTCCCACAAAAAGTGTCAAGGTATTATTAAATTGATTAGAGTTTATTTATGAAAAGGTTTTGAAAATGCATGGACCTAGGTCCAAGTTTATTATGAAAGTGGTTCAAGTTTCAAAACAAGAAGAGTTTTAAAAAGGAGGAAGAAGATTTTTGAAATTAAAGAAGATGGGAGGAGAAGAAGAGACTATTCTAAAGCATAAGGTAAAAGCTAGGGATAAGAACCATCTAACCAACAAGAAGCTAACTCTTGACATTATGAGTCAAGATAGAATTCCCATTCTTTGGATTGAAACCAAGCAAGCAAAGATACTAGACCTCTTGAGAGAACCAAACTTCAAGTGTATTAAGTCTTCACAAAAATTAGACAGAGTAACGGCTGTATACGGGTGAAATCCAGATTATAAACTAAGTATGTAATCACAATAACCTGCACATAAAATTAAAAAACAACCCAATGTCTTGAGATAAACCTCAAGAACTCCATACAAAATATCAGTTAAGGTCACAAGGTCTCCAACATAGGCCAAGGTTTCTATTCCTAAGTCCAAGAAGTCCAATACTCCATAATGCCAAGGATAGTAACCAAATAGTCCAAGTATCATTAAAGCATTTTGTGGTTCATGTTGATTATTAGGTGTCTTAAAAATGAAAAGCTCAAGTGAGAAAAATAAAAATTACAAGAAAGTAAATGCTCAAGTGAGCAAAGATGAAAAATAGCATGAAATGTATGCTTAAAATAAATGGTACATAAAGCATAAAAATAAAAGCATAAAGTAAAAGTAATTGTTAATAATTAGTGATTAGTTGGATGACCATTTTGGAACTTGCATTTGGAACTCATTAGAGGATTGGTAGAACCAAAGCCTCCATACAACAAGTTTCATTTGCTTTTTGTCAAGTATATCATCCATTTTGGAATCCTAAAAAAAAGTAACATTTAATGATCAACGATATTTAAGTGATCCGCGTTGACCAAAATTGATGAAGATTCATTAGAGGATTGGTAGAACCAAAACCTCCACACAATGAATCTCAAGGTTATTGGATCAAAGAGATCAAATTAACATACTTGGGCTTGCAAACATAGGTTTGGGCCATGAATGATCATTTATTTGAATATGGACAAAATTTATCGCTATTTTAAGCAATCGTAAGTGGACTTATATATAAGTCGCACCTATTTTGAGGATGGTTGTGATCGGTGGAAATAGAACTGACTGTTTTTTAGCTGGTTCGCGAAATGTCGCGGTAAGCAAGAGTCGCCACCGTCTTTTATGTTCTCCAACATGGAAAGGACAAAAGCACAGCAAAATTCCTTATTCGAGAATGTTTCTCGGTTCGGGAGGTAGATTTATAAAAAGGGAAGGTGTTAGCACCCTTTCTATCCGTGGTTATCCACGGGCTCTTAGGTACTTGCTCTTATGTTTTCAAAAATTGTTTGCTTTTCAAGTGTATGTGGGTTTGAAAAAGTTTCGTTTGAAAAATTTCTAAGTAACTCTTGTATTTGTCCTCAAGAGTGTATGAAATATTTGTTTGAAAACTTTTTTGAAAGTGTCAGTGCGAAAAAGTTGTTTTGTTTGTTTTGAGAGAGCAAGTACCCATGAGAAATCTACCTACTCTAAGGAATTAGACTGTGTAAGAGTCCTTTAAACAGTACTATCCCACTATTGAGAAGTAGGTACCACCGTCATTGGAGTTATCCAGGTCAATTCGATTATTAGGGACATGTGTGGTCACCGAAGCAATAGTAGGACACCTTAGTGGTAACCCTAATGTCCTAGATCCTTTTATCCGAGGCAACCGTTTCGAGGCAACTGGATCTTTAGACAGGAGGGCGACCTCTAAAACACCCTATGCTTGACGACCACGTCGAGGCAACCAGTGAGGCGTACCCTAGGAGTGGCATGTGCATGTGTGTTGTTTTAGTTTATGTTTATCTTTGAACATGCATTTGTGAGCTACATATTGATTTTATTTGTCATATAAGTCTTTCATGCATTCTTAACAGTTAAGAGTGCGGAAAATAAATTGCGGAAAGGTAAATCTACGCTATTACAAGGCGCGGGTCTATACATCGCCAATAAACAAAACCCGTTTGGAAATAAATGCGAGAAAAGTAAAATAAAGCGGCAAAATCCTAATTAACTATTACATCCTCTGAGCAGATACATCAATATAATCAAAAAGGAATTAAAGCGTGAAAGAAATTAAATCGGGACGTCCTTAGGGTTTTGACCCTTTTTGAGAAAAGAATTGAATTCTGTCCTTTTTGCAATTAATTAAATATTAAACCTAAACCTAATTAATTAATTAAAAGAAAAAATGTTTTTGTGTTTTTTAAGTCTTTAATAAAAATAAAATAAAATAAAAGAAATTAAAAGTCAAAATAAAAAACCCTAATTCTAAGTTTGTTTTATTTATTGTAAAAAAATGTCAAAGTTAACCTAATTTAACTAATTTAATTAATTTACATTTTGTTTACCAAAATAATAATTAATAATGAAATTAATACATAATAAAAATATTTACATTTTTTAATTCTGAATTTATTATGAAAATTAATATTAATTATGTTAGTTAAATAAATAATAATATTAATAATAAAAATAGTTAGTTAAAAGAACATAAAAAAAAGCAATTAACCAGGGGGGGTGTTGACCCAAGAATGGAGGTTTTGTTTGCAGATTTCAGGCCCATTCAGCTTATGCCTGCGTTGACTTCTGGAATTGTCTGCGTGTGTATTGACCAGATAGCGTGGTGTTCCTCTTCTTTTGGCCTTTGGATTGCCGTTTAAGGACACATGGCACTTGGGATGTAGGAGTCCATGGTGGGACGCTCTGGATAGCCTGCATAGGAATACGTTATGAAAAATAATATAGAGCTTTTGGGGGACCTGGGAATCGAACCCAGGTCCCAATGATGAACGTCCAGCGCACAAACCACTACTCCACTCGCCTGCGTTTGATATTATAGTGGCCATTGAAAATAATATATAAAAACAAAACATAGGCTGTACAACAAAACAAACGCCCGCATTTTTTGAATATTCCAATGGCATGCTTACACATCTCGTCTTCTTCAGCTGGCCTGTAAAAATAAGAGTTAGATAGCGGGGGTTTTTAACCCCCACAATATGGAACGGCCAAAAATAGCGACTAGAGCTATGCTCTATAAATATGGCGCGATAGTCTTGTTCAGTTCGTATTGATCTCCTGAGTTCAACCATAGGCGTCATGAGGCTTAATTTTTCTTATATGGGAAAGCCCCAATTCAAAACCTCAAGAACCCTAAAATCTGTTAATGGCAAGTCACGATTCTGCGTGTTATAATGCAATTAAATCATGCCAAAAGCTTCCTGTGGATTCATACAATACAAAAAAAACAACAAATTGTGTTAATGATGCATGAAATATGGATTTCGATTCTGAGAAAGAAAGCTAAACCGTGAGTTTGTTCTGGATGTTTCCTTGAGTGTTAGCCCTTGGTTTCGATTGCAAAAGATTTCTGAGTGTCCCAGCAACGTGTTTGAATCCTTAAATTGCCTTGAGAGGGCCTGGAAGTGAGAAAACAGTTTTGACTTTTTTTTCTTGATTTTTAAATATTGGCTATGGTGTTTCTTGCAGCAATCTCACGTTCACAGCATTAGGGTTAGGTTCAGCATATATAGTAGCATGGAATTAGGGTACAATCTTGCCAAGAAATCAATTGTATTGAAGTTTCAATATTTGATTGGAAATCAAATAATTTTCAATCTTTTTGATTGATAAAACTTGCCAAACATGGAGATTTTTGTCTCTTTGATTGATGCACGAATTTTCCAGCTTGCCCTGAGTTTATTTGCTTCACAAAAGATTTGAAAAAACATATCTTGGTATTTTCCTACAATTAAATGAATTAAATGAATTAATAATCAATTAAAAATCCAATTAATTAATAAAAATAATAAAATAACTCAATTTAATCTCAATGGGTCGTGCATAAGCCTTGGACAATGTTTCAAGAAGAAATTTGAGGCCCATTAGCAAAAATGATGTGTTTTGAGCAAAGTTGACTTTTGCAAATTCACAAAAATTTCCCAACTTCTCCAATGTATATCTTGCTCAATTTTGATCATGTGAACATGTTCTTGGACATTTTGGAAAGGTATTGAAGTCCTCTAACCAATTCCTTTGGTCCCATGTCCTTTGGATTTACCAATCTCAAGTTATGGTCATTGACTTAAAGTGCATTTTTGTTGACTTTTGAAAAGGACCTATAATGTAGAAATCGATAACTTTTTGTGAGAGCATTTCTTGGACTTGGAATGTGAAGATGAGTTGTAGGAAATGTCATCCCCTTCAAAATGAGCATTGGATGGGAGTTTTCTGATGAACCATGAAAAAGTTATGCTTTGGTCAAATTACAGTTGACTTTTCAACTGTCCCAAAATAACAACTTTTGCATCTTTGATGATTTTTGAGCCATTCTTGTGGAATCATGATCAAGACTTGATCAAATGATGATTGTGGCTTCAAAATAAGATGTTGACCAAAATTTTTGACTTTTGACTGCCAAATGACCATTTTACCCCTACAGTTGATTGTGAACCAAATGGGACTTTTGACTCTTCAATTTGATGTTGTGAGTCTTGCAACTTGGTATGTAGATGCTTGACAATGTATATGGGTACATGGGACTTGATTGGACCACTGAAAACCACAAATTCCTTGCAAGAACCAAAACCCTAATTTTGACTGTGTTAGGAGGCAATTGGACTGTGCAACCCTTGAGGAATTTTGAGCCATTTGAATATAATTCTTGTTAAATCTTGAAGAATATGGGAGGGCAAATTTTGGGGTACAACAGTTGCCCCTGTTCAATCTTCTTAGACCTGAGGATGTAGATTGGCTTGCGTGCCTTTCGTGATCCGAAGGTGGAAGATGATTGAATACTAAAGTGCCCAGAAATTTGCACTCACATGGTGCAGTATCAGCAATGTGATGTCGGGAATGGGCTTATGGATGCCATTTGGAGATGGATGGATGGATAGGAGGATGGGCTTATAGATTCCATCTGGAAGTGTGACAGAACCTTGTCGGGAATGGTCTTATAGATGCCATTTGGAAGTGTAATAGATAGTTGTGGAGATGGGCTTAAAGATGCCATCGGGAGATTGTCGATCGCGTAAGAGATTCCTTAGCGTGAACTTGCATACCTGAGAAAGAAAGATAATATCCTGGCCTGTTACAGGGGTTGATCTTCAAACTCTTCATGCAGATATGCCCTGGCTAGATACAGGTATCGAATCTGTGATTAGTCGTCTATAGATATGCCCTGACTGGATACAGGTATCGAATCTATAAACTCTTCATGCAGATATGCCCTGGTTGGGTACAGGTATCGAATCCACAATCAATCACTCACAGATATGCCCTGGCTAGATACAGGTATCGAATCTGGAACTTCAATAGGTTGACGGGTTGTCTCTACTGACAGATTATCTCAGAAAAATCTTTAAGGATCAATTTAACTGAACCAGAGGAGGTTTTGTCTTCTTTGACGAGTTGTCTTTATGGACATGTTGTCTTCAACGATGGGTTGTCTTTATGGACATGTTGTCTTCAACGACGGGTTGTCTATAACGACGGGTGTCTATAACGACGGGTGTCTATAACGATGGGTGTCTATATTGACGGGTGTCTACATGACGGGTGTCTATAACGACGGGTGTCTATAACGACGAGTGTCTATAACGACGGGTGTCTATAACGACGGGTGTCTATAATGACGGGTGTCTATAACGACGGGTGTCTATAACGACGGGTGTCTATAACGACGGGTGTCTATAACGACGGGTGTCTATAACGACGGGTGTCTATAACGACGGGTGTCTATAACGACGGGTTTCTATAACGACGGGTGTCTATAATGATGGGTTTCTATAACGACGGGTGTCTATAACGACGGGTGTCTATAACGACGGGTGTCTATAACGACGAGTGTCTATAACGACGGGTGTCTATAACGACGGGTGTCTATAACGACGGGTGTCTATAACGACGGTGTCTATAACGACGGGTGTCTATAACAACGGGTGTCTATAACGTCGGGTGTCTATAACGACGGGTGTCTATAACGACGGGTGTCTATAACGACGGGTGTCTATAACGACGGGTGTCTATAACGACGGGTGTCTATAACGACGGGTGTCTATAATGACGGGTGTCTATAACAACGGGTGTCTATAACGACGGGTGTCTATAACGACGGGTGTCTATAACGACGGGTGTCTATAACGACGGGTGTCTATAATGACGGGGTGTCTTCAATGACGGGTTCTCTTCAATGACGGGAATTAATTTAACTGGACTTGTCTTCTTTGACTAGATTGGTCTCTTTTGACTGTATTTGTCTACTTTTGGTGTATTTGTCTATTTTGACATAGCTGATCATTTAACTGTATCCTTCCTGAAAGGTAAAGGTCAGTCATATGTAATGCATGATATGGATCAAGCAATGATATTCTCGACATAAATGAGATTGTATAATATGATGCGTATATGCATGTATCATGATGTATAACAATGTGATGTTTATGAATGTATCTTCATTTGGGAAAATAAATCCTTGACGAATGCCGGGAGTTTGTTGAATCCTGGGCTGATGCTGAAGAGTAGAGTTCTTCATTTCCGCTGGGGATGATGGTTGCAAGAATAAACCGGTAGGAGAAGATGACTCCGTTGGGAAATAAACCTGTTGGAGAGATTACTCTACGGGGAATTACTCTGTGGGAAGAGATACTTCGCTGAGAATTTGATGATAACTCCGCTGGGGATTCCGTTGATAAGTTATGTTGGAAGATTTGATGAACTCCGCTGGGGGATAGGAAGAACCTCGCCAAGGACGGTCTTTCCGTGGTAATTAGCTGAGGATAACCCAGTTATAAGCTCTGGTGGGGAATAACCTTTGAATATGGTCGGGGAGAGATATGTACTCTGCTGGGGACAAGCTTCCAGAATCTACTAGGGATAAGCTTCCAGAACCTACTGGGGAGGATGATTCAACTCTCCTGGGGAAACTTTTGAACTGTACTGGGGGAATGGCTCCACTGGGGTGTCTGTATTCCGCCGGGGAACAATCTTATATTAAGACTGCCGGTGATGCTTGCTTAGGAACACCTGTATACTCCGCTGGGGAATATTGAGATCTTCTGGGGGTACCCAACTTCTTTAAGGCTGACAGTAGATTTACTCTGCTTGGGGAGAGTATTGCTGACTTGCTGGAGATACTGTGCCTTTCAGGGTTGATGGGAGACCAACTCTGCTTGAGGAGAGTATTGCTGAAATCTGTCTTACTCTGTGGAGAGTGGAGATATATTCTTCAGCCGAACCTACCTTGGTACCTCGGTGGACAGAGTAACTTGTACAGTTCGGACAATTCTTATTGCCCCAGTTTCTGCAGGAGAAGGTAGGCCTATGAGGTGCTCGATAACTGCCGATTGACAAATCTTCTTTTGGTAGACAAGTGACGAGATGACGGGACATAGTCGTACGCTTTGATCCCTAATTTTTGCCTGGACCGCCCTTTCGAGTTTTCTGCCCACCGGGATACCCATTTTTGCCCAAGCCGCCTTTTCAGGTTTTCGACTTGCCGGGTGTACAATTTTTCATTTTCATCCCTCATTTTTGCCCGAACCCTTTTGGTTCGCCGGGAAGCCCTTATTTTTTGCCTAGGTGTGTCAACCTAGCGGGTCTTTGATGGTGCGTAGTATTTTTTGACTATGTCCACGTTCTCAGAGTGCAGGGAACTGTCAGTAGAGTAGTGTTTCCATACTACCAGAAGATGTCTGACTATGCAAGATTCGTTGCGGGAATCCCTATCTAATGCCCCAAGTGATTCAGGCGGAGATTTGCCCCTTGGCTGTTTGGCATTTTGAGAGATTCTCTGAATCTTGACTTAACTGCCCCAGATGATGGACCATGATCATGTCTGCCCCTTGGTTGGAAGTGCTTCTATTCATTAGATATTCGTCGTGCGAATTTCTCTGCTGTTCGAACAAAAAGTTATATGCAAACAATGTTATTTTAAAAATGCAAAGCTTATGTCTGTCTTGAAGCTTTTTGAAAATGCAGTTTTTTAAATTAAAACAAGCAAATTTTTGTAAAATGTGATGTCAACTCGAGATTCTACAGCGAGCCTTAAGGAGTCAGGATACCTTTGTAACAATATGCTTTCGAACTAACCCATGCTTCAGCTAGGACTTTTAAGGGTTGTAGCGTGGCCTGGTTCACGGTTTAAGAAACAAAGGATAAAGGCTCAAAGTTCATTTGTACCCACCCGCTCTTCGTGATGTTCTTCAAACCTAAACTCAGCTGATCGTGCGTTAGACCTTGTTTGAGTCTTTGCTTTGATATTCCAGTGATGGTTCGGATGTTGACAATTTATTTTGAATAGGCAGTCATTTAGTTTTTGTTGAGGGTTTGTAGGACCTCTTTCTTTTTGATTGCGTTATCCCTGTCTTTTGCCTGAACTGTTTCTTTTTGTATTTACAATCAGCGGGATGCCCCAGTTTTGTAAGTCTCCTTCATAGGTTTTGACTTATTGGGCGTTTGTTTTGAAAGATAATGACTGCCTGTCTTTATGATTATTCGGAACCATCCTGGTCTTTTGTTTCAGAGGGACTCCTTTGATGTCATTTCGTGCACCTGGATTAACTGAGAGAACTACCCTGCCCCAGGTTATGATTAAGGGTTTTAATTTTTTGTGAAAAGAAAAAACTCCTACTTCTTTGGCTCGAAGGGGTTGACGAGGGATTATCTTCCTTATAACTCCAGTGTTTAGGAATTGAAACAATGCCTGTACCTCATCAGCGGGGTCTGTTCAAAAGCATACTGTAATGATCGTGGTATCGTTTTCATCATCCTCCCTCAAGAGGCTTAGAATTTTTTTAATCGAGAGTTTGATCATCACAAAAATATGAAAACAATTTGCATATAGTGAATACGAAATAATTACTTCAAAACAGACATGTGTAATGCATTAATGAAATAACAACGTTTGACATGAATAAAATATTTAAACAATCAAAGAGAAATACAACTTGAACATTCAAATGAACAAAAGTTTTTTTTCCAATCCTAGCCATGTTTTGGCAAGGGAGCAGTGATCACATTGGGAGTCTCTGGCGCTTCGAACTCGACCTCCTTTGCATCGATCAGGTCCTGAACCTTGTTCCTCAAAGTCCAACAATCATCTGTAGCATGCCCCGGGCTGTCAGAATGATAAGCGCAGCAGGCGTTGGGATTGTACCTGGAAGGTGTCCTGTTGGGATTCTTTGGAGGGCCCCTGAGAGTTACCAAATTGGTCTCCAGCAACTGTGGAAATATCTGGGACAAGGTCATGCTGAGTGGAGTGAACTGCCTTTTAGGTCTCTCTTCTCTTTGTTGATTGTGACGCTGAGGAGCACCATCCTGTTTTGAAATAACTACCGCGTTGACAGCTTGGTGGTATTCGGACCTATTCTGCGCTCTTGAACCATAGACAACACTAGATTCTTTCTTGGATGGTTTCTTCTCAGTGTTCGAGGAGTCACTATTCTGTATCTTCCCAGACTTGATACCAGCTTCGATCCTTTCACCAGTCAAGATTAGATCTGTAAACCCAGCAGAGAAATTCCCAATCAGATGGTTGAAGAACGGACCAGACAGGGTCCCCAGGAACATATCAACGAGCTCACGGTCAGTCAGAGGTGGCTGCACCCTTCCAGCAAGGTCTCTCCACTTTTGTGCATATTCCTTGAATCCTTCACCCGTCCCTAGTGACATACCCTGGAGTTGGGTACGCGTAGGAGTGAGGTCGGAATTATACTGATATTGCTTGTAGAAGGCAGTAGCAAGGTCCTCCCAGTTGCAGATGTTGGCTCCTTCCAACTGATAGAACCACTCGAGTTGAGTCCCTGACAGACTGTCCTGAAAGAAGTGAATCCACAAATTCTTGTCTGCCGTGTAGGGCTGGATCTTCCTTATGTATGAACGGAGGTGCAACTTAGGACATGAAGCTCCGTCATATTTGGCAAAGGCAGGCGCCTGGAACTTATGTGGGATCACCACCCCAGAGGACAGACCAAGATTTTCGAAGTCCAGACCGGGCACCTTCTGTATCTCCATAGCACTTAACCGATCTTCGAGCTGTTTGTACTTATCCTCAGCAGGAGGGTACTGTTCATCATTGAAAACTATCTCGTTGTCCGAGACCACGGGACTAGGAACCCTTCCCCCTTGTGGGCTGTCCTTCCCAACAGATGGGGTAGTCAGCTCAGCCTCATTTTGTGATCCATTCCCAGATCTGCGTCTAGGGTTGAACAACACAGTCCTCTTCTTCTTCTTCTTCTTCATAAGCAGAGTCTTCAACTCTTGTTGACCCTGGGCTAGGCTCATAACCAACTCCTGGAACTAGGCATTCTGGGCCTGGAGGGCCTTGATAGCTTGTTCATTGGATGATTCAGGATTCATGATGATTGCTGAAATAAACAGTGAAGAAGGTAAGTGACCTGTAAAAGGGTACCTGTAATGCAATGATATGTATGTATATGTATGCAATGTTTTCAAGGATCTCGCGGGGTAAACAAGGAAATTGTTAGAATCTAGTAGCTTGATTGAGGGAACTTCATGTTGTTGAGAGTCCTTCTTCAAGAGTCAAGGCTCACCATATCGAGTGGGTCATAGCCCCTGACTGAAGTTATCATGTTTGACCTCCACACAGCCTTGGCTAGAGGAAAATAAATCCCCTTTTCCCCTTGTTAGACAGTTGGTTCATCATGACCTGCATCACAAGCCCTTGAGATCCTTGAAATGGATTAGTCCTTATGCAGGATGTATGCAATGGTATGATGGTATGATGTTATGCTATTCGTGGAGTGACGTAAATAAACCCTGTTATAAGCCCAGATTAAGGACTGTAAACAAAACCTGCATGGAACTCACGTGTCAGATAACAAGAAGGTGCAAGTAGTTCAAGTTTGAGGGAACATAAGTCACACAAGAAAACCCTTAGAGTTCAGGCCAGCATGAGGTTCAGGTACTACCCTCTTGAAGTTGGTGGGCTCAAAATTTGTCCTATCGAAAGTAACCGGGTTCTAAGGAGCTCAATATCATTGGGTTTTTTCTATGTTCATTGTTTTGATTTAGCCACTGAACTGGCGATCAAAATATTCCAAGAAAACGACCCTCAATGAGTGTAGTATCGAGTATCGACCAACTTCGGACTGCACCAAAGTCGGTCATCTCACTACCCCTAAAGAGGCCAGGATGGTCAAGTAAGGTTCCTAAGGTCAGTTGATGTTTCACGACACCACGCGGCAGCCCCGTACTCTCTTTGACTTGACTCAAGGGTTACCGATACTCACCAAAGTTCCACATCAACGTAGCAACTGCTTCAACCGTGTCGGTATACCCCGCACAATTCCCTCACAGTTTGTTGCTACCTAAAAGGTATCCCCCAGATCCGGGTTAGGATCTATAAAAATCCAAAACAGGCCCACAATTTTAAAGCAAACAGAACTAGCAATTGAAAACATAAGTATTATCTAATCCTAAGGTACACCTCACTTTATAATATCCTCAGCAGAGTCGCCAGTTCTGTGATCGGTGGAAATAGAACTGACTGTTTTTTAGCTGGTTCGCGAAATGTCGCGGTAAGCAAGAGTCGCCACCGTCTTTTATGTTCTCCAACATGGAAAGGACAAAAGCACAGCAAAATTCCTTATTCGAGAATGTTTCTCGGTTCGGGAGGTAGATTTATAAAAAGGGAAGGTGTTAGCACCCTTTCTATCCGTGGTTATCCACGGGCTCTTAGGTACTTGCTCTTATGTTTTCAAAAATTATTTGCTTTTCAAGTGTATGTAGGTTTGAAAAAGTTTCGTTTGAAAATTTTCTAAGTAACTCTTGTATCTGTCCTCATGAGTGTATGAAATATTTGTTTGAAAACTTTTTTGAAAGTGTCAGTGCGAAAAAGTTGTTTTGTTTGTTTTGAGAGAGCAAGTACCCATGAGAAATCTACCTACTCTAAGGAATTAGGCTGTGTAAGAGTCCTTTAGACAGTACTATCCCACTATTGAGAAGTAGGTAGCACCGTCATTGGAGTTATCCGGGTTAATTCGATTATTAGGGACATGTGTGGTCACCGAAGCAATAGTAGGACACCTTAGTGGTAACCCTAATGTCCTAGATCCTTTTATCCGAGGCAACCGTTTCGAGGCAACTGGATCTTTAGACAGGAGGGTGACCTCTAAAACACCCTATGCTTGACGACCACGTCGAGGCAACCAGTGAGGCGTACCCTAGGAGTGGCATGTGCATGTGTGTTGTTTTAGTTTATGTTTATCTTTGAACATGCATTTGTGAGCTACGGATTGATTTTATTTGTCATATAAGTCTTTCATGCATTTTTAACAGTTAAGAGAGCGGAAAATAAATTGCGGAAAGGTAAATCTACGCTATTACAAGGCGCGGGTCTATACATCGCCAAAAAACAAAACCCGTTTGGAAATAAATGCGAGAAAAGTAAAATAAAGCAGAAAAATCCTAATTAACTATTACATCCTCTGAGCAGATACATCAATATAATCAAAAAGGAATTAAAGCGCGAAAGAAATTAAATCGGGACGTCCTTAGGGTTTTGACCCTTTTTGAGAAAAGAATTGAATTTTGTCCTTTTTGCAATTAATTAAATATTAAACCTAAACCTAATTAATTAATTAAAAGAAAAAATGTTTTTGTGTTTTTTAAGTCTTTAATAAAAAATAAATAAAATAAAAGAAATTAAAAGTCAAAAGAAAAAACCCTAATTATAAGTTTGTTTTATTTATTGTAAAAAAATGTCAAAGTTAACCTAATTTAACTAATTTAATTAATTTATATTTTATTTACCAAAATAATAATTAATAATGAAATTAATACATAATAAAAATATTTACATTTTTTAATTCTGAATTTATTATGAAAATTAATATTAATTATGTTAGTTAAATAAATAATAATATTAATAATAAAAATAGTTAGTTAAAAGAACATAAAAAAGCAATTAACCAGGGGGGTGTTAACCCAATAATGGAGGTTTTGTTTGCAGATTTCAGGCCCATTAAGCTTAAGCCTGCGTTGACTTCTGGAATTGTCTGCGTGTGCATTGACCAGATAGCGTGGTGTTCCTCTTCTTTTGGCCTTTGGATTGCCGTTTAAGGACACATGGCACTTGGGATGTAGGAGTCCATGGTGGGACGCTCTAGATAGCCTGCATAGGAATACGTTATGAAAAATAATATAGAGCTTTTGGGGGACCTGGGAATCGAACCCTAGGTCCCAATGATGAACGTCCAGCGCACCAACCACTACTCCACTCGCCTGCGTTTGATATTATAGTGGCCATTGAAAATAATATATAAAAACAAAACATAGGTTGTACAACAAAACAAACGCGCGCATTTTTTGAATATTCCAATGGCATGCTTACACGTCTCGTCTTCTTCACATGGCCTGTAAAAAAAAGAGTTAGATAGCGGGGGTTTTTAACCCCCACAATATGGAACGGCCAAAAATAGCGACTAGAGCTATGCTCTATATAAATATGGCGCGATAGTCTTGTTCAGTTCGTATTGATCTCCTGAGTTCAACCATAGGCGTCATGAGGCTTAGTTTTTCTTGTATGGGAAATGCCCAATTCAAAACCTCAAGAACCCTAAAATTTGTTAATGGCAAGTCACGATTCTGCGTGTTATAATGCAATTAAATCATGCCAAAAGCTTCCTGTGGATTCATACAATACAAAACAAACAACAAATTATGTTAATGATGCATGAAATATGGATTTCAATTCTGAGAAAGAAAGCTAAACCGTGAGTTTGTTCTGGACGTTTCCTTGAGTGTTAGCCCTTGGTTTCGATTGCAAAAGATTTCTGAGTGTCCCAGTAACGTGTTTAAATCCTTAAATTGCCTTGAGAGGGCCTGGAAGTGAGAAAACAGTTTTGACTTTTTTTCTTGATTTTTCAATATTGGCTATGGTGTTTCTTGCAGCAATCTCACGTTCACAGCATTAGGGTTAGGTTCAGCATATATAGTAGCATGGAATTAGGGTACAATCTTGCCAAGAAATCCATTGTATTGAAGTTTCAATATTTGATTGGAAATTAAATAATTTTCAATCTTTTTGATTGATAAAACTTGCCAAACATGGAGATTTTTGTCTCTTTGATTGATGCACGAATTTGCCAGCTTGCCCTGAGTTTATTTGCTTCACAAAAGATTTGAAAAAACATATCTTGGTATTTTCCTACAATTAAATGAATTAAATGAATTAATAATCAATTAAAAATCCAATTAATTAATAAAAATAAGAAAATAACTCAATTTAATCTCAATGGGTCGTGCATAAGCCTTGGAAAATGTTTCAAGAAGAAATTTAACGCCCATTAGCAAAAATGATGTGTTTTGAGCAAAGTTGACTTTTGCAAATTCACAAAACTTTCCCAACTTCTCCAATGCATATCTTGTTCAATTTTGATCATATGAACATGTTCTTTGACATTTTGGAAAGGTCTTGAAGTCCTCTAACCAATGCCTTTGGTCCCATGTCATTTGGATTTACCAATCTCAAGTTATGGTCTTTGACTTAAAGTGCATTTTTGTTGACTTTTGAAAAGGACCTATAATGTAGAAATCGATAACTTTTTGTGAGAGCATTTCTTGGAATTGGAATGTGAATATGAGTTGTAGGAAATGTCATCCCCTTCAAAATGAGCATTGGATGGGATTTTTCTGATAAACCATGAAAAAGTTATGCTTTGGTCAAATTACAGTTGACTTTTCAACTGTCCCAAAATAGCAACTTTTGCATCTTTGATGATTTTTGAGCCATTCTTGTGGAATCATGATCAAGACTTGATCAAATAATAATTGTGGCTTCAAAATAAGATGTTGACCAAAAATTTTGACTTTTGACTTCCAAATGACCATTTTACCCCTACAGTTGATTGTGAACCAAATGGGACTTTTGACTGTGCAATTTGATGATGTGAGTCTTGCAACTTGGTATGTAGATGCTTGACAATGTATATGGGCACATGGGACTTGATTGAACCACTGAAAACCACAAATTCCTTGCAAGAACCAAAACCCTAATTTTGATTGTGTTAGGAGGCAATTGGACTGTGCAACCCTTGAGGAATCTTGAGCCATTTGAATATGATTCTTGTTAAATCTTGAAGAATATGGGAGGGCAAATTTTGGGGTACAATAATGGTCAATAACAATCTATGCACCATTTGTTTTGAGACATTATATAAAGATCATGCTCCAATAACATTTAATGCAATAAGAAAGGGGTGAGATGAAGAGGGGTGAGAAAGAATATACAAACCACATTTGAATTAAATTTTAATCAAACTATTATTAAAATCATTCATCCATTTTTATGGAGTTAGACTCAACACCATTGATCCAATGATGTTAATAAAATTCATGATAAAAAATTCAACCCAAGATCAGCCAGAAAATAATCACAAAATAATATTATATATATATATATATATATATATATATATATATATATATATATATATATATATATATATATATATATATATATATATATATATATATATATATATATATATATATATATATATATATATATATATATATATATATATATATATATATATATATATATATATATATATATATATATATATATATATATATATATATATATATATATATATATATATATATATATATATATATATATATATATATATATATATATATATATATATATATATATATATATATATATATATATATATAAAGAGTTTAAAAATGTTTTAAAATAGAAATAAGAGAGAAAAATATCAATTATATTCAAATTAATTAAGAAAAATTAAGTAAGACCATAGAAAAATTAGAAATGAACTCAAATATTTTTATAAAATTTTTGGTAATTTGTTAAAGTCAGAAACTATTTTTTAATTAAAAGAAATGAGTAAAATAAACCAAAAATGATAAAAATTAACAAAATTAGAAATAAAAAATAAATGAGGTCACCAATATTTGTCACAATATCATTGAATCATTCCATATTTTTTTCCAGAATTTAAAAATGCATAAAAGTATTTTTAAACATTTAAAATAATTCATATAAAATGAAAATTTATAAAAAATATCAAAACACAAAATGAAATTGTAAAAAAAAGAAAAATCAGAAAGAGAAAAACCAAAAATATTTTTCATAATTTTTTTACATTTTTTGGACTTAAAATGAATTTTCTAGTATTTTTTGAAGTTTAAATCAATTAAAATAAAAATCAGAAAATAAAATATCAAAACAAAAAAATATGGGCCATCTGATCATTGTCAAAACACGTTAGTAAACATATCAAGTGGACCTGGTGCATTGTGCATGTTATGGACTTTAGTGAACAAAACACTAAATCACTAATTAAATCAGAAATTCAAAAAGAACAAATGGCACGCCATCATTGGTTGGAAGATGACACGTTGGCCATCTTTAACCTCCAGCTAACGTAAAACGCAAGTCTCTCAAACTGTAAAATCAGAAGCTCAGACCTATACCATTCGCTTCGTCTCATCAAGACGAAAACAACCACACCTTCGCGAAAAATTTATATAAACTGTAGCTCAAGCAATTTAGAAGGAAAGTTTTGAAAAGTAATTTGAAATTTCATGGTCCAAATGTGTTTCCATTTAAAAGCAAGTGTAACGACTAGAACCAGGGCAATGAGAGCTTCACAATGATATCAAAGTTTGAGAGAATTGGTGAAGGAATCTACCTATTGAAGTTGAGTTACAGAGCTCTGAAACTGGACTTCTATGGATCAATATAGGTCACAATTCTTGAAGGTAATTGTATGGTTAGCTTCAGGGAAGATCAAGGAAGGTGAATTGATAGAAAAAATGGATTGAAAAAGGCTTGAACACTGATTTCGAAGTTTCAGACTAGTGAGTTATGGAGCAAGTTTGGCAGGGTGATTTTGGTTGTTCAAGCTTGAGGAAATGAATGAGGGATGACCTTTTATTTATAGGGAATCAAATGGAATGTTCAAGCGTGTGAAATGATGAAGTTTGGAGGGAAATCGTGTGAAGTTGCAAACAAGAAAAGGGTGACTTCTATTTTGATAAAAACTCATCCAAACTTTGCGTTTTAATGTGATAACCACTCCTAGAGGTTCACTAAACATGTTTATAAGCAAAAGCGCACAGAAAAAATGTGCTTAGAAGCTAAATCAGGGATTTCAAATTCTGACTTTTGAAGAAACATCAGTTTCAAGTTACCAATTTCAAAACAATGGCATTTTCAACTCAAGGGGTCTTAGGGTATGATTCTTGATGATTTAGAAACATGAGATTACAAGCTTTGCAATGGGAAAATAATGGAATCAAATGGATGTTTGAGCTAAAATTTGCAATGAGTCAAAGTTGGGAAAAAAGGTTGACTTTCCATACTTAGAAATATTTCAAGTTTTTCTTCAAAAGTGACCTATAATGTTTTGCATCCAAACATGGCCTTCATATTGGAATTTGCTCTTGATCAAAAAATATGGAATGAAATAGACCTCTTGAATGACATTTTGAAACTTGAACCATTCAAAATCTCTAAAAATTGAGAGAGTTGTGAATTGTTGAAGTTGGCAAAAAATCATGAAATGACCTATAATCTTTTGTGTCCTTAGGGCATCTTCCATCCATTTTCTCACTTTGCACATAAAAGAAGTAATAAATTTAACATCCTCAAGATCATTGTGAAAAAATATTGGGCTCAAGATTATAAAAACTTACCAAGTTATGATCATTTGAAGTCACACATGGGAAGTTGGGGGTTCATCTGGAGAACTTGTAATCTTTATTCATCATCAAGTTTCTTCCACATGAAAAATCCTTGAAACTTTTGAAGTGATTTGTGGGTAACCCTTTGAATAGAAGGATGTTTTTGGAATTACTTAAAAATACAAAAAGATGAGAAAGATATACTTCTCTGAAGTTCAAAACCCTAGCTCCTAGATCAAGAAAATGCTTTGAGGAACATTGACAATTTTGAACAACCTTCTTATACCAACACTTTTGCTTTGTAGATAGAAGTTGTTGAGGATGATAATGAGAATTCATAGCAACCAAAGCAACTTCCATATCTTGATAATTTAGAGAAATATGCACTTGTGACCAATGGGAATAAGGCCTTGTCCAACCATGACAATTTCTTCAATCAACCCCTTGTATTTTCGAATCAATCTTGATAACTTTTAAATATGGTGAACCAAGATAAAACTTGCCATGCCATTTCTTCCAAAATAACTTCAATGGTGAGGTTTGAATTTCTCAAGCTTTATTAACTAGGGCATGTAAATAAACTCATGAACCCATGGATCAACTTGCCAAGCCACATTGCCTTTACCTACATTATTAACAAGTAAGACAAACCAACATTGCATTTTATTAATTAAAAGGAAAGTTAAAATAAAACATGCATTCTCACAAAAGAGAAACAAGTCAAGGTACTTTGTGATTCCTCAAAGAGCAAAGCTAAAGATAGGGAGGAGAACCAAAAGCCCTAATGTAATCTTGTTGAGATTGAACCAATATAGTATGATGAAGGGATCTTAGGGGCAAAAATTGGGGTATAACAATGCCAAATTGGCTATTTTTTTGGTTTTTCACATCAGGGCTGCTCTAGGCATAGTTTATGGGCTCGTTTTAGTGTATAGTAAGTGAAGGTATGACTTGACATGTTATGACTTTGTGTATGCACCTGTTTTGTATTATTTGTTTTAAGCTTAGCCTGTTATGGTATTTGTTAAGATGCAGGACAATGAGGAAGAGAATGAGACATGAGGTCACATTTAGCAAAGCATGACATTCTTGCACACGAAGAATTTTTTACTGTTGGGGATCAGAATGAAGCTGAAGTGGGATCTTGTAGATTGGATCAAAAAATTAGTTTTTAGGAATCCATTTAACATTGGTCACAACGTTTTCTTGTAACTTACTTAGTGTAATGTGATGTATTTGGATTTTATACTACACTTGAATGCTTTTATTGGAATATGACTTTTGAAAGTGTAACAATCTTTTCCAAATCAATTTCTAAATTTTCTACTTTCCTCCCATTATGCCTCATTTGAATCTCCTTGCTTTTCTTCAATTTTTGCAACATCTGAAGCTTGGAACTTTGATGACTAAGATGTCTTTGAACCACGATTTTGCAACATTCTTTCTTTTTTCCATTATTTCATGCTCATCATGACTCAAAAGTATCAATGAACAGAAATACCAATGTACCAAAACTTCTTCCAATTTAACCTTTAACATTTAGAGCTTTCTTCTTGATTTTTAAACATAGAATGAATCTCAAATGAAACTTGAATTCTTATGAACCTTGTTTGAATCAGGAATCTTGAATCTAAATCAAACTTTATTCCATGTTTGCACCAATGGATCCATATATGGAAGTCCCAATAGCTTAAACTTGACTTTGAAATGATCTTGTATCAAATCCATAACATTTTATTGTAAAGCACATAACCAAATGAACCAATCTTCTCATGACGATTCACAAAAAAACCTAATTGTGAAATACACCACATGAATACTATGCAACTAAAACCTTAAAATCCACCCGATAACCACTAACACAACAAAGGGAATCCCTATCTGTGATTAAATCTCAAATTGAATACATTGTTCTTGAAATAACCATTATGCAAAATCCCAACTTGTGATCGATGATTCCTGAAGAAGAACCTCTATTAGAGTACAATAGATGAAAAAGTCCTGATATTTTCTCACACATAGAGAGATAAACCCTAATAGCCTTGTAGCTTGATGATAATAAGTCCAAAAATGAGCATGAACCAAAACCCAAATTCCACAGTCTTGTACACCTGGAAGGAACAGAATAATCAATATTATTCAATCATATACGCCTCAAATCAGTCATGAACCCTAGATTTGTAGCTGCTAACCTTTTGAACCTCAGATACTCCTTTGAATGCAATGCATGCTACGTTAGTGACCTAATGGAATATATGCAACTGAATGCAAAAGTCTAAGCCAAATAAAATAAATTAGAAGTTCAAATTTTGGGGTGCAACAGCTGCCCCTATTTAATTGCCTTCATCCTGAAGGTGAGGTTGGCACCAGCCTTTCGAACTTTCCAGGTGGAAGAAGATTAAATACTTAAAAGATCTTGAAAATTTTCACTCCGAAGCCAGTCAGGTATTATTATATTTTTGGTTTTCTGTATTTTCTATTTTTTTCTTTTTTAAATTGCAGTAGTTAGCTGAGTAAATTTCTTGGATGTCAGGTCAAGGTTAGACATAAACAAGAGAGAGACTGATCGAAGAAGGCTCTAACGAAGGAACGTCAATTGAAGGCGAACTTACTGGGGATACAAATAGAAATTGACTCTGAATAGAACGCTGATTAAAGGCGAACTTACAAAGAAAAGAGATCATCCGAAGGGGACTCTTAAGAAAAGGTACCAACTGAAGGTGGATTTAAGAGAAAAAGAACACCGATCAAGGGCGAACTTACAATGAAAAGAGACCAGCCGAAGGGGACTCTTAATAAAAGGTACCAGCTGAAGGTGGATTTAAGAGGAAAAGAACGCCGATCAAGGGCGAACTTATAATGAAAAGAGACCAGCCGAAGGGGACTCTTAACAAGAGGTACCAAGCGAAGGTGGATTTTAAGGGTAAAGAAACCAGCCGAAGGGGAATCTTTAACAAGGAATACTATGTCGAAAGTAGATTCCTAAGAAAAGAACGTCAGTCGAAGGCGGGACTTTCAACCGAAAAGAGACCACCCGAAGGGGAATCTTAACAAAAGGTACCAGCCGAAGGTGGATTTTAAGGGTAAAGAAACAAGCTGAAGGAGAATATTTAACAATGAAAAGAGACCAGCCAAAGGGGACTCTTAACAAAAGGTACCAACCGAAGATGGATTTTAAGGGTAAAGAAACCAGCCGAAGGGGAATCTTTAACAAAAGGTACCAATCGAAGGTGGATTTAAGAAAAAAACGCCAATCAAAGGAGAACTCATAGGGGATAAAGATATGCATATCTGGTAAGAGTTAGACACACACGAGCAAAATCGAGTATCAAGAAATAAATGTTCGGAGTTGATAACAAACACAAGAACGAGACTAACCAAAGAAAGCACCAACAAGAAAGGATGCATTCGCCTAAACAGGGACTCCATACAACTGGACTTTGAGAGATACTGAAGGACTCTTAACAGAAAAGGTTAGCTAAGCTAACGAAAGAAGGACCTGACTAACGCGGATAAACCAAAACAGGGAACCAACTAAGCAGGACCTTCAAAGAGCACCGATCGAAGGTGAACTCTACAAGATAAAGAGACCGGTCAAATAAGACTCTAACAAGGATTTCCAAAACATGTTGGGATTTTGATAGGTCGTAAATATGCAAGAACTACAAAATCCCTCAAGCCAAAGGCGGGGTGTAATTCTTCAAGAGTGGCAATTATCTGAATTACAACACACCAAGTATGGATACTCAAATACTTGTAAAATAAGAAAGGTTATACACCAACTCTTACTTGCACTCTAATGGAAAAGCAAACAAAAATATCCAAAGGCTTGCAAGGGCAAGCGCAAACCACCAATTTACTAGGGATTCCCATATGAATTGAACCCAAACAGAACGCCGATCAAAGGAAGACTTATGATTAGAAAAAGAGACCAATTGTAGGGACTCTAAACAAGGATTGCCAACATCCATTGGGCTTTAAGAGCTTGCAAATACACGAGAACTACAAAATCCCTCAGGCCAAAGGCGGGGTGTAATTCTTCAAGAGTGGCAATTATCTTAATTACCACAAACCAAGTATGGATACTCAAATAATAGAGAAGCAAGAAAGGCTATACACCGACTCTTACTCGCACTGTAACGAAAAAGCAAACAAAAATAACCAAAGGCTTGCAAGGGCAAGCGCAAACCACCAACTTACTGGGGATTCCCATATGAATTTAACCTAAACAGAACATCGGTCGAAGGCGGACTTGTGATTAGAAAAAGAGACCAACTGTAGGGACTCTAAACAAGGATTTCCAACATGTGTTAAGCTTGAAGAGCTTGCAAATACACGAGAACTACAAAATCCCTCAGGCCAAAGGCGGGGTGTAATTCTTCAAGAATGGAAATTATCTGAATTACCACACACCAAGTATGGATACTCAAATACTTGAGAAGCAAGGAAGGATATACACCGACTCTTACTCGCACTCTAACGATAAAGCGAGCATGGGTAGAATAACCAAAGTCTTACAAGGACAAGAGAAAACCATGACTCACTGGGGAAATGAGAAATACCAAAGACCCGACTAGTGGTAAGTCAAACAGACTCCGCTGGGGATATAGAATATAATCACCCTAAGCTTCTTGTGGAGACACTTCAAATCTGAGTGCGTAACAATTTAGTCACCATGGGTAAACCTAATTGGCTTATACTCATGCATGTTTGAATTTGTTTTTATAGCGCAATGCCCCATACAATAGAAATGCTACGCGTTTTGATAGATGTGATGTAATGATGCATGTTTAGTAATGCGTTGGAGAAAGCATGTTAATAAATGGTTACTAAGAAGACAATGAACTTTCGAATTATTATTCTCACACATATGATCTTCTGTAGAGAAAAGGCAATCTAAACTTCAATTGGGCACCGAGATTCGAAATAATCAACCTCAAACGATCGATAACATTGAAGAAGTAACTTCCTGGGAAGAATACTGCAAAATTAAATTGCAGTTCAGGGAAAATCTTGAATTCTAACCAAACTCCCGACTTCCTGGGGGACAAATTCTTTATCCTCTGTTAGAAAGAGGAGAGCTTCATTGAGATGGAACTCTTCTCGCGTAGAATCTCTTTGGTGAAGATAACTTCTACCGACGGTATAGAAATTCTTAAATAAAAATAACTATACTTAGACCCCACTGCGAATAACATCGTCGGGGGGTAAAAATATCTTCACTTGAGGAAGAAACAAATGTCTTAGGACAAAATTTCCACTGGGGATGTCTTCAATAAAATCTTCTATCACCGGGGATGAAAGAGGAATGATTAGCACTCCCGTATACACTACACTAGGGAGACAGGACACTTTCTCCACTATGGGGAGAAAGTTTGCTCCACTGGGGAATGATAGATAAGTTACTATGGCAGGTCCTCAAAATTAGGCTTCGACTGGGGACAAAGACTACCTCATACACTGGGAGGACAAAAGCCTTTAGATGATAACATCAACAATATCTAGTTGCACTGAGTGTAGCCATCTATGCAAGATTCAAGCTGGCAAGAAGTTCTATACTGGGGACCAGAAATCACTTCATTGAGGATGATGGTCGTCCTCATGAGGATAACAAACTAGAATCTCCCGTAGGCAAACATGAGTCTCTTCAAGAACTCTAATATAGGCAAGCCGCGTTGGAGAGAGAGGGAGTGCATTCCTTACTGAGTAGGAGAATGCATACTTCATGGGGAAAATAAGTGTGAATCTCACTGAGGAAGCCATAGAAAGTCAACTTCAAAGGGAGTATATCAAGAATCTCCAGTTAGTGAATTAAAACATTTATTTCGAGAAAACCTGGAAAGAAACAGACTGCACTGAGAAAGAGTAATACTCGGGTGAGAGTATGCCTTTACTGGGGAAAATACTGCAAAAATAAATTGATGTTCAAGGAAAATTTTGAACTCCGAACCTCCTGGGGAAAAGATCCAAAATTTCTTCCCAATCATAAAGAGAACCTTGCTGGGAACTGGGGCCTTCTGATGTAAATCCTCAATAAAAGTGACTTCGACTGGGGAATCATAGAAATTCTTAAATAAAAGAATTCTACCCAGGCCACACGGGGAATACTACCATCGAGGATAACAACCTCCACTTGAAGAAGATGTGGGCATATTGGAATCATAAGATTAAGGTTCAGAACTCCACCGAGGAAATATTTCAGCGATACTCTATCATTGGGGGTCGAAGAGCCCTAAACATCATTCATCTATGCACACTGCCCCAAAAACATAGGATACTTGCTCCACTAAGGCATAATAAGTATGCTGATCACACATCTCTTCAAGGAAGCCTGATAGGGGAAAAAACATTCTTGGGGAGAAAAGATACGTACTTCATGGAGACGATGAACAACAACCTAACGAGGGGGATAAATGCCAACCACAGAGTTGCAGGTGTTGTACCCCAAAATTTGCCCTCCCATATTCTTCAAGATTTGCCAAGATCATGCTTCAAAATCTCCTAAGGGTTGCACAATCCAACTGCCTCCTAACAGTCAAAATTAGGGTTTTGGTTCTGGCAAAGAAATTGAAGTTTCCAAGGGTCCAAACAAGTCCCACATGCCTACATACATTGTCAAGCATCCATATGCTAAGTTTCAAGACTCACAGCATCAAACTGCACAGTCAAAAACCCTAATTACTTCATAGTCAACTACAGGGGCAAAATGGTCATTTGACAGTCAAAAGTCAAAATTTTTGGTCAACATCTTATTTTTAAGCCACAAACATCATTTGATCAATTCTTGATCATGACTCTCAAAGCATGGCTCAAAAAGTCTCAAGATGCAAAAGTTTCTATTTTTGGACAACTGAAAAAGTCAACTGCAAATTGACCAAGGCATAACTTCCACATGGTTTATCAGAAAAATTCCATCCAAAGCTCATTTTGAAGAGAATGACATTTCCTACAACTCATCTTCACACTTCAAGTCCAAGAAATGCTCTCATAAAAAGTTATCAATTTCAACATTATAGGTCATTTTCAAAAGTCAACAAAAAGGCACTTTAATTCAAAGACCATAACTTGAGATTGGTAAATCAAAATGACATGGGACCAAAGACATTGGTTAGAGGACTTCAAGACCTTTCCAAAATGTCCAAGAACATGATCAAAGCTTCAAAATTGAGCAAGATATGCCTTGTAGAAGTTGGGAAAGTTTTGGGAATTTTGAAAAGTCAACTTTGCTTCAAATGCCTCAAAATTGCTAATGGGCCTCAATTTCTTCCATGAATCATCACCCAAAGTCCATGCACGACCCATTAAGCTAAAAGGGAGTTATTTTCTTATTTTTAATTAATTGAATTTTTAATCCTATTAATTCATTTAATTAAAATTAATTATGAGAAAAATACTAAATCATGTGTTTTGAATCTTTTTATGCAGAGATTTCACTCATTATATGCTCAATATCTCTTGTACCAATCTCAAGAGACAAAATCTTCCAAAATAGGCAAGTTTCCATGGCAAAAAGATTTGTAACAAAATCAAATATTTGGATCATCAATGCATGGATTATGGGCTTGTTTTTCTTAACCTAATCATGCTCAGATACATATAGAACATAACCCTAATGCTCACAGAAAAAAAGCTGCGTCCAAGATCAAGAACAACATTGCACTTTTCTCACAAATTTTTGAAAACTGAAAACCTAGCTAGAGCATGCTTCAAGGCCTAAAAGCTATTCCAATACATTGCTGGACAACCTAGGAAGCGTTTGCAATCAAAGCCAAGCCCCCAGACCTCCAGAAGTGGTAGAACGGCATCACCCTGTTCATAATATTTTTCATATTCGTGTTTGCACTTTCATGCATTATTAATGTCTTTTAATGGTTGATTTACACTAACATGAACGTCCTGAAGCTATTGGTGTCCTTGAATTGAATTAATAATGCCTGCATAGAAAGTTGCCATTAACGCTTGCTAGGGTTTCAGAAGCTCCAAAAGAGGGGTTTCTTCATCTGGAAAAATTGGACAATCAAACCAGTACCATTGAAATCACGGCATCAGGACGAATTGAACAACCACATCGCGCCCAATTTATATTGCTCTATGTGCTAATCGCTATTTTCAGGTTTTGCAATTAGTGGGGGTTTAAAACCCCCACTATTCGTTTTTGTTTACAGGAAAATGGAGAAGATGAAGCCTATGTGTCCAAGCCTGACTGGATAATTCAAATGTTCGCGCGTGATTTCTTGCTTCAGGCCACTAGCGCTTGTTTTCATGTATATTAATCACGTTCCATTATTCATACAAATAAACGCGTTGGTTCAATTGGCAAATGAAGTGGCATGCAGGTATTGGGACCTGGGTTCGATTCCCAGGTCCCCCATATTTCTCAATAGTTTTTGTTATGACGTGTTCAGGTGTTATTCCTTTCTAGTGGCCCACCAAACGTCCAACGCCTGTGCTTGCCACGCGCCCAGGAAGTCTCATCCAATGGCTAGGATGTGCAGTCCACCATGCACGCTGGTGAATCATCCCACACACTCGCTGGAAAAGTCAACCAGGCCTCTTGTTCATTGGGCCAAAATGCTTCAAATTGACCTCCAAATTGGGCCAGATACCCCCCATTGTTTGTATTTCTTTTTTCTAATTCCCTTTTCTTTTCTTCTTGTTATTTTAATTGTTTTTATTATTTAATTCACAAAAATAATTTTCAGTATAAAAAACCAGAAAAATCAAACTAAAAAATATGTTAATTAATTTGTTCATTAAATATATTTTTGTAAATAAATTTTTAATAATCAATTTAGGTTAATTTAGGTTAAAATTTTAATTTTTAAATAACTAAAACATCTAGAAATTAGTTTTTTAGCATTTTTTATCTTTTTCTTAATAAATAATTTCTTCTTATTATTATTAATAATTATTAATTAATTTTGTAAATACCCATGTAATTAAATAATTAGGGTAAATTAGGTTAAAACTTTAATCTTTTTCTTTAATAATTAAAAACAACTTAGAACTAGGGTTTTATTTAATTTCTAATTTTAATTAATTTCCTTTATTTCATAAATACCAAAACCATAAAAAATAACTTCTTTTCTTTATTAAATAATTAATTAATTTTTTAATTTCATTTAATTTCTTTAAAGGGTCCAACGCCCTCGAACATTCGATTCCAATTTCTTTTCGCGCGTGTATTCTTATGTTTCTTTTAAATCTTATGTAATTGCCCCAAAGCCTTGTAATAGTAATTAGGGATTTATTTATTTTTCGCATTTTATTAAAAAACGGGTCTTTGTTAATTTGGCGATGTATAGACCCACACCTTGTAATAGCTTAGGACTTTATTTTCTGTACTTTAATTTCCGCACCCCTTGACTGCTAAATTTTGCATGAAAGAATGAATGGCCCAAATAAAACCAAAGCGTAGCTCACCAAATGCATGACAAGATGAAACATAACCGAAAATAATACACCAATTCACACACCACTCTTAGGGTACGCCTCACTGTTGCCTTGCCCCTCGAAACGTGGTCGTCGAGTATAGGACGTTTTAGTAAGTCCTTATGTCCATGAACATGGCATAAGGGTAGCTTCTAAGGTGTCCTACTGTTGCTCTGGTGACCATACTGTCCCTACAATGAATTGACCCGAACACCTCCAACGGTGGTGCTACCTATCTTTCAATGGTGGGATGGCACTACCTTAAGGACTTCTACACAGCCTAATTCCTTGGGGTAGGTAGATGACTCATAGATACTTGCTCTATTCAAAAACAAATCAAAAAACTCTTTTCACACCGACACTTTCAAAAAACTTTCAAAAACAATTTTTCAAACACTCTTGAGGACTGATACAAAAGTCGATCTGAAATCTTTAAACGAAACTTTTTCAAACCCACTCACATTTGAAAAGCAAACACTTTTGAAAACACAATGAGCAAGCATCTAAGAGCCCATGGATAACCATGGATAGAAAGGGTGCTAACACCTTCCCTTTCTATAAATCTACCTCCCGAGCCGAGAAACTATCTCATAAGGAATTTTGCTGTGCTTTTGTCCTGTCCATGTTGGAGAAAATAAAAGACGGTGGCGACTCTTGCTTACCGCGACATTTATCGAACCAGCCTTAAACAGTCAGTTCCAGATCCACCGATCACAGAACTGGCGACTCTGCTGGGGACTCTTATAAAGTGAGGTGTACCTTAAGACTAGGATCACTTGTGTTTTCAATTGCTTTGACTTGTTTGCTTTATTATTGTGGGACTGTCTTGGGAGTTCTATAGATCCTAACCCGGATCTGGGGATACCTTCTTAGAAAGTAGCAATAAGGCTGTGAGGGAACTGTGCGGGGTATACCGACATGGTTGAAGCAGTCTTCTACGTTGATGTGGCACTTTGGTGTGTACCGGTAACCCTTGAGTTCAGTCAAGGAGAGTACGGAGCCTCCGCGTGGTGTCGTGAAGCATCAACTGACCTTAGGAACCTTAATTGAACCATCTTGGCCTCTTTAGGGTAGTGAGATAACTGACTTTGGTGCAGTCCGAGATTGGTTGATACTCGATACTACACTCAACTGAGGGTTGTTTTCTTGGAATATTTCGGTCGCCAGTTCAGTGGCTAAATCGAAACGATGAACAATGAAAGCAATCCAGTGATATTGGGACCCTTTGAACCCGGTTACTTCTGATAGGACAGGTTGAACCCACCAACTTCAAGAGGGTAATACCCAAACCCCATGCTGGCCTAAACTCTAAGGGCTTGTCTTGTGTGACTTGGGTGCCTTATCATGTTTGACCTTGTGAATATTTGCGGTGTGTTTAATCATAGCATCATGACATCATACAACATCATATGCATTGACTAACCATTTCAGGGGTTCGAATCTTCATCTTTGTTCTTGTTTTGTAGGACATGGAAACTGTTTGCAGAAAGACAATTCAGATCAGCCTTGTAAGGATCCCTCCTCAGCTTAAGGAGCTTACATCCAGGATTCCCGAGAGTTCTTCTTTCATTGAAAGGAATGGAAGACTCATCAGCTTGGTCAACACCAACATTGAGGAAGATATGATAAAGGTCCTGTTCCAGTTCTTTGACCCTCTGCACCACTGTTTCACTTTCCTGGATTATCAACTGGTGCCTACATTAGAAGAGTTCTCCTGGCTTCTGAAGATCCCTATCCTTGATCAACTACCCTACAACGGTACGGAAAAGGAACCCAAACTTGAAGAGATTGCTAAAGCCTTACACCTACAACCCTCTGACATCAAGGGACATTGGGAAGTTAGAAGTGGTATCAAAGGGTTCTTAGCCAGGTTTCTGTTTGAGAAGGCCCAAGAATGTTGGAACTCCCTTGACCTGCAAGCTTTTGAAGAAGTTATGTCCCTCCTTGTCTATGGTCTGGTGTTGTTCCCTAATCCAGATCAGCTTATAGACATCAATGCTGTCAAGATCTTCATGTCCAAGAATCCTATACCTACACTGCTTGGGGACATCCTTCACTCATGTTACACTCGAACCATGAGAAAAAGAGGTGTTCTTATGTGCCGCGCTCCTCTCCTGGGAAGGTGGTTTATTTCGCACCTTCCGCAATCAGTTTTGAAGAATGAGCGGAGTTTGAGATGGTCACAACGGTTAATGACTCTTACACATGCAGATATACATTGGTGCTCTCGGTCCAGAGAGGATGTCACTATCATTGATCGTTGCGGGGAGTACCCTAATGTTCCTTTACTTGGAAGAGGAGGTATTACTTACAACCCGTGTCTGGCTTTGAGACAGTTTGGTTATGCTCGGAGGGATGGCCCTCATGACATGTTGATTCCTGACATAGCTTTCGACTTCGACAACGATGCCCAAGGACTTCGCCAGAGGTTTATCAGAGCTTGGAGGATGCCCAACAAAATAGACAGCAAGACACTGGGGCACAGGAATTCCATCCTGTTGGAGCCTTATCTCAAGTGGGTACGAGCCCGCTCCCAGAAGTTAGTGATGCCATATCCTCATGTTCTCCCGGTGATCAAAGAGCCAGTATTAGAAGGAGAGGTGTCCTACACCATTCAACATCCTGACATGCCCACATCCTGGGAAGAGATACAGAAGAGCTGGATCCAGCTTAAGGAAGGACGGAATTCTCTTGAGACCAGTCTACATGCCAGTGAGAAGAAGGTCTTGGAGCTCACCCGCCTACTGCACGAGGAGAGGAATCTCAACACTTACATTGCTCCAAAGAGGAAGTGTAGTTTCTTCTGGGATTGATTTGCTTTTGTAATGTTTGCCCATGAGGCTTTGATGTATTGAACAATTACTTTCTTAATGATAACGTGTGTTCCTTTTTGTCTACAACAAATTTGAACTTTCGAACCCTTGAATGCATTGCATAAACACATATCATGCATCATGTGCATAGCAGGTACTCTTCTTTTCAGGTTGCTTACTGTTCTTCGCTGTTTATTTCAGCATCATGAACCCTGAATCATCTACCGAGCAGTCTATCAAGGCTCTTCAGGCCCAAAACGCCCAATTTCAAGAGTTGATCATGGGTTTGGCCCAAGGACAGGCAGAACTGAAGGCCCTGCTGGTCAAGAAGAAGAAGAAGAGAACTGTTATATTTAACATGGGCCGGAGATTTGGTAATACACTACAGAATGAGGAAGTTGGTTCTTCTGTAGGCAAAGATAGTCCCCAGGGGGGAAGGGCTCCCAGTCCGGTGGTCTCTGACAACGAGACTGATTTTAATGAGGAGCAGTATCCTCCAGCTGAAGACAGATACAAGCAGTTGGAAGACCATCTGAATGCCATGGAAATTCAACAAGTGCCTGGTTTGGATTTCGGAGACTTGGGTCTATCTTCTGGTGTGGTCATCCCGCACAAGTTTAAAGCACCATCTTTCGTAAAGTATGACGGGGCGTCCTGCCCTAAGCTGCACCTCAGATCTTATGTGCGGAAGATTCAGCCGTATACAATGGACAAGAACTTGTGGATCCACTTCTTCCAAGAGAGTCTTTCAGGGACTCATCTCGAATGGTTCTATCAGCTGGATGGAACCAAGGTTCGTAATTGGGAGGAGTTGGCTACTGCTTTTTATAAGCAGTATCAATATAACGCCGACCTCGCTCCTACACGTACCCAACTCCAGGGTATGTCGTTAGGATCGGGAGAAGGTTTTAAAGAGTATGCGCAGAAGTGGAGGGATCTGGCTGGCAGGGTGCAACCACCATTAACAGACCGTGAATTGGTAGATATGTTCTTGGGGACCCTATCCGGGCCGTTCTTTAATCATCTTATTGGAAACTCATCTGCAGGGTTCACAGACCTTATTCTGACTGGGGAAAGGATAGAGGCTGGTATGAAATTGGGTAAGATTCAGAAAGGGGCGTCTTCAAGTTCTGAGAAGAAGCCTTTTAAGAAGGAGGCCAGTGCTGTGTATGGGCCTAGGAGGCAAGATAAACCAGAGCGCCGCCAAACTGTCAACGCGTTGGTGATTGCTAAGCCTGCTTCCGCTCCTCGGCAACCCAACCAACAAAGGGCTGAGAGACCCAGAAGAGAATTCACTCGGCTGAGTATGACCTTGTCACAAATCTTGCCACAGCTGCTATCAACCAACTTGGTGACTGTTAGAGAGGCCTCGAAGGTTGTGAACACTACCTCTCCTAAGTATAACCCAAATGCCCGTTGTGCTTATCACTCCGATAGCCCGGGGCATTCCACTGATGATTGCTGGGCCCTGAGGAATAAGGTGCAGGACCTTATTGACGCGATGGAGATACAATTTGAGGCGCCTGAGAGGCCAAATGTTATGACTGCTCCTATGCCCCAGCATGGAGTAAATGCTGTTGATGAAGACTTGTATGCCGTTTCCGTGAATGATGTAGCTACTCCTCTATTGATTGTTAAGAGGAACCTGTTGCTAGCCGGTTTATTTCCGGGTTGTAGCGAGGGTTGCCTTTTGTGTGCTGTTTCCCTTACTGGTTGTCCGTTGCTGAAGTTAGGCATCCAAAGCCTGATGGACAGCAAAGAGATTCTGTTCAAGAAGACCGCTGTTCCTTTTGTTCCTGTGGAAGAAGTATCCGTCATTACAATTTTCAACAATCCAATCAAGGCTTCCCCGAGGAAGCCAGTTAAAATCATGACTGTTGCACCCATTGTTATTACTATTCCGGGGCCCCTCCCCTATGAATCTGATAAGGCTGTCCCATGGCACTATGGGGCAGATGTATATGTACTTGGAATAAAGCAGGAGTTCAACACCGGTACCAACATCAGTAACATCACTGGTCCAGCTAAAGTAACCCGCAGTGGCAGGCTCTTCTCACCTGACATTACGCCACCAGTTATCCGAAGACCTCTCATTATAACACCCGCAAGTGCGCCTGTTTCCACTACTGATCCCGTTACTTCCCCTGCTGCCGAGTCATCTAATGCTCGGGGCAAAGGGATTGATGATGAGCCTGCCCGGATGGAGGCACCAAAGTCTGTGAATGTTGAAGCCTCCCAGCAAGAGATGGAGGAAATTATTAAGATAATAAAAAAAAGCGACTTCAATGTCGTTGAACAGCTAGGGCATACCCCCTCTAAGATCTCTATGCTCTCATTGCTGCTGTGCTCAGAGGCCTATGCCAAGGCCTTGATTTCATTTCTAAAGACGGCCCACGTGCCACAAGAGACATCTGCAGATCAATTCACTGACTGTGTGGCTAATCTGACAGCTGACAATGGCTTGGGTTTCTCGGATGCTGACCTTACCGCTAAGGGAAAGAACCACAATGATGCCCTGCATGTCTCTACAGAATGCAGGGGCACTACTCTTGCACACGTCTTGGTGGACACCGGATCTTCCCTGAATGTGTTGCCCAAGAAGGCCCTAGACCGGTTGGATTGTGAGGGTCTAGAATTAAAGCCTAGTAACATCATTGTTAGAGCCTTTGACGGATCGAAGAGGATGGTTCATGGAGAGGTAGACATTCCGATTCGTGTGGGTTATCAAGTATTTGAATCAATGTTCTATGTGATGGACATTCGTCCATCTTATTCCTGTTTGCTGGGTCGACCTTGGATTCACAAAGCTGGGGCTGTAACCTCCACTCTACACCAAAAGCTCAAGTACCCTGTCAGAGGGAAGATTGTCACTGTGCAGGGGGAGGAAGAATACATGGTTAGTCATTTGAATTCCTTCCGGTATATTGAGATGGATGGGGAGTTTATTGAAACCCCCTTTCAACATTTTGAAGAGGTACCTCCAACATTGGCAGCAGCAGAAGCGGTAACTGAAGAGAATTCTCCTTTGAAGATGGCCTCCTTAAAGGACGCCCGGGCTGTAATTGAGAAAGGTGAATGTGCTAACTGGGGCAGGCTCCCTGATTTCACTCCTAAAATTAACAAGTTTGGACTGGGTTTTACTGCAGAGGCTCAGAGGAATGTACGCAAAGCTAGGATCGGAAGACTTCCTGTGCTCATCACTAATCTAGGAGTGAATGCTATTGGGGATGAAGACGAAGTGAAAGAATCAGAGTTCGATAGCTGGATCTACCCGACGACTGACGGTGGATTAAACAATTGGACCGCAAAAGATCATACACCTGTTACTTTTGTTACGCAGTAATGAATTCCTTTGTTTTTGTTATTTGTAATAAACAATAAACTGAAACTTTATGGCCCGGTGTCTTACCCGGGGCACCGTTGGCTTCATTTGTGAGGGCATTAATTGTCATTTACATATATCATGAATAAATACATTGGACGTTTTCTGCATTTCAAATCTTGTGCTCCCTTTCTTTCTTTCCTTTCTTTATATTGCAAAGCAGCTGTATTTACACACACTCACCCATACAGGTTCCAATCCACTCTGGATCTCACTGGTAACGACTCTGCTACTGCCAGTTATGACTTCGAAAATCCGATCAACTTAGACGAAGACGAAGGTGAAGATGATTGCGAAGTTCCTGGCGAGCTTGCAAGATTGTTACTCCAGGAAGAGAGGGCAATTCAACCACATGAAGAGCTAGTGGAAACGATAAATCTGGGTACTGAGACAGATAGAAAGGAGGTTAAGATTGGTGCCAATCTGGAGCTCAGCATGAAGCAACGGTTGACTCAGATGTTACATGATTATGTGGAAATCTTCGCCTGGTCCTACGAAGACATGCCCGGGTTGGATACCGACATTGTGGTCCATCATTTGCCTACCAAGGAAGACTGTCCTCCGGTCAAGCAAAAGGTCTGCCGTATGCGTCCAGAGATGTCCGAGAAGATCAAAGCTGAGGTTATGAAGCAGTTCGACGCCGGTTTTCTTGCAGTGACTTCTTACCCTCAGTGGGTTGCTAATGTGGTGCCGGTACCTAAGAAAGATGGTAAGGTCAGAATGTGTGTCGACTACAAGGATTTGAATAGGGCAAGCCCCAAGGATGACTTTCCCCTACCTCACATTGATGTTCTGGTTGATAATACTGCTCAGCACAAGGTGTTCTCTTTCATGGATGGTTTTTCAGGTTACAATCAAATCAAGAAGGCTCCTGAAGATATGGAGAAGACTACCTTTGTCACTCAGTGGGGCACCTTCTACTACAAGGTCATGCCATTCGGATTGAAAAATGATGGGGCAACCTACCAACGTGCCATGGTTGCTTTATTTCATGACATGATCCATCATGAGATTGAGGTGTATGTCGATGATATGATCGCAAGGTCCCAAACTGAGGAGGAACACCTGGACCATCTGCAGAAACTGTTTGACCGTTTGAAACTGTACAAGTTGAGGTTGAACCCGAACAAGTGCACCTTCGGGGTAAGATCTGGAAAGTTGCTGGGTTTCGTCGTAAGTGACAAGGGTATTCAAGTGGACCCTGCCAAGGTTAAAGCCATTCAGGAGATGCCAGTTCCCAAGACAGAGAAAGAAGTCAGAGGCTTCCTGGGACGTCTAAATTACATTGCTCGATTCATCTCGCACCTAACTTCTACTTGTGAACTAATCTTCAAACTGCTGAAGAAAGATCAGGTAGTACATTGGAATGATGAATGTCAGGCCGCTTTTGACAGAATCAAAGAGTATCTCCAAGAGCCACCCATTCTTATGCCACCGGTTGAAGGGAGACCTCTGATACTATACCTGACAGTGCTTGACAGCTCAATGGGGTGTGTGCTGGGGCAGCATGACGAGTCTGGCCGAAAAGAGCACGCCATTTATTACCTTAGCAAAAAGTTTACCGACTGTGAGACCCGATACTCACTGCTTGAGAAAACTTGCTGCGCTTTGGTATGGGCTGCTCGCCGGCTAAGACAGTATATGCTGACTCACACTACCTTGTTGATCTCAAAGATGGATCCAATAAAGTACATATTTGAAAATCCTGCTCTGTCCGGAAGAATAGCAAGATGGCAGATGATCTTGACAGAATACGACATCCAGTAGCAACTCAGAAAGCTATCAAAGGAAGTGTATTGGCAGACCATTTGGCACATCAGGCAGTAGACGACTATCAGTCAATGAACTTTGAGTTTCCGGACGAGAGCATCATGATTGTGACTGATTGTGAAGTACCTGGACCGGATGAAGGACCTGAGGAAGGATCCCGATGGTCCATGCACTTTGACGGAGCCTCCAACGCTTTGGGTAACGGTATTGGCGCTGTGATCATATCTCCTCAAGGCACTCATACTCCACTCACTGCCCGGCTATGTTTCAACTGCACCAATAATATGGCGGAGTATGAGGCATGCATCATGGGTCTTCAAGCTGCGATTGACTTAAGGATCAAGTTTCTGAGTTTCTTCGGAGATTCCGCTCTCGTGATCAATCAGATCAAAGGCGAGTGGGATACGAAACATCTGAATCTTATTCCTTACAAAGAATGCGTGTTGACATTGATCCCCCATTTCACAGAGATAACTTTTGAACATTTCCCAAGAGAGGAGAATCAGTTGGCGGACGCGTTAGCTACGATGTCTTCTATGTTCAAAGTCAAGTGGGACAATGAGGCTCCCCGGATCATCATCTGGAAATTGGACGAACCGGCATATTGTTGTGATCTTGAGGCTGGGGTAGTGACTGAAAAACCCTGGTACCATGAGGTGAAGAGATACCTGGAAGCTCAAGAATACCCTGAAGGTGCATCTGTCAATGACAAGAAGTTTCTGAGAAGGTTCGCAGCGAAGTTCTTCCTTAGCAACGACATTCTGTACAAACGAAACCATGATTCAACCTTACTGCGCTGTGTGGATAAGACCGAGGCAGAAAGAATCATGGCAGAGCTACATGAAGGTACCTTCGGAACATATTCCAGTGGACACACTATGGCAAAGAAAATCCTTCGGGCAGGATATTACTGGTCCACAATGGAAGCTGATTGTTACCAACATTCTCGGACATGTCATAAGTGCCAAATTTATGCAGATAAGGTGCATGTTCCTCCAGTCCCCCTGAATGTCTTGACAGCACCTTGGCCGTTTGCAATGTGGGGCATAGATATGATCGGCGAGATTAAACCTACGGCATCCAATGGGCATCGCTTCATCCTAGTGGCGATTGATTATTTTACAAAGTGGGTTGAAGCAGCTTCCTACACTACTGTAACCAAGAATGTTGTGGCACGGTTCATTCGGCATAATCTGATCTGTCGGTACGGCGTCCCAGAAAGGATCATTACAGACAACGGTACCAATCTCAATAACAAGATGATCACTGAGCTCTGCAAGCAATTCAATATACAGCACCACAATTCTTCTCCTTACCGGCCGAAGATGAATGGGGCTGTAGAAGCAGCGAATAAGAATATCAAGAAGATTGTGCAGAAGATGACAGTGACCTATAAAGATTGGCACGAGATGTTACCGTTTTCTCTACATGGGTACCCTACCTCTGCAAGGACGTCAACCAGGGCAACTCCTTTTTCCTTGGTCTACGGCATGGAGGCAGTCTTACCGATTGAAGTGCAAATACCCTCTCTCCGGATAATGAAGGATGCAGATCTGAGCGAAGATGATTGGATCCAGACACGACTTAATCCGTTAAGTCTAATCGATGAAAAGAGGCTTACTGCTATATGTCATGGTCAAACGTATCAAAAACGGATGATCAGGGCATTTAACAAAAAGGTCAGACCACAAGAGTATCAAGTTGGGGACCTGGTAATCAAACGCATCATCCATCCTCAGAGTGATCCCAGGGGCAAATGGACCCCTACGTACGAAGGGCCATTTGTGGTTAAACATGTGTTCTCAGGAGGAGCCATGATCCTGACCACCATGGATGGTGACGACCTTCCTCACCCCGCCAATGCAGACATAGTAAAAAGATACTACGCATGATAAAAGACCCGCTAGGTTGACATACCTAGGCAAAAATAAGGGCTTCCCGGCGAACCAAAAGGGTTCGGGAAAAATGAGGGATGAAATGAAAAAAAATCTGTACACCCGACAAGTCGAAAACCTGAAAAGGCGGCTTGGGCAAAAATGGGTATCCCGGTGGACTGAAAACCCGAAAGGGCGGTCCAGGAAAAAGTTAGGGATTAAAGCGTAATACTATGTCTCATTGGATCACCTCGCATCTAGAATCTGGTATCAACTGTCAAGTTCAGAAGGCATCGATCAATCAGCTTCATCGTCAACTAAGCAGCAAAGTGATGAGACGCTCGAAGATATAAAGGCGATAGCAGAGTTGGAACCTAGTGGGATTATTCTTTTCACACAGCTGTTTTGTTTTCCCTTTGTACAAAATTGTATAAACTCTTTTATTCGGAGGCGTTCTCTTACTAGGACGTCAGCCTCTTGTACATAAACGCCTATTTACAGGCAAATTCAATACAATTCACTTTTCAGACAAATTACCAATTGTTTTTCCTTTTTTCTGTTTTGTTTTGCGAAGAACGTCCAAGGTTCAATTTGTGATATATGCATTTGACACTAATTGCTAACTCATAAATATTTGCATACGAAACAAAGGATTAATTACAGGTAACATTAGAAACAGGGGCAATAATGAGTTGTCTAAGCGATCTAATTGCTCTGTCCATCAAGGTACCAAGGTAGGTTCAGCTGAAGAACATAACCAAGATATCTTAAGTCCCCAGAGAGTGAGCCAGTAAGTCAATACACTCTCCCCAAGCAGAGTTATCCTGTCAGCCTTAAGGAAGTTGGGTATCCTCCAGTAGATCTCAACATTCCTCAGCGGAGTACGCAAGCATTCTTAACAAGCATCCCCGGCAATCTCGATCTAAGATTCTTCCCCGGCGGTATACCGGACATTCAGCGGAGCCACTTCCCCAATATATCTCAAAAATTTCCCCAGGAGAGTCCAGTCTGAAGTTCCTCCAGGAAAGCTGAATCATCTCTCCAGCATGAAGCTTATCCCCAGTAGATTCTGGAAGCTTGTCCCCTGCAGAGCACGAACGCGTCCCCCGGCTTTATTCAAAGGTTATTTCCCTACCAGGATATAACTGGGTTATCCTCAGCCAATAAGCCACGAAAAGATCGTCCTCGACAGAGTCTTCCTATCCCCAGTGAAGTCTATTAATTCCTTCAACATAACATATCAACAGTATCCCCAGCGGAATTATCATCAAGCATATCAGCAAAATATTTCTCTTCCCACAGAGTATTGTTCCCCAGGAAGATCGCTAGAGTATTTTTCTCCCCGTAGAATAATCCATTCTCCAAGTTTATTCCCCAACGGAGTCATCTTCTCCTACCGGTATTCTTGCAACAATCGTTCCCAGCAGAAACAAAGCTCTATTCAGCATCAGCCCAGGATTTAACTTCCCGGCACTCGTCAAAGATTCATTTTCCTAGACAAAACATATATTCATAAACATCGCATCTTCATACACTATAGCATGCATATACGCATCATGAACATATAATCTCACTTATTCTGAGAGCACCTCGCATGTCATACAACATGACATCGCATACAACTAACGTTTTGTCTTTTCAGGACAAAGGTTAATACCAAGATGATTACCATCAACAGTCGCAACTAAAGATCTGATTCCTGTATCTTGCCAGGGTGTATCTGTTGACGACTGATTCCAGACCCGATTCCTGTATCTTGCCAGGGTGCGTCTGAGGAGTTCGAGGATCCGATGCCTGTATCTTGCCAGGGTGTATCCGTTGACGACTAGCATTACCAGACCCGATTCCTGTATCTTGCCAGGGTGCGTCTGAAGAGTTTGAGGATCTGATGCCTGTATCTTGCCAGGGTGTATCCGTTGACGACTAACAGTACCAGACCCGATTCCTGTATCTTGCCAGGGTGCGTCTGAAGAGTTTGAGGATCTGATGCCTGTATCTTGCCAGGGTGTATCCGTTGACAACTAACAGTACCAGATTCGATTCCTGTATCTTGCCAGGGTGCATCTGAAGAGTTTGAGGATCCGATTCATGTATCTTGCCAGGGTGTATCTGTTGACGACTAGCATTACCAAACCCGATTCCTGTATCTTGCCAGGGTGCGTCTGAAAGGTTCCCTCATCATCCCGTTGAGGTAGTAATCGCCCAAAGATTCTCTCATCGTCCCGTTGAGGTAGTAATCATCCAAGGTTCTCTCATCGTCCCATTGAGGGCACGTCTGAAGAGTTTGAAGATTCGATACCTAGATCCAGCCAGGGCGCGTCTATATAAAGAATTTTAAGGTCAACTCCTGTAATAGGCCAGGTAATTATCTTTCTTTTTTCAGGTACGTAAGTTCTCTCTAAGGAATCTCTTACGCGATCGACACCTAGATGGCCTCTATAAGCCCATCATCCTACCCCATCAGTCTCCAAATGGCGTCTATAAGCCCATTCCCGACAAAGTACTGTCACACTTCCAGATGGCATCTATAAGCCCATCCTCCTATCCATCTCTCCAAATGGCATCTGTAAGCCCATTCCCGTCATCACATTGCTGATACGTCATTATGTGAGCGCAAATTTCTGGGCACTCTAGTGTTCAATCATCTTCCACCTTCGGATTACGAAAGGCACGCCAACCAATCTACACCCTCAGGTTTAAGAAGATTGAACAGGGACAATTGTTGTACCCTAAAATTTGCCCTCCCATATTCTTCAAGATTTGCCAAGATCATGCTTCAAAATCTCCTAAGGGTTGCACAGTCCAACTGCCTCCTAACAATCAAAATTAGGGTTTTGGTTCTGGCAAAGAAATTGAAGTTTCCAAGGGTCCAAACAAGTCCCACATGCCTACATACATTGTCAAGCATCCATATGCTAAGTTTCAAGACTCACAGCATCAAACTGCACAGTCAAAAACCCTAATTGCTTCACAGTCAACTGCAGGGGCAAAATGGTCATTTGACAGTCAAAAGTCAAAATTTTTGGTCAACATCTTATTTTGAAGCCACAAACATCATTTGATCAATTCTTGATCATGATTCTCAAAGCATGGCTCAAAAAGTCTCAAGATGCAAAAGTTTCTATTTTTGGACAACTGAAAAAGTCAACTGCAAATTGACCAAGGCATAACTTCCACATGGTTTATCAGAAAAATCCCATTCAATTCTCATTTTGAAGGGGATTACATTTCCTACAACTCATCTTCACACTTCAAGTCCAAGCAATGCTCTCATAAAAAGTTATCAATTTCAACATTATAGGTCATTTTCAAAAGTCAACAAAAAGGCACTTTAAGTCAAAGACCATAACTTGAGATTGGTAAATCAAAATGACATGGGACCAAAGACATTGGTTAGAGGACTTCAAGACCTTTACAAAATGTCCAAGAACATGATCAAAGCTTCAAAATTGAGCAAGATATGCCTTGTAGAAGTTGGGACATTTTTGGGAATTTTGAAAAGTCAACTTTGCTTCAAATGCCTCAAAATTGCTAATGGGCCTCAATTTCTTCCATGAATCATCACCCAAAGGCCATGCACGACCCATTAAGCTAAAAGGGAGTTATTTTCTTATTTTTAATTAATTAATTGAATTTTTAATCCTATTAATTCATTTAATTAAAATTAATTATGAGAAAAATACTAAATCATGTGTTTTGAATCTTTTTATGCAGAGATTTCACTCATTATATGCTCAATATCTCGTGTACCAATCTCAAGAGACAAAATCTTCCAAAATAGGCAAGTTTCCATGGCAAAAAGATTTGAAAAAGGATGTAACAAAATCAAATATTTGGATCATCAATGCATGGATTATGGGCTTGTTTTTCTTAACCTAATCATGCTCAGATACATATAGAACATAACCCTAATGCTCAGAGAAAAAAAGCTGCGCCCAAGATCAAGAACAACATTGCACTTTTCTCACAAATTTTTGAAAACTGAAAACCTAGCTAGAGCTTGCTTCAAGGCCTAAAAGCTATTCCAATACATTGCCGGACAACCTAGGAAGCGTTTGCAATCAAAGCCAAGCCCCCAGACCTCCAGAAGTGGTAGAACGACATCACCCTGTTCATAATATTTTTCATATTCGTGTTTGCACTTTCATGCATTATTAATGTCTTTTAATGGTTGATTTACACTAACATGAACGTCCTGAAGCTATTGGTGTCCTTGAATTGAATTAATAATGGCTGCATAGAAAGTTGCCATTAACGCTTGCTAGGGTTTCAGAAGCTCCAAAAGAGGGGTTTCTTCATTTGGAAAAATTGGACAATCAAACCAGTACCATTAAAATCAGGGCATCAGGACGAATTGAACAACCACATCGCACCCAATTTATATTGCTCTATGTGCTAATCGTTATTTTCAGGTTTTGCAATTAGTGGGGGTTTAAAACCCACGCTATTCATTTTTGTTTACAGGCAAATGGAGAAGATGAAGCCTATGTGTCCAAGCCTGACTGGATAATTCAAATGTTCACGCGTGATTTCTTGCTTCAGGCCACTAGCGCTTGTTTTCATGTATATTAATCACGTTCCATTATTCATACAAATAAACGCGTTGGTTCAATTGGCAAATGAAGTGGCATGCAGGTATTGGGACCTGGGTTCGATTCCCAGGTCCCCCATATTTCTCAATAGTTTTTGTTATAACGTGTTCAGGTGTTATTCCTTTCCAGTGGTCCACCAAACGTCCAACGCCTGTGCTTGCCACGCGCCCAGGAAGTCTCATCCAATGGCCAGGATGTGCAGTCCACCATGCACGCTGGTCAATCATCCCACACACTCGTTGGAAAAGTCAACCAGGCCTCTTGTTCATTGGGCCAAAATGCTTCAAATTGACCTCCAAATTGGGCCAGATACCCCCCCATTGTTTGTATTTCTTTTTTCTAATTCCCTTTTCTTTTCTTCTTGTTATTTTATTTGTTTTTTTTATTTAATTCACAAAATTAATTTTCAGTATAAAAAACCAGAAAAATCAAACTAAAAAATATGTTAATTAATTTGTTCATTAAATATATTTTTGTAAATAAATTTTTAATAATCAATTTAGGTTAATTTAGGTTAAAATTTTAATTTTTAAATAACTAAAACATCTAGAAATTAGTTTTTTAGCATTTTTTATCTTTTTCTTAATAAATAATTTCTTCTTATTATTATTAATAATTATTAATTAATTTTGTAAATACCCATGTAATTAAATAATTAGGGTAAATTAGGTTAAAACTTTAATCTTTTTCTTAAATAATTAAAAACAACTTAGAAATAGGGTTTTATTTAATTTCTAATTTTAATTAATTTCATTTATTTCATAAATACCAAAACCATAAAAAATAACTTCTTTTCTTTATTAAATAATTAATTAATTTTTTAATTTCATTTAATTTCTTTAAAGGGTCCAACGCCCTCGAACATTCGATTCCAATTTCTTTTCGCGCGTGTATTCTTATGTTTCTTTTAAATCTTATGTAATTGCCCCAAAGCCTTGTAATAGTAATTAGGGATTTATTTATTTTTCGCATTTTATTAAAAAACGGGTATTTGTTAATTTGGCGATGTATAGACCCGCGCCTTGTAATAGCTTAGGACTTTATTTTCTGTACTTTAATTTCCGCACCCCTTGACTGCTATATTTTGCATGAAAGAATGAATGGCCCAAATAAAACCAAAGCGTAGCTCACCAAATGCATGACAAGATGAAACATAACCGAAAACAATACACCAATTCACACACCACTCTTAGGGTACGCCTCACTAGTGCCTTGCCCCTCGAAACGTGGTCGTCGAGTATAGGACGTTTTAGTAAGTCCTTATGTCCATGAACATGGCATAAGGGTAGCTTATAAGGTGTCCTACTGTTGCTCTGGTGACCACACTGTCCCTACAACGAATTGACCCGAACACCTCCAACGGTGGTGCTACCTATCTTTCAATGGTGGGATGGCACTACCTTAAGGACTTCTACACAGCCTAATTCCTTGGGGTAGGTAGATGACTCATAGATACTTGCTCTATTCAAAAACAAATCAAAAAACTCTTTTCACACCGACACTTTCAAAAAGCTTTCAAAAACAATTTTTCAAACACTCTTGAGGACTGATACAAGAGTCGATCTGAAATCTTTAAACGAAACTTTTTCAAACCCACTCACATTTGAAAAGCAAACACTTTTGAAAACACAATGAGCAAGTATCTAAGAGCCCATGGATAACCATGGATATAAAGGGTGCTAATACCTTCCCTTTCTATAAATCTACCTCCCGAGCCGAGAAACTATCTCGTAAGGAATTTTTCTGTGCTTTTGTCCTGTCCATGTTGGAGAAAATAAAAGACGGTGGCGACTCTTGCTTACCGCGACATTTCGCGAACCAGCTTTAAACAGTCAGTTCCAGATCCACCGATCACAGCAGGGTATCTACTTCAAGGGGATACGTCAAAGGTATACAATCCAATGAAATGATCTTTCCCAAAATCTTTGAAGCAAAGTAGACTATGCTGAAGAAGAAGTTTATACAAAACCTGTTGAAATGCATTTCTCCAGAGATAAGTCCTCTGGGAGGGACAAACTCTTAAAAAATCTCTCAATAAGAGTGTTGACTTCAATGGGGATTATGCATGGGTATAATTTCACTAGAGATAAGGAATTCTGTCTGGGCAGGAGGACACCTTCACTGGGGATGAATAATTCTATTTTGAGAAAAAGTGAGCATCCACTAGGGAAATTGGATCCCATTTTACAAAAATCCTCATGCTGGCCGCATACCGACCATTCTTGATTCATTTGCTGGTATGCTTCTTGTCATAAAAGACCAACAGTACTTGCAAAAAGAGAAATTATGGAAATATACCCCATGTTTGGAATGTCAACCTTCACTGAAGAATAAAAAATTTGAACTAGCGCCCACTGGGTAAAAACTGCGATGCAAGATTACAACTTCAACATATTAACTCCGAGGAGGAATGCCATTGGTAATTGGGCTTTGGTGAAGACACTGCAAAAATAAATTGCAGTCCATTGAAAATAAATCATCTTGACTTCAAACATCTTCTGAATTTCTGGGGAGAAGAATCATTCTCCTCCTGTAGAGAAATGAGGATGCTTTGCTGGGGAATAGAGACCTCGGAAGAGAAAACCCCTTGGCATACAAACTTTTGTCAAGTAACAACAGATCTTATGCTGGGGAAAGGCATCCTCCCATGGAACAACATTTCCATAATGAACCTCATACGGGTAACAACCTCACATGATCTTTGTGTTACTGCTCATATCCTACTGAGGATAATGATCCACATTTTAATTGGAGATAATGATCCTGACTTCTGATGAAGGAACATCAGTAAATGGACTTAAGTCTATGATGAGTCGAAGATGGAAATCATGACTTTCTGTCGCGCTCTTCAAATACACAAATTATTTAGCCTGCGCATGGGCTTGATCTGATCAACAATTTAAGCGGAGAAAATACCCCTGCATAAATTCTTGCCCCAGTCCGTAGGCTTTTGAAGAAAAATTGCCCCGAGAAGACTTTCTGAGATCTGTATCATCGAAGATAATCTGCCTTAGTATTATGAACCTTGAAATATGGCTCCTGACTGACCAGAGTTAGAAGCAGTCCCAACCATGCTTGATTGAATGCTCGTGCATCTGTAGGTTCTGAAAAGATTCTCCTCTAATCAATGAATTCTAATAGAGATTTTGTCAAATCTTGACATAACTGTCCCAGTTTGACTGTACTTTGAGGGATCGCATCCCGACTTGAATGCCTCAGATTGGCTGAATACCTACTCGACGGAGTATTCAACATGCTTACCCCTGCTCAACAGAGTCTAAGCAAACCTTTTCTTAATCTCATGCTCACATATAAATGAGAAGCTCATGGAGTTATGAAGATAACCCAACCTTAAAGTGGATGGATTATGTCTTGAAAGTAGGCTACTTCACAACCGTGTTTCTCAACTTGAACGATCTCATGTTTAAGAAAATAGTTGAAGCAATACATCCCCTAGGACCAACTGAAAGTAATGCACTGTTGCTCGACAGAGACTCTGGGAAGTCAACTTTAGCAATCTACTTCAGATCATTTCTCCAACTGGTATTCATTTAATCAACGGAGTCAATAGAAAGTATGCCCAGATTAAGATCATTCTCACAAATGATTTACCTTCCAATGGTATCCTAAAGCAATTTGTCCCTTGAGATAATCAAACTTCCATCTGATGCTCATTATGCAAGCTTAATTGATGTTTAAGCACTTATTCATATGCAAAGAATGTTTATTCTAAGAATGATAATTATAATACAAAGCTCATGTTTTTCTTGAAGTTTAGAAACTTGTATTGAGAAGATATTGAAACATCAAAAAATTTTGTACAAAAGATAGTAAAAAGATGGAGTGATACCAACTCAAACAAAATTAGCAAACCTCCTAGGAGTCAGGTTACCGTACTCTCGTTACAGTATTGCTTTCGAATTAACCCTTGCTTCAGTTAGGACTTTTAAGGGTTGTAACTTGGCCTGGTTCACGGTTTTAGAAAAAAAGATTTAAGGCTTAACATTATTTGGTGCCCACCCATTCTCCATGATTTTCTCCAGTCATACATTCAATTAAACCAATGCGAGCATTCATCTCTTAAGAGGAGTTTTGAGACGGTTGAGCAGAAGCTTTTTGGACATGGAAGTCACTCACCTCTTTCATTCTTTTGTGCATCTGGTCATACGACTTTGTTCTTTACTTAGGATTTTGTAATCCCTTCTCACCTTTCGCGCTTTTTCGCTTTCCCTAAATTTTTCCGGGACAAATTCCTTTTGAATTTGACTCTTGAAGTCCAGTGGGATGCCCTGACTTTTTCCTAAGCGACTTGCTTTCCATGTTTCTACTTAGCAGGGCTTTTTGTCTCTTTCTTTTCTATTTTCAATCATTCTTATTTTTTGAACACGTCGTGTGACTTCGAGTCATTTTAGACTTTGTTAGACCTGATTATGACTGCCTGAGTCTTTCGTGGATAAGGGATAACCATTGTTGTATCATCATCTGTTGACTTCCTGATGTGCGAGAGATACCCATTGGGATATCATTATCTTTGATGCATGTTACTGATAGATGAGAGTTAACCATCGTGGTTTTGACCTTTCTAAGCCTCTTGATGGATAACCATTATTGTATCCTTAGATGCGCCTTCCTGATGAATTCTGAATGCTCAATCAAATTAACTGAAATCTACCCTACCCCGGGTTAAATGTGAGGGTTTTTTCTGAACAGAAAAGAAACTCCTACTTCAAGGCTCAAAGGGGTTGACGAGGGTCTATCTCCCTTATATCTCAGGTGTTTGGGAATTTGAAACAAGGCATGTATATCGTCAATAGGGTTTTTATTCAAAAGCAAACCGTTTGAAATCTTTGGTATATTATTCATCACCCTCCCTCTAGAGGTACTTTGCTTTATTTTCAAGAATTAAGTATCAACAAGCAAAGAAAAACATTAATGAATGAGTACAAATGGGTTGATTCAAGACAAACATATTCAATGCGTTATGATTAATGTTCAAAAATAAGCAAGTTTTGCATACAATAAAGTACTAAGCTAATCAAGGAATATTACAAATGAGAATGCAAATGTATGCTTGGTGATCTCCGTGTGGACTTATTGCTTCAGGAGGTATGCTTGGTAATCTCGCACTTCATCTCTGAATGATTTACACCCTTAAGTTGAAACAAATACCCATCGTGTTTTCATTAAAAATATCTTTAGGTCGCGAGTATGTGATTATGTTCTGATAGGAAACTCATGCTAGTCGTGCCTGGGCCTTTTTCTCGTTTATTGACATCCTTCCTGCTATTAGAGATCAACAATACCTGCAAAAGTGAAAATTACAACAACATTCCTCGAGCCTGGGATGGTTACCTTAGCCATCACTTCGACACCTGATACTTTAAGCAATTTCAATTATTGATGTCATGTGATGTAAAGCTTTTAATGTTCTAAATGCAATGTTTATCGAAAATTTTGAACGTCTTTTGTTATCAAAATGAAAGAATAAAAAAAATTTCCACAATTTAAAAAACACTTTTATTGAATGATTGGCCTGTAAATAGGCATTTACATCAGGAAGCAATTCTTGAAAAGAAGCAATTGCATACGAAGTACATAGAGCAGACAACAAAAATGGCAATGTGAGTGCGGATTTATGGAGTACAATTATGCTACAACTCTCATGACCTCTAAATTATTCAATAACTTGCTTTCTAAACGACTGACTGGACTATTGCATTATCTTGAGCCGATCAACCCAGCAGTCTTTTTACGCGAAGTACTTCTTCACTAGATCTGCATTTACAGGGTGAGGGAAATCCTCTCCATCCATAGTCGTGAGCATCATAGATCCTCTTGAAAATACTTTCTTCATGATAAAGGGTCCCTCATGATTAGGAGCCCATTTACCTCTGGCGTCTGTATTATTGGGAGGCAAGATCCTCTTCAGCACAAGATCACCAGCTTGAAAATTCTGCGGACGTACCTTCTTGTCGAAAGCTTTCTTCATCCTCCTTTGGTATAGCTATCCATGGAAAATAGCTGTCAATTTCTTCTCGTCAATGAGATTCAGCTGGTCGAATCTATTTTGAACCCATTCAGCCTCATCCGATCGTGCATCTGTCATTATCCTCAAAGAAGGGATTTCCACTTCCACCAGTAGGACTGCTTCCATGCCATAAATGAGCGAGAAGGGGGTTTCCCCAGTCGAAGTGCGCATGGTGGTACGATAACTGTGTAAAGCAAATAGTAGCATCTCATGCCAATCTTTATAAGTGATAACCATTTTCTGCACAATCTTCTTAATGTTCTTGTTAGCTTCCTCAACCGCGCCATTCATCTTAGGACGGTAAGGAGAAGACTTGTGATGCTTTATCCTAAAGCTTTCACACAACTCATTCATCATCTTATTGTTGAGATTTGACCCATTGTCGGTGATAATATTTTCAGAACTCCCGTATCAATAAATAATATTATGCTTGATGAAACAAGTCACCACCTGCTTAGTGACGTTGGCATAAGATGCCGCTTCAACCCACTTGGTGAAGTAGTCGATGGCCACTAGAATGAAACGATGCCCGTTAGAAGCAGTTGGTTCAATCTGGCCAATCATATCAATACCCCACATTGCAAATGGCCAAGGTGAAGTCAAGACATTCAGAGGACTGGGCGGCACATGCCTTTTATCTGCATAGATCTGGAACTTGTAACAGATCCTGGAATGATTGTAACAATCGTTTTCCATAGTTGACCAATAATAACCTGCTCTCAAGATTTTCTTGGTCATAATGTGTCTGTTGGAATACGTTCCAAAATAACCTTCGTGTATTTCTTCTATGATCTTATTTTCTTCGTGTCTATCCATGCATCTAAGCAAAACGGAATCATAGTTTCTTTTGTAAAGAACATCCCCGTCGAGGAAGAACTTGGCTACATATTTCCGTGGAGTCTTATTATCTGTGACATAAGCACCTTCTGGGTATTCTTGCGTCTTAAGATATTTCTTGATATCATAAAACCATGGTTTCTCATCACCACCCTCCTCTTCTATTTCATATCAAAATCCTGGCTCATCCAACCTCAGAATATTAATAGAGGGGGCCTCATTTTCCCACCTAACTTTAAACATGGACGACAAAGTAGCCAAGGTGTCCGCCAAGTTGTTCTCTTCCCTTGGAATATGATTGAAAGTAATCTCATCAAAATAAGGGGTCAGCTTCAACACATGCTCGTGATACGGAATCAAATTTGGGTGGTGAGTCTCCCAATCTCCGTTGATTTGGATAATCACAAGAGCAGAATCCACATATACTTCCAAGATTTTGATTCGTAAATCAATGGCAGCTTCTAACCCGAAGATACAAGCTTCATAATCAGCCATATTCTTCGTATAGTCAAAGCAAATCCTGGAGGTAAGAGGAGTATGAAAACCTTCGGGAGAAGTAATCACAACACCGACACCATTACCCAATGCATTGGAGACACCATCGAACACCATCGTCCATCGCGATCCTGGTTCGGGTCCTTCTTCCAGGCCTGGAATGTTACAAACTCGTATGTACACGATCTCTTCATCAGGAAATTAAAACTTCATCGATTGATAGTCATCTTCCATAGGTTGATGAGCAAGATGATCAACCAATACACTACCTTTGATAGCTTTTTGGGTAGTACACTGGATGTCATATTCAGTTAAAATCATTTGCCAACGGGCTATTCTTCTCGTGAGGGCTGGATTTTCAAAGATGTACTTGATTGGGTCCATCTTAGAGATCAACAAGGTGGTATGAGTCAACATGTACCGTCTTAGTCGGCGAGCATCCCATACCAAAGCACAACAAGTTTTCTCGAGCAGTGAGTATCTTATTTCAAAGTCGATAAACTTTTTGCTAAGGTAGTATATTGCATGCTCTTTTCTACCAGACACGTCATGTTTCCCCAATACACACCCCCATTGAGTTCTCTAACACCGTTAGATACATTATCAAGGGTCTACCTTCTATCGGAGGCGGGAGAATTGGAGGTTCTAACAATTATTCTTTAATCTTATCAAATGTCGCTTGACAAACGTTATTCCACCTGTCCGTCTGACTTTTCTTTAACAATTTAAAGATTGGTTCACAAGTGGCTGTAAGGTGAGAGATGAATCTAGAAATGTAGTTCAATCTCCCGAGAAAACCACAAACCTCTTTTTCTATTTCCGGCACCGACATTTCTTGTATAGCTTTTATCTTACTAGGGTTAACTTCAATTCCCTTTTTGCTTACGATGAACCCTAATAGTTTCCCTGATCTCACCCTGAAAGTGCACTTATTTGGATTCAGCCTTAGTCTTAACTTCCTTAATCTTTCAAACTGTTTCAACAAATGAACGAGATGTTCCTCTTCTGTCTGGGACTTGGAAATCATATCGCCAACATATACTTCAATCTCTTTATGAATCATGTCATGAAAGAGAGTGATCATTGCATGTTGATAAGTTGCCCCTGCATTTTTAAAACCAAAGGGCATTATTTTGTAGTAAAGTGTTCCCCAAGGAGTAATAAAAGTAGTCTTCTCCATGTCTTCTGGTGCCATCTTGATCTGACTATAGCCATAAAAACCATTCATGAAGGAAAACACTTTGGCTTGAGCAGTATTGTTAACTAGAACATCAATGTGTGGCAATGGGAAATCATCTTTAGGGCTTTCTCTGTTCAAGTCCCTATAGTCCACACACATTCTGACCTTTCCATACTTCTTAGGTACTGGTACAATATTCACGATCCACAGAGGATATGAAGTTACTTTCAAAAAACCAGCATCAAATTATTTATGAACCTCCTCTTTGATCTTCTTAGACATCTCAAGATGAGTTCTTCGAAGATTTTTCATAACAGGAGGACACTCTTATCTAAGAGGTAGCTTGTGCACAACAATGTCCGTGTTTAGCCCAAGCATGTCTTCATAAGACCAAGCAAAGATATCTACATACTCACGGTGCATTGCGATCAATATTTGCTTGATATCATCTTCTAGAGGAGCCCCAATATTGACTTCTCTTCAGACATCTTCGGTACCCAAGTTGATCAACTCAGTAGTGTCTTGGTGCGGCTGAATGACCTTTTCTTCTTGCCTCAATAATCTAGCCAACTCTTCAGGAATATCACAATCTTCCTCAGCTTCTCCTTCAGCTTGATAAATTGGTTTTTCAAAGTCATAAAGAGCCATAGTAGAATCATTCTCGACACTTTCCGAGACTAACGGGGGACATAATCTGCATGTTTATTTTTATTTTTATTTTTAGTTTTAGAAAAAATAAAAAACTCATATATGTATTTTTTAGAAAAAGAAGAACAAGGAGCAAAATATTTGAATGCAAAAGATGTTCTTTATTGATGACAAATTTGCAATGAAAACATAGCGGCCTTACAACATGTCCATTATGTCTTAGGCAGGACGCAAGGGTTATTGTATGATAACAAATAAAAGAAAATTACTCTTCATAGCGGGTGACTTCAATGATGTCCTCAGTAAACCAGTATGCAAGCTTTTTATCTGGCACGGTAGGACGAACCCATCTGCCCATCTCATAATCACTATCGCACTCCTCAGTTGCAGTATGAACTTCTTCATGGATAACTCCACCGGTGACAAATTGAATTGGGGACGAAAACCTTTATCCTTGAGAGGAGTGGTGATTAACCCACTTTGACCAGCAACGAAGCCTAAACCTTTCTTGTCTGTTTGAGTAGGGAGATCCAACACTCTCCCCTATCCTTCTGGATGACCAGACTGAACGATCATTTGTGCCAGACGATAGGATGACATGGGGACCTCCAACTTCCTATCCTTTTGGCGAGGAGCTCTAACGACTTGTGCAGTCTCAAAAGCCTGACACAGAGTATCATGGATTTCTCCCTCCACTTTGACATAGCGAAAGGAACTCAGGTGACTGACAATATAATCTTCTTCGCCGCAAATAGTGACTACCTTTCCATTTAATAAGAACTTCAGCTTTTGGTGCAGAGTGGACGTGACAGCACCAGCCTCGTGGATCCATGGACGTCCTAACAAACAACAATAGTAAGGATTGATGTCCATGATGAAGAAAGTAGCTTCGAACACCTAGGGACCTATTTTGATTGGCATATCAACTTCCCCGAATACTGTCCTCTTGGACCCATCAAAAGCCTTAATAATCAAATCACTTGGCCTTAACAAAATCCCATCATAATCGAGCTTTACGAGAGCGGACTTGGGAAATACGTTGAGAGAGGAACCCGTATCAACTAGCACACGGGATAAGGTAGTTTTTGCAATTTCCATAGAAATATGCAGCGCTTTGTTGTGCTTCCTCCCCTCGGGGGTAAACCAAAATCTTTGAAACCCAACCCATTACTCACATAAATGCTATTCATAATCCCCTCAAATTGATTCACAGATATTTCTTGAGGAACAAAAGAGTACCCCAATAGATTCATCAGTGCATTTCTATGGAATTCTGAATCTTTGAGCAGAGCAAGGGGATGGATATCTTTGAGGGTGTTTGACTTAACTGGTCAATGATTTTTAGTCACTCTTCTTTATATACCATATTAACTCGACTACATCTCTAGACAATTCATCATAAAAAACAGAAAAAGGGGGATTTTTCCCCGACTTATCGCCATTGACCATAATTTGCTTGCCTTTATCCTTAGCTGCAGTCTCCGTGCTACTTTCATGTCGTTCCGGCGGAGTGAAAACCCGACCACTGTGGGTAATTCAGCTTTCGCTGACAATATCAAGCACTGCAGGCTTCTCTTCTTCAGGCTTGATTTCCTCAGACCTCTGAGTACCAACCTTCTTCCCCTGATGGTAGATTTTGCTGCCATATTCCCAAGGGACTTCCTTGTCACTAACGTACGACACTGGACCGAGCACAATGATAAGTAAAGGAGATTTCTTAGCAGGCACTGGAATCGTCACAGGCACAAAGATAGTCTTCGGCTTGACCGGAATGGTTATCACATTGACTTCGTCACTATCGGCCTCAGGTTTAACGATATTAAGATCAAACTAAAGAAACCCATTGGTAATTAGGTCCTGAACTGCATTTTTCAACAATTGACAACCCTCTGGCTGTTTCAAATAGGCGGTACAGTCCACCCTATAACCTAAAAATACACCTTTACTTGACAACTATTCTTTTTCAAATAAGAGAGGTGTAGTCAACTGGTCAACATCCATAACCAGGTCCAAACTTTCATCTTCAATGATGGCACTGACAGTGGCACCTCCGTGAGGCAGCAGAGGTTGACTATTAATGTTAGGTGCTAGCCCGGAATTAATAGCCTGAGAGTCCAATAAGTCTTGCACCTTGTGTTTGAATGCTATGAAACTCTCAATGTTATTCCCCTGTACTCCGGAATGAAATTCACATGTAGCGTTAGCATTGAAATTTGGCGGTAGCTTTTCTGGGTTAATCTGCATCGTATGTTTCTCAACAAACTTCAACTCTAGTAACTGAGGTAACAATTCTGCATAGGGGATGGGAATCATGTCAAACTTTCTGGGAGGTTGTTTTGGCCTCTGTTGGTAACCCTTCCTGGGCGCATATGTCTGTTGCTAAGGTGCAGCAACAGGTATTGTCACGACAACAATCTGGTAATCTATATCTTGGTATCTACTTTTCCCCTTTTGAGGGTAGACCGTGCTGGATTCCCCTTCCTTTTTATTTTGGTGACTCCCGAAGGAATTCTTAGTATTACCAGCATTATTTCCAACAACAACGTCTTGGATTTTTCCCAACTTAATTCCGATCTTAATTTGCTCTCCATGTGTTACCATCTCAGCAAAAGTACCAGATACACTGCAAGTTGTGTAGTACTGTCCTTGCAATGTACTACTAAATATCTCTACCATTTCTGTCTCCACATGGGCGGTTGCACTTTTGCATCCATCTCTCGCCACCTTAGGGCATACTCTTTAAAAGATTCATCCCGCTTTGGGGAGAAGTTCTGTAGTTGAGTTCTTGTAGGATCCATGCCAGTGTTATACTGATAGTGCATAACAAAAGCCTCAACCAATTCTCTCCATGTATGGATGCGACTACTCTCCAGCTGGATGTACCATTCCAGTGGGCCACCTGTCAAACTGTCTTGAAATAAGTGCATCAATAGTTTCTCATCATTAGAATACGCAGACATCTTTCGATAGAAAGACTTAACATGGGTCTTCGGAAAGGAAGTGCCTTTGTACTTTACGAAATCAGGCACCTTGAATTTCGGGGGAGTCCTCACCCCAGGCACTAAGCCTAAATCAGACATGTCAAAGCCTACTGCACCTTGACTTTCGACCCTGTGCATTCGCTCTTCGAGCATATGCAACTTCTTGTTAGATTCTGTTGGTTCATCCATATTAGTCATCCAGTCTTCCCAAGTATCTTCTTCCACCGGCCTAACGGGAATGCAAACAAGCCTTAGTAGTACAATAGGTTGTTCAATATTCTGATGAACAAGACTAGGAGGGGGAGGATTCCCCACAACTTGAATCCCATAGATACCTTGATTCCTTCTAAGATTGCTGAGATTTGCAGGTTGACCATTATGAATATTCAGGCCGAAATTCGAATCCTGCTTCATATTCCAAGTACCTCCAGGATTCTCCACCATATTCTGAGCACCCAGAGTACCATTAAGATTGTTGATGACGACCTCAGGAGGATTTTCATTCAAAGCATCACTGCCATTATTCACAGTTTCAGCGAGTCTCATGATCATGGCTCTCATTTCCTCTTGTTGACGAGCCATATTCTAGATGATCTCCATCAATTGATCAACTCGAGTATCCATCCTAGTTCCCATAGCCACAACATCTGCTTGAATATGTTCCATATGCCTCTTGGAAGTGCTCTGAGTATTATAACAATGAGAATTCGTAGTGGCTATCCTCTGAAAGGGAAAACCCAGATAAAGGGTGAGAAGACCTTCCATAACCATCTGTCATAATAGGATATGCATGAATGCATGGCTGTGCATGAAGTATTTTTACCATTTCCAGGACACCCAAAAACTTTGTCACCCCTAGGAACTTTAAATAACATGATAATAGAAATAATTAGCGAGAGACAGATTCGAAAATAATTGGTTTCATTAAAAAAATCATTCATATGATAGCAACTTCTTACAAGAATGATTCAATATACGTAATGAAATATAAACGATCCCATCCAACAAGACTGGTGGTGATCTGATAACATCAAAGTAAAAAGAATAAAAAAAAGACAATCAAAGTGGTGGATCTCTAATCTCTATGTAGTACAATGGTCCCCCATGCCGGAAGTACTCTTGGCTCCATTCCTTGGTTTCTTTGAATAATTTCTTTTTCTTTTCACGATCTCATCCATGAGCGAAGCTATCAATTATCATATCTTTCTGAAATAGTTGTCCCTCCAAGTACACGCATTGCTCCAGGAAGTGATCACATTCTTTACATTCTGGAAAAGGTATAGGCACGGGCGCATCTTCCATCTCTTTTATTTTGTCTCAGAGTCTTTCATTCTCTTTCATCACTTTGGTCATTTGATATTCCTTTGCTTCCAACTCCATCCTAGCAGCTTTAAATTGGTTTCCCAACTCATTAGCTTTTGCTTTGTTTCTATTATTAGCCATTTGAAACTTCAAGGTTTCTTGACGATTCTTTTCTTCATCCGCAAGGGCTATTTGATACTCTTCTGTAGATACAAAGGAGTCTTCTATTCTGGGTATCTTTTTGGAGCTACCTTCACTTTCATATGCCTTTAGTTGATGGGCTAATTCCCTTTTCTTTTCCGTTAAGAAATATATTTCCATTTTTTTGTCTTCCAAATTTTGAAGAAGGTCCCTGTTTTCCAACTATACTTGGTAGAAGCGTTCCTTAGGAACATCGTGCTGTAGCTCAGTGGGTTGAGGATATAAGGACATTTCCTTTTCGAAAGGCAACATAAGAGATTTGACTCTTTCTTTCAACCAACCCACAAAAGGATCAAAAGTTAATACCTCTTTTAACCTAAAGAATTATTTTCCTTTCTTACCAACATGGGCCTAAGCAATTTCCTCTTTCCTCAATAATTCTAGATCTTCCCCTTTTTGAAATACACAAGTTCGACCTCTTTAGCTGTGGGTGGACACCTCATGGCATATCCTAATTGGCGAAGAGCGAGTACCAGGTTATAGTTGATAATCCCTTTCATTCCTATGAGTGGAACATTAGAGAAACCTGCACAATTGGAGATGACCTCGATGCTATCAACCTTAAGTTTGTACCATTGAATATCGAAAGAGGTGATTGTCATTACTCTGGATACCCATGAACTAGGATCTTGTTTGAGTGACCCTTTGGTGGGTAACTATGCCATGGACCATTTGTAAAGCATTGGCACGCAGCATACCACTACTCCTTTCTTTCCATACCTAGAGTGGATGGCATGGTAAGTATCAGCTAATAGTGTAGGTATCATATTCTTATTCATGAAGACACACAGAGCAGCCAAGTCTATTATCTCCTTAATCTTAGGGAAGAGGATAACCCCGTAAATGGTAGCCGCCAATAATGCATAATTGGCATCCCAATGGCCTATGTTTTCCATTTCTTTGGCCCTTCTTGTCATGAAATCCACTGGAAGACCACAAGTGACTTTCTTATGTCTCCACTTTCCTTTTACATCGTTAAGGCTCAAATAAAGAACCTTAGAAATGGCTTCATATTCAGGCTCAACAGGGACCTGGATGAATGGAGTATGACTAGCAACTTTGATGTGAAGAAGATGAGCATACTCCTCAAGAGTAGGTGCTAATTGGTAATCCTAAAATTTGAAACAACATAACTCCAAATCATAAAACTGTAGCAAAGTTTGAACATTCTTATCATCAACCCGAGCATCCAGCAAAGATAGGAGATTCCCATATCTTTCACCAAAAACACCCATTTGTTGACAATTCATGAGATCTCTGATTTCTTCGAGGAAGGGCCAAATAGTAGGACGAAACTGATAGCTGAAATTATCCCTTTTGGTCTTTACGATGATATCAGTTTTGTTTTCCATTCTTTAGAGGAGAAGAAAACTATTGGAAAATCCTGGAAATGACAATGCACATGCAGATTAATTATCGACATATATATATATATATATATATATATATATATATATATATATATATATATATATATATATATATATATATATATATATATATATATATATATATATATATATATATATATATATATATATATATATATATATATATATATTGAGAAGTAACTATGCTATGATGTAATCATGAGGGGATCAAGGTTTCCATAATACTGGATGCTGCTGTACTGCTGTGTAGAATCATAGGTTGAGGATTTGAGATAGTCGTCAGTAGTAGTCATTAACCAAAGTATTAGCAGAAAGAGGGTTGCCAATAGAACCAAGTTACCATTATAACCAGATTCACTAGAGTCACTAACAGAACAAAGTGGTTACCATCAGAACATAGTCACCATCGGTACCTATAATGATCAAGTCCCTCCCCACTCACGGGTGAAGACTAAGTCAGGGTAAGGCAAGGGTAACTCAGAAATCATTGATTTTCCTGAAAGTAAGATCATCACAATACAAACATGCATGACGAAGATACCTTCATTTGAACCTCATCTGAGCATGGTATATGACATGACTGCACTAATTGGACCACGTCCTATAGCTGTCATGCCCCCCACTCTATTCCTAGTGTCCTAGTGAACTCTGGCTTGGGTACTGGGCCTTTTACCTCAAGAAGTATCGTCCCAAACCCATAAAGAAACAACACAACAGTAGTATCCAGAATATAGGAATTAATAAAATGGAATGTATGAAAGCATATAATCAAAGCATATAAACAAATGGATACCTAAATATCCAAGAAAAGAAGGTAAACAAACAAGAGCTAGGATTGACTTCGGGATGGACCGACAATGGGTCAATCTGTCCCTAGTAAAGTCGCCAGCTGAAACAATCGGCTGAATAATCAACTGATAATGAAATCAATAAAGTCGCCATCGAATGTTTTTTATCCCACATGAGGGGAAAGGTAAACATCGAGTAAACCTGAGAAGGGTGAAATCACGATAAAACGATCGGGAGATCGAGTAAGGGAGTCTATTACGTGAGGGGAAGGTATTAGCACCCCACACGCCCGTAGTACTCTACAGTATCCACTCTTTTCGTTATAATCTTATGGGTGTGTTTAATCTATGCTTACTGTTTACTACTGCTAAAGGGAGAATGCATGCAAAGGAAAGGAGAAAATAATGTAGGGAAAATACAAGTTGTGCTCTCTCGGGCCCTACCCCAATGCCTACGTATCCCTTTAAATGAATCAGAGCAGCCGTAGTTCGGCTTCAAATATTTTTGTTGTTTGTATCTTTTAATGAACAATATTAATTTCGCCTTCTGCCGCAACTCGACCTTTGGAGACTTATGTATTAGCACAGAAGTGAATTAACATGCTCTTTGGAAAATTTCTTGAAAGAAAAAGCCCGTAGGCAAAAAGAGTTTGTGTTGGTTGGTGGTTTTTTGCTTGTGGATAACAACTAATTAATCTTAAGAGAGAGATATTAACCATTTCTCTACTTATTCATGAAATAGGTCTTTGAGACTTGAACAATACCAAAGCTTTAGAATAGGAGAACAATAAGATCGAGAAGAAACCCGCTTATCATTTCCCATACTTAACAAAGGTATGATTCTCATCAGTAGTTTTTAAGTGTTTTTGAAGTTTTGCAAGAAAAAAGACGTTTTTTGATTTAATGCAAATGCAAAAAGGGGGAATAAAAGTCAAAGGAAGACTAGCCTATTTCTAAACCTAATGTCATCATGCATCATGGACCTAAAGTTGGAATTTCGAGGGAATTCTACCTAATGTTTGCATGTTTGGATTTAGAAGCCTAATGTCTAATTTTAGTTAAATTAAATCGAAGATTAAATTTGAACCAAAATCACCTAAGGGATCATGAAAGACTATAAAAACAAGTAGAATTAGGCAGCAAGTATTAAAGTATTCCATATAATCCATAAAAAAATCGCAAATGAAATATATGACATAAAATGAGTAAAACTAGGGATTAAAATTAACCAAAAATTTAGTAAAAGGGGAAATTAATTCCTATTTAATTTCTAAAATGTCTTCTAACATTTTTGTCATTTTTACCATGTATTTTTATTATTAAAAAAAATCATGAAAGAATTAAAAATAATTATAAAAAGAAAATGAGAGAATCAGGGGTGTGTGCAATTTGGACCCAGGGGTACGAATTCAGCAACCAGGCGCCAGGCCCAAGAGGTAGAATCCACTAGCAATTTTTTTTGTAGGATCCTAAGCTACCAAAAAAATGGCGATATGGGCCAAGCAAACAAAGCCCGGTCCAAAATAACCTATTATGATTTTTATTATTTTCTGAATATCATTAACCAAAAAAACATGAAATTGAAACGGGAATGAAACGTTGCGTTTGTTTATTGTGTTCCCTCAGATCCATAACTCACTCAATCTTCTCTCTATCATCTACGTGCGATTTCCGGCGAGCGGTATCCACCGCCATTACCACCATCAACCTTCTTCGATAACCAAAGTACAAACACAGATCCTACCCTAATTCATGCTCTGATCATGAATCCATCTTTAATTTCTTCAAAGTATACCCCTAACATACCTGAATCTACTCCAAAACGTAACCCTAATAATGCAACCAGAAGAGGGGAATTGCTCAAAGGACTCTTAGCTATGTCCCGGCATCAAGAAATCAATGGAAAAAAATGGCGCTCGGCCTACCTCGATGACGATAGATATGATTGAGTTGTAGCCTAATGAAGATGAATTATGAGGTAATCTTTTTGCTTCGCTCTCTTTCTTTACTTTCTCTTCTTCTTAATTGCACTTTTGCTTCTTCTTCTTGAGTGTTTGCTTCTTCTTCCTCTACGTTCTTCTTCTGAATATGTCTTGCACTCTGTATCTTGTGGTTCCTTCTTTACGTATGAGTTTCTTGAGTTTTGTGGATTGTTGTTTGAAGAAATGAGATTGATGAAGATGATGCTGAAATTGAGAGAGAAGAGGGAGGTCACGGTTATAGAAAGTTGTGAACATGGCGTAGAGAGGAAGAGAGAAATGGTGGTTATGGTGTTGAAGGTTGAAGCGTGGAGAAGGTGAAGATGGAAGATGAAGTATGAGCCAAAAAAAGAACCCCCCAAAGATTATAGGTGAGGTGTAGTTATATAGAGATGAAGTTGAGGCTTGAAGAAATCTTGGCCATTGGATGACAAAAGTTAGTTAGGAAATCAAAGGTGAGATAGAGAATTAGTTACAGACTGTTAGAGCTATTAAGAAATTGAAACCACATTCTGTTATCAACTTTTGACAGTTGATATTTTGTTAAAGGTTAGTTAGCAATTCTGTTAAAAGTTAGGGGTTCGAGAGAATTAACTAGACCCGGAAGTTATGGTTTTCTTAGTTTTTCTGTTATAATATTATATGATTCTATTAGAGATTTAGTTAGGGAGCTCTGTCAGTTCTGTTAGTTGCTAGAACTGAATTGATCCTAAACCACTGGATCTCAATTGTTAGTTACAAGTATGAAAGGTTGGGATTGATCTGTTATGAGAATTAGTTATCTTCTTGTTTTCTGTTAAGAAGTTTTTATTAGACTATTATGAATTAGGAAGTTAGAAGGAGTTAGAATCAGTTAGGATCTCCAAAAAATATGTTATGGTTGTTAGCAGGGCGGTTATAATTTAGGTTAGTTAGTTAATGTGATTTTATGTTATGTTTTATGTTAAAATGCTTCTATTAACTGTTTGTTAAACTGGGAATTCTGTTAGATTCAGTTAGGCACTGTTAGCAATTCTGTTGGGAAATTGGCTAGAGGTTGTTAGAGAGCGGTTACCATAGTTAGGAAAGAAGTTCTGTTTTGAAATTCTGTTCAGTAGAAATTCTATTATGCTGTTTTTTTTTGTTATTTCTCTTCTAGGATAATTATACTGAGCTGGAAAATTCTTGTTACAGTTTGGTTAATTGCGAGCTGGTCATTTGTTAGTTTGGATTCAGTTTAGGAGTGAAATTTTGTTAGGAATTCTGTTGGTGTTCAATTGTTATCTTGAGGAATTAATAATGAAGCTTTTAGTGAAGGTTAATAGTTAATGAAAACAATTACTAGCATGATCAAAAGTAGAGTAGTCCACTTAATAATTTCTTCGGATCAGGTTTAGAATTGCAAACAAAGGTTCTTGATGCTATGATTTAGGTGTTGGTATGGTAGGTTTTATGAAGGTTGGCATATTATGGCTATAATGCCATGGTGAAAATGTGATTTATGCTAGGATCTGTTTTGTTTATCTTGGCTGCAACTTGCATATGGAGTCTGCTTTCATTTTTGCAGGTTTGTTACCTTTGGTTTGTGATGCCCAATTGGATGTTTTTTTGGTTTTTCATATCAGGGCTTCTCTAGGAATAGTTTATGGGCCCGTTTTAGTTTATAGTAAGTGAAGGTATGCCTTGACATGTTATGACTTTGTGTATGCACCTGTTTTGTATTGTTTGTTTTAAGATTAGTCTGTTATGGTATTTGTCAGGATGAAGGCCAAGGAGGAAGAGCATGAGACATTAGGTCACATTTAGAAAATCATGAAATTCTTACACATGAAGAATTTTTTACTGTTGAGGATCAGACTGAAGCTGAAGTGGAATCTTGAAGATTGGATCAAAAAATTAGTTTTTAGGAATCCATTTAACATTGGTCACAAAAATGTTTTCTTGTAACTTCCTTAGTGTAATGTGATGTATTTGGATTTTGTACTATACTTGAATATTTTTAATGGAATATGACTTTTGAAAGTGTAACAATCTTTTCCAAATCAATTTTGAAAATTTCTACTTTCCTCCCATTATGCCTCATTTGAATTTCCTAGCTTTTCTTCAATTTTTGCAACATCTGAAGCTTGGAACTTTGATGACTGAGATGTCTTTGAACCATGCTTTTGCAACATTCTTTCTTTTTTCCAATATTTTATGCTCATCATGACTCGAAAGTATCAATGAACGGAAATACCAATGTACCAAAACTTCTTCCAATTTTCCCTTTACATTTAGAGCTTTCTTCTTGATTTTTCAATATAGAATGAATCTCTAATGAAACTTGAATTCTTATGAACCTTGTTTGAATCAAGAATCTTGAATCTAAATCAAACTTTATTCCATGTTTGCACCAATGGATCTATATATGGAAGTCCCAATAGCTTAAACTTGACTTTGAAATGATCTTGTATCAAATCCATAACATTTTCTTGTAAAGCACATAACCAAATGAACCAATCTTCTCATGACGATTCACAAAAAAACCTAAGTGTGAAATGCACCACATGAATACCATGCAACTAAATCCTTAAAATCCACCCGATAACCACTAACACAACAAAGGGAATCATTGTCTGTGATTAAATCTCAAATCCAATACATTATTCTTGAAACAACCATTATGCAAAATCCCAACTTGTGATCGATGATTCTTGAAGAAGAACCTCTATTAGAGTACAATAGCTGAAAAGTCCTGATCTTTGCTCGCACATAGAGAGATAAACCATAATAGCCTTGTAGCTTGATGAGAAGAAGTCCAAAAATTAGCAAGAACCAAAACCCTAATTCCACAGTCTTGTACACCAGGAAGGAACAAAATAATCAATCTTATTCAATCATATACACCTCAAATCAGTCATAAACCCTATATTCATAACTGCTAACCTTTTGAACCTCAGATACTATTTGAGTGCAATGCATGCTACGTTACTGACCTAATTGAATATATGCAACTGAATGCAAAAGTCTAAGCCAAATAAAAGAAATTAGGAGGGCAAATTTTGGGGTGCAACACTAGGTTCTGATGAATAGACAAAATCAAATCAAATTAAAACTTGCTATGTTAGTCTCCAAGCATTAGTAAGCCCTCTATTCAAACTTGTATCATTTACCTCCTAGGTTACAGTAAATATGCAAACGATGTCTTCTTAGATACTGACGAGTTATTCGCATCGTCATGTCTAAGTCAAATCAACTTTGGTTCAAACACGGATTAGATGATATATCATCATCTATGCTTACTCTTCATACCCATGGGAAAATTGTACATCGTATCCTTATAATATTTCGAAAATTTTTTGGGGTCTTCCAATATTTAATAAACTTCTGATCCGAACGTGCGAGACCTACGTATTCTTGCACTATTCAATCGAAAGGCAATTAAATAGGGGCAACTGTCATACCCCGAATTTGTCCTACTAGCTCCTAATATTTTTATTTTTATTTTTAAAATTATTATTCAAATTCATGGGGGTTTAGTTCTTGGAAGGGGGTGTAACGGTTTCTTTTTCTAAATCAGAAAAAAGGCCCAAAGCCCATCGGTTTTTTGAATAGGATCTTTGTTTTGGGTTCATCCCATTTTAAAACCTTGGAGGAGGTTCACACTATTTAAGAAACTCTTGGGCCTTTCTAAATCATAAAGGTCCATGTAAAGTTAATCCCATTTTGTTGAATAAATAGAAGGGGTATTATTTAAGGGGGTGCAGTAATTTATTTTTACCGGCCCACTAAGAGTGTTGTGGCCTGCTCCCATTTAGGCTGAAGAGTGTATAAAACAAATCATTTTGTTTAAAGCCTAATATTTAAATCAGGAAGTCCCATTTAGGGTCACATTTTTGTTAAAGCCCAATACTAAAAAAACAGTATGGCCCAATTCATTTTTTGGGTTTGTTTTGGAAAAAATGTTTTGTTTTAATTATAACATTATTATTATTATTATTATTATTATTATTATTATTATTATTATTATTATTATTATTATTATTATTATTATTATTATTAACATTACTATTATAATTACTATTATTGATTATACTAATATTAATTATAATTAAAATATTATATTATAAACTTAATTAAAAATGATTTTTGTTTAATTAATTAAAAGAAAAGTGTTAATGAAGAGGTTTTTTCTTCCACGGTCCATTTCCAAACCGTTTCAAGGCCCAAGTCCAATTCCATAACAAAAAAGAATGTGTGGCCCAGTTTCTAAGAGAAAAATAACCACCGTTCAAATTATGAGAAATAATACACTTTTTATTACAAAAACACACACTGTACAAATCGTCAAGAGCTAGAAACACATGTGTTGGGACTAACAAACACTGCTTGAATCAAATAATAAAAACATTAGCAAATATGTGCATTAACTTTATAGAAATAATATCATACCAAAACAGAAACTAGGTTAATGCACATAATCAAAACCTATTGAAATGTTCAGAAAAGATTAATATTAATATAGAAACTAATCAAGGATATCATAGATTTACAGACAAAATCAAGTTCATAATCAATAAAAAATTAAAATCATATACAACATTACAGACACATTAAAATATTTCCTAAATCTATACTAACCTAAAAACACTATAAAACCTAAGGACTAATACAGAAAAGAGGACCAACAAAAAAAATAGGAGAACAAAAGAATTTACAGAGAAAATTTTAAACTAGAAGGAGTTTGGAGAGCAGAGAGAAAGCCTTATTTCTATCGCGACCATAAATCTATCTCTCCAACTTAGAGTTTCAATATCTGAATCCCTAAATCCGCCGCCACCTTCATCATCCTCACTGTCACCTCACACCTGTGAAAGAAAGAAAGGGAGATTAGTGAAAGGGTCATGAATCAGAACAAACGAGAAATTGCATCAAGGGTAACGAATCACTTAGCCTTCTTTTTTGTTGTTTTCTTTGTAATAGTTGTTGTCATGTTTGATTATGGGGGTGGGTGAGAACGACCGCTGTCGGGGAGTAGATTGGTAGCGGCGGCGAGTTTAGGGTTTGTTTTTAGGTTGAGAGAAGAAAGAGAGAAGAGGAAATAGATGCAGAGAGAGAAGAGGATAATAATTAAAAAAAATTGTTTTGTAAAACAAAAATATATTATGTCTAATGATCCCATGTGTGCAGCCCACCACTATAATCGTGCTCCCTCAATCTCAACCATACAATCTCAATCCAGCGTCCCAAAACGCGCTTCCACCGTAACACAATTATACTCGCCCATAGGCTATCCAAACGGACTCCCCAATAACAATCCCCTGGGTAAGGCCCGTAACTAAGCGCACCCCCCCCCCCCCCCCCCCCCCCCATTTTTTGTTTCAATGTAAAATTACACTCCCAGCCTAGTGGGCTAAGTCCAAAATCTGAGCTTGTGCCCCTACTGTTAATACCCCCCCCCCCCCCCCTTTATTATGAAGTTTAAAAACATACCCTCTTGCGCTTTTGGGCCTAAATTAAGTATATGAATTCAGGCCCATGCTATCGACACCTCCCACTTTTACCACCTTAACTATATTCACACCCCCTTGCTTTTATTTAATTTTCTTCATTATCTTTATATTTTCTATTTTATTTTTATAATTCTAATATTATATTTATTATTATTATTATTATTATTATTATTAAATCACATAATTATTATTTTATAATTTCACCGAAAATATTATTTATTTTTATTGGATAAAAATACTTTTAATCATGCATTTAAATAAAGATGTTTTCTATAATTAACACATAAAAAATATTTAACAAACAATAAATCATTTTTCATAACTAAATTAATTTAAAAATCAATTTTTGAAAAGGATTACGAAGCATATTTTAATTAACTGCGCACTTTTTCTAAATATCTCTGATATTCACACACTTAGACTAAGTATGCGAGAAATTCAAATATCTTTGTAATCAATAAAAAACACAAACCAATTGCGAACTACAAATTGTGACTCTGATTCCTCATAAGAGGATACGCAAGCATATGATTAAAATCGTGGCGACTTCCCCTAATAAAATACTAAAACCATATTTCTAAAAGATTGCGCTTCTAAACTCTAGGATTCTCATGAACAAAATAGATGAGGGGTACATAACACCTTTCCTTCCTCTAAAACCAAATCTAAACCTAGAATCTCTAACTTTTTAGGGTTAACCTTTATATTCTCTTCCTTAGGATAAAAATTAAGGGTGGCGACTCTAATTTAAAAACCAATTACAACACATAGTAAGCTGAAATGCAGATTTGCAACATTTATCACAACCTAGGGGATAAATGAGCGGTATCAATCTTATTTATGCTAGGGGACCAATCCAATAATATCAAAAATTTGGAAAATAGCCTATCATTGCTCAAAATCCTATAGTTATATATGATTTTCATATCTATCACACCTAGGGGATATAAAATGCGGGTATCAACTCTATTTATGGCAGGGGACTAATCTAATAGAGTCAGGTATTATAACAAACTAGCTAAAGCTTCGAGACTAAAAAACAAATATTATTGCAGACTTGCATATTTATCACAACCTAGGGGATAAATAATACTGGTTCGATGTTTTAATTTGTGTTTGAAAGTTTGAAAAATTGAATAACTTGGTCATGGATATGATTCGCAGATATGCTGCCTAGTGTAATCCTTGGTTTGCAGTACCTCTAAATATTTTGTCTGTTCTCAACTGAGGTACTTGTAATAGTGTGAAAAATGATAAGATTTGAATATTTGTTTCGCACAGGTAACTTAGCTGATGATATGCCTTAAGATATTTCGTAGTAGTCTTAGCCTATGAAGCTTGAAAGGCAATGCATAATTTATATGTATATGTATGATGCTCAATGGAAATTATTGATATGCTTTTGATGCCCAAAGTTACTGGCATGTGTTTTGTATGTATATGCACCAAATTTTTATGAATACTTTTGATAATTTTCTCCTTTTAGACCATTGTGTTCTTTGAGTCACTAACTTCCCAATGTTGTCTGTTGTTTTCTTGCAGTATCTCCAAGTTGATTCGTATTTTTATATATTATTGTGAACAGTGTCAATGGGATATTGATAATTGTAACGTAGGCGTAGGTGTGGGTTTCTTTTGACGTTTTTCTAACCAAAGTGCTTTTTTGATGTATCGTCAATGCTTTTATTTATTTTTCAAATCCCCAAATAATTTTGATGTAGTGTTTATAAGAAATAATCGTAGTATTTTGCAAACAAGTCGAAAAATGAAAAACACAATTTGAAAAGATTTGAAAAATAAATTGTTGTATCAATTATAATGCCCTCTGTTGTACCCCAAAATTTTCCCTCTCATTTTATCAAGATTTCCCCTCACAAGACTCTTTGAACTCCAGACGGGATTAAGGTTTTGCTCTACTCAAGACATCTCCTTGCACTGATGACCTAATTTAGGGTTTGAGTTTACACACGGATTTTTGGACTTTAAATGCTCCAAGTGACTTTCATACTTCATGTTGGACTTATAAGATTGCCTCTACCAAGTTTCAAGCTTTGAATCAAATTTTTGCCCAGTCAATTGGACAGTTGACCTAGAAATCAGCTGTATTGGGGAAAAAGTCAACTATGGCCAATTTACAGTCAAACCTCATAAATTTTGATCCACATAAACATTCTAGGCTCCTATGAACCATTTGATCAAGTTTGGACCACAACTCCTCAAGAAATTTGATCAGATCAACAAAGGGCAAAATGGTCATTTTTAGGGTTTTGACTGCACAAGGGCAATTTCTGATTTTTAACCTAGCCAATGGAAAATTGGGCTCAAACATGGATTCAAGGACTCAATGGTATCATATTGACCTATTCACAAGGTTCAAAGGATCTCAATTGCATTGGATTGACAAATGAATTTTTCAGTCAATTGATCAAAATTTGACTGTACACTGAAAAGTCAAACTTTGACGTTTTGGTCAAAATCAAGTGTCAAGGGTCATTTTTCATCAAGATAAGCCAAAACATGAAACTTTTTCATCAAGAAACCTAATTTTGCAAATTAAGGTTTAAAATTGAAAAATTTCATAACTTAGAATTTTTCTAAGTTATGAAATTTTCTTATTTTTTTGCCAATTTGCCCAACATTTTCACCATGATGCAATTGGATACAAACAAAACTTCCAACATGAAAGTTGTAGTCCTCCACAAAGTCTACAACTTTGTTTCACAAAGTTTTCCAAAAAGACGCTTGGATATCAAGTTATGATTTTTGGAACAAGGGTCCATGAAACTTTTAACTTAGTGAAATTTTGCCCTAGTTTAGGCAGGATTTTGGCCTATCTTCATGGCAATTTTTCACATAGTTCCACTGGAAATCTCAAAATGCATTTCAAATATGGAATGTAGAGCATGTTACAAGCTTTCTAAAAAGTTAAAGAACTCTCCAAGATCATTTGTGGTTATGGAGAATCAAAGGCTTGAAGTTGGCAAAAACTCATTTTTGATCCATGGCATGTTCATATTGATACAATTGCAAACTCTAATCAGCCTTGTTTGTACTTGATTACAGGTCCCAAAACCCTTCCATAATCAATAATTAAATGCAAATCCATTGGTCTAAGGCTTTGTTTTGGTCTTTAGAGGATTATACATTAGATTAATCCAAAAATAGTAAAAGGTAACATTGCCATTTTTGTCAAAATTGCTTTATGTCAAACCACATCTCTTGAGCCTTGAACAAGATCTTGTACTGCACACAATATCAAAAAACTTGAGGGGCCAAGAGCATAAGGTGCAAGCTAATAGATAGCATGTACAGGCTTGTCTTGCATCATTGCTCACTTTTGCTTAAAAGACAAGAAACTTGTCAAATACAACATAACTTGAACATCTGATAGAACCAACTTTTGCAAGCATTTGAGACAAGTTTCACACATCCCCTTGATCTAAAAACACGAGCCATTGAGTCCTTAAGCCTGCCATAGCACAAAATCACCTTCCATTGGCAAAACAAGGCACTCCCTGCAGTTTGACTTCCATAGCAAAAACCCCTCGTGCGTTTTGCCTCAAACTTGTTCAAACACACTCCACATAACCTATCCAAGCTATCCCAACCCTTAAACACTGACTGTAACCCCCTTTACAAGGTTCACAATTTTTTATTTCAGTTTGTGCAGGTTGAGTTCTACAGGCTTGTTCAAGCACATTCAAGGCAAACTAGGTATTGAGGAAGGTCAGAGGAAGTTCAAGCAAACTCCCAAACATCTCAGGCCTCACTGAAAAGCTCCACATTGCCATACACGAAGTCAACTGAAACAGGTTTTTGTCAACTTCCTATCTCTCTATTTAGGAATCATTAGGCTTAGGTTTGTGAATAAAAAATATAGTATTCATAGCCATGAAGCTGTACATATGCTTAGTTTTCATTTAAGTTAAGTGTGTTAAGAGAATTTGATCCATGAACTTCCTGAAAAAATTAGGTTAGGATTTAGGGCCAGAGAAATTCTCTCTGGTCTTTGAGAGTTAGAGTGAGTTCTTTACATGGTTGGATTCGTCTTGAAAAATGCTACAACTTTGATGTTTTCAGTTTTTGCATTAGAGCACGTATGCATGATCTGGAGATTTGTACAGGGCGCGTGTTTTATTTTTGACAAAGGTTGAAGATGAAGTCCAAGTGGGCTGGGGTTGGTTTCTGACTCACTTTCTGCACCCCCCTCATTACTGACTGCACCCCCTGGCCCATTTCTTCATATTTTTATATTTTTTGTATTTATTTTCATTTCTGATTTTATTTTATTAACTTCTAAACATAAAAAATACCAAAAATATTTTTATAAATTTTCACATTTATTTTTGAATTTTTTTTATTTTTCTAACATGAAAATAATTATCAAATAGTATATATTTTTATTTTACTTAATGAGAATTTGAAAATAAAACATAAAAAATATTATACCTTTGTTTTTTATCATTTATACTTAAATAATATTTTGTTTAATATATTTTTATTTTGTATATATTTATTTTATTTTATCATACATGAATAAAACAATTAATATATATTTACCTTCTTAAAAGAAACTAGGGTTTTTACCCTCATCAAAAATAATATTTTTCTAATATATTTTCATTTTGTGACATTTGTATATATTTCATTCATTTCTATTTTTTTTTATAATTAATATATATATATACATACTTTCTTAAAAGAAAATAGGGTTTTACCCTTAATAAATAAAATATAATAATCTTTTATTTCTTGTTTATATATACATTAAAAAAAAATTTTACATACATAAAAAATAATTTAAAAAAACATTTTTTGCATATTCATAATATTTTGTATATTTATTTAATTGATCATTTAAATACTTGTCCATTTATTTATTTGTACCATTTATTCAATTTGGATGTAATAGTAAATATTAGGGTTTTAATTTCTTGCAAATATTCCCCATTCAAAAATTGTATCCCTCTCCCCATATCAAATGTTGTAATAGTGTAGATTTACTTTACGCATTTTATACTGTCAAATATGCCATGATTAGAGATTAGGGTTTGTATGCAAAAAATCCAAAATCAAAACAAATAGTTTGACCTAATACAAGACAAAAAAGCATGAAAATTGACAACACAATGCACACTTGCACCCCTAGGGTTTCATCCACTTGTTGCCTTAAAATGGTCATGTTATGCATGTTGAGTATCTTGGCAAAACAAAAACAAAACAAAAGATCATAGTCCCACGATGAAGCTATCTTGGTTGCCTATACAAAAATGATCTAGTCCCTTAAAAACTTGCCAAAGATACTTAGCACAATTGCTATCATGGTCAATACGATGACCCGCGCCTGTCCCGTTTAACATCCTACTACAAGGTTGTTTAACAAATGCAATGGTAAAAAAACATTGTCAAAAGGGTTAAAAATGTGTAGGAAATATCTTTGAGTAAAATAGGGTAGACAACTCTTAGTTACTTGATCAAAACATGCAAAACATCCTTGCTATTTTCAAACACACCTCACAACACAATTTCAAAACATTTCCCAAAAGCAAACTTTCAAACATTGAAATATATTTTCAAAAGACAAACACCTTTGTATATATTGAAACTAGAATCATTACAAAGGTTTCCTAGACAAGGCCTCTTTTTCAAAGCATTTTCAAAAACCACACACAAAGCACCATTTCAAACAATTGAAAAGCAAAAGCAAGTGATCTAAACAAGTAACTAAGTGCCCATGGAAAACCATGGATGAAAAGGGTTCTAGCACCTTCCCTTTTCATAATCTACCCCCCGAACCCAAGAAAACATCTCAAAGGTTTTTCCTGTGCTTTTTGACCTTTCCTTTGGATAAAATAAAAAGTCGATGGCGACTCTTGCTAAACCGAAACATTTGCGAACACAAACGCAAAACCTCAAGTCAGTTCTCCCACCGTATCACAGAACTGGCGACTCTGCTGGGGATATTTGAAAAGTGGAGTAACCTTAGGGTTTAGATCACCTTTTACATGCTTATCTTGTTTGCTTTGATTGCTTTACATTTGGTTCTCTTGTTTGGGTTTGAATCCTCCACCCAGATTTTTGGGAAACATTCATAGGTAAATAGCAATATGTTGTGGAAACTATGCGGGGTATATCGACATGGTTGAAGCAATAGCTATATTAGTGCGACATATTTGTGGGTACCGGTAGCCTTTGAGTCAATCAAAGAGAATACGGGGCCTCTGAGTGATGTCATAAAACACTAATGGACTTTTAGAACCTTTACTTGACCATCTTGGCCTTATTAGGGGTAGTGAGATGACCGGCTTTGGTGCAGTCTGAAGTTGGTAGATACTCGATACTTCACTCATTGAGGGTTGTTTTCTTGGAATATTTCGGTCGCCAGTTAAGTGGATAAACTGAAACAATGAACACAGAAAATAATCCAGTGATATTGAGCTCCTTAGAACCCGGTTACTATTTATAGGACAGGTTGAGCCAACTAACTTCAAGAGGGTACTTACCTATGAAACCCCATGCAAGCCTGACACTAGGATCTTGTGTGACTTGTTTGTACATATACTTGTGCATACATCATGAACATCATAAAGCATCATATGCATCCACTAATCATTTCAAGGGTTTGGATCTTCATCTTTGTTCCTGTTTTGTAGGTTATGGAATCACTCCGCAGAAAAACAATCCAGGTCAACCTTGTGAGAATCCCTCCTTAACTCAAGGAGCTTACTTCCAAGATTCCAGAGAATTCTCCCTTCAGTGAAAGACATGGTAGACTTCTGAGCTTGGTCAAATCCAACATTGAAGAAGACACGGTGAAAGTTCTCTTCCAGTTCTTTGACCCCCTACACCACTGTTTCACATTACCTGATTACCAACTAGTGCCTACTTTGGAGGAATTTTCTCAACTCTTGAGGATTCCTATTCTCCATTAACTACCCTACAACGGTACGGAAAGAGAACCAAAGCCTGAAGATGTTGCTCAAGCCCTACACTTGCAACCATCTGATATCAAAGGTCATTGGGAAACCAGAAGTGGTATCAAGGGTTTCTTGGCAAAGTTTCTGTTTGAGAAGGCACAAGACTGTTGTAATTCTCTAGATCTGCAAGCTTTTGAAGAGATTGTAGCACTTCTCATCTATGGGTTGGTCTTGTTCCCAAACCCTGATTAACTTGTAGATGTGAATGCTGTCAAGATTTTCATATCTCGGAATCCTGTGCCTACATTGCTTGGGGACATCCTCCACTCATTTTACACACGAACAATGAGGAAAAGAGGTGTTCTCATGTGCTATACTCCTCTTCTAGCAAGGTGGTTTATTTCTCACCTTCCCCAATCAGTCTTGAAGAATGAGCAAGGCTTGAGGTGGTCACAACGATTGATGACTCTTACATATTCTGATGTTCATTGTGTTCTCGGTCCAGAGAAAATGTCATCATCATTGATCGTTGAGGAGAATTCCCTAATGTCCCATTACTTGGAATTAAGGGAGGCATTACCTACAACCCTTGTTTAGCTCTGAGATAATTTGGGTATGCCCGAAGGGATGGCCCTCATAACATGTTGATTCCAGACTTGGTTTTTGACTTTGACAATGATGCTCAAGGACTTCGACAAAGGTTTATCCGAGCTTGGAGGATGCCCAACAAAGTGGACAGTAAGACCCTGAGACACAAGAATTCCATCCCCCTTGAGCCTTACCTCAAGTGGGTACGAACCCGCGCCCAGAATCTTATGATGCCTTACCCCTACATTCTGCCTATGATCAAAGAGCCTGTTATGGAAGGAGAGGTTCCATACACCCTCCTACATCCTGACATGCCAACATCATTGGAGGATTTGCAAAAGAGTTGGATACAGCTCAAGGAAGAACGTAATACTTTTGAAGCCAGCTTCTACGCCAGTGAGAAGAAGGTTTTGGAACTTACACGTCGACTTCACGAAGAGCACAATCTCAACACCTACATAGCACTAAAGAGGAGGCGCAACGTCTTTTTACATTAGAATTTTGTAATATTTTTCCCATGTGGCATTTATGTACTAACAAATTTCTTCTTATTAATATGACGTGTGTTCTTTTTGTTTACAACAAATTTGAATTTCTAAATTCTTGAATGCATTACATGAATACATATCATTCATCATATGCATAAACAAGTCTTCACACCAGGTTTCCTTATCTCTCTGCTGTTTATTTCAGCAAGATGGATATAGAGCAGACGATCAAAGATCTACAAGCACAAAATTCGCAGTTCTAACAACTCCTCATGACCTTGGCAAAGGGTCAAGAGGACCTTAAAGCACTGTTGGAAAAGGAAAAGGAAAAAGAAAAGAAGAAAAAGAAAAGAATTGGTGTGGCCACTATGGGAAGAAGATTTGAGAACCAAGCTAGAAGAGTACTGGATTTCTCCTCGACGTATGATGAAGGGGTTGGCAAAGGAAAAGGAGCTGCAGTACCCTCTTAGTCTGAGGATGAAAAAGAAGAAGAGGAGGAGGAAGATTACTCTGAACAGCAGTATCCTCCTGCGGACAATAAGTATAAGAATCTGGAAGACCGGCTGGCAGCCATGGAGGTACAAAGAGTACCTGGGCTGGATTTCGAAGAACTAGGGTTGGTTGCTGGGATCGTCATTCCCCCTAAATTCAAAGTTCCTACATTTTCTAAATACGATGGTTTATCTTGTCTGAAGATGCATCTGCGGTCTTACATCAGAAAGATCCAACCACACTCTTCTGATAAGGATCTGTGGGTCCACTTTTTTCAATATAGTTTGTCGGGTACGCAATTGGACTGGTTCTATCAACTTGAGAGATCTGATGTACATAACTGGGAGGATTTGGCTGCTGCTTTCTACCGACAATACCAATATAATGCAGATTTAGCACCTACTCGTACTCAACTACAGAGTATGTGTATGGTCTCTAATGAAGGCTTTAAGGAGTATGCCCAGAAGTGGCGGGATTTGGCTGGAAGGATGCGGCCACCATTGTCTGAGAGAGAACTTGTTGATATGTTTTTGGGGACCCTGTCAGGTCCATTTTTTAATCACTCGATCGGGAGCTCATCTGCAGGATTCACCGAATTAATTCTGACGGGTAAAAGGGTCGAAGCTGGCATTAAGAGCGGTAAAATTCAGAAGGATGCATCTGCTTCCGCCGCTATCAAGGAGACCTTTCCAGCCAAGAAAGAAGCTCCTGCTGTTTACACCCAGAGAAATCAAGTAAGAATGGAGCGCTGACCAGCGGTGGGGGCTGTGATGATTAAGAACTCCTCATCCGATCAACCTCGAAGCACTCAACCCTGAGCTAACCAAACTAGGGTGGAAAGGCCACAACGACAATTCACTCGGATCATTATGACACCTGCCCAGGTTCTCCCTCATCTGTTAAAGTTATACCTTACAAACTTGAAAGAGGCGCCGAAGAACCCAAATACCTCTTCTCCCTACTATCATTCAAATGCAAAATGTGCCTATCATTCGGACATCGTTGGGCATGACACTAATAGTTGTTGGGCTCTTAAAAACAAGATCCAAGATTTAATAGATGCCAAGGAGGTGGAGTTTGAGGCCCCTAAAAAACCTAATGTGATATCCGCTCCTATGCCAAAACATGGTCATAATGTCCATGCTGTTGTAGAAGATCTTCATGTTACTGCTGTTGATGACTTAATGACTTTGTTTCCAATGATCAAGATGAATCTGTTGAAAGCCGGGATTTTCCCGGGCTGTGAAAAAGATTGTTACCTTTGTTCAACCTTGTAATACGACTGTCAACTATTGAAGTCAGGCATCCAACGCCTGATGGATACTCAAGAAATCCTCTTTCAGAAAACTCCTGTTACTCCTATTACTCTTGTGACTCCAATCAATGATGTTGTTATAATCACCATTTCCGACAATCTTTCCAAGGTCCCCAAAAGACCTGTTAAGATTACACCCAATCCAAAGTTTGTACCACTGAAGATTACTATGTCGGGGCCTATCCCATACAAGTCCAACAAGACAATACCGTGGAATTATGGGGGAGAGATCTTCTACCACAGTGTTAAGCAGACCGAATCAGTTGAAGAAAGTTCCGATGAAGAAACTCCTGACATAGGGAAATATTGCAGGGACAAGTAAGATCACTCGTAGCGGAAGAATCTTCTCTTCGGAGATTGCTCCTCCAAGGGAAATCTTCGGACCCTCAAGTGCTCCTCTGCCAGTCAAGATATCTGTGCGAAGTCCAGTTATTGAAGAAATTGTTACTCCCGAAGCTATACCCTCTGCTGTTACTGCTGATAAAGGTAAGGGGATCCAAGAAGCGCCCGTCAGGACGAGGGCTCAGACTTTGGTTGTCCCAGAGACCACCCAAAAGGAAATGGAGGAGATTTTAAAGATAATTAAGAAAAGCGACTATGATGTCGTAGAGCAACTGGGGCAAACCCCTTCAAAAATCTCTATGCTGGATCTATTGCTCTGCTCCAAGGCTCATGCCAAAGCCTTGATCAAATTCCTGAAGACGGCGCACGTGCCTCAAGAAACTTCTGCGGATCAGTTTCAAGAGTGTGTATCCAGCCTTACAGCCGACAATGGCCTTGGCTTCTCTGATGTCGATCTGACGTCTAAGGGAAGAAAGCATAATGATGCGCTGCATGTATCTGTAAAGTGCAAAGGGACCACTCTTGCTCATGTTCTGGTTGATACCAGGTCATCTTTTAATGTCCTACCGAAGAAAGCATTGGACAGATTGGACTGTGAGGGTTTGACCCTAAAGCCCAGTAATATCGTTGTTAGAGCCTTTGACGGTTCTAAGCGGATGGTTCACGGAGAAGTGGACATCCCAATTAAAGTGGGTACGGAAGTTTTCAACTCTACTTTTTATGTGATGGACATCCGTCCTTCATATTCATGCTTGTTGGGAAGACCATGGATCCACAATGTTGGGGTAGTCACTTCTTCTCTACACCAGATGCTCAAATACCCAGTCCAGGGTAAAATCATAACAGTTCATGGTGAGGAGGAGAATATGATAATCCACCTTAACTCTTTCCGCTACGTGGAGTTAGATGGTGAATTCATAGAAACACCTTTCCAACACTTTGAAGAGGTTTCTCCTGAAGTTGCGGTAGCCAAGACAATGACTGTTGTGCCCATCATTACCAAACCTGTGTCCCGAATGTCATCCCTTAAAGATGCGGAGGCTGTGATCAAGGAAGGAGGAAGCACAATATGGAGTCAACTGCCAGATTTTCCTTACAAGACAAATAAGTTCGGTTTGGGTTTCACTACTGCTAGTCAGAAGGTTGTACGTTGCTCCTGGGCTGGAGGACCGCCACTGAAAATCACTCATCATGGAGTTCATGCTTTAGGGAATGATGAAGAAGGAAGCAATTTTGAAGACTGGATCTTTCCAACTATTGAAGGAGGACTGAACAACTGTGAGGCGAAAGACTTTGTTCCCATTACTTTCATCAATCAACAATTTATCTTTTGAACATTTTATGTTGGTCTGTAATAACTTTTAAACAATTCGTACAATTTTTGCCTTATGCCTTACCCGGGGCATATAGGTCCATTTGTAAGGGTTTTGATTCTTCATTTTCATATGCCATTTTTAATGAATCATGGACGTTTTCATATATAAACTTTGTGTTCATTTTCTTTCTTTTTACATTTTATTTTGTTTAAAGGTGGCTATCCCTTACACACACCCACACTCACAAAATGCAGGTACCCATCCACCCCGGATTCCATGGGTAACAATTCTGCTATGGCCTTCAGTGACTCTGAAGATCTGGTCAATCATGCCGAATACGAAGGTGATGACGACTATGAAGTGCTTGGAGAGTTGGCTAGACTTTTGCAACAGGAAGAAAGGGCTATTCTGCCCCATTAAGAGTTGTTAGAGACCATCAATTTGGGTAATGCTGAAGACAGAAAAGAGGTTAAAGTGGGTGCCAACCTAGAGTCAAGTGTCAAGGAGCGCTTAGTTCAGCTGTTGAATGAATATGTTGAGATCTTCGCCTGGTCCTATGAAGACATGCTGGGACTGGTTACAAATATTGTGGTTCACTGTCTCCCTACAAGAGAAGACTGTCCACCAATCAAGCAGAAGGTCCGCCGAATGAGACCCGATATGTCTGAAAAAATCAAAGCTGAAGTGATGAAGCAGTTCAATGTTGGCTTTCTTGTTGTTACTTTCTATCCACAATGGGTTGCTAACATTGTGCCCGTGCCTAAGAAGGACGGCAAAGTCAGAATGTGTGTGGATTACAGAGACCTAAACAGGGCTAGCCCAAAAGATGATTTTCCACTACCACACATTGACATCTTGGTTGACAACACAGCTCAACACAAGGTATTCTCTTTCATGGACGGATTTTCAGGGTACAACCAGATCAATATGGCCCCCGAAGACATGGAGAAGACTACTTTTGTTACGCAGTGGGGTACCTTCTGTTATAAAGTGATGCCATTCGAATTGAAGAATGTCGGGGCAACCTATCAGCGAGCCATGGTAGCTTTGTTTCATGACATGATACATCATGAGATTGAAGTCTATGTAGATGACATTATAGCCCGTTCACAGACATAAGAAGAACACCTCGACCATCAAAGCTGTTTGTCAGGTTAAAGGAATACAAACTCAGACTGAACCCTAGCAAGTGCACTTTCGGAGTCAGGTCCGGTAAACTCTTAGGATTCATTGTCAGTAACAAAGGCATTGACGTCAATCCTGCCAAAGTTAAAGCTATACAAGACATGCCTACCCCTCTCACTGAGAAGGAGGTCAAAGGTTTCTTGGGACCCCTAAACTACATTGCAAGGTTCATCTCTCACCTAACATCTACCTGTGAACCAATCTTCAAGCTGTTGAAGAAAGATCAGGTGGTTGAATGGAATAATGACTGTCAAATTGCTTTCGATAAGATCAAGGAGTATTTGCTAGAACCTCCTATATTGATGCCACCCGTCGAAGGAAGGCCTTTCATCATGTATCTGACTGTCTTAGATAATTCAATGGGGTGCGTATTGGGCCAACATGACGAGTCTGGCCGAAAAGAGCATGCCATTTATTACCTTAGCCAAAAGTTTACCGACTGTGAGACTCGTTACTCACTGCTCGAGAAAACTTGCTGCACTTTGGTATGGGCTGCTCGTCGGCTAAGACAGTATATGTTAACTCATACCACTTTGCTGATCTCTAAGATGGATCCGATCCAGTACATCTTCGAGAAGCCTGCTCTGTCCGGAAGAATCACTAGATGGCATATGATCCTCACCGAATATGATATACAATACACGACCCAAAATCTATAAAGGGGAGTGTGCTAGCCGATCATCTGGCTCATCAAGCTGTCGAAGATTACCAATCCATGAGGTTCGACTTCCCCGACGAGGACATCATGACTTTGAGCAACATTGAAGAGAACAGATTGTATGACAGACCTGAACAAGGATCCCGATGGACCCTGTACTTTGATGGTGCCTCCGACGCACTTGGGAATGGTATAGGCGCGATACTTATTTCTCTAGAAGGTTTTCATACACCTTTCACTACTAGACTCTACTTCAGTTGTACCAACAACATGGCCGAGCATGAAGCTTGTATCATTGGTCTCAAGGCCGCTATTGACTTGGGAATCAAATCTTTGATTGTATTTGGGGACTCAACTTTGGTTATCAGTCAAATCAAAGGAGAGTGGGATACTAAGTACCCTAACTTCATCCCTTACAAAGAACATGTCCTGACATTGTTACCACATTTCGAGCAGATCACCTTCGAGCACTTCCCGCGAGAAGAAAATCAGCTAGCGGATGCTCTAGCTACAATGTCATCCATGTTTAAACTTAACTGGGATAATGAGGCTCCCCAAATCATCATTGAACGGATGGAAGAACCTGAACATTGTCACGAGATTAATACCGAAGAAGTAGTGGACCGACCTTGGTTCCATGACGTCAAAAGTTATCTTGAAGCACAAGAATATCCTGAAGGAGTTTCAGTCAACGACAAAAAGTTCTTAAGGAGGTTCGCGACTATGTTTTTTTTGAGCAATGGTATTCTATACAAGCGCAATCTTGATTATGTCCTACTCCGTTGTGTAGACAAAGTTGAAGCTGAGGAGATCATGGCTGAACTACATAATGAAACCTTTGGCACCCACTCAAGAGGTCATACAATGGCTAAGAAGATTCTACGGGCAGGCTACTACTGGTCTACCATGGAAGATGATTATCATCAACATTCCCGTACTTGTCACAAATGCCAAATCTATGCTGACAAGGTACATATTCCCCCAGTTCCTCTCAATGTCTTAACAGCTCCTTGACCATTCGCGATGTGGGGAATCGACATGACTGGAGAGATCAAGCCTACGACATCCAATGGACACCGTTTCATCCTAGTGGCCATTGATTACTTTACCAAGTGGGTCGAAGCAGCTTCCTTTGCTTCTGTTACAAAGAATGTGGTTTCCCGCTTCATCAAGAAGAACCTCATATGCCGGTATGGTATCCCTGACAGGATCATCACTGAAAACGGTACAAATTTGAACAATACTATGATCACTGCTCTGTGCAAGCAGTTCAAGATTCAACATCACAATTCATCTCCCTATAGGCCTAAGATGAACGGTGCTGTCGAAGCTACGAACAAAAATATCAAGAAGATCATTCAAAAGATGACAGTCACCTACAAAGACTGGCACGAGATGTTTCCGTTTTCTCTGCACGGGTACCGTACCACGACACACACTTCAACTGGGGCAACCCCTTTTTCTTTGGTATATGGCATGGAGGCTGTTTTACCTATCGAGGTTCAGATGCCCTCCTTGAGAATCATGAAGGATGCTGGTTTGAGTGAAGACGATTGGATTCAGACCCGGTTTGATCAACTTAACTTGATTGACGAGAAGCGACTTACTGCTGTTTACCATGGTCAAGCGTATCAGAAACGTATGATCAAGGCCTTCAACAAGAAAGTCAAGAGATAAGTATATCAAGTCGGGGATCTTGTAATCAAGCGGATCATCTTGCCACAAAGTGATCCCAGGGGAAAATGGACTCCTACTTACGAAGGACCATTTGTGATCAAAAACATCTTTTCTGGTGGGGCAATGATCCTGACCACCATGGACGGTGATGACCTGCCACACCCTGCGAACGCATACATAGTCAAAAGATACTACGCATAAACGACCCGACAAGTTGAAAACCCGAAAGGGAGACTTGGGAAAAAATGGGCATCCCGGTGAATCAAAAACCCGAAAGGGCGGTTCAGGGAAAAATTAGGGATAAAACAAAAAAATTTGTACACCCAGCAAGTTGAAAACCTGAAAGGGCGGCTTGGGCAAAAAAGGGTTTCCCGGTGGATCGAAAACCCGAAAGGGCTGTCCAGGAAAAAGTTAGGGAACTAAAGTGTATGACTATGTCTCGTCGAATCACTTTAAGGACAATCTCTTAAACGGACAAGTTCCAAGCTTCTAATCGATCCAATCATCTTCGGACGAAGCAACAAATGGACAAGATACTCAGAGTTGCAAAGGCTATAGCAGAATGGGAACCCCATGGAATTGTTACACATAGCCATCTTTCTTTGTATAAATTTTTTTCTCATTTTTCATGATAACATTCTCTTACTAGGATGTCTGTCTCCTTTGTACAAAATACTTACACGAAGTTAATACAAAGATACTTCAAAGTGCATAAATTTGTTTGCCTTTTCTTTCTTTTCACACTTGTGTTTTATTTGAAAATGTCCAATGATTTATTGATCATACGCATTTGAATATAATCACTGCTTACAAATAAAACGAAACGAGAAAGGATAATTACTGATAGGTTGAAAGTATAAGAAAATGTCTTTAGGCTATTCCAAAAGAAATCCCCTGCAGTGCATCATCCAGATCCTCAACAGACCTAAAGCCTTGAAATACATATCCCCAACAGTGGTACAAGGATTTCTCATTCTCAACAATCAAAATTTTTTGAATCTCCAGCAGCGGTCATGGATTTATTTTCCCCGGCGGCAGTCAAAGATTCTATTATCTCCAGCTATCAAGGATTTATTTTCCTCAGCAAGACAGCTAATCAGCTTACATGCGCATACATTATATTCATACATCATAAAACTTAATAAAGCACATTTTATTGCGTCATACATATCATACAACATAACTTTGTGTTTCAGCTAACATTTTACCCTTTTCAGGATAAGATTAAAAACTATCTTTAACAACTATGCAAAGATTTCAAATAGAGTACGGACACACTCCAAGACATGGAAGTTATTCTGCTACTCATTCGGATCCCTTATTCAGATACAGTATGGATACACCCCAGACACGGAGGTCATTCTACTACTCATTCAGACTTCAGCAATCAGATATAGACTAGATACGCTCCAGACACGGAAGCTATTCTATTTCTCATTCAGATTCACCTATCAACTTCAGGTTCAGATACACTCCAGACACGAAAGTCATTATGTCACTTGTCCAGATCCCGATTACAGTACAGATACACTCCAGACACGAAAGTCATTCTGCTACTTATACAGGTCTCAATTTCAGATACAGTTCAGATACGCACCAGACACGGTTGCCATTCTGTCACTCATTCAGAATTTATCCCCATCCCAGAGATGCTACATACACGGATGCTATTCTGTCGCCCATCCAGAATTCAGATACAATACAGATACACTCCAAACACGGCAGTCATTATGATATTCATTCAAGAATCGAATGCAGTTATAGCTCGGATACGCTCCAGGCACGGACGCCATTCTTTTGCTCATATGAATCCGATCTCCAGATACAACTTAGATACGTTCCAAATACGGATACCAATCTGGTGTTCATTCTCCTAATTTTCAACAAACAAGTCTTGGATGGCATCTCTAAGCCCATCTCCATCAAGATTCTATCATCTCCAAATGGCATCTTTAAGCCCATTCCCTCAACCTACATTTTAACGAGTGCAAATTTACGGGCACTCTAGTGTCCAATCCTCTTTTACCTTCGAGTCACAAAAGGAAAACTCGCCAATCTAACTCTTCAGGTTCAAGAAGATTGAACAGGGGCAGCTGTTGTACCCAAAAATTTCCCCTCTCATTTTATCAATATTTCCCCTCACAAGCCTCTTTGAACTCCAGACAGGATTAGGGTTTTGCTCTGCTCAAGACATCTCCTTGCACTGATGACCTAAATTAGGGTTTGAGTTTACACATGGATTTTTGGACTTTCAATGCTCCAAGTGACTTTCATACTTCATGTTGGACTTATAAGATTGCCTCTACCAAGTTTCAAGCTTTGAATCAAATTTTTGCCCAGTCAATTGGATAGTTGACCTAGAAATCAGTTGTATTGGGGAAAAAAGTCAACTATGGCCAATTTACAATCAAACCTCATATATTTTGATCCACATCAACATTATATGCTCCTATGAACCATTTGATCAAGTTTGGACCACAACTCCTCAAGAAATTTGATCAGATCATCAAAAGGGCAAAATGGTCATTTTTTGGGTTTTGACTACACAAGGGCAATTTCTAATTTTTAATCTAGCCAATGGAAAATTGGGCTCAAACATGGATTCAAGGACTCAATGGCATCATCTTGACCTATTCACAAGGTTCAAAGGATCTCAATTGCATTGGATTGACAAATGGATTTTTCAGTCAACTGATCAAAATTTGACTGTACACTGAAAAGTCAAACTTTGACTTTTTTGTCAAAATCAAGTGCCAAGGGTCATTTTTCATCAAGATAAGCCAAAACATGAAACTTGTTCATCAAGAAACCTAATTTTGCAAATTAGGGTTTAAAATTGAAAAATTTCATAACTTAGAATTTTTCTAGGTTATGAATTTTTCTTATTTTTTCCCAACTTTGCCCAACATTTTCACCATGATGAAATTGGATTCAAACAAAACTTCCAACATGAAAGTTGTAGTCCTCCACAAAGTCTACAACTGTTATTCACAAAGTTTTCCCAAAAGAATCTTGTATATCAAGTTATGATTTTTGGAAACGAAACTTTTAACTTAGTGAAATTTTGCCCTAGTTTAGGCAGGATTTTGGCCTATCTTCATGGCAATTTTTCACATAGTTCCACATGGAATCTCAAAGTTCATTTTAAAGATGGAATGTAGAGCATGTTACAAGCTTTCTAAAAAGTCAAAGAACTCTCCAATATCATTTGTGGTTAGGGATAATCGAAGGCTTGAAGTTGGAAAAAACTCACTTTTGATCCATGGCATGTTCATATTGATACAAGTTGCAAACTCTAATCAGCCTTGTTTGTACTTGATTACAGGTCCCAAAACCCTTCCATACTCAATAATTAAATGCAAATACATTAGTCTAAGGCTTTGTTTTGGTCATTAGAGGATTATACATTAGATTAATCCAAAAATAGTAAAAGGTAACATTGCCATTTTTGTCCAAATTGCTTTATGTCAAACCACATCTCTTGAGCCTTGAACAATATCTTGTACTGTACATGCTTGTCTTGCATCATTGCTCACTTTTGCTTAAAAGACAAGAAACATGTCAAATACAACATAACTTGAACATCTGATAGAACCCACTTTTGCAAGCATTTGAGACAAGTTTCACACATCCCCATTGAGCAAAAAACACGAGCCTTTGAGTCCTTAAGCCTGCCATAGCACAAAATCACCTTCCATTGGCAAAACAGGGCACTCCCTCTAGTTTGACTTCCATAGCAAAGACCCATCGTGCGTTTTGCCTCAAACTTGTTCAAACACACTCCACATAACCTATCAAAGCTATCCCAACCCTTAAACACTGACTGTAACTCCCTTTACAAGGTTCACCATTTTTGATTTCAGCTTGTGCAGGTTGAGTTCTACATGCTTGTTTAAGCACATTCAAGGCAAACTAGGTATTGAGGAAGGTCAGAGGAAGTTCAAGCAAGCTCCCAAAAATCTCAGGCCTCACTGAAAAGCTCCACATTGCCATACACGAAGTCAACTGAAATAGGTTTTTGTCAACTTTCTATCTCTCTATTTAGGAATCATTAGGCTTAGGTTTGTGAATAAAAAATGTAGTATTCATAGCCATGAAGTTGTACATATGCTCAGTTTTCATTTAAATTAAGTGTGTTAAGAGAATTTGATCCATGAACTTCCTGAAAAAATTAGGTTAGGATTTAGGGCCAGAGAAATTCTCTCTGGTCTTTGAGAGTTAGAATGAGTTCTTTACATGGTTGGATTCGTCTTGAAAAATGCTACATCTTTGATGTTTTGAGTTTTTGCATTAGAGCACGTATGCAGGATCTGGAGATTCGTACAGGGCGCGTGTTTTGTTTTTGACAAAGGTTGAAGATGAAGTCCAAGTGGGATGGGCTTGGTTTCTGACTCACTTTTTGCACCCCCTCATTACTGACTGCACCCCGTGGCTCATTTCTTCATATTTTTATATTTTTTGTATTTATTTTCATTTCTGATTTTATTTTATTAACTTCTAAACATAAAAAATACCAAAAATATTTTTATAAATTTTCACATTTATTTTTGTATTTTATTTTATTTTTCTAATATGAAAATAATTATCAAATAGTATATGTTTTTATTTTACTTAATGAGAATTTGAAAAGAAAACATAAAAAATATCATACCTTTATTTTTTTATCATTTATACTTAAATAATATTTTTTTAATATATTTTTATTTTGTATATATTTATTTTATTTTATCATACATGAATAAAACAATTAATATATATTTACCTTCTTAAAAGAAACTAGGGTTTTTACCCTTATCAAAAATAATATTTTTCTAATATATTTTCATTTTGTGACATTTGTATATATTTCATTCATTTCTATTTTTTTTTATAATTAATATATATATATACATACTTTCTTAAAAAAAAAAATAGGGTTTTACCCTTAATAAATAAAATATAATAATCTTTTATTTCTTGTTTATATATACATTAAATATTTTTTTACATTCATAAAAAAATAATAAACAAAAAAAAACATTTTTTGCATATTCATAATATTTTGTATATTTATTTAATTGATCATTTAAATACTTGTCCATTTATTTATTTGTACCATTTATTCAATTTGGATGTAATAGTAAATATTAGGGTTTTAATTTCTTGCAAATATTCCCCATTCAAAAATTGTATCCCTCTCCCCATATCAAATATTGTAATAGTGTAGATTTACTTTACGCACTTTATACTGTCAAATATGCCATGATTAGAAATTAGGTTTTGTATGCAAAAAATCCAAAATCAAAACAAATAGTTTGACCTAATACAAGATAAAAAATCATGAAAATTGACAACACAATGCACACTTGCACCCCTAGGGTTTCATCCACTTGTTGCCTTAAAATGACCATGTTATGCATGTTGAGTATCTTGGCAAAACAAAAACAAAACAAAAGATCATAGTCCCTCGATGACGCTATCTTGGTTGCCTATACAAAAATGATTTAGTCCCTTAAAAACTTGCCAAAGATACTTAGCACAATTGCTATCATGGTCAATACGATGACCCGCGCCTGTCCCGTTTAACATCCTAATACAAGGTTGTTTACCAAATGCAATGGTAAAACAACACTGTCAAAAGGGTTAAAAATGTGTAGGAAATACCTTTGAGTAAAATAGGGTAGACAACTCTTAGTTACTTGATCAAAACTTGAAAAACATCCTTGCTATTTTCAAACACACCTCACAACATAATTTCAAAACATTTCCCAAAAGCAGACTTTCAAACATTGAAATATCTCTTCAAAAGACAAACACCTTTGTATATATTCAAACAAGAATCATTACAAAGGTTGCCTAGACAAGGCCTCTTTTTCAAAGCATTTTCAAAAACCACACACAAAGCACCATTTCAAACAATTGAAAAGCAAAAGCAAGTGATCTAAACAAGTAACTAAGAGCCCATGGAAAACCATGGATGAAAAGGGTGCTATCACCTTCCCTTTTCATAATCTACCCCCCGAACCCAAGAAAACATCTCAAAGGTCTTTCCTGTGCTTTTTGACCTTTCCTTTGGATAAAATAAAAAGTCGGTGACGACTCTTGCTAAACCGAAACATTTGCAAACACAAACGCAAAACCTCAAGTCAGTTCTCCCACCGTATTACACCTTCGAACAGGTGAGAGTGCAAGATGCAATTCCTAAAAAGAGGTAATTACAAAAAAGTTTAAACAAAATTGAAAATGGCAATGAAAATGATAATTGATACTTCTATCTCTCCAATGTCCTTTGATAATTCCAATATCTTTGTTTCTGAGTAACATAAGTGGACCAATTCCACTTCTTCGTAGTCATAGTAATGAATTCTCGAACCGCAATCTATTTGTTTGTTTTTTTAATAAATCTCTAACTTTTGCCTAGATCGCCCTTTCGAGTTTTCAATCCACCTGGATGATGATTTTATTTATATGTCCCTAATTTTTTCTTGGATCTCACTTTAGGGTTTTCAATCCACCGGGACGCCCCTTTTTTTCCTAAGTTTCCCGTTCGAGTTTTTGACTTAGCAGGCCTTTTATACATAGTATTTTTTGACTACGTCGGAGTTTAGCGGATGTGGTAGTTCTTCCCCATCCATTATTGCGAGGATAAGAGCTCCTCTAGAGAATGTTGTTTTAACCATATATGCACCTTCGTAGTTAGGTGTCCATTTAATGCATGAGTCTAGATGAGGTAGCAGAATATTCTTGAGGACTAGATCCCCTTCTTGGAACACTCGAGGATAGACCTTTTTATTGAATGCTTTCTTCCTCTGCTTTTGATATAATTGACCATGGCATAAAGTTGTTAAGCGTTTTTCCTCAATGAGGTTGAGCTGATCAAGTCGTGTTTGGACCCATTCTAATTCTTTAAGCTTGGTTTCCATTAGAAATTATAGTGATGGAATCTCTACTTCAATAGGGAGTATAACCTCCATGCCATAAACAAGAGAGAAAGGTGTTGCACCTATCGAAATGCGTACTGAGGTACGATAGTCATGTAGAGAAAAGGGAAGCATTTTATGCCAATCTTTATATGTCTTCACCATTTTCTAAATGAACTTCTTGATATTTTTATTGGAAGCTTCAACGGCCCCGTTCATCTTGGGTCAGTAAGGTGATGAGTTATGATGTTCGATCTTGAAATCATCACATAACTCCTTTATCCTATTGTTGTATAAGTTGGACTCATTGTCTGTAATGGTTTTGCTAGGAACTTTATACTGGCATATGATATTTTGCTTGATAAACCGAGTAACCCCTTGTCTTGTCACCTTTGCATAAGACGCAACTTCTACCCACTTGGTGAAATAATCAATGGCGACTAGTATGAATTGATATCCTTTATAAGCCTTTGGTTCGATCATTCCTATCATATCAATTCCCCGCATCAATAACGGGCATGGATAACTTAGGACATTCAGAGAAGTTTGCGATACGTGCACATTTTCAGCATAGATTTGGCACTTGCAGCATGTCTTCGTATAATGGTAACAGTCAACTTCAATTGTCAACTAATAGTAACCTGCTCTTAAGATTTTCCTAGTCGTGGCATGTCCATTTATATGAGTCCCGAAGGTTCCTTCGTGGATCTCTCTCATGAGTGTATCTGCTTCATGTTTCTCCATGCACCTGAGTAACACCATATCGTAGTTCCTTTTGTACAATACATCACCATTTAAGAAGAACTTTGCAACTAGATTTTGTAGAGTTCGCTTGTCTATTATGAAGGAATTTTCTGGATATTCTTTCTTCTCTAGATACCTCTTGATGTATAGAACCAAAGTTTGTTATTCGGCCCTTCTTCAACTGGGAGGCAGTGTGCAGGCTCTTCGAAATTTCTGACCATGATGTGTGGTTCATGATTAGGCCAAGTTATTTCAGACATGGATGGAAAAGTTACCAAGGCTTCCACCATATGATTTTCTTCTCGGGGAATGTGAGTGAAAGTGATCTATGTAAATTCTGTAGCCAGCACAAAAACATAATCCTAATATGAAATTAATTTGGGATGTCGAGTGTCTCATTCACTGTTGACTTGGTATATGACTAATGTTGAGTCTCCATATACTTTGAGGTATTTAATCCGTAGATCAATAGCAACTTCTAGACCCAGGATACAAGCTTCATATTCAGCAATATTGTTGGTGCAATAAAAACATAACCTCTCAGTATAAGGTTTATGAATGTTCTTTGGAGAAGTCAATACAACCCCAATACCATGTCCTAGTGCATTTAAAGCACCATCGAACATTAGTGTCCATCATGTCCCTGGTTCAGGTCCTTCGTCAGGTCATGGTAGTCACCTATAACCATGATGTCTTCATTTGGAAAGTCAAACTTCATTGGTTGATATTTGATAACACTGAAACACACTACATTTTTTACTCGGATTACACATGTTTATTAGAATATTAGTGTATTTTCTTGTGTTTTATTTCGTTTTTATCTTATTTTCATATGCTTTGCTTACATAGAGCCCTTTTTGAAGAAACAAAGCCAAAATCCCAAGAAATCAAGTTTTTTTGGTGAAAATGTGCACATGGCGTTCAGCATGGTAGCCTCCATAGAAGGCTCCATAACATGTCTGCTTACAACCACCAGGAAAATTCCATGATCCCACGATCTTCTATATGAGTTCAGTCGGCGGGGGCCATGGCAGGGACGGTGGGTGTCATCTTTGTTATTTTTGTCCTGCCCAAAAGGAGTTAGGGATAGTTTTGTAATTCCAAGGTTTTCTTTTTTTCTATAAATATGTGTTTCTAGTTTATTTTCAAACCATCCAACTTAGTTTACAACACTAAGCCTAAACTCACCATTTGTAAAAGCGATAATTCGTCACATCGGGGGATTATCGCACCGTAGTTGTGATTTGGTTGGAGCACATGTACATTTAATCTTGCCCCAATTTTCTTTACAAGTCAAAGTTTACTTTCCATTTTGTACCAAATTCAAGTCTCCGATTTGAAGCAGGTTTTATTTAGTTTTCGCATTACCTTTATTTACTTTGCACTTGCCTTATTTTGTTTATTTTCTCGCACTTGCCTTACTTTATTTACTTTCCTGTTTTGTCATTGTCTACTTGTTTATTACCTTTCATGCTTTACTCGCCTTTTAAGTTTTATAATCTATTTTAACATGATCAATTTCAAAACGTCTATCTCTTTTTTCATGTCTAGCTAAGTCTTTTAAGGTTAGAATGTAAGGATCACCGGTATGATAATAATCTATATATTGTATCTGTAGAAATACTTTAGGGGATGTTTTGATTTCCAACACCAGTTTTCAGTACTAAATTTCATTGGGTAAGATAAAAGTCATCCAATTCTCAAAGTTAAACTTGGTTAGTTTTAACTGTCCAAAGAGGGCGAAACCACTTTGTCCAGTTAATTAGGAGTTTTTAAAACTATTATAAACTGATTTTGAAACTATCTTCGGACGCATTTATAGGTTTAAAATCTGGTTCCTTAAGTGAAATCCATGGATCCCTTTTAAGTTAAACATTCCAAATCAAAATCACTTTTTTAACTAAGTCAAGAGTCCAATCTCTTAAAAATAGGTTTACTACTTTAATGGAATGCACACCTTTTATAAGTGACAATAGAAGACATTAATTAGAGGGTAAACTCGGTTCTGGATATGCGAAAGCGACAGTTCCTATTAATATGATTCTTTTCATAAATAAAAAATATTACCCCATAAGTAGTTCTATTTAGAAATGGTCGGAGTATTATCTAACTGGTGTGAATTACATTTGAACTTGTCTTTTTATTATGAATTTACATATCTTTTTACTATTTTGGTTTACTGTGCACTCGCGAACATTGATTTGATCAACCTTAGATAAAAACCGTAATAATAGAAATCGATAGATTGAGATTTGGTCTCTGTGGGAACGATAATCTTTTGTATTACTCTCACTCGATTCGTACACTCGTGATTCATTAAGTTTTGTACCCTGTTGTTACACTGTCTAGACTAAGGCTTTGTTAGCCGGTAAATACGAAGAATTCACAGTACCAAAAGTTTAGTAGATCCTATAGTGGAACCCGAATGTTACGCCCGTGCACGTCTCTTACTCCAGCGAGTTAGGAGAGCAATGGACGAAGATCGTAACCGAAGACCCCTTAAGGAATTTTCCAAACCATCTGACGAGGAACCCAATTCTAGTATAGTGAACCCATCTATATTGGCTAATAATGTTGATATGAAACCCTCTTTACTATAATTAGTACAACAAAATCAATTTGCAGGCCTCGCTATAGTGAAACAGAATCATCATTTAAAAGTTTTTATTAAATTAGTCGACACCTTTAAAACCAACGGTGCTACACCTGAGGCGATTTGTTTAAGACTATTACCTTTCTCCTTTGGAGATAAAGCACGCTCTTTGTTAGATTCCCTTCAAGCCAACTCAATAACAACTTGGGAAGACCTCAGGAGAGTGTTCCTTGCTAGATATTTTCCCCCAAGTAAGACAGTAGTCCTTCGAAATCAGATCACCAGATTTACTCAAAATCAAGGAGAGTCACTTTTTGAAGCTTGGGAGAGATATAAAGAACTATGTAATATGGTAGGAGAACTGACTTGGGTTTTTACGTTTTATAACAAATGTTGAGGATAACAAGAGTCACCACCGACTTTTATTTTACCCAATAAAGGAATAGGGGGAAAAGAACATGAAAGATCTTTTGAGATTTTTCTTGAGTTCGGGGGGTAGGTTATGAAAAGGGAAGGTGTTAGCACCCTTTTCATCTATATTTATCTATGGGATCTTAGTTGCTATTTCACTTTGAAAATTCATTGTGAAATGTGTTTGTGTTTGTTTGAAAGTATTTTTGAAAAGTGCCTTTGTTTAGGTGAAATTTGTAATGATTCTCGTCTCTATAAGAATGTATACAAAGTGTTGAATTTTGAAAATATTTCATGAAAGTGTTGGTGTGTTTGAAAGATGTTTTGTTTTGAAATATTTGTGAGCAAGAAACTACGAACATTCTACCTACTGAAAAGAAAGTCTTTGTTCTTTTCCTTCTCCTTTAGATAGTGTTATCTTACCATTAGTTAGTAAGAAATATTATCATTGGATGTGAAGGGATAGGCGTGGATCGTCGTATAGTCATAGAAGAAAACATTGTAGGATACCTTAACAATTTGTCATAAGGGTCTAAGATCGTTTACCTAAGGCGACATCAAAGTGTCATCGAGGGACTATGATCTTGTAATCAAGGGTCTTTGCTAAGGCATCCCACGTTCGAGGGACATGACTGTTTTATTCTAAGGCAACAAGTGTAGGTTAACCCTAGAGATGCAAGTGTGCGAAGTGTGTTGTTTTCATGTATTTGTCTTTGAATTAGGGTTATCTATTGTTTGATTTTAAGTCTTGTCATACAAACCTTAATTACTAGCAATAATATGGGAAGCGATAAATTGCGGAAAGTAAATGTCCTACGCTATTACAACGTTTTAGGGGAATGGGGATACAAATTACAAATGGCGATGACAAATAAGTAAACTCTAACTATTACAAAGCTTTGACAAATAAGTAAACTCTAACTATTACAAAGCTTTGACAATTACATAATTTATAGTGTGAAATAATAAAATGTACAAAAAATGCACAAATAATGTAAAGAGAAAATAAATTTGTTTTTATGGGTTTTTTGGTAGAAAAAGGTTTTAATGTATAGTCTAAGTTAATTTAAAAGATAAATCAAAATCTAAGTCTAAATTAGTTTTAATTAATTTGAGAAAGAAAAATGTTTCTAGTGTTTTTATTATAAAATAAAGTAAAGAGAAAATAACAATTTTTTAGTCTAAGTATATAAAAATATATTTTGTATTTTTTTAATTAGGTAAAATAATAATAAATAAAAAGAAAATAAAAATGAAAATAAAATAAAATTAAAATTAGATATGAAGTCAGGGGGGTTTGAAAAGTGATTATGAGGTTAAAAAGTACATTTGGAATTTATTAGGCCCAAAGCTGTTTTTGGAATCAGAAAATAAGAAATAAAAAGAAATGTTATTGGACATGCATGGTAAAAGTGAAGTGGAGGGTGTTATTGAGTAAAATGATCAGTCCCATCAGGAAAGAGGCCCAGGCGCATTTTTGAACAAAAAGAAACAAAAAAATATTGTGAAAATGACAAAAGGTCTCGATGGGGCTCGAACCCAGGACCTTCTATAGTAATGCCTTATGCGCGCGCTTTCTACAACTGGGTGGTGATACATCCGTTGGTTTATACAATACCATCACATTATATTATAAAAAAAATTCTAGTGCCAACTTCATCTTCTTCCTCGCGCCATAACTAGAACTCTATAACTTTATCGTTTCTCAACCATTTTCAAAAGTGTAAACATCAAACTTGTTAGAAATTTTACCACGATTTCAAATATGTAAATAACTTAAACAATGGATCAAAGATGAGTACAAATTTTAACTGGTACCAAATCCTGACCTAATTTTTCAGGAAGTTCAAACTCAAAATTCACACTAATCAGGCAACATAAATGAATTCTAAGGACATGGTTAGTTTCAGGGCTATGATGTTTACATTTTATATTTTAAAATGGAAGCCAAATGATATTTGTATGAAGATATAGAAGTTTAGAAAACTCACCTTGCAGATGGAGATTGTGTTTTGAGTTAGAGCACCTTTCAAGGTGTTGTGATGATCTGGTTAGCTTCCTTGAACCTCCAGGAAGCTATTTCAATAGTTATTTGAGTTGAGAGTTCCGGAATCGTGCTTGAGAAGTCAAGATGCAAGCTTCTGCTTTTTGAAAATGGAGGATGATGAATATGGAGTTACATAAGTGCGACATATGTTTTGTTAGCTTCTAAAGTGGTATATAAATGCTTTGTGATTGGTTTTGAGGAAGAACGCACGAGTGGTTTGAGAGTTTGATGTGTAAGGTCAGAAATGGAACAAAAATGGTGTTTTGAGGAAATTAAGATTTTGAGAGAGTTTCAATGCTTGCTAAATCATTTCCTTGGTTGCACAATAGTGTCTCAATTTATAGGAATATGTTTGAAGGCTTGAGGTTGTCAGAATCAAAGGTTCACATGTTATGGATCTTTGGTTTTTTTTTTTTGAAGCAAGCTTGACAAACATATTTCTAAGGCATGGTACAAGGCTATATAGAGTGGTTACAAAATTTAAACACATTTATCTAACTTTGTAGATGAATCTTGTGCAGAAGGAACAAGTGCAAAGCTCAATGCAAGTTGACTTTGTGATTAAAGCAACTTTTCAAGAATGGAAATGGTGCCTTTGTGCCATAAATGGAAATGCAACTTGGATAATGGCTCAAATGCTTGGACAATGGCTCAATATGTTGTGTAATTAATTAATTATTGAGTAAAACACAAGTTAGAATCCTGTAAAGTGAGATTATGCAACATAGGTTAGGGTTTTGGCTAAGTGTTCATCACAAAAATGACTTGTAATTCAAGAATGGATGCCTAACTTCTTGTTTTCGATTCTCTTTGCTCAAGCATGATCTTTTCAAGTACCATGACATTATGGAAAGCTTGAAACATTGTCTACAACCATAATGTTTTCCATTTTGGCTAAATCAACTTGGAACTATATGAAAAATGGCCAAGAAGTTAGGTTAAAAATCTTCCTAAACTTGTCAAAATTTTCACTAAGTGTTTTTAGAAAGAGATCATGACTTTATGAATTTATAACTCAAAATGCAAGCACTTATAGGACTTGATCAGCAAAGAAAATTTGTAAATCTCATCTAGATCTACAACTTTCATGTTGAATGTTTCTTTGAATCATCTTGTATCTTGGTGAAAAAATGTCATGAAGTAGTGAAATTATCATGTTTTAAAACACTTCGAAAATTTTTTAAGTCTTAAAAAGTTTGACTTTTTGATGACTTTTTTGACTTTCTTGTTTCTTGATAATCAAGCTTCATATTTTTTAATGTTTTCATGAATCTTGACTTTTGAAACTCAAGTTTGACTAAAAAGTCAAAGTTTGACTATTGGTGTATAAATTGACTTTTTTACCATGAAATTAGGTCAACATGTTGTATTAGAATCATCGAGATTATGCTTCAAACCATTAGATCATGTATTAGGTCAAAAGTCACTGATCAGTTAATTACAATCAAAACCCTAATTTTGACCATTTGCCGCTTTGATGATTTGGCCACTTTTCTTGAGGAATTGTGATCCAAATTTGATCAATTGATAAATATGACTTCATAATATAAACATTTGCCAAAAATATTGAAGTTTGATTGTGGGTTGACCACAGTTGACTCTTCCTCCAATATAGGTTATTTTTAGTCATCTGATCAATTGACTGAGCAAATTTGTGATCCAAGACTTGAAACTTGGCATGATTATTCTTGGAGGTATATAATGAACCATGAAGTCATTTTAAGCCTTATAATTCCAATTGTCCTTATGAAAATCAAAACCCTAACTTGTGGCCTCAATGCTAGGAGGTGATTTGGCCCAGTCAACACTTGTGCAAGCTTGAGAAATTGAAGAACTTTATGAGAAATGTCTTGAGAAAAAGGGAGGGAAAATTCCAGGGTACAACAGCTGCCCATTTTCAATCTTCTTAAAGCCGGAGAGTTAGATTGGCATGCTCGCCATTCGTAACTTGAAGGTGGAAGATGATTGAACACTAGAGTGTCCAGAAATTTGCACTCGCTGATGCACGGAGTAAGGTTATGGGTTGATAGTTAGGAATGGGATTAAAGATGCCATTCAGAGAGATGATGGAGAGTTATTGGAGATTGGATTAGAGATTGGAAGAAATATCAGATTAAATCTTTAGTCGATTTATATTGAAATAATAAATGTCTGTATATGTTTTTGAGTGGATAAGAATCGGAATAAATCTTAGGGTCGATTTAACTGAACCCGAGAAAAGTGTCTATCAGAACTGAATCAGGATAAATCATTGGTTGATTTAAACTGAACCGGTAGAGGTCTTGAATGGTCTTTAATTGGATAACGAATCAACATAAATCTTAGGAGAGATTTAACTCAACCAGAGAAAGCGTCTACCAGAACGGAATCAGGATAAATCATTGGTCGATTTAAACTGAACCAACAGAGGTCTGGAATGGTCTTTAACTGGATAAAGAAGCAGCATAAGTGTTAGGCGCGATTTAACTGAACTAGAGAAAGCGTCTATAGGGACGGAATCTGGATAAATTATTGGCCGATTTAAACTTAACCAAAAGATATTTTGTGAAGGAAATGTTTGTTGTTGATGGTATTCATCTTAGCGACTGATCTTTCATGAAAGGTAAAGAATTAGTTATATGTAATGTCATGATGTATGAAATACATTATGTAATGATGTTCTCAAAATAAATGAGATTGTGCTATATGTGTTTATTATGCATATGTTATGATGTATGGATGTTGTTGAAGCATATCATCCTTTTTTGGGAAGCTAAATCTTGGACTACTGCTGGGGAATTTTGGGAAGCTAAATCCCAGACTATTGATGGGGAAGAAGAGTATGTGTATCTTCAACTGTTTGGACTACTTTCGCTTGGAGATTCTTGTTTGCTATTCTGAGGAAACTTTGCGGGGAATGTTGATTTCTGCTTGGGGAGTAAAGTTCAGGAACCTTATTCGTTCATTGCTTCTATTGGGGAATTTAATTCTTATGATAAACTTCTTTCTTGTTTTGGGAGGACAGAGTTAACTGGTATTTGGTTAGATTCTAGTCTTTGCAGCAACTTTTTTGGGGGTAGTATCAACTCTAACTCGGGGAGAGGAGTTTTGTTAGTGATATGTAATAGTCGGAGGAATAGACTCAAGCTGGGGATATTATAGTCTGTTGGGGAGATAAAACCTGGTGGTGAAAGTATTCCGGCGACCTTATTAGGTAAATGTATTCTTTTGTGGAAGAACATTTGCAAGGTTTCTTTTCAAGTTTTGGAAAGTCGAACTCGACTGGGGAAGAAAAGTTCTGGGAGATATGTTGATCGGAACTCTGAAAGGAAATTGTATGAATTTACTCTGTGTGGATTTATGGATAGAGTTAGTGTTACCCTGGCTCTTTGAGTAAGTATTTATTCATTTTCTTATTTGTTAACAGTTAATTATGTTCATATGCATATGTTCATTTTAATTTTAGTCATTGGACGTTTTCGCAATCAAAACAGAAAACCAAAAGTTTGCACTTTAAAGTATATTTGTATTGATAATTTGCCTATAAACATGCATTTTTTGTACAAAGAGACAGATGTCCTAGTAAGAGGAGGTCTTCGTGAAATGAAAAGAATACAAAGTGAAAATATATATAGCCATGTGGAAGTGATCTCATTGGATTCTGACTCTGTTATTACCCCTATGTCCTAGAATATCATCCCTTGCCGTCAGAAGAAGTTGATTGAATGGAATCTTGTACTGTTTGAGCTTTGACCTTGGTAATAAAGCTAGTTGTAGTGATCCAATAGGACATAGTCGTACGCTTTAATCCCTAACTTTTTCCTGGACTGCCCTTTCGAGTTTTCAGTCCACTAGGATACCCATTTTTGCCCAAGCCGCCCTTATGGGTTTTTGACTTGTCGGGTGTACAATCTTTTGTATATATCTTTAATACGGTGGGAGAAATGACTTGGGTGTTTTGCATTTTATCGCAATTGTTGCGGATAGCAAGAGTTGCCACCAACTTTTCTTTTATCCAATGAAGGAAAGGGTGAAAAGAACAAGAAAGACCTTTTGAGATATTACTTGAGTTTGGGGGGTAGGTTATGAAAAGGGAAGGTGTTAGCACCCTTTTCATATGTATTTATCTATGGGATCTTAGTTGCTAGCTCACTTTGAAATTCCTTGTTTGAAATGTGTTTGTGATGGTTTGAAAGTATTTTTGAAAAGTGCCTTTGTTTAGGCGAACTTTGTAATGATTCTCGTCTCTATAAGAATGTATACAAAGTGCTAACTTTTGAAAATATTTCATGAAAGTGTTGGTGTGTTTGAAAGATATTTTGAAAGTGTAAGTGTGAAGATGGTTTTATTTATGAGCAAGCAAACTATGGACGTTCTACCTACTCAAAAAGTCTTTGTTATTTTCCTCCTCCTTTAGATAGTGTTATCTTACCATTAGTTGGTAAGAAACCATATCATTTAATGTGAAGGGACAGGCGTGGATCATCGCACAATCATAGAAGGCAACATTGTAGGATACCTTAGAAATTTGTCGTAAGGGTCTAAGATTGTTTACCGAAGGCAACATTGAAGGGTCATCGAGGGACTACAATCTTGTATTTGAGGGTTATTGCTAAAATATCTCACGTTCGAGGGACATGACTGTTTACATCCGAGGAAACAAGTGGGGTATAGCCTAGAGGTACATGTGTGAATTGTGTTTTGATTACATGTATTTTTGTCTTTGAAATTAGGATTTTCTAAGAAGGATTTTATCTTATCATACAAATCCTAATTACTAGCAATAATATTAAAAGCGGTAAACTATGGAAATTAAATGTCCTACGCTATTACAATACTTTTAGGGGATGTGGGTACAAGTTTCTGAATGGGGGGATGAAAGTAATAAACCCTAAATTACTATTACAAATGGATGAATAATTGCATAAATGTAAAGTAGTTTAAAAAAAAGTAAATAATGTTCAAAGATGGGAAAAGAGGTAATATGATAAACCCTATAAAAGATTTTTAAGTATTTTGATAGAGAAATATTTTTTGTTTGTTTTTGTTTGAGAAAAGAAGTTTGTATTTTGAAATGAAAAGTAATTAGAGATTAAACATAATTCTATTTTAATTTACAAAAATGAAAGTAAAAGAAAGGTAAGATAATTTAATTTAATTATGAAAATAAATTAAATCATAAAAATTCTAAATGTTTTTTAGAAAATATTATTTTTGGATTTTTGTGTTAGGAAAATATTTTTAATGTTTAAAAAGAAATAATCAAAACCCTACTTTCTAATTAATTTACAAATTAATTAATAAAAATAAAATAATGGGTGGTTAAAATAAATTAATTTTATGTCAAAAATCCATTTAATTAAATAAAAACCTAAGTCTATATTTTTTTTATTTTATGATATTAGATAAAAATGTTTAAACAAAAATAATTAAATAAAACAAGAAAAAGAAAATGTTTTGGGCCTATGTGTGAAAGTGAAAAGAGGGGTAAGAATTTAGCAAAAATCCAGGCCCATTACAGTGAGCTCAGTACCTGTTTTTGTATCCAGTGAGGGAGGCCCTTTGAGGTTCACCATGTAGAAGCATTCTAGCATGTTGGATATGGATGGATAGAGATCAGATGGTTGGAAGACGAGGTGCATCGTAGGCGCTGGAACTTGGCTTGCACAGGATCTGTAAAAATAAAACATGAAAAAACAAAAGGGTACCACTTGGGCTCGAACCCAGGTCCCTATAGTCACAGGCACGCGCTTCTTACCACTGGGGTGGCTATACATTCAGTGTTATAAACAAAACCAAACATATATATTATAAAACAAATCATGAATATGACTTCATCTTCTTCCTCGCGCCAGAAGTTACATTACCATTTTTTAAAATGCTATCTCCTCCATTTCTAAACCATTTTCAAAAATGTAAACAAGAAAGTTGTGTATTTTTTCAACACAAATCCAACCCTTACTTTGCTTTGAAAGTCCATGAATCTCCTTACTCAAGTCAAACTGCAAGCTTGAATATTGGAAATGATGGATGATGAAGATGGAGTTAAAGTCCACAAACAGGTGTTGGAATCACTCTTATATGATGTGTAGAAAGTGTATGAATGATTAGATTTGAAAATGGAGGGTGGTTTTTTATTTTGGTGTTTGAAGCTCAAAAACTATGTTTGCTGGCTAGTTCTGTGTTGCAGGATGTTTGGGAGTGCTTGAGAGGGTTTTAGCTCATGCCTTTTCTGGAAAAAAGTCTCTATAGTTATACGAAAAAGTTTAGAGGGCTTGAAGTACACCGATGTATGAGATATAGGGTTATGTCTAGGTTTCTTTGTTTTTAAGTAAAGTGGAAAACTAAATATCAATGTGTGGTACAAGATATGTAGAGTGGTTGAATCACTTTAAACATGCCTCTTCTGAGTTACTAGGTTGAGTGTGTGCAGAAGAAGCCATTGAGAGGCTCAAGAAGGGTTGACATTTGCAAAAGCATGCTTTTCCAAAATGGAAGTCTTTCCTTTCTTCCTAAAATGGTAAGTCAACTTAGACAAAGCTTGGATTTAATGGATAATAGCCATAAAGTTTATGTAATCTTCTGATTATGGATATATTTACAAGCTTAGAGGCCTGCAAAGCAGGATTTCAAGGAATGGCTATGATATTTGAATTCTTGTTCATCACAAAAATGACTTATGATTCAAGTTTATGAGGCCATCTTCATCTCTTCGAAACTTCTAGATCAAGCATGATCTCTTCAAGTTATTGGACATTTTGGAAAGCTTGAAACATTGTCTACAACCCCTATTTTAATAACTTTTGCTAAATCAAATTGGAACTAGGTGAAAATTGGCCAAGAAGTTAGGTAAAAAATCTGCCTAAACTAGGTCAAATTTTCATTGTGTTTTTTAGAAAAAGAGCATGACTTCATGAATTTATAACTCAAAATCCAAGCAATTATATGACTTGATCAGTAAAGCAAAGTTGTAGATCTGATCAAGATATACAACTTTCATGTTGAAAGTTTTCTTTGGATCATCTTGAATCTTGGTGAAAAATTGGCATGAATTAATGAAATTGTCATATATAAAACACTTAGAAAAATTTCTAAGTCTTGAAAATATTGACTTTTCACATTGAATTTTTAATTTCTTGATTTCTTGATGATAAAGCTTCTTATTTTTGAATTTCTTGATGAATTGTGATATTTTAGATCAAATCTTGATCAAAAAGTCAAAGTTTGACTTTTTGTGCATCAGTTGACTTTTAATAAATTGATCAAATTTAAACTATCAATCCATTAATCTCGAGGAATGTTTTGAACTATAAAATTAGTTCAAAATGTTGTATTTGAATCCTTGAGATTATGCTTCAAGCCATTAGATCATGTATTAGGTCAAAAGTCATTGATCAGTCAATTACAATCAAAACCCTAATTTTGACCATTTTGCCCCTTTGGTAAATTAAGTGCTTTTCTTGAGGGATTGTGATCAATACTTGATCAAATGATGAATAGGACTTTAAAATGGTTATGTTGGCCAAAAATCATGAAGTTTGACTGTAGGTTGACTATAGTTGACTTTTTACCCAATACAGTTGATTTTCAGTCATCTGGTCAATTGATTGAGGAAATTTGTGATTCAAGACTTGAAACTTGACATGAGTATTCTTGGAGGTCTATAATGATCCATGGAGGTCATTTGAGGCATTAGAAGTCTAATTATCATTGTGAAAATAAAAACCCTAATTTGAGGCATCAATGTTTAGGAGATGGTTTAACCTAGTCAACACTTGTGCAAGTTGAGTTATTAGAGATCTTGTGTGAAATGTCTTGAGAAAAGAGAGGGAAAATTTTGGGATACAACAGTTGCCCCTGTTCAATCTTCTTAAACCTAAAGAGGTAGACTGATGAGTCCGCCTGTTGTACCCCCAAATTTTCCCTCTCATTTCTCAAGAAATCATTCAGGACTCTCAAGTTTTCTCTCATACAAATTCCAAGCCTTGAATTATCAATTTTTCCAAGCAAACCATTCACAAGGGAAAAATGGTCATTTGCATGCTAAGAGGTCTAACTTTGACTTTTGGACCAAAACCAAGTTTCAAGAATCATATTCCATTAAGACATGTTGGAATATGAAGTTTGTATCACCAAAAAGTTCAAAGTAAAATGTATTATGGAAAAAAGCCAAATTTCTAAATACTTGGGATTTTTCTAAGTATTTAAGGAAAAAATGACATTTCAGAACTTCTGAGCCAGTCTCCAGGCAGGTGCATTCAGAAGTTGTAAACATGGTTCAGCACATAGTCTGCAGTCAAAATATGGCTTTTCAGCATCCACGTAAGTTCGGTCAGAATTTGCTAAGGTAATACAAAGAAGATTACAAAGCGTGTTGCAACCTTACTAGAAAGTCTGAAAGCTCTTTAAGGACATGCTGGAGCCAGAAGGTAAGAGGATCAGAAGATGCTACATTGAAGCATAACTTCTAATCCAGAGTTTTCGAAGGATAAACCAAAGAAGATTACTGGAAAGCCTGGGGAATCCTCCAGAATATGCTTAGGCAACAACGTACAAAGATCAGAAGTTGGATGTTTGTCCTAGATAGAACTTCTGATCCAGAATTAAGCAATGATGCAAAATCTCAAATTACAGGATTTCTGATTTTGGCAAATCTCATCATCATTTAATGCTCATTAATGCTCACAACCACTTTTGAGTCTTTGTCCAAAGGACCTCTCCATGTGTGGCATAGAAATACCCTTTTCTCCTTAAAAGCAAACTTTTATACAAAAGTCTAGCAGGGTCCATGCGTTACTTTTAGCTTGTAGGTTTACTTTTCCTTAATCCCTGCTTGCTGATCCAGTCTAGACTAAAAACTGTCAGCCATCATACCTTTTTTGAACTTGCTTTAGGAACAAGTCAGCATCTAGCGTATGATGTTGGCGCTACTTGATCTCTTCAAAACTACAAAAATCTTTGCTTATAAATAGAACACTTTTGGACATTGAAAAGGGTTGAAAATTTTGAGAAAGAAAAGCCTTAAACCCCTACCAAAATCCCAAGAGCTCTAAAAACTATAAACACACCACATAACACCTTGTTAACTTTTGATTCTTTGCGTTCAAAACTCCATTTGTTTTCAAATATTTCTTGACTAAAAAACCATTCATACAGTTTCTGATCTACACGTTGGAAACTACCTAAAATTTCTGTATTCATACTACTGCACACTCTCCATCCATCCACTCAAAGAAATCAGCACATCACCTCCTTGCCATCCCCAGAAGTTAAAAACTTCTAGCTTACTGAGTACGTGAAGAAGCTTTTCAGAACATCATCAGAGTTGAGGTTAACTCCGGTTCACAGAACTACTTCCAGTTGCAAGGTAAATTTCTACTGACCCTCACCACTTTACTCAAGCATTACCAGATTTACATGCTCAAAAATACAATGTAGATATCATGTTTCTGATGTTGAACATATTCTGAGACTTCATATATTTGCCTTCTTAAATAGAGAATAAATCAGTTCAGAACTTCTTGGAGAGACTAGAACTCATAGTTAGGATTAGCCAATGCATGCTTGCCTCTGATTTATAGTTCTAATATTTCTTATCTTCTGAAACGTTATGACATCTGCTATAACTGTTCTGTGCATGTCTTCTGTTTTGTGGAGAAATAACCAAATTACAGATTTTGAGTAGCTTGGAGAGAGAGATCAAGTTCTACCAATGGTCTCAGAACTTCTGAAGTTTGTTTTGTTGCCAGTGGTACCAGAACTTCTGTGGCTTGTTTTTCTACCAGTGGTCTCAGAACTTCTGAAAGTTACTGTGTTCCCAGTAGGTTCAGAACTTCTGACCCTACACATTCTCACTAACCAGTTTCTGTTTTGCAGCGTGCCAGAGTCAGAACTTCTGACTTCATTTTATAAACAACACGTTGATTCTTTATTTTTCTTTATTTTCCATTATTTTTTCTATCACTTTTCATTCCTTTAATCAGAAAACAGGAAAAATATTTCCTTCACACCCTTTTTTTTTCGGTTTCTTAAAAAAAACAAAAGATCAAAAAACATCTTCTTAAAACAAAACAAGTTTATTTCACATATTCCTTGTACATTATTATGCATTTCAATATGGTTGTAATAGTAACTTAGGACTTATTTTTACTTGCAAATCCCCATTCAAATTTGTATTACCCCCTTCTATAAAATTGTTGTAATAGCTTAGTAATATTTACATTACGCAATTTATCGCTTTACATGCCATGGTTAGTAATTAGGGTTTGTATGACAAGAACAAAATAAAGCAAAAAATAGAAAAAAAACCTAAATACAAGACAAAATCAGAGCATGAAAATGATACACTTTCACACAAGCACCCTTAGGGTTTATCCACTTGGTTGCCTAAAACAAAATAGCCATGTTACGCACGCGAAAAATCTTGGGAAAACAAAACAAATATAAGATCATAGTCCCTCGATGACGTTATTCAAAGGTTGCCTTACAAAATGATCTTGATCCCTCAAAAAATGCTAAGATAATTTGTGTTGTACCCCAAAATTTGCCCTCCCATTTTCTCAACATTTTCTCATCACAAGGCCCTTGGAGCACAAGATCCAGTTAGGGTTTCCTCTGCAAGACTTCTCCTAACACTGTTGACCCAAATTAGGGTTTGTGTTTGCACAAAGATATTTTGACCTAAAATGCCTAAGATGATTTTCATGCTTCATGTTGGACTCCCAAGTTTATCCATACCAAGTTTCAAGCCTTGATTCCAACCTTTGCCCAATCAATTGGACAGTTGACCTAGAAATCAGCTGTATTGGGGAAAAAGTCAACTGTGGCCAATTGACAGTCAAACCTCATGAAAATTGACCCACATCAACATTATGAACTCATATGGACCATTTGATCAAGTTTGGATCACAATTCCACAAGAAATTTGATCAGATCACCAAAAGGGCAAAATGGTCATTTTTAGGGTTTTGACTGCACAAAGGCAATTTTTGATTGTTTGACCTAGCCAATGGCAAACCAAGCTCACATATGGACTCAAGGACCCCATGGAATTGTCTTGACATACCCAACAAGTTCAAAAGATCCCAAATGCACAAGATTGACAGTTGAATTTTCCAGTCAATTGATCAATTTTTGACTATATACTGAAAAGTCAAACTTTTACTTTTTGGTCAAAATCAAGTGTCAAGATTCATTTTTCATCAAAACATGCAAAATCATGAACCTTGTTCATCAAGAAATCAAAATCACAAATTAGGGTTTGAAATGAAGATTTTTCATAACTTAGAATTTTTCTAAGTTATGAAAAACCCTAATTTTTTTCTAACTTTGTCCCACTTTCTCATCAAGATGCATTTGGATTCAAGGAAAGGTCAAAACATGAAAGTTGTAGTCCGTTGCAAAATCTACAACTTTGATTCACAAAGTTTCCTCAAAAGAAGCTTGTAGCTCAAGTTACAATTTTTGGAACAAGGGTACCAAACCATTCTTAACTTAGAGAAATTTTGATCTATTTTAGGCAGGATTTTTGCCTAACTTCAAGACCACTTTTCACATGCTTCCACTTTGAATTTCAATTTGCATTACAAATATGGATTGTAGTACACATTCCAAGATTTCCAAAATATCCAAGAACTCATCAAACAACCTCATGGTTAGGGAGAATCGAATTTGGCAAGTTGGGAAAAAGTCACTTTGTTTATGGCCCATTTACATGTTCATACACTTAGGCAATTTTGAACTCAGCTTGCCTTCCTTGATTACAGGTCCTATATCCCATTTGCACTCATAAATTTAATGCTAACCCATTGTGCCAAGACCTTATTTTATGTGTTCAAACATTGTATACAAAATTAAGCCATAAGTAGAAAAAGCATTATATCCATTTTAGAAAAGTTGAACTTTATGTCAAATGCAAATCCAAGAAGCATAGGCAAAATCTTTTGAGCTGGTATTTTGTACATAAATCACTCTGACCAAGAGAGATTAAGGCAGCACAATAGAGGGGTCTGTACAGGTCTAAAAACACCAAGTTGATTTTCTTGCTTAAAGGTGAAGTAACTTGCATAACAACTCCCAACTCTCATTCCAGCAAGAACCAGCTTAAGCAAAGTTGTTGTACACATTCCAAACACCAACCCTGACCTGAAACACGAGCCAACCAAGTTCCAAACATCATCAAACCTCAAAACACCATAAAACTGCAAAAACAGGGCATAGGTTGCAGTTTGAATCCCACAGCTCATTTCCATCGTGCACTTTCATCCAAACCACTTCAAACACATCCCACATCATCCCTTGAAACTGTTCCAATCCCTAAACACGACCTGTAACACCCCTAACCAACATCACCATTTTCATATTTTCTGTTTTGCAGTTGGAGTGCCATAACACGACTCACTTGGTTTCAAAGCAAACTAAAGGTTGGAATAGCATCCCTGGACCTCAAGCAAGCTATACCAATCCTCACCTTGCACTTAAAGCACCTCCATTACCAGATACGATTCAAGCTGAACAGGGAATCTGGAGATAGGAAAATGCGTGTTGTTGTTGTTGTTCAAGCAAGTTCAGAGGTTGAAGACAAAGTCTTCTTGGGCTGGGCCTGAGTTGACTTCTTATTTGCACCACATTTTTACTTTTGAACCCGCTTGGCCCATTGTGCTTATTTGAAACATTTTTTGACTTTTTTTTGTTATTTCTGACTTATTTATTTTTTCTCATAATATTAAAAATATAAAAAATATTTTTCAAACCATTTTTGTATTTATTAAGCATTTATTTGTTTAAATTGATATTTGTACATATAAATAACACATAAATACTCTTTTTTTTAAAATACTAAAATAATACAAATACTTTTTATTTTCTGACTTTTGTTTTATTTTACCTTTGAAAAAAAACTTTTATAAAAAATACATTTTTTTTGTAAATATTAAATATTATTATTTTTAAACATAAATTTAGTATTTAGTGAATATTATAAATATTTATGTATTTATTAATACATTTAGGTTAAAAACACAATAAAATAATACATTTTATTTTTTACTAATATTTAACTTAAAAGTTACTTTTTTTTACATACTTTCTTTTTTTATTTTTTGTACATAGTTAATAAATATTGCATATATTATATAATAAATATATTTTATTTAGTAAAATTAGGGTTTTGCCCTAAATGCATAAAAATCCCAAAAATTAATTAATTTTATTTTTGTTTATTTGACACATAAAAAATACTTTTTCACATACATATAAAAATCATTTTTGCATCTTGCATATTTATTTTATTTTATTTGAATATTGTGCAATTAAATACCTTGTAGAATTTCAATTTGATGTAATAGCTTAGGTTTTAATTCTTGTCAAAATATCCCCATTTGAACATTTGTACCCCTCATCCCATATATTGTGTTGTAATAACTTAGGATCTTTAAATTCCGCATGTTAAAAGCTTTCTAAATATGCCATGCTAGAATTAGGGTTTGTATGCAAATCAATTAACCAAAAATAGTTTGACCTAACTTCAAGATAAACAAGCATGAAAATGGACAACACTAATCACACTTGCACCCCTAGGGTATTCCACTTGTTGCCTTCAATAATGGGCCATATTGCATGTTAGGTATCATTGGGCTAAAACAAATTCAAATGATCATAGTCCCTCGATGACGCTTTCAAAAGTTGCCTAAAAATGATCAAGTCCCTTAAAAGAAATTGCCCAAAGATACTTGGCACCATTGCAATTATGGTCTAAACGATGACCCACGCCCAACCCGTTCACATCCTAACACAAGATTGTCCACCAAATACAATGGTGGAACAAAATTGTTAAAAGGGTTAAAACATAGCAAAGATCTTTGAGAAATATAGGGTAGATAGCTCTTGGTTACTTGCCTCCTTGCAAAACAAAAACACTTGCCTATTTTTCAAACCACACATCACTACACCTTCAAAACAACTTTCAAAAACATTGAAAACATTTTCAAAAGACATACACCTTTGTATACATCCCAACATGGATCATTACAAAGGTTGCCACCACATTGTCCTCTTTTCAAAACATTTTTCAAACCCGCACACAAAGCACCATTTCAAACAATTGAAAATTAAGGCAAGTTGATCTAAGCAAGTAACTAAGAGCCCATGGATAACCATGGATAGAAAGGGTGCTAATACCTTCCCTTTCTATAATCTACTCCCCGAACTCAAGAAAACATCTCAAAGGTTTTTGCTGTGCTTTTTAACCTTTCCTTAGGATAAAATAAAAAGTCGGTGGCGACTCTTGCTCAACCGAAACATTTGCGAAAACAAACGCAAAACCTCAAGTCAGTTCTCCCACCGTATCACACTTTGCAAGCATTGCTAATCATGGTTATACGATGACCCACGCCCGTCCTGTTTACATCCAAAGATAGGTTTATTTACCAAATTAATGGTAAATCAACAATGTCAAATGAATAGAAAATACATAGGAAAGACATTTGAGTAGGTAGATAGCTTCTAGTTACTTGCTCCATTTCAAACAAACAATCCTTTCTATTTTTCAAAACAAACACACACACTTCAAAAACATCTTACAAACATTGAAAACATTTTCAAAAGACAAACATCTTTGTATATATTCTTACGAACGAGAATCATTACAAAGATTGCCTAACAATGGCCTCTTTTACAAAATACTTTCAAAACCACACCAAACATATTTTAAAACAAACCAAAGCAAGTGATCTAAGCAAGTAACTAAGAGCCCATGGAAAACCATGGATGAAAAGGGTGCTAATACCTTCCCTTTTCATAATCTACCCCCCAAACTCAAGAAAACGTCTCAAAGGTCTTTCCTGTGCTTTTTCACCTTTCCTTTTAGATAAAAGAAAAGTTGGTGGCGACTCTTGCTAACCGCGACATTTGCAAACACAAACGCAAAACCTCAAGTCAGTTCTCCCACCGTATCACAGAACTGGAGACTCTGCTGGGGAAAATCATTATAAAAGTAGGGTTACCTTTTGGTTTAGATCACGTTTATTTGCTCACATTGTTTGATTTGTTTGCTTTACAATTATGGTTCTTTGTTTGGGTTTAAATCCTCCACTCGGATTTGGGAAACATTATAGGTAAATAGCAATACATTATGGAAACTGTGCGGGGTATACCGACATGGTCTAAGCAATAACTATGTTAGTGTGACATATTTGTTGGTACCGGTAGCCTTGGAGTCAATCAAAGAGAATACGGGGCCGCTGAGTGATGTCATGAAGCACTAATGACCTTCTAGAACCCTTTACTTGACCAACTTGGACTTTTAGGATGTAGTGAGATGACCGACTTTGGTGCAGTCCGAAGTTGATAGATACTCAATACTACACTCATTGAGGGTTGCTTTCTTGGGATATTTCGGTCTCCATTAAAGAGGCTTGAGATGAAACAATGATCAAGGAAACAATCCAGTGATATTGAGCTCCTTAGAACCCGGTTACTATTACTAGGACAGGTTGAGCCAACTAAACTTGAAGAGGGTACTTACCTATGAAACCCCATGCAAGCCTAAACTAAGAACTTGCTTGATTTTTTTGTATATGCATGCTTGTACATAACATCATGGACATCATGAACATCATATGCATTCACTAACCATTTCAAGGATTTTGGAGATTTATCTTTGTTCTTGTTTTGTAGGATATGGATTCACTTCGCAGGAAAACTATCCAAATCAACCTTGTAAGAATTCCTCCACAACTCAAGGAGCTAGCTTCAAGGATCCCTGAGAACTCTTTGTAGCGATAAAAAATGTAGCGGGGTAAATCGGAGATCGAATTATTGATTAATTCGTCTCACAAAAGCAAGAGTCTCCACCGCGCTTTATTGTTTCCAAGGGAAAAGGGGAAAGAGCGAAATAAAACCCTAAATATGCAATGTAAATAATACTTTTAAAAAGTAATAAAAATACAAGGCGTTTTTGAAAAGAGAGCTATGGTTCGTGGGTTGGTTATACAATGGGAAGGTATTAGCACCCAATGTATCTATAGTACTCTATAGGAACCTTTTGAAATATCTGTTTATTAAAATTGTTCGTTTGATTGAAAAATAAATTGTTTTGGCCGAAAAAGGGGTACGGACGGGTTTTTGAAGAGACGACGACCTAATGTCGAAGTTTTTGCTTAAAAGGTATAAGTTTTGAAAAGATTGAATATTTGAGGAAAAATTATCCTAAGTTTTAATGAAATGCGAATGTTCGCGCGATTAGACTTGAGGACATGAAGTCTACAAATTTAATCGTTTTTTCCCTTGGATTTAAACGTAAACAGAATAATCAAGTAAACAGAAAATTATGATAAATAAATGATATACAACAATTTAAATAAAAGACTAAGTGATGTAAATATGTATTTTTGGATTTTTGTCAATATATGCAAAAACAAGAGAATTAATAAAATAAAATATTTTTAAGGCTTTTATATGTTTCTATTTTTTATGTGTTTTTTATAGGGACAAAGCATGAGAATTAATTTAAAGAAATAAAATGCTTTAATTCTTAAATGTTCTTTTTTTTTGTTTTCTATTATTTATTCTTTTTATGTGTTTTTTAATATTAATATACAAATTAAAAAAAATGACTTGATGTTTTATACTAATTTAAATATTTTAACTAATTTTTATATAAAGTCCTAATTAATATATAATAAGGCATTTGTTCATTAGTCAATCAATATAAATAAGAATAAAATACTTGATTAAACTAAATATGAAAAGAAAAGGTTTATTATTTAAACATTAGAAAAAAAGTAAATTAAAATTGGTTTATGAGTGTTAAAACAAAACGAAAGGAAAGCAAAAAAGATGGGCCAAAGTTCTAAAGGGCCCAAACAGAAGCAAGTAAAACTGGGGGGGGGGGGGGGGGTGGGGGGTGCCTAAGGAGATCCGTTTGGTGCTTAGGTGGAAGCAGGTCCAAAACATTCCAAAACTTTGTTTTAGGGTTAAACATGTTTTGGTTAGTTGAGAAAAAGATTAGGGTTAAGGGTTTACAGGGCGACGCTCACTTTTCTCGTCTTCTTCATTCGCGTTATTCTTCGTTTGCGTTCTGCTTCATCCCAAAGGCCACCGGTATTCTCCATCTCCCTCTTCCCTCCAGCACAGCATACGACGATGGATTCACGGTACGATTGTTTTTCGATTTCGTTAAGGCTTTATTACAATTTGCATGTTGTGATCTATGTTCATTTCTGATTCTTATTCTTTATTGCAATGATTATTGAGGTATTGAAAGGAAAGAAGAACGACCGTTACCTGGAGATGGAGGAGAGAGGTTGGAGCGTGCGTAGGAGGCCAGACAGCAAGGAATACGGCGGAGGCGCGCTTGGAGACCCCGGTATTTCGTTCTTATGCTCTTAGGGTTTTATGATGACAATTTGAAACCCCTTTTTGCGTGATATCTCTTCCTCTTCTTCCTTTTGCTTCGCTTCTGTTGCTTCTTGGATTGGCCTATGAAAACTTTTCCTATCTCAGTTGCCTTGAATTTGTCCTATGATGAATGTTGAGCTTGATAGTTGCCTTGTTGCTACTGTTGAAATAATTTTAACTAGCTTCTTTTCTTCTTCTTCTTTTGCTTGTTGCCTTTTCGGATTTTTGGCTTATGATGATGTATCTGAGGTCTTGACGGTATTGGACATGTTATTGTTTTGACATTGGTTTGAGGTTAAGGCTTGTGTTGTCCTGGGTTTTGCTTTGGGTTGGATGGACAAGGGGTTATGGTTTTAGGCTATTATAGGTTGCACTGGTTTTTTGGTTTGGCCAAAGTTGTGTGACAGGTTATTGAAACGGGTTTATCGGTTTTGATATGGTTTGATGGTTTTAGGACATGTTCTTGGTTTATGTTGGTTTGGCAGGTTTGTATGGTGTATGTTTGACAGTAGGGATGGTTTTAGGACATGTTCTTGGTTTATGTTGGTTTGGCAGGTTTGTATGGTGTATGTTTGACAGTAGGGATGGTTTTAGGACATGGTTATGGATGGTACTGGTTTGGTGGTATTATGCAGTAGGAAGGGTTTTGAAAATGGTTTAGGCCATGCTGTTGTTTATGGTTATATGCAGGTTTGACAGTAGGTTCTACTGGTTCCTTGTTTTTAGACTTGGAGCAAAATGGTTTTTGCTTTGATAGTTTTGTGTAGAAGGCCTTTTTTGCAGGTTATCAACTCTTCTTGTTTTTAAAGGGGTTTGTGTTATGTTATACAGTTTGCTTGGCATCTCCTTTATGCCATAGGTTTTGAATTATTTTACTATATCCTTGGTAATTCTGCACTCTTACTGTTACAGCAGTTTTGTTTGATATCTTATTCCATGCTTCTTTCCTCTTACTGTGTTACTGCTGTAGTTTTGTTTTGTATCCACTTCTGCCTAAACCAAAACCTGTAAAAACCCAACTCTTCCTCTCTTCTCTCTCTTAGTACAATGAAACACTAAAATATTGTGTACTTTAACTGTTCTGAAAAAGTAAACATGCTGGAAAATGATGAAAAAATAGGAAATATGCTTTGCTTGCAAATTGGTTTTAAAATGCATATCCTCTTTGTCTCCCAATGTAACAGTAGAAGAGCCTCATGTTTTGGCCTCTTCCTATGTTGTATGGCATGGTTTACGTTGCAATTTGTCTTAAAATGCATATGTTGTTTTGTTTTATGCATTTTATGTTGATTTATGCAATGGCTTTTTGAAAATGCATATGCTTTTGAAATGAAATGATTTGAGATTATGCAGTTTACAATTAAAATGCAAATTTGACAAAAGAAATGAATTTGTGCATATTTAAATTTGTGCATTCATTTTTGAAAATAAAATCCATCCCTTTTTGTGAACCGGGAGAAATCCCACGATTTGCAAAAAAGGTAAAATTGATTCCAGCCGTTTGCTTTTAATGATGAACACTAATAAATAATTTTCTGCTTTTAATTATTTATTTAATTCTGACTTTTTCTTTTAATTGTTTTTGCAGGTAAAATTAAATGAGCAGACAAAGAAGCATTGGATAGAAGACTTAGAATTTAGGAAAGAAAATTAGAATAGTTTTTTATTTCATTTCAAACTTTGTAAAAATTATTATCGTAAATACGTTGCAAATAAATACAGTATTTATACAACAATTGTACATTTAGAATAAAATGAATAAAATTCCAATATTTGCCAATTAATTCTTTCCTTCTCTCTAATTATTTATTTTATCGTTTATAATTCTTTAAATTATATAATAATTGAAAATAAATTTCAATTACTTAAATTCAGAATAATAAACAATTAAATAACCATCATTTGATCAATAACTTTTCTTCAATCTATTTCATTATTTATAATTCTCTAAATTATAATAACCGAAAAAATAAATTTCAACTATTAAACTTAGGATAATAAATAATTAAATAACATTGTTGATCAATTAATGAACTTCCTTTCACATATTTATTATATTATTTATAAATCTTTAAATTATATAATAACTGAAAATAAATTCCAATTATTTAAATTTAAGATAATAAATAATAAATAAACACTGTCTAAACGATTAATATGCCTCCTTTCAAATATTTACTTTATTATTTATAGATCTTTGAATTATATAATAACTGAAAATAGATTCCAATTATTTAAATTTAAGATGATAAATAATTAGTAAACATCATTTAAGTCTTGATCAGTTAATAAATTTAGCGTTCAACAAATAAACAGCTCTCGACTCGAAAAAGTTATGAATTTTAAAAATCAAAAGATCAAAACGCTCGCAATGTAATGATGCAGATTGGAGATAGTATCTTAGGTCAAAATTTGGGGTACAACACTCTTCATTCACCGAGAGACATGGTCTTCTACTCAACTTGGTCACCTCCAACACAAAGGAGGATATGATGAAGGTTCTCTTCCAGTTTTTTGACCCTTTACATCATTGCTTCACATTTCCTGACTATTAACTTGTGCCCACTTTGGAAGAATTCTCTCAACTTTTGAGGATTCTTATTCTCAATCAACTACCTTTCAACGGTACAGAAAGAGATCCAAAGCCAGAAGAGATTGCTCAAGCCCTGCACTTGCACTCCTCTTATGTCACAACACATTAGGAAACTAGAAGTGGTGTCAACGGCTTCTTGGCAAAGTTTTTATTTGAGAAAGCCAAAAACTGTTGGAATTCCGTAGACATGCAAGCTTTTGAGGAGATTGTGGCTCTTCTCATCTATGGGATGGTCTTGTTCCCCAATCCTGACCAACTCATAGATGTGAGCGCTGTCAAAATCTTCATGTCACGCAACCCGGTGCCTACATTACTAGGGGATATCCTACACTCTTTTCACACTCGTACAATGAGGAAAAGAGGGGTCCTGATGTGTTGCACTCCTCTCCTGGCAAGATGTTTTATTTCTCATCTTCCCCAATCAGTCTTAAAGAATGAGTAAGGTTTGAGGTGGTCACAAAGGTTAATGACGCTTAAACATTAAAAAATCCATTGGTGTTCTCGATCTAAAGAGAATGTTATCATTGTTGACCATTGTGGGGAATTACCTAATGTCCCTCTACTTGTCATTAGGGGAGGCATCACCTATAATCCATGCTTCACTCTAAGACAATTTGGTTATGCCCGAAGGGATGGCCCACATGACATGTTGATTCAAGGCTTGGTTTTCGACTACGGAAACAACGATCAAGGACTTCGCCAGAGATTCATCCGATCTTGCAGGATGTTAAACAAGGTGGATAGCAAGACTTTGGGACACAAGAATTCCATCCCTCTTGAGCCTTACCTCAAGTGGGTACGAACCCACGCTCAAAGTCTTATGATGCCTTATCCTTCCATTCTCCCAGTGATTATTGAGCCTGTTAAGGAAGGAGAAGTTCCATACACTATCCTACATCCTAACATGCCTACATCACTCAAAGACCTACAAAGGGATTGGATACAACTCAAAGGAGAGTGCGATACTTTCGAAGCCCAATTCTACGCAAGCGAGAAGAAGGTTTTGGAACTCACTTGGCTACTTCATGAAGAGAAGACTCTAAATACCTACATTTCACCAAAGAGGATGCGCAATGTCTTTTTATCTTAGAATTTTGTATTATTTTTCCCAAGGGGCATTGATGTACTCAAATTCTATCTTATTAATATAACATGTGTTTCTTTTTGTTTTAAAACAAATTTGAATTTTTAAATCCTTGAAAGCATTGCATGAATACATATCATTCATCATAAACATAAACAGGTCTTTGCAACAAGTTTCCTCATCTCTCTACTCTTTACTTCAGTAAGATGGATCTCGAACAGACGGTCAAAGACCTTCAAGCTCAAAACATACAATTTCAATAGTTACTCATGACCTTAGCCAAGGGGCAAGAGGATCTGAAGACTCTGCTAGAAAAAGAGAAAGAGAAAAAGAAGAAGAAGCCAACTGGTGTGGTAATCATGGGCAGAATGTTTCAGGGACAAGCTAGAAGGACCTTAGATTTTACAATAACATCTGATGAAGGGGAAAGAAAAGGAAAAGAAACGGCATTTCCGTCAGACTTTGAGAAAGAGGAGGAAGAGGAGGACTACTCTGAACAACAATACCCTCTGACAGATGATAAGTACAGACACCTGGAAGAGCGTTTAATCTTTATGGAAATACAGAGAGTACCGGGGCTAGATTTCGAGGAATTGGGGTTAGTGTCAGGAATTGTGATCCCCCCAAAGTTTAAAGTGCCATTATTTGCAAAATATTATGGGGTGTCTTGTCCTAAAATGCACCTCCGATCATATGTCAGAAAGATTCAGCTGCACTCTGCCGACAAAGACTTGTGGGTCCACTTTTTCCAAGACGGTTTATCAGGAACGTAACTTGATTGGTTTTACCAATTAGAAAAGGCCGACGTCCACAATTGGGAAGACCTGGCCGCAACTTTCTATAAACAATACCAGTACAACGCCGATTTGGCGCCTACCCGTACTCAACTTCAGAGTATGGCTATGGTTTCCAATGAGGGATTCAAAGATTACGCGCAAAAGTGGAGAGATCTAGCCGGAAGAGTGCAACCCCCTCTGTCCGAAAGGGAGTTGGTGGACATGTTCTTGGGAACTCTATCGGGCCCTTTCTTCAATCATCTGATTGGAAGTTCCTCTGCAGGGTTTACTGAATTGATTTTAACCGGCGAAAGGGTGGAAGCTGGTATAAGAAGTGGGATGATTCAGAAATATTCGTCTGCCTCTACATCTGTGAAAAAACCCTTCACTGGGAAGAAGGAGGTGTCTGCTGTTTATTCACACAGGAATCAAAGAAGAACTGAACACCGACCAGTGGGGGGGGGGGGGGGGGCGTTATGATCCCGAATCCCGCATCTGACCAACCAAGAGATAACCAGCCAAGGGTGGAAAGGCCAGTCCGGCAATTCACCAGGATTAAGATGACTCTAACTCAGGTTCGACCACATCTTCTAAAATTGAATCTGGAAACTTTAAAGGAGGCCCCAAAGAATCCCAATAATACATCCCCTCATTATCATCCAAATGCCAGATGCACATACCATTCTGAAACTCCAGGGCACGACACTAACAACTGTTGGGCTCTGAAGAACAAAATTCAAGACCTGATAGATGCGAAGGAAGTTGAGTTTGATGCGCCTGAGAAACCAAATGTCATTTCCGCTCCAATTCCTAGGCATGGTCACAATTCCAATGTTATTGAAGAAGATTTGTTTGTTGCTACAGTGGATGAACTTTTGACTCCGCTCCCAATCGTCAAGTTGAATTTGTTGAAAGCTGGTATATTCCCAGGTTATGACAAAGACTGCCATATTTGCTTATCCTCATCATTTGATTGCCATTTGTTGAAGACAGGTTTCCAACGCCTGATTGATAACCAAGAAATTTTATTTGAGAATGCTCCCGTTTTACCCGTTCCTGTTAAAAAAGTTTCAATCATAACCATCTATGCCAAGCCTTCCAGGGCCCCTAAAAGACCCGTTAGGATTACACCTGCTCCAAATACTACTCCAATTAAGATCACAATGACCGGGCCGGTCCCGTACAAGTCAGATAAAACAGTACCATGGAATTATGGTGGAGAAATCTACTACCATGGTATCAAACAAGATGAATTGACTACCGAAGAAGAAAGCTCTGAAGAAGAAAACTCTGATGTTAGCAACATTGTCGGAACTAGCAAGATTACCCGTAGTGGTAGAATCTTCTCTCCAGAGGTTTCCCCTGCAAAGGCAGTTTTTGGACCCGTGGCCATTCCGAAGATTACCTCTGTACTAGTGATTATACCTACAAGCGTACTTATCGCCAAAGACAACACAATCCCTATCCCTACTTCCACTACTGAGAGTAAAGGAAAAAACATTCAAGAAGAGCCTGTCCGGACGAAGGCTCAATCACTAGCTATCCCTGAAACATCCAAGAAGGAAATGGAAGAAATCCTGAGGATAATAAAGAAGAGTGATTATGATATGGTTGAACAGTTGGGGAAAACCCCTTCCAAGATCTCCATGCTAGCATTGTTGTTGTGCTATGAAGCACATGCGAAAGCGCTAGTAAAATTTCTGAAGACAGCTCATGTGCCACAAGAGACGTCTGTTGACCAATTCCAGGATTGTGTGTCCAGTTTGACAACTGATAATGGCTTGGGCTTCTCTGATGCTGATTTGACACCCAAAGGGAGAAAACACAACGAGGCATTAAATGTCTTTGTGGAGTGTAGAGGAACAACCCTAGCCCATGTCTTGGTAGACACTAGTTCATCTTTGAACGTCTTACCAAAGAAAGCTCTTGACAGATTGGATTACGAGGGGCTGACGTTAAAACCCAATAACATAGTGGTAAGAGAATTTGATGGTTAGAAGAGGATGGTCCATGGGGAGGTGGACATCCCGATAAAGGTGGGAACTCATACTTTTAATTCAACCTTCTACGTGATGGACATTCGTCCTTCTTATTCTTGTCTGTTAGGACGACCATTGATCCACAATGCCGGTGCTGTCACTTCCACGCTACACTGGATGCTGAAGTACCCGGTCCAAGGAAAGATCATAATTGTCCATGGAGAAGAGGAGTACATGATTAGTCATCTAAATTCCTTCCGATATGTGGAGTTGGATGACGAGTTCATTCAAACCCCTTTCCACCATTTTGAAGAAGTCTCTCAAGAAGTAGCGGCGACCAAGGCGGTATCTTCAATTCCCAAGATTACAAGACCTCCACTTCAGATGTCATATCTAAAGGACGCAAAGGCAGTAGTGGAAGAGGGTGGATGCACCATCTGGGGGTAGCTTCTAGACATCCCGTATAAATCAGACAAGTTTGGCTTGGGGTTTACTTCAACTGCTCAGAAGACTCTGCGCCGTGCTCATGCTGGAGGGCCACCTTTGAAGATTAGTAGCAGAGAGGTCAACGCAGTGGAAGATGTTGAAGAAGATGACAGCTTGGAAGATTGGATATTTCCTACTGTCAACGGAGGACTTCGCGACTGGGAAGCCAAAGACTTTGTCCCAATAACTTTCATCTCTCAGTAATTTATCTTTTACATTTCTGTTGGACTTGTAATATTCACAAACAATTTGCACTTTAAAAACCTTGTGTCTTACCCGAGGCACAATGGTCCATTTGTAAGGGTTTTTATTTCATCTTCATATCAGCCAAAGATGAATGGTGCAGTCGAAGCCGCTAATAAAAACATTAAAAATATCATACAGAAAATGACAGTCACCTACAAGGACTGGCATGAAATGCTACCGTTTGCTCTCCACAGGTACCGTACCACGGCTCGCTCATCAACTTGGGAAACACCTTATTCTTTGGTTTATGGCATGGAGGATGTCTTGCCTATTGAGGTTCAAATCCCCTCTTTGAGAATTATGAAGGATGCAGGTTTGAGTGAGGACGATTGGATCCAGACTTGGCTTGATCAATTAAAATTAATTGATGAAAAGAGACTTACTGTTGTTTGCCATGGTCAGATGTATCAAAAACGGATGATCAAGGCTTTCAACAAGAAAGTCAGACGCCAAGTATATCAAGTTGGAGATCTGGTGATCAAGCGCATCATCTTGCCACAAAGTGATCCCAGGGGAAAACGGACTCCTACCTATGAAGGACCATTTGTAATCAAGAACATCTTCTCTGGTGGGGCAATGATCTTAACCACCATGGACGGTGACGACCTGCCACACCCTGCGAACGCGGACATAGTCAAAAGATACTACACATAAGAGACCCGCTAGGTTGACACACCTAGGAAAAACAAGGGCGTCCTGGCGAACCAAAAGGTTCGGGAAAAAAATAGGGATAAAAAAAAATTTGTACACTCGGCAAGTTGAAAACCCAAAAGGGCGACTTGGGCAAAAAAGGGTGTCCTGGTGGACTGAAAACCCGAAAGGGCGGTCCAGGAAAAAGTTAGGGAATTAAAGTGTATGACTATGTCTCGTCGGATCACTTTAAGGACAATCTCTTAAATGACAAACTCGGAGCTTCTGATGAATTCAATCATCTTTGGACGAAGCATCAAATAGACAAGATATTCAGAGATACAGAGGCTATAACAGAATGGGAACCACATGGGGTTATCACACATAGCTGTCTTTCTTTGTATAAATTTTTTCTTACTTTTATGGCACCATCCTCTTACTAGGATGTCTGTCTCTTTTGTATACCATACTTATTCACAGTAAATACAAAGATATATCTTTAAAGTACAGAAAATTGTTTGTCTTTTTCCTTTACGCATGTGTTTTATTTGCAAAAAACATCCAATGATTCATTAATGAACATATGCATTTGAACATAATTACTGTTTACAAATAAACGAAATGAAAAAGGACAATTACTGACAGGTCAAAAGAATAGGAAAACGTATTTAGGATATTCCATGAACAATCCCTATAGTACGTCATTAAGATCCCCAGCGGAGCTGAAACTTCAAAACTACTAATCCCCGGTGGAAACCATCCAGTTTCTCCAAGTTCCCCAGCAAGTTGTCTTGAAACCTGAAAATCAACCGGATAACGACTAACTTTTGTTTCTCCCTAACCTAGGATAATTCCCCAGTAGAGTGGCAGGTGACCGAAACTCTTGAACTTTTTCCAAATAGGAATAAGCTTTTTCCCCACATAGTTTTCATTGTTCCCTGACAGAACGAGGACTCCCATTGTTAAATCCCTAGTAGAAGTCATCAAAGTTCACTGGATCCCCCAAGCAGATTACTCAAGCAGTATACGAAATTGTTCTCACAATAGGATTTTGTCAATACTTCAATTTCAAGATATGAAGAATCCACATATCCTCGTCAGCGATCAAGGATTTATTTTCCTCAATCATACAGCAATACAGCAAATCAGCTTACATGCACATACATTACATCCATATATCATAGACATTGATAAAATAAATATATTGCATCATACATTTCATGCAATATAAGGTCGTGTTCCAGCTAACATTTTACCCTTTTCAGGATAAGATTAACGGTTACCATTAACAATATGCAATCATGATACAACATAGATACGCTCCAAACACGGATGCCATTCTGTTACTCATTCAGATTCAGACTTCAAGATACAGTTCAGATATGCTCCAGATACGGGTGACATCTTGATACTCATTCAAAGACAACTTTCAGATACAGTTCAGATACGCTCTAGATACAGATGCCATCCTGATACTCATTCAGAGACAGCTTTCAGATACAGTTCAGATACGCTCCAGATACGGATGCCATCCTGATACTCATTCAGAGACATCTTTCAGATATAGTTCAGATACGCTCTAGATACGGATGCCATCTTGATACTCATTCAGAGATAACTTTCAGATACAGTTCAGATACGATCCAGATACGGATGCCATCCTGATACTCATTCAGAGACAACTTTCAGATACAGTTCAAATACGCTCCAGATACGGATGCCATCCTGATACTCATTCAGAGACAGCTTTCAAATACATTTCAGATATGCTCCAAATACGGATGCCATCCTGATACTCATTCAGAGACAGCTTTCAAATACAGTTCAGATACACTCCAGATACAGATACCATCCTGATACTCATTCAGAGACAGCTTTCAGATACAGTTCAGATACGCTCCAGATACAGATGACATCCTTATACTCATTCAGAGACAGCTTTCAGATACAATTCAGATACGGTCCAGATACGGATGCCATCCTGATACTCATTCAGATTCAACATTTAGATACAGTTCGCATACGCTCCAAACACGAAAGCCATTCTGATACTCATTCAGATTCAACCCCTTGATACAGTTCGGACACGCTCCATACACGGAAGCCATTCTGATACTCATTCAGACTCAACATTTGATACAATACAGATATGCTCCAGACACAGAAGCCATTATGATACTCATTCAGACTCAACATTTGATACAATACAGATGGGATCCAGACACGAACGCTATTCTGATGTTCAACTTACAGATTACATCTCAGCAATCATTTCTAGATGGCATCTACAAGCCCATCTCCAACAAAGATTCTATCACCTCTCTAAATGGAATCTTTAAGCCCATTCCTCCTATCATCGCATCACCAAGTGCAAATTTATGGGCACTCTAGTGTTCAATCATCTTCCACCTTCAAGTCACGAATGGCAAAACTCGCCCATCTAACTATTCAGGTTTAAGAAGATTGAACAGGGGCAACTGTTGTACCCCCAAATTTTCCCTCTCATTTCTCAAGGAATCATTCTGGACTCTCAAGTTTTCTCTCATACAAATTCCAAGCCTTGAATTATCAATTTTTCCAAGCAAACTATTCACAAGGGCAAAATGGTCATTTGCAAGCTAAGAGGTCTAACTTTGACTTTTGGACCAAAACCAAGTTTCAAGAATCATATTCCAATAAGACATGTTGGAATATGAAGTTTGTATCACCAAAAAGTTCAAAGTCAAATTTACTATGGAAAAAAGCCAAATTTCTAAATACTTGGGATTTTTCTAAGTATTTAAGGAAAAAATGACATTTCAGAACTTCTGAGCCAGTCTCCAGGCAGGTGCATTCAGAAGTTGTAAACATGGTTCAGCACATAGTCTGTAGTCAGAATATGGATTTTCAGAATCCACGTAAGTTCAGTCAGAATTTACTAAGGTAATGCAAATAAGATTACAAAGCGTGCTGCAACCTTACTAGAAAGTCTGAAAGCTCTTTAAGAACATGCTGGAGCCAGAAGGTAAGAGGATCATAAGATGCTATGTTGAAACATAACTTCTAATCTAGAGTTTTAGAAGATAAATCAAAGAAGGTTACTGGAAATCCTAAGGAATCCTTCAGAATATGCTGAGGCAACAAGGTACAAAGATCAGAAGTTGGATGTTTGTCCTAGATAGAACTTCTGATCCAGAATTAAGCAATGATGCAAAATCTCAAATTACAGGATTTCTGATTTTGACAAATCTCATCATCATTTAATGCTCATTAATGCTCACAACGACTTTTGAGTATTTGTCTAAAGAACTCTCCACGTGTGGCATAGAAATACCCTTGTTCTCCTTAAAAGCAAACTTCTATACAGAAGTATAGGAGGGTCCATGCGTTACTTTTTTCTTGTAGGTTTACTTTTCCTTAATCCCAGCTTGTTGATCCAGTCTAGACTAAAAACTGTCAGCCATCATACCTTTTTTGAACTTGATTCAGGAACAAGTCAGCATCTAACGTATGATTTTGGCGCTACTTGATCTCTTTAAAACTACAAAAATCCTTGCCTATAAATAGAGCACTTTTGGCCATTAAAAAGGGTCGAAAATTTTGAGAAAGAAAAGCCTTAAACCCCTGCCAAAATCCCAAGATCTCTAAGAACTGTAAACACACCACATAACACCTTGTTAACTTTTGATTCTTTGCGTTCAAAACTCCATTTGTTCTCAAATATTTCTTGACTAAAAAACCATTCATATAGTTTCTGATCTACACGTTGGAAACTGCCTAAAACTTCTGTATTCATACTACTGCACACTCTCCATCCATCCACTCAAAGAAATCAGCACATCACCTCCTTGCCAACCCCAGAAGTTGAAAACTTCTAGCTTACTGAGTACGAGAAGAAGTTGTTCAGAACATCATCAGAGTTGAGGTTAACTCCGGTTCATAGAAATTCTTCCAGCTGCAAGGTAAATTTCTGCTGACCCTTACCACTTTACTCAAGCATTACTAGATTTACATGCTCAAAAATACAATGTAGATATCAAGTTTCTGATGTTGAACATATTCTGAGACTTCATATATCTGCCTTCTTAAATAGAGAATAAATCAGTTCAAAACTTCTTGGAGAGACTAGAACTCAGAGTTAGGATTAGCCAATGCATGCTTGCCTCTGATTTATAGTTCTAATATTTCTTATCTTCTGAAACAATATGACATCTGCTATAATTGTTCTCTGCATGTCTTCTATTTTGTGGAGAAATAACCAAATTACAAATGTTCTGAGTAGCTTGGAGAGAGAGATCAAGTTCTACCAATGATCTCAGAACTTCTGAAGTCTGTTTTGTTTCCAGTGGTACCATAACTTCTGAGGCTTGTTTTGCTACCAGTGGTATCAGAACTTCTAAAAGTTAGTGTGTTCCCAGTAGGTTCAGAACTTCTGACCCTACACATTCTCACTAACTAGTTTCTGTTTTGCAGCGTGCCAGAGTCAGAACTTCTGACTTCATTTTATAAACAACACGTTGATTCTTTATTTTTCTTTCTTTTCCATTATTTTTGCTATCACTTTTCATTCCTTTAATCAGCAAACAGCAAAAATATTTCCTTCACACCCTTTTTTTTCGGTTTCCTAAAAAAAACAAAAGATCAAAAAACATCTTCTTAAAACAATACAAGTTTATTTCACATATTCCTTGTACATTATTATGCATTTCAATATGGTTGTAATAGTAACTTAGGACTTATTTTTACTTGCAAATCCCCATTCAAATTTGTATTCCCCCCTCCCATAAAATTGTTGTAATAACTTAGTAATATTTACATTATGCAATTTATCGCTTTACATGCAATGGTTAGTAATTAGGGTTTGTATGACAAGAACAAAATAAAGCAAAAAATAGAAAAAAAACCTAAATACAAAACAAAATCAAAGCATGAAAATGATACACTTGCACACAAGCACCCTTAGGGTTTCTCCACTTGGTTTCCTAAAACAAAATAGCCATGTTACACACGTGAAATATCTTGGCAAAACAAAAGAAATATAAGATCATAGTCCCTCGATGACGCTATTCAAAGATTGCCTTACAAAATGATCTTGGTCCCTCAAAAAATGCTAAGATACTTTGCAAGCATTGCTAATCATGGTTATACGATGACCCACGCCCGTCACGTTTACATCCAAAGATAGTTTTGTTTACCAAATCAATGGTAAATCAACAATGTCAAAGGAATAGAAAATGCATAGGAAAGACATTTAAGTAGGTAGATAGCTTCTAGTTACTCGCTTCATTTCAAACAAACAATCCTTGCTATTTTTCAAAACAAACACACACACTTCAAAAACATCTTACAAACATTGAAAACATTTTCAAAAGACAAACATCTTTGTATATATTCTTACGAACGAGAATCATTACAAAGATTGCCTAACAATGGCCTCTTTTACAAAATACTTTCAAAACCACACCAAACATATTTTCAAACAAACCAAAGCAAGTGATCTAAGCAAGTAACTAAGAGCCCATGGAAAACCATGGATGAAAAGGGTGCTAATACCTTTCCTTTTCATAATCTACCCCTCGAACTCAAGAAAACGTCTCAAAGGTCTTTCCTGTGCTTTTTCACCTTTCCTTTTAGATAAAAGAAAAGTCGCTAGTGACTCTTGCTAACCGCGACATTTGGGAACACAAACGCAAAACCTCAAGTCAGTTCTCCCACCGTATCACACTACCATTCGTGACTTGAAGGTGGTAGATGATTGAATACTAAAGTGCCCAGAAATTTTCACTCCCTGATGCACGAAGTACTGTGTTAGTTGATTACATTGGAAATGGGCCTAAAGATGCCATTTGGAGAGGTGATAAAGAGTTGTCGGAGATGGAATTATATATGCCATCCAAGGTGATCGTTGATATGGATTGGAAGAAGTATCAGAATAAATCTTTGGTCGATTTATACTGAACTGAGTAAAGGTCTTAAGTAATCTTCAACTGGATAACGAATCAATATAAATCTTCAGAGCGATTTAACTGACCCAGAGAAAGTGTCTACCGGAACGGAATCAGGATAAATTATTAGTTGATTTAAACTAAACCAGCAGAGGTCTTGAATAATCTTTAACTGGATAACGAATCAATATAAATCTTCAGAGCGATTTAACTGAGCCAGAGAAAGTGTCTACCAGAACAGAATTAGGATAAATTATTGTTCGATTTAAACTAAACCAAGATAGGTCTCTAAATGGATAACGAATCAATATAAATCTTCTGGGCGATTGAACTGAACCAGAGAAAGTGTCTACCAGAACGGAATCAGGATAAATCATTGGTCAATTTAAACTGAACCAACATAGGTCTTGAATAATCTTTAACTAGATAATGAATCAGTATAGATCTTCAGAGCGATTTAACTGAACCACATAAAGTGTCTACCGGAATGGAATCAGGATAAATCATTTCTCAATTTAAACTGAACTAGAAGAGGACTTGAATAATCTTTAACTGGATAACAAATTAGTATAAATCTTTGGAGCGATTTAACTTAACAAGAGAAAGTGTGTACTGGACGGAATCAGGATAAATCATTGATCGATTTAAATTGAACCAACAGATAAAATGTTTGTCGCTGATGGTATTCATCTGGTGAGTGTTCTTTCCTGAAAAGGTAAATAGTTAGTTGTAATGCAATGTCATGATGCATGAATTGCGTAATTATGTTCTCAAAATAGAAGAGATTGTGCTATATGTGTTTTATATGCATATGCTATGATGTATGAATGTGAAATGTTATTTGAAGTGTATCTTTGTCTGGGAAAATAAATCCTTGACAACTGTTGGGGAGTTTTTTGGGAAGCTAAATCCCAGACTACTTCTGGAGATGAAGATTATGTATCTCTTCAACCTTGTTTAGAATGTTTCCAATGGGAATTCTTGTTTGTTGTTTGAGGAAACTCTGTGGGGAGTGTTGATTTCTGTTTGGGGAGTAGAGTTTATGAACCTTGGTTATCCATTTCTCTACTGGGGAATTTAATTCACATATTCCCTTACTGGGGATAAAATATATGATAAGACTTTTGATCATTTGGGGAAGATGAAGTTAACTAGTATCTGGTCGGATTCCCGGCTTCGCAGCAACTTTTTGGTGATAGTATCAACTTTGCTGGGGACAAGGGGTGTTTTACATTGAGAAATAAACTCAAGCTGGGGAGATTATAGTTTGTTGGAGAATCAAAACCTATCGAGGAAGGTATTCTTAAGACCTTACTAGGGAAATGTATTCATTTGAGGAAGATTTTCTGCAGGGCTTCTTTATCAGCTTTGGAAAACCAAACTCGGAAGAGAATTTCTAGGAGAAATATTGATTGGCACTTTGGATGGAGAATGTATGAATTCACTATGTAGGGATAATGTTATTGAAGTAACTCTGTGGGGATATCCTAAATCCTTGAGTAAATGCTTATTATTGTTCTTGTGCGTACATTTGTTAACAGTTAATCATGTTCATATGCACACATTCATTCAATTTTAGTCATTGGACATTTTTGCACTCAAAATAGAAAATACAAAATGTTTGCACTTCAAAGTATATTTGTATTGATAATTTGCCTAAAAACATGCATTTTTTATACAGGGAGACAGAAATCCTAGTAAGAGGAAGTCATCGAAAAATGAAAAGAATACAAAGTGAAAAAAAATTGTTTAGCCATGTATAAGTGGTCTCATTGGGTTCCAACTCCGCCATTGCCCCTATGTCTTCAAATATCATCATTTGCCGTCAAAAGAAGTTGATTGAATTGATATCATATTGTTTGAACTTTTTACCTTAGTAATAAAGCTGATTGTTAGTGATCCTACGGGACATAGTCGTACGCCTTAATCCTTAACTTTTTCCTGTACCACCCTTTCAGGTTTTCAGTTCACCAGGATACCCTTTTTTGCTCAAGCTGCCATTATGAGTTTTCGACTTTCCAAGTGTATAATCTTTTGTATATAAAACTAATTTTTTCCTGAACCCTTTTGGTTCACCGGGATGCCCTTATTTTGGCCTAGGTATGTTAACCTAGCGGGTCATTTTTATACGTAGTATTTTTTACTATCTCTATGTTCACAAGATGCGGGAAATCTTCACTGTCCATAGTGGTTAGCATCATAGCTCCGCCAGTAAATATTATCTTGACAAAAACTGGCCCTTCGTAAGTGGGAGTCCATTTGCCTCTGGGATCGCCTTGTGTTAAAATGATGCACTTTATCACCAAGTCGCCAGCCTGATATACCTGAGTTTTGATTTTTTGTTAAATGCATTGATCATATGCTTTTGATACATTTGACCATGATAGAGAGCAGCCAATCTCTTCTCATCGATCAAATTCAATTGATCCAATCTTGTATGAATCCATTCATCTTTTCCTAAGCCTGCTTCTTTCATAATCCTCAGAGAAGGAATATGAACTTCAACAGGCAGGACAACTTCCATGCCATAGACTAAAGAGAATGGGGTTGCCCCAATTGATGTTCATGCCGAAGCAAGGTATCCATGGAGAGCAAGAGGTAACATATCATGCCAGTCTTTATAGGTCACCACCATCTTTTGCATAATCTTCTTTATGTTTTTCTTGGCGGCTTCCACTGCACCATTCATCTTAGATCCTTATGGAGAAGAATTGTGGTGCTTGATCTTGAACTGCATGCAAATTTCCGTGATCATAGAATTGTTGAGGTTAGTTTTGTTGTCGGTGATGATCCTTTAAGGGATGTCGTGCCGACAATTGAGGGTATGATTGATAAATTGGGCTATAGAGTTCTTAGTAATTGAGGAAAATGAAGAAGCTTCGACCCATTTGGTGAAGTAGTCAATGGCAACGAGGATGAAATGATGTTCGTTAGAGGCAGTAGGCTTGATCTCTCCAATCATATCAATGCCCCACATTGCGAATGGCCACGGAGCAGTCATGACATTTAATGGTATTGGAGGCACATGAACTTTGTCGACATAGATATGACATTTATGGCAAGTTCTTGAGTGTTGATGACAATCGGTTTCCATGGTCGACCAATAATAATCAGCCCTCAGAATCTTATATGCCATAGTGTGTCTGCTAGAGTGAGTTCCGAAGATACTATCATGCATGTCCTTCATAATGTCCTCTACTTCCTTCTTGGCCACACAACGGAACCGAGTTGAATCATGGTTGCGCTTATATAAAATCCCATTGCTCAGGAAGAACTTGGCTGAGAACCTCCGCAGAAATTTCTTATTGTTGATTGAGGCTCCCTCTGGGTACTCTTGTGCTTCAAGATATATTTTAAACTCATGAAACTAACGCTTCTCCTCGCTAGTGTCAATATCACAACAGTGCGTCGGTTCACCAAATTTTTCTATAGTAATTTTGGGAGCTTCTTTGTCCCAATTGACCTTGAACATAGACGACATAGTTTCTAAAGCATTTGCCAGCTGGTTTTCTTCTCTTGGGATATGTTCAAAGGTGACTTCCTCAAAGCATGGGATCAAGGTTAGCACAAGCCCTTTGTAGGGGATCAGATTTGGATGTTTGGTATCCCACTCTCCTTTAACTTGAATGATTACTAGAGCTTATTCTCCGTACACATTCAAGAATTTAATTCTTAGGTTGATAGCAGCCTTTAGATCCAAGATTCATGCATCATACTCAGCCATGTTATTTGTACAATCGAAGCAAAGTCTGGCAGTGAAAGGTGTATGATAACCTTCAGAAGAAATGATCACAAAACCAGTTTTGTTACCCAATGCATTTGAAGCTCTGTCAAAGGCCATAGTCCATCAGGATCCTTGTTCAGGTTCTTCATACAGTTTAGGCTTTTCACATTCAGTTATCAACACAATATTCTTGTATGGCAATTCAAAGTTCATAGATTGGTAATCATTAACAGCTTGATGCGCCAAATGATCTTCCAGTACACTCCCTTTGATAACTTTTTGTGTAGTATACTGGATGTCATATTCAGTCAAAATCATTTTCCATCTTGCTATTCTTCTGGACAGGTCTAGCTTCTCGAAGATATACTTGATGAGATCCATCTTAGAAATCAATAAAGTGGTGTAAGTCAACATATATTGTCTTAGCCGGTGAGTAGCACATGCCAAAGCGCAATAAGTTTTCTCGAGTAGTGAATATCTTGTTTCACAGTTGGTAAACTTTTTTCTAAGGTAGTATATTGCATTCTCTTTTCGGCCAGACTCTTCATGTTGGCCCAACACACATCCCATTGAGTTCTCTAATACAGTCAAGTACATAATCATAGGTCTTCCTTCAACTGGAGGCATCAGGATTGGGGGTTATTGTAAGTACTCTTTGACTACTTGATCTTCCTTCAACAGTTTGAAAATCAGCTCACAGGTAGCATTTAAGTGAGAGATGAATCGAGCGATGTAGTTGAGTCGACCTAAGAAACCAATGAACTCCTTTTCAGTACAAGGAACTAGCATTTCTTATATGGCTTTGGATTTTGCTGGACCAACCTCAATACCTTTGACACTGGAGACAAACCCTAGAAGTTTTCTAGACCTCACCCCGAAGGTGCATTTGTTGGGGTTTAGTCTAAACTTGTATTTCTTAAACCTTTCAAATAGCTTGTGTAAATGATCAAGGTGTTCTTCCTCAGTCTGTGACGTTGCAATCATAACATCCATATAGACTTCTATCTCATGATGGATCATGTCATGAAATAAAGCTACCATAGCCCATTGATAGGTTACATCTGCATTCTACAAATTGAAAGGCATGACCTTATAATAGAAGGTGCCCCACTGTGTAACAAAAGTGGTTTTATCCATGTCTTCGGATGCCATTTTGATTTGATTGTATCCAGAGAATCCATACATGAAGGAGAAAACATTGTGTTGAGCAGTGTTGTCAATCAAGACATTGATATGAGGTAGTCGAAAATCATCTTTGGGGCTTTCCCTATTCAAATTCCTGTAGTCTATGCACATACAGACTTGACCATCTTTCTTCGGTACTGGAATAACATTTGCTACCCATTAAGGGTATGACGTCTGTGATACGGTAGCAGAACCGACTGTTTTGAAATGCTGGTTTGCGCTTTGCATTTTGTGTTTGCAAAATGCCACAGTAAGCAAGAGTCGCCACCGACTTTTATTTCATCCAATCGGAAAGGAAAAAAGTACAGAAAAAATCCTTTTTCGAGATATTCTGAGTACGAGGGGGTAGATTATAGAAAAAGAAGGTGTTAGCACCCTTTCTATCCATGGTTTTCCATGGGCTCTTAGGTACTTTCTCATCTTTTAAAATTGCTTATGTATGTGCTTTGTTTTGAAAATGTTTTACTTCGTGATAACCCTTGTATTAGTCCTCAAAGGTGTGACGAAGTTTTTTTTTTTAAATTGTTTTGAAATGTGTAAGCGTGAAAAGTTTTGTTTTAAGAAGGTACCTACTAGTATCTACCTACTCGAAAAAAGATTGTTTATGTTCTTGTTTCCATTTAGACAGCGCTATCCTACTATTGAGAAATAGGTAGCACCGTCGTTGGGGTTGTAAGGGTCAATTCGAAAGGGGCATACAATCACTAAAGCAATGTTAGAATGACTTAGTAATAATCCTAGAGTCTTAAGATAATATTCGAGACAACTTTTCTGAGGCAACCTTTCCGAGGAAACATTCCGAGGCAACATCCGAATGGGACATTTGATCTTTTTGACAGAAGGGTAACCACTAAGACATCCTATACTTAATAATTGTTTACCGAAGGCAACCGAAGTGTGAGTATACCCTAAGAGTGATATGTGCGAGTGATTTGTTTCAGTTATTTGTCTTTGCACATTAGGGTTTTCTAATTGTATTAAATTATCATGCAATCTTGACATACAATCCTATTAACATACATCTAGACAGTTTAATATTTGCAGAAATTAAGATGCGGGAAAGTAAATCTACGCTATTACAAGGATTTTGGGAGGGGGATAAATTACATAGTCAAAAACCCAGAAAAAGCGATAAATAAAAAAAAACCTAGATTAAACTATTACAAACCACGAGCATTTACAGAAGTATTGGTAAAAATAATAATACACGTGCGATAAATCGTATACGAGATAATTAGGGTTTTGACTCGTGCCTAAACCTAACTGCAATTAATTAATTTTTTTTTGTTTTGTTTGGTTATTTAGGAAAATAGAGAAATTATTACATTAAATTAAAAAAAGAAGAAAAGCCTAATTCTAATTAATTTTAATTTTAAGAAAAAAGATGAATTAATTTATTCTAAAACCTATTTTTTGTATTTTTATTTATTTGAGAAAAATAGAAAATAAAAAATAGAAGTTAACCTAATTCTCTAATTTAATTTTAATTGTGAAAATAAATTAAAGTTTCCCTAGGTTAAAATAAATTACATCAAACAAACTAAAATAAAAATGTCTAATTCTAATTTTTTTGGATTATTGATTTTATGATTTTTTATGAAAAATGAATTAATTTGTGAATTAAAATAAATAATGAAAATTAAAAGAATAAAAATAAAGAAAAGAAGTAATAAAAGAAAAGTAAATGGGCCTGGTGTTGTTGCTGAAAAGGGGGTGAAAACTGAATTTCTGGGCCCAAAAAGGCTAAGGCCTGTTTGACTTCGCCCTAATCCAGTATGCATGCTTGACTCAGGCGCATGGTGGTCCTTCCAAGGTGGCATGTTGATCTGGGGATATTGATGGATCAGAGGGCCAGATCTTGATGGTGCACGGTGAGCACATTGTTCTGCAAAGCGTTAGATTACCTGTGGAAAAATATTAAGAACAAAGTTTGGGACCTGGGAATCGAACCCAGGTCCTTATGCATATTTCCACCCCCACGCTACCATCTGAGCTATGCGCTTCTTTTGTACATATAATAATAATACACAATATATTAAACGCTATGTTTAAGTAAGAAAAACGCGCGGAATTTCAAACTTCCCAACCAGGGGGTGCCACGCCTCCATCTTCTTCCTCCCAACCATCGTTTTAGGCTATACACTTATACCTACGGGCGTGGTTCCATGGATAAAGACCTGTAACCTTCAACAATAAAGAAAATGCATGCGAAATAAATTCTAATCACATGGTTATGTTTGTCTTGAACCCACGAACACCATGGTATTACTTTCTTAGACCAATTTTACCGATACAGAGAAACCCCAAAACATAAGAGCAAACCCTAACAATGGCATCTCTTGATTCCTGTACTAAAAACACAATTAAACACCACCAAAAGCTTGCAAATTTAATGATAAACAAGAATATATACACAAAATATGCTAATGATGCGTGAATCAATGAAAACGAAATCGAAGTTTTGGGACAAAACCGAGACTTTTGTACTTATGATTTCAGGCGTGATAGAGCTTGCAATTGGTTGGAATGTGTTCCTGGGATGTCCAGCAATCTATTTGAAATCTGAGAATGGCACGAATTTACCTCTAATATAGAAATTGGATCACCACTTTTCTTGCAATTTTTTGAGTTTTCTTTCACCTCTACACGACTGCTTAACCCTTATGCTTGCTTTAGAAATGTTCCATATATATATTAGAGAACGCATTAGGGTTGTAAAACTGATCACATCTTTGGAAGTTTTTCAAGATTTGATTTTGTTTTCATGGCATATGTAAACCTTCCAAATTTGGCCTAATCATGCTCTTTTTTTCCCAATTATCATTGATTCGATTTGATCTTGCAAGCTCATCAAATCTTGGTTGTTATCCTGTCACAAAAACCAATCAAATCCAATCTTTGATAATTTTCATCATTTATTTGATTTAATTCAATTTTTAATTAATGAAAAATCAAAATAATTTGAAAAATTAAGCAAACAAATGATGGGTCAGCATACGAGTCGTGTACCGCATTATAATCGAGGTGCAAGCATAAAAAGTTGGGCCCGTTTAGCAAAAGATGCAAATTTGAGCATGTTTGACTTTTGGCAATTTTGCAAAAAGGGTCAACTTAGAATATACATAACCCTCTCAATTTTGACCCTAGAGATGTGTTTTTGGACTTTTTAGAAATATTAGGATGTCCTCTAAGCAACCCTTTTTGTCTCATCTCAATTGAGTCTTCCATGTTCATGTATGAAGCTTTGACTCAAAAGGTGTTTTTGTTGACTTTTCAAAAGGACCTATAATGTCAAAATTTATATCTTTTTGTGAGTGCACATTTTGAACTTGGGAGATGAAGATGAATTGTATGGAATTGCATCCTATTCAAAATGATCTTTGTATGGGTCATTTTTGATAAAGTATGAGAAAGTTATGCTTGGTCAAAGTTGAGTTTACTTTTCCCATAAAACCCTAATTTAGCAACTTTTGGGTTTTGATGAATTGTGAGCAATCCTTGAGGAATCGTGATCAAATCTTGATCAAATGATGTATAATACTTTAAAATGAGGATGTTGACCAAAAATCTTGAAGTTTGACTGTATGTGGGCCCAATTGACTTTTAACCTAACACAGTCGATTTCAAGGTATTTGAGCAATTGACTGAGCAAACTTCCTCTGCAAAGCTTGAAACTTGACATGGATGATCTTGAGAACATATTAGGATAATGGTGAGCCTTTGGGATCCTTTGGACTCAAGCATCTTGATGCAAAATGAAACCCTAATCTGAGGTAGACTGCCTTAGGAGAGAGTTTGTCAGGTCAACTCTTGGACCTCCTTGAGCAATTTGAGGACCTCCCTTGACATGTATTGAGAAATATGGGAGGGAAAACTTTGGGGTACAACAGCTGCCCCTGTTTAATCTTCTTAAACCTGAGGAGGTAGATTGGCGTGTCTCTCTTTCGTGATCTGAAGGTGGAAGATGATTGAACTTTATAGTGCCCAGAAATTTGTACTCGCATGAAGTGATACCTGACTTGTGATATCAGGAATGGGCTTATAGATGCCATTTGAAGAGGTTTTGATCGCATAAGAGATTCTTTTGCGAATATCCTGTATACCTTTTGTTGAGGAGGACTTTGCTGGGGAATGCTGATCCTTGTCCTGAGAGAAATGGAGTTTTAGGAGCTTCGGTTGTCCGTTACTCTTACTGGGGAATAATTCCGGTTTGGGAAGCAGAAGTGATCTTGTGTTTGGTCGGGGTATATTTTTCACCGCGACTTACTGGGGAAATGTGAAAGCAATTTTGTTTGATCGGGTCCAGGTCTCACAGTGTTGTAGACTGCTGTCTATGGATAAGAGAGGAAAAAAACTTGGATAATAAGGTTATAAGAAGGAACCTGGATAGTAGGGCTATGAGAAGGAACCTGGATAGTAGGGTTACTTCGATATGAAAGCCTGGATAGTAGGGTTGTGAGAAGGAACCTGGATAGTAGGGTTACTTCGATATGAAAGCCCGAATAGTAGGGTTGTGAGAAGGAAAATGAATAGCAGGGTTACTTCGATATGAAAGCCTGGATAGTAGGGCTGTGAGAATGAACCTGGATAGTAGGGTTACTTCGATATGAAAGCCTGGATAGTAGGGATGTGAGAAGGAACCTGGATAGTAGGGTTACTTCGATATGAAAGCCCGGATAGTAGGGTTGTGAGAAGGAACCTGGATAGTAGGGTTACTTCGATATGAAAGCCTGGATAATAGGGTTGCGAGAAGGAACCTGGATAATAGGGTTACTTCGAGATGAAAGCCTGGACAGTAAGGTTATGAGAAGGAACCTGGATAGTAGGGTTACTTCGAGATGAAAGCCTGGATAGTAAGGCTGTAAGAAGGAACCTGGATAATAGGGTTACTTCGATATGAAAGCCTGGATAGTAGGGCTGTGAGAAGGAACCTGGATAGTAGGGTTACTTCGATATGAAAGCCTGGATTGTAGGGCTGCTTCAGAATGAGTTTGGGTAAAACTGCAGAGGGAACCTGGGTAAAGTTGTTCCTGTTGCACCGATGATTACTCTGTTTAGCTTCGAGTGTTAATCATGGACCTGCTGGAAGTTGCTGATAATAATTGTCTTTCTTTGAAAGAAATACAGGGTTAGTTATGTGTGATGCATGAGATGCATTGTATAATGACGTTCTCAAAATAAACGAGACTATGTTATATGTGGTGCATGCATATGTCATGATGTATGAACATGAAATACTGACGTGATAATCTGAATCTGGGAAAATAAATCCCTGATTTCTATGAAGACCATAGTTCCTCCACCTCTGTTGGCGATGGTGAACAAAGGTGACCGTGCTGGGGATTTGCCCCTTGGCTGGTAAATACTCTGCCGGACGAAACTTCGTCTGAGGATAACTTTGCGGGGAATAACTCTGTTGGAGAGGAGATACTTTGTTGATAGAATCTGCTGACTTGGAGAAACAACTCAGTTGGGAATGAATTACCATTACTGGTGATGATGAATTCTGTTTGGAGATTGAATTTCTGCTTGTGAGAGAAATAAACATTGCTTGGGGAATAATTTACTGACTCACTCGCAATTGTGAACCTTAGCTGGGGAGAGTCATGTCTTGCTTGGGGAAGCTGACATCACTATCTTTGGGTACTTTTTACTCTGTGGGGAATGTATGTACCATTGCTCATATTCTCAAGCTGGCTCTATCCCGATACCTGATGTATGGAGTAACTGTAAGGTTTATGTACTTCTTGTTCGTCCCTGTTCCTGGAATTACTAGTAATCGTCTTTTGTTTCTCCTCTAATATTTATTAGCAGCAATTATTTTCAAATGCATATATCAAAAATGAATCATTGGACGTTCTTGCAAAACAAAACAAAAAAAAGAAAACTAAATTGGAATTTCTTGTGAAAATAAATTGTATTGATTCTGAAATTGGCCCGTAATAGGCATTTTGTACAAGGAGGCTGACGTCCTAGTAAGAGAACACCGCCGAAAGATAGAAATTACAATTGGTGCAAACAAAAGAAAAACAAATATGTGAAAAAATCCCATTGAGTTCCAGCTCTTCTATTGTCTTTATATCCTCAAGCATCTCATCACTTTGCTACTTGGCCGAAGGTGGATCAGATTGACTGGCGTCGTCTGAGCTTGATAGTCGATACCGAAGTCTGGTTGTAAGATGATCCAATGAGACATAGTGTTACGCTTCAATCCCTAATTTTTTTTCTAGACCGCCCTTTTGAGTTTTCAGTCCACCAGGATACCCCTTTTTGCCTAAGTCGCCTTTTCAGGTTTTCGACTTGCCGGGTGTATAGTTTTTAATTTTCATCCCATACTTTTGCCCGAACCGTTTTGGTTCTCCGGGAAGCCCTTATTTTTTCCAAGGCCGGTAAACCTAGCGGTCTTTGATTATGCGTAGTATCTTTTCACTATGTCTGCATTGACGGGGTGAGGAAGGTCGTCACCATCCATGGTGGTTAGGACCATAGCTCCTCCAAGAAAATGTTCTTAACCACAAATGGCCCTTCGTATGTGGGGGTCCATTTTCCCCTGGGATCACCTTGCGGTAGTATGATACGCTTGATAACTAAATCCCCGACCTGATATTCTTGACGCCTGACTTTCTTGTTAAAAGCCTTGATCATTCGCTTTTGATACGTCTGACCATGACAGATATCAGTAAGTCTCTTTTCATCGATTAAGTTCAGCTGATCAAGTTGGGTTTGGATCCAGTCGTCTTTGTTTAAACCTGCATCCTTCATAATCCTGAGAGAGGGTATCTGGACTTCGATGGGTAGGACTGCCTCCATGCCATATACCAAAGAGTAGGGTGTTACCAATGTCGATGTTTGTGCTGAGGTACGGTACCCCTGAAGAGCGAATGGTAACATCTCATGTCAGTCTTTGTATGTCACCGTCATCTTCTGCACAATCTTCTTGATGTTCTTGTTAGCTGCTTCAACGGCTCCATTCATCTTCGGCCGGTAGGGAAAAGAGTTGTGATGTTGTATCTTGAACTGTTTGCAGAACTCAGTGATCATTGTATTGTTGACATTTGTACCATTATCCGTAATTATCCTCTCTGGCACACCATATCGACAGATCAAATTGTGTCAGATAAACCGCGCCACGACGTTCTTGGTTACTGTAGCAAAGGAAGCTTCCTCGACCCACTTCGTGAAATAATCAATTGCTACCAGAATGAAGAGATGCCCGTTAGACGCAGTAGGTCTGATCTCGTCGATCATGTCAATGCCCCACATTGCAAAAGGCCAAGGAGCTGTTAAAACATTTAGGGGAACCAGAGGTATATGTACCTTATCAACATAGACTTGGCACTTATGACAGATTCGAGAGTGCTGGTAACAATCGGCTTCTATAGTGGACCAGTAATATCCTTCCCGTAGGATTTTATTCGCCATGGTATGTCCACTGGAATGAGTTCCGAAGGTACCCTCATGTAATTATGCCATGATCCTTTCTGCCTCGCTCTTGTCTATGCACCACAGTAAGGTTTAATCATGGTTACGCTTATAGAGGATTCCATTACTGATGAAGAATTTTGCAGCGAACCTTCTCAGGAACTTCTTATCATTAACAAATTCACCCTCGGGGTATTCTTGAGCCTCAAGATACCTCTGTACCTCGTGAAACCAAGGTTTATCTGCTACCTCTTCAGTCTCAATGTCACAACAGTGTACGGGTTCGTCTAGCCTCTCGATGGTAATCTGAGGAGCTTCATTGTCCCACCTGACTTTGAACATAGAAGACATGGTAGCTAGCGCATCCGCCAACTGATTCTCCTCTCTTGGGAAGTGCTCAAAGGTTATCTCCTTAAAGTGTGGGAGCAATGTCAGTACATATTCTTTGTAAGGAATAAGATTTGGGTGCTTCGTATCCCACTCACCTTTGATCTGACTGATCACCAGAGCAGAATCTCCGAATACACTCAAGAACTTAATCCTCAGGTCAATAGCAGCTCGAAGACCCATGATACACGCTTCATACTCTGACATATTATTGGTGTAGTTAAAACACAATCGGGCGGTGAACAGAGTATGACATCCCTCAGGAGATATAATTACAACACCAATGCCATTACCCAAAGCATTCTAGGCTCCATCAAAATACATGGACCATCGGGATCCCTCCTCAGGTCCTTCATTCGGTCCAGGTTCTTCGCAGTCGGTCACCAACATGATATTTTCATCCGGGAACTCGAAATTCATGGACTGGTAGTCATCCATGGCCTGATGCGCCAAATGATCCGCCAATACACTCCCCTTGATTGCTTTTTGGGTTGTGTATTGGATGTCGTATTCGGTCAAGATCATCTGCAATATTGCTATCCTTCCGGAGAGAGCGGGCTTCCCGAAAATATACTTGATCGGATCCATCTTTGATATCAATAAGGTGGTGTGAGTCAACATATATTGTCTCAGCCGGCGAATAGCCCATGCCAAAGCGCAATAGGTTTTCTCGAGCAATGAGTATCGGATCTCACAGTCGGTAAACTTTTTGCTAAGGTAGTAAATAGCGTGCTCTTTTCGGCCAGACTCGTCATGCTGCCCCAGCACACACCCCATTAAATTGTCCAGCACTATCAAGTATAATATCAAAGGTCTTCCTTCAACTGGAGGCATCCGAATTGGGGGTTCTTGAAGGTATTCTTTGATTCTTTCGAAAGCGGTCTGGCATTCGTCATTCCACCTTACCACTTGATCTTTCTTCAGCAGCTTGAAGATTGGCTCACAAGTAGCAGTAAGATGTAAAATGAACCTGGTGATGTAATTTAGACGTACCAAGAAACCTCTAACTTCCTTCTCTATGCGGGGAGCCGGCATCTCTTGTATGGCCTTTACCTTTGCGGGGTCTACCTGAATACCATTGTCACTGACAACAAAACTCGGAAGCTTACCAGACCTTACCCCGAAGGTAAACTTGTTCGGATTCAACCTCAACTAGTACGTCTTCAACCTGTCAAATAGTTTCTGGAGATGATCAAGGTGCTCTTCCTCGGTCTGGGACCTGGCTATCATGTCATCAACATAAACCTCGATCTCATGGTGAATCATGTCGTGGAACAAAGCGACCATGGCGCGCTGATAAGTTGCCCCAGCATTCTTCAATCCGAATGACATGACCTTGTAGAAAAAGGTGCCCCATTGTGTAATGAAAGTAGTCTTCTCCATATCCTCAGGAGCCATCTTGATCTGATTATAGCCAGAAAAACCATCTATGAAAGAGAAGACCTTGTGCTGCACGGTGTTGTCGACTAGAACGTCAATGTGAGGAAGCAGGAAGTCATCTTTTGGGCTTGCCCTGTTCAGATCTCTATAGTCCATACACATTCGTACCTTACCGTCCTTCTTAGGTACCAGAACAACATTGGCAACCCACTGCGAATAAGAAGTGACAGCTAAGAACCCTGCGCCGCACTATTTCATGACCTCTGCTTTGATTTTCTCTGACATTTCATGGCGCATACGGCGAACCTTCTGCTTTACCGGAGGACAGTCTTCTTTGGTCGGTAGACGATGTACCACAATATCAGTGTCCAAACCAGGCATGTCCTCATAGGACCAGGAGAAGATCTCAACATAGTCGTGTAGCATCTGTATTAACCGTTGTTTGACACTAGGCTCTAGATTCGCACCTATCTTGACCTCTTTCCTATCTTCCTTTGTACCCAAATTCACTGACTCAACTAGCTCTTCACGAGGTTGTATGACCCTCTCTTCCTGCTGTAACAGTCTAGCAAGTTCTCCAGGCACCTCACAATCATCCTCACCTTCGTCCTCGACTTGTTTGATCGGATTTTTGAAGTCATAACTGGCAGTAGCAGAGTTGTTATCAATGGGATTCAGAGTGGATATGGATCTGCGTTATGATACACGAGTGTGTGTAAGAGAATAGCTGTTTTGATAAAGCGAGAGACAGAAAAGAAAAACAAGGAGCGCAAAATTTGTAATGCAAGAAACGTCCAGTGTTTTATTAATGATATATAAAATGACAAATAATAAGCCCTCACAAGCAAAACCAAAGTGCCTCGGGCAAGGCACCGGGCCGTAAAGTTTCAAACTGTTTATTACAAATCTTAAAACAAAAGGTCAATTACTACGGAATAAAAGAAACAAGTATGAAGTCCTTCATCATCCAGTTGTTCAATCCACCATTGGTTGTTGGGTAGATCCAACTGTCGATGTCTGAATCCTCTTCACTATCCTCAATTGCATTAACTCCCTGATTGCTGATGTATAGAGGAGGTCTTCCGATCCGTTCGCGCCTAACAGCCCTTTGAGCCCCTGTAGTAAAGCCCAAACCAAATTTATCATTTTTGTGAGTGAAATCAGGGAGCTGACCCCAATTGGTACACCCATCTTCTTCAATTACAGCCCTGGTGTCTTTGAAGAAGCCATCTTTAATAGAGGTTTGTTGGTAGCAACTTCAGTTGATGCCAAGAACTGAGGGACCTCTTCCAAATTTTTACAAGGAGTTTCTATAAATTCCCCGTCCATCTCCACGTAGGGGAAGGAATTGAGATGACTCACCATATACTCTTCTTCACCTTGCACCGTGACGATCTTTCCCTTCACCGGATACTTCAGCATTTGATGAAGCGTGGAAGTAACTGCCCCAGCCCTATAGATCCAAGGTCGACCCAGTAAGCAAGAATACGATGGTCTGATATCCATTACGTAGAAGGTGGACCCAAAGGTCTGAGAACCCACGTTGACAGGGATGTCCACCTCCCCGTGTACCATTCTTTTTGACCCATAAAAAGCCCTTACCATAATATTACTTGGATTTAGAATCAAACCTTCACAATCCAGATGGTCTAAAGATTTCTTTGGCAGAACATTCAGCGAGGACCCGGTATCTACCAGCACATGGGCCATAGTGGTGCCCCTGCACTCAATCGAGACGTGCAGAGAATCATTATGATTTCTCCCTTTAGCAGTCAGATCCGTGTCCAAAAACCCTAACCCATTGTCAGCAGTTAGGCTAGCCACACAATCTTTGAACTGATTGGCTGAAGTTTCCTGCGGCACATGCGCAGTCTTGAGAAATGTGATTAAAGCCTTCGCATGGGCTTCAGAACACAACAATAGGGACAATATGGAGATCTTCGACGGGGTCTGCCCCAGCTGCTCGACTATGTTGTAGTCACTCTTCTTGATAATTTTCAAATTTTCCTCTATCTCTTGTTTCGAGGTTTCTACAATGATCTTCTTAGGTGCCTCCGTCCGGGCAGGCTCACCTATAATTTCTTTGCCCCGAGTCCTAGATGGCTCAATGACAGGGGTGATAACTAGAGTAGAAACTGGGACAATAGTTGATGTACTATCATATGGGATGACGACAGGTTTGTGGACAGTCGGAGAAGAAATCTCGGGAAATATTACTGATATCCGTATCAGATTCTTCAGCCCTCAGATCCTGTTTAACACCATGGTAATATACATCAGCACCGTAGGGCCATGGGATAACCTTATTTGAGATATATTGAATGGGACCCATAGCAGTGATTATTAACGGAGCAATTCTTGGAACAGGTGTAACCCTAACAGGTTTTCTCGAGGAAACCTTGGAAGGATTGGCGGAAATGGTTAGGATGGCAACATATTTAAACGGAATCATAGTCTTCTCAAACAAAATTTCTTTATTATCCATCAGGCGCTGAACACCTGACTTCAATAAACAACAACCGGAAGGCAGAATTGAACAAATGTGGCAACCTTCACCACAGCCCGGAAATAAACCAACCAACAACAAATTCTTCTTAACCGTCACCAAAGGAGTAGAAATCTCTTCCATAGAGGTCACAAACGAACCGGTGTCCATAGCATTGACTCCACAACCATGTTTGGGCATAGGAGCAACCTGTAGTGGTACCTGTAATGATATGCATGATAATGGGATGCATGTTATGATTTCAAAGACTATGGGAGATTTAAATTTGAAAACCAAAAAATAAACAAACTTTATTAGATTAACTTTGAAAGGTTCAACAATGCCTTTAAGGAGTTACAAAGAAGTAAATGAAACAAGATCTAAAACTAAAGAAAGCAAAATCAAAAGTCCCATGGACGCCTCCTCTTTGTGCCGATGTAGTCATTGATCACTCTTTCTTCCTCGAGCTGCCTGGTGAGCATCAAAATCTTCCTTTCTTGCTCATGGTACTTTTCCCGGTAAGTATCCCGCTCATTCCTCAACTGAATCCAAAACCTCTGCAACTCCCCCGGATCGGTGGGCATGTAAGGATAGATAACCGTGTAAGGAATGCCCTCTTCATTAGTGGGCTCCACAATCACTAGTAATACGGCTTCATAGGGAATCCCAAGCTTCTGGGCACGAGCTCGGACCCATTGTAGATAAGGCTGCATAGGAAGGGAAGTCTTAGGTCCCAACTCTTGGGGGACAGATCTGTTCACCATGCCCCAAGCTCGTATAAACCTCCGACGGTGCTCCTTAACGTCTTCCTTGTAGTCAAATACAATGTCGTCAAGAAGTAACTCATAGGGACCATCTCTCCGAGTGCGATCAAATTGTCATAAAGCTAGGCAAGGATTATAAGTTATACCTCCTCTGATTCCAAGAAATCGGACATTAGGGTATCCCCCACAACGGTTAATAACAACAGTGTCTTCCATAGCCCGGGAACACCAAAGAATATATGTATGGGAAAGTGACATTATCCTGTAGGACCAACCCAAACCTTCTTCGTTCTTCAGCACAAACTTAGGGAGGTGACAAGTAAACCACCTCGATAGAAGTGGCATGCAACACATAAGAGTCCCTCTTCTCCTCACAGTACGAGTAAGAGGGCGTGCAAGATATCACCCAACAGGGTAGGAACAGGATTGCAAGAAAGGAAAATCTTGATAGCATTCACATCTACAAAGGAATCCCGATTCGGGAAGAGAACCAAACCATAGATAAGGAGAGCCAAGATATCTTCGAAAGCCTGAAAATCAAAATTATCCTAGAATAGATGAGCCTGGTCTATTAGAAATTTGGCTAAGAAACCTTCGACCCCACTTCGTGTTTCCCAATTGGATACTACATCAGCCCGTTTCAAATGCAGAGCTGAGGCAATGTCTTCTGGTATAGGAACTTCTTCCATACCTGTGAAGGGAACCTGTTCAAGAATGGATATACCCAATAGGTGAGTGAACTCTTCCAATGTGGGAAGCAGCTAGTAATTTGGAAAGGTGAAGCAATGATGCACAGGATTCAAAGAACTGAAATAGTACGCTCATCATCTGCTCATCAAGATTTGAAGTAACCAGGCTGAGAAGTTGGTCGTGCCTCTTAATGAAAATAGAAGTCTCAGAAACTCTTGAGGCTAGCTCCTTAAGTTGGGCAGGTATTTGCACAAAGTTGACTCAGATGGTATTTCTGCGCACGGAAGCCATAATCTGTAAAATAGAACAAAGATAAATTCCCTTTGTCTTTGAAATGGTTAGTGTAATGAAACATGAATGCCATGTTATGATGCATGATGTCATGATAAACTACAGGTATAGTAAACACAGATATTGCAAACACAGTCAAATCACACAAAGCCCTTAGGTTTAAGGCTTGCATGAGGTCAAAGGTAGTACCCTCTTGAAGTTAAGTTGGTTTCAACCTGTCCTAGAAAACTAACCGGGTTCTAGAGGATCTCAATATCACTGACCATCCTCAATCGGTCATGGTTTCAGCTCACACAATCTTTTCTTGCGGCCGGAACGATCTCGAGAGTATGGTCTCAATGAGTGTAGCATCGAGTATCAACCAGTTCCAAGCTTTACACCGAGGTCGGTTATCTCACTAATTTCTAATGGCCAAGTTGGTAGATTAAAGGTTCTAAGGTCAGTTGATGCTTAATGACACCATGCAGCGGCCCCGTATTCTCCTTGTTTCTCCATAAGGGATACCGTTACCAACCAATGTGTCACACAAACGTAGCTACTGCTTCAACCGTATCGGTCTACGCCGTACAGTTCCCTCACAGTCTATTGCTACTTACCTAAAAGGTGTCCCCATATTTGGGTTAGGATCTATAGTAACTCCCAAACAAAACCCTTAAAAGTAATGAAATTAAAGCAATCAAGAGAAGTAATTATAATGAACTAGATCCTAAAGTATACCCCACTTATTAAGTCCCCAGCAGAGTCGCCAGTTCTGTGATACGATGGCAGAACCGACTATTTTGAAATGCTGGTTTGCGCTTTGCATTTTGTGTTTGCAAAATGTCGCGGTAAGCAAGAGTCGCCACCGACTTTTATTTCATCCAATCGGAAAGGAAAAAAGTACAGAAAAAATCTTTTTTCGAGATATTCTGAGTACGGGGGGTAGATTATAGAAAGGGAAGGTGTTAACACCCTTTCTATCCATGGTTTTCCATGGTATCTTAAGTACTTGCTCATCTTTTAAATTTGCTTGTGTATGTGCTTTGTTTTAAAAATGTTTTACTTCGTGATAACCCTTGTATCAGTCCTCAAAGGTGTGACGAAGTTGTTTTTTTTTAAAATTGTTTTGAAATGTGTAAGCGTGAAAAGTTTTGTTTTGAGCAAGTACCTACTAGTATCTACCTACTCGAAAAAAGATTGTTTATGTTCTTGTTTCCTTTTAGATAGCGCTATCCTACTATTGAGAAATAGGTAGCACCGTCGTTGGGGTTGTAAGGGTCAATTCGAAAGGGACATACAATCACTAAAGCAATGTTAGGATGACTTAGTAATAACCCTAGAGTCTTAAGATCATATTTGAGGCAACTTTTCGGAGGCAACCTTTCCGAGGCAACATCCGAACGGGACATTTGATCTTTTTGACAGAAGGGTAACCACTAAGACACCCTATACTTAATGATCGTTTACCGAAGGCAACCGAAGTGTGAGTATACCCTAAGAGTGATATGTGTGATTGATTTGTTTTAGTTATTTGTCTTTGCACATTAGGGTTTTCTAACTGTATTAAATTATCATGCAATCTTGACATACAATCCTATTAACATACATCTAGACAGTTAAATATTTGCAGAAATTAAGATGCGAGAAAGTAAATCTACGCTATTACAAGGCTTCGAGGAGGGGGATTAATTACATAGTCAAAAACGCAGAAAAAGCGATAAATAAATAAAACCTAGATTAAACTATTACAAACCATGAGCATTTACAGAAGTATTGGTAAAAATAATAATACGCGCGCGATGAATCGTATACGAGATAATTAGGGCTTTGACCCGTGCCTAAACCTAACTGCAATTAATTTAAAAAAATGTTTTTTTTTGTTTTGTTTGGTTATTTAGGAAAATAGAGAAATTATTACATTAAATTAAAAAAAATAAGAAAATCCTAATTCTAATTAATTTTAATTTTAAGAAAAAAATTGAATTAATTTATTCTAAAACCTATTTTTTGTATTTTTATTTATTTGAGAAAAATAGAAATAAAAAATAGAAGCTAACCTAATTCTCTAATTTAATTTTAATTGTGAAAATAAATTAAAGTTTCCATAGGTTAAACTAAATTACATCAAACAAACTAAAATAAAAATGTCTAATTCTAATTTTTTTAGATTATTGATTTTATGATTTTTTATGAAAAATGAATTAATTTGTGAATTAAATTAAATAATGAAAATTAAAAGAATAAAAATAAAGAAAAGAAATAATAAAAGAAAAGTAAATGGGCCTGGTGTTGTTGCTGAAAAGGGGGTGAAAACTGAATTTCTGGGCCCAAAAAGGCTAAGGCCTGTTTGACTTCGCCCTAATCCAGTATGCATGCTTGACTCAGGCGCATGGTGGTCCTTCCAAGGTGGCATGTTGATATGGGGATATTGATGGATCAGAGGGCCAGATCTTAATGGTGCACGGTGAGCACCTTGTCCTGCAAAGCGTTAGATTTCTTGTGGAAAAATATTAAGAACAAAGTTTGGAACCTGGGAATCGAACCCAGGTCCTTATGCATATTTCCACCCACACACTACCATCTGAGCTACGCGCTTCTGTTGTACATATAATAATAATACATAATATATCAAACGCTATGGTTAAGTAAGAAAAACGCGCGGAATTTCAAACTGCCCAACCAGGGTGTGCTATGCCTCCATCTTCTTCCTCCCAACCATCACTTTAGGCTATACACTTATACCTACGGGTGTGGTTCCATGGCTAAATACCTTTAACCTTCAACAATCAAGAAAACGCATGCTAAATAAATTCTCATCACATGGTTCTGTTTGACTTGAACCCACGAACACCATGGTATTACTTTCTTGGACCAATTTTACTGATATAGAGAAACCCCAAAACATAAGAGCAAACCCTAACAAAGGCATCTCTTGATTCCTGTACTAAAAACACAATTAAACACCACCAAAAGCTTGCAAATTTAATGATAAACAAGAATATATACACAAAATATGCTAATGATGCGTGAATCAATGAAAACGAAATCGAAGTTTTGGGACAAAACCGCGACTTCTGTACCTATGATTTCATGTGTGATAGAGCTTGCAATTGGTTGGGATGTGTTCCTGGGATGTCCAGCAATCTATTGGCAATCTGAGAATGGCACGAATTGGCCTCTAATATAGAAATTGGATCACCACTTTTCTTGCAATTTTTTGAGTTTTCTTTCACCTCTGCACGGCTGCTTAACCCTTATGCTTGCTTTGCAAATGTTCCATATATATTAGAGAACGCATTAGGGTTGTAAAACTGATCACATATTTGGAAGTTTTTCAAGATTTAATTTTGTTTTCATGGCATATGTAAACCTTCCAAATTTGGCCTAATCATGCTCTTTTTGTCCCAATTATCATTGATTCGATTTGATCTTGCAATTTCGTCAAATCTTGGTTGCTAACCTGTCACAAAAACTAATCAAATCCAATCTATGATAATTTTCATCATTTATTTGATTTAATTTAATTTTTAATTAATGAAAAATCAAAATAATTTGAAAAATGAAGCAAACAAATGATGGGTCAGCATATGAGTCTTGAACCACATTATAATTAAGGTGCAAGTATAAAAAGTTGGGCCCGTTTAGTAAAAGATGTAAATTTGAGCATGTTTGACTTTTGGAAATTTTGCAAAAAGGGTCAACTTGGCCAATGCATAACTCTCTCAATTTTGTTCCTAGAGAGGTTTTCTTGGACTTTTTAGAAATCTTAGGATGTCCTCTAAGCAACCCTTTTGGTCTCATCTCAATTGAGTCTTCCATGTTCATGTATGAAGCTTTGACTCAAAAGGTGTTTTTGTTGACTTTTCAAAAGGACCTATAATGTCAAAATTCATATCTTTTTGTGAGTGCTTATTTTGAACTTTGGAGATGAATATGAATTTTAGGGAATTTCATCCTCTTAAAAATGAGATTTGGATGATTCATTTCTGATAAAGTATGAGAAAGTTATGCTTGGTCAAAGTTGAGTTAACTTTTCCTATAAAACCCTAATTTAGCAACTTTTGGGTTTTGATGAATTGTGAGCAATCCTTGAGAAATCATGATCAACCCTTGATAAAATGATCGATAATACATCAAAATGAGGATGTTGACCAAAAGTCTTGAAGTTTGACTGTATGTGGGCCACAGTTGACTTTTGACCTAACACCGTCGATTTCTAGGTATTTGAGCAATTGGCTGAGCAAACTTCCTCTACAAGGCTTGAAACTTGACATGGATGATCTTGAGAACATATTAGGACAATGGTGAGCCTTTGGGATCCTTTGGACCCAAGCATCTTGATGCAAAATGAAACCCTAATATGAGGTAGACTGCCTTAGGAGAGAGTTTGTCTGGTCAACTCTTGGACCTCCTTGAGCAATTTGAGGACCTCCCTTGACATGTATTGAGAAATATGGGAGGGAAAATTTTGGGGTACAAAAACATCACTTCCAGGAAACCTTCATCGAATTGTTTCATTAACTCAGCTTTTATTTTCTCGGACATGTCTGGCCACATGCGACGAACCTTTTGCATTGGCAGACGATGAACTACAATATCATTTCAAGCCCCGACATATCTTCACATGACCAAGCGAACACTTCAACATAGTCGTTAACATCTGGAATAATCTTCTCGTGACACAGTCTTTCAAGTTTCCGCCGATATTGACCTCCTTCTTGTCTGCCTCAGTACCTAGGTTTATCACTTAAACTGACTCCTCATTTTGTTGAATGGCCTTTTCCTCTTGTAACAGAAGTCTGGCGAGTTCCCCGGGTATTTCACAATCTTCTTCACCTTCGTTTTCGGCTTGATAGATTGGATTTTCAAAGTCATAGATGGCGATAACAAAGTTGTCGTCCATGAGATCCGGGGTGGATATGGATCTGCAAATGTGTGTGTGTGTGTGTGTGTGTGCATGTAAGGTCACATGGCTATTTTTGAAAATGCAATAAAGTAAGTAAAGACAAAGAGCACAAAATTTGAATGCAAAATAGTCAAATGTTTTTCATTAAAATGAGCATATGGCATATGATAATGAAAAACCCTCAACTAATGGACCACTGTGCCCCGGGAAAGGCACATGGCTTAAAGTCATTGTTTTAATGGAAATTACAAACAAGAATTCTCAAAGTAATAAAACAGAAAATGGAAATTACTCCTGGATGTAGGAGATTGGAATGAAGTCCTTGGTCTGCCAGTTGTTAAGCCTTTCATCAGCAGTCGGGTAGATCCAGTCATCAAAGTCACAAATGGAATCAGAGTCTTCCAGGGCATTAATCTCATGGTTAATAATGAGGAGGTGTTGTACCCCAATTTTCCCCCTAAGATCCCTTCATCATACCATATTAATTCAATCACATCAAAATCACATTAGGGCTTTTGGTTCTCCACCCTATCTTTAGCTTTGCTCTTTGAGGAATCACCAAGCACCTTGACTTATTTTCTTTTGTGATCATGAATATTTTGTCTTGATTTTCTTTTGAATTAATAAAATGCAATGTTGTTTTGTCTTACTTGTTAATAATGTAGGTAAAGGAAATGAGGTTTAGAAAATTGCTCCATGGGTTCATGAGTTTATTTCCATGCCCTAGTGAATAAAGCTTGAGAAGTCCAAACCTCCCATTTGAAGTTATTTTGGAAGAAATGGAATGGTAAGGTTTATATTGGTTCATCACATTTAAAAGTTATCAAGATTGATTCAAAAGTACAAGGGGTTGATTGAAGAAGTAGTCATGTTTGGACAAGACTTTGTTCCCCTTGGTCACAAGTGCATATTTCTCTCAATTCTCAAGATATGGAAGTGGTTTTGGTGGCTATGAGTTCTCATTTTCATCCTCAACAACTTCTATTTACAAAGCAAAAGTGTTGGTACAAGAAGGTTGTTCAAAATTGTCAAAGTTCCTCAATGCATTTTCTTGATCTAGGAGCTAGGGTTTTGAACTTCAAAGAAGTATATCTTGCTCATCTTTTGGTATTTTTGAGTTACTCCAAATACATACTTCTCTTCAAATGGTTATTAACAAATAACTTCAAAAGTTTCAAGGAGTTTTCATGTTGAAAAAACTTGATGATGAAGAAAGAGTACAAGTCCTCCAGATGAACCCCCATTTTCCCAAGTGAGACTTCAAATGATCATACCTTGGTCAATTTTTATCACCTTGAGCCCACTCTTTTTCCATAATGATCTTGAGGATGTGAACATGCCTTCTTTTATGTGAAAAGTGAGAAAATGGATGGAAGATTCCCTAAGGATGCAAAAGATTTTAGGTCATTTCATGATTGTTTGAAACTTACACAATTCATAACTCTCTCAATTTTTGGAGATTTTGAATGGTTCAAGTTTCACAATGTCATTAAAGTGGTCTATTTCAGGCCATCTTCTTTGGTCAAGAGCAAATTTCATTGGTTGCCCTTTTTTGATCTTATGCGTATCTCACTAAGGTCCATATCAAGCACAACGCGTCTGGTCCATTGGATTAGCTTACTAACGTGTTTTGACTATGATCTAATGGCTCATATCTTTTTGGTTTTATTTTATTTTTTTATTCTATATTTTAATTGATTTAATTTTCAAAAACTCATAACTCTTTTATTTTTTATCCAAAAATTATGAAAAAATTCACAAAAATACTTTGAACTATTTCTGATCTCATGACTATTTTTTCACATTTTTATTTTGATATTTGATATTTTTTATATTTTTTACATTATTTGGTTCCTTTTAATTACTTTAAAAATATTTTCTGTTTTTTTTTAATTCTAAAAAATTTCACAAATATCATTTTACATATTTCTGACTTTCTGAAAATTGTATCGAATTTTATATTGATGTTAACTATTTTTGATCTATTTTCTATTTGTTTGAGCAATTTTAATTAGCTTAAAAATAGTTCATGACTTTAAAAAATTACCAAAAATTTTATAAAAATATTTGAGTCCGTTTATGTTTTTTCTATGGCCCTACTTATTATTTCTTGATTAGTTTGAACATAGTTTATATTTTTCTTTCTTATTTCCTTTTTAAAAACCTTTTTTAATGTATATATTAAATACAATATTATTTTGTGATTATTTTCTGACTGATCTTGGGTTGAACTTTTGATCATGAACTTTGTTGACATCATTGTATCCATGATGTTGAGTTTAACACCATAAAAATGGATGAATGATTTTAATAATAGTTTGATTAAAATTTAATTCAAATGTGGTTTGTATTCTTTCCCACCCCTCCTCATCCCATCCCTTTCTTATTGAACTAAGTGTTATTGGAGCATGATCTCTATATCATATCTCAAAAGAAATGGTACATAGTTTGCTATTGACCGGCCTCAAAATAGGTGCGACTTCTATATAAGTCCACTTACGATTGTTTAACATAGCGCTAAAATTTGTCCCGATTCTAATAAATGATCATTCGCCCCAAACCTATGTTTGCAAGCCCAAGTATGTTAATTTGATCTCTTTGATCCAATAACTTTGAGATTCATTATGTGAAGGCTTTGGTTCTACCAATCCTCTAATAGATCTACAAAACTTTTGGTCAATGTGGATCACTTAAACATCGTTGATCATTAAAGGGTATTTATGAGAATTCTAAATGGATGATATACTTGACAAAAAACAAATGCAACTTTTTGTGTGGAGGCTTTGGTTCTACCAATCCTCTACTGAGTTCTAAATCCAGGTTTCAAGATGGTCATCCAACTAACCACTACTTATTAAATTGTTCTACTTTATGCTTTTATTTTTTATGCTTTATGTACCATTTATTTAAGCATTACATTTCATGCCATTTTTATTTTTGCTCACTTGAGCATTTACTATTCTTGTTATTTTTCTCACTTGAGCTTTTCTTTTCTTAAGACACCTAATAATCAACATGAACCATAAAAAGCTTTAATGATACTTGGACTATTTGATTACTATCCTTGGCATTGTGGAGTATTGGACTTCTTAGACTTAGGATTAGAAACCTTGACCAATGTTGGAGACCTTATGACCTTAACTGATATCTTGTTTGGAGTTCTTGAGGTTCACCTCAATACATTGGGTTGTTTGTTTATTTTGTGAGCAGGTCATTGTGATTACATTCTTTTTTTGTAAGATGGAATTCACCCGTATACAACCGTTACTCTGCCCAATTTTTGTGAAGACTTAATACATTTGAATTTGGTTCTCTCAAGAGATCTAGTATCTTTGCTTGTTTGGTTTCAATCCAAAGAATGGGAATTCTATCTTGATTCATAATGTCAAGTATTGGCTTCTTGTTGGTTAGATGGTTCTTATCCCTAGCTTTTACCTTATGCTTTTAGGATAGTCTCTTCTTCTCCTCCCATCTTCTTTAATTTCAAAAATATTCTTCCTCCTTTTGAAAACTCTTCTTGTTTTGAAACTTAAACCAATTTCATAATAAACTTGGACTTAGGTCCATGCATTTTCAAAACATTTTCATAAACAAACTTCAATCAACTTAATAATACCTTGACATTTTTTGTGAGAAGACTAAAACTCAATCAATCTCATTTCAAACCATTTTGCCACTTTGGTTTTTATTTTAAAAACCTTTCTCAAAAGATTGGACTCTTGTCAATCCTTGTAGTGATGCAAACAACTATACTTCTACAATATGTAGTGAAGTGAGATATTTTTCACTTGGGCGTTGAGTGATGCTTTGTTGATTTTAAAATCCAAGTCATATCATTCACTTTGAGATGATGCAAATTCTCCTTTCTCATGATTGTGGGTGGTAAGTATTTTTTCCACACGGACAATGACGATGATGCCTTATCTCATAAAATTAACTAACACACTTGTGTTTTAAATTTTTTAAGGTGAACTAAGTGTACCCTGATCCCCTATTGCACGAAAGGTGGTACGTAGGCACCAAAGGTTCGCAACCGCGGCGGGTTCAAAAATCATAAAAAAATATATTTCTTTTCTCACCTCCACCATCTATTTTACATACAACATTTTTATAGCCAAAATATACAGAATTTTCAAAGAGGTTCCTGCGGAGTACCGTGGTTGTTTAGGGTGCTAGTACCTTCCCTTTTCATAACCAACCCCCTTACCTAGAATCTTTCCCTCTATTTTAGGTTATTAGCTCTTTTCCCATTCCTTTGGAAACAATAAAGCTCGGTGGCGACTTTTATTTTGACCTGTATAAGTCTAGTCAATCCAATGACATAGTCTTAAACATTTATATCACTACATGAGGGTCGTTTCCCTTCACGAGTACGTCAAACCTCCTTTTGAGCTTTGGAAGTGAAGCTCAATCTAAATTTGTCTGACTTGAAAGGAAAATCAGGAAGTTGTCCCCAAATGGTGCAACCTCCTTCTTCAATAACAACACAGACATCTTTGAGAGAAGCCATCCATGGTGTATCTTTAGCAAATTCGGGAGTGTCAGGAGTGGCCTTGGAAACAACAACTATGGTAGAGACCACTTCAAAGGCTTTACAAGGAGTTTCAATGAACTCTCCATCCATTTCAACATATTTGAATGAATTTAGGTCCCCCACTCAATGGAGGCCCCTTTGACTCTAGTGTCGTTTACCGAGTAATCGGGAAGACGTGTTGCTTTTGACCTGAGAGCCTGCTGAAGCTGAGGATCGTAGAATACCTAACCCATATTGGCCTTTTAGGTGTAGTGTGGAAGCTATGACGGAGTAATCCAGAAATAGTTATCACGCGATACTACGCTCAGATGAGTTTTTCCTGAGAATATTACTAATTACCGAGTCAATCGGGAAGTTGGTAGTATCCGAAGGAAGGATGTAGACTCTGGGAACCTCTATAACCTTGTTCGGAAGGTGATAACTTTTAGACCATACCTTATGGGTAATACCTTCGACCTCATGTTCATGATGTTGAAGCTATTAACCCTATGTTTGTGATCTTGTGTGTGATTGTTACATCATACATCCATGAACCCATAAGCATCTTTTGAAGGAATTTCATTTCAAGGGACTTAAAATTTGACCATTTGTGAATATCTCAAGTACCTTTTGGCCATGGATTCTGGAAAAAGAAAGACCGGAAAATACAGTTTCAAAGATCCCAAGATAGATGAGTTGATCAGTCTAATTCCCGAGATTGAGTGTTCTGCAGATTTTCGGAAGAAGTATGGATCCATCATTCCTCTCATGAAGCTTAGGATGAAGGAGGGAATTTTCTCGACATTGGTCTAGTTATATGATCTGATGTATCATTTCTTTACTTTCCCTGACTATCAGTTGATTCCTACACTAGAGGAGTATTCTTATCTGTTGGATTTACCTACTATCAATCATGTTCCCTTTACTGTTTTGTAGGGTGAGCCAAAACCACACGAGATTGCTGCTTTGATTCATCTGGGGAAGTCTGAGGTTGAAGCCCATATGGCTACTAAAGGAGGGATTATAGGATTACCAGCTCAGTTCTTATTGGAGAAAGCTCGTTACTTTGCCAGGATGAAGAGTATTGTCGCTTTTGAGGCCATCTTTTCTCTGCTTGCTTACGGGTTGTTCTTATTTCCTAATATGGACAAGTTTGTTGACGTTAATGCTATCAGGATATTCATGATTGTAAACCCAATTCCTACATTGTTGGGTGATTCTTATTACTCTATTCATCTTCAGAATTCTTATCATGGGGGGATGATTGTCTGTTGCACGCCTCTGTTGTATCAGTGGTTTATCTCTCATATGCCTCAGTCTGATGCTTTTTGGGATGTCAGGAAGGAACCCCAGTGGGATCCTAAGATCATGTCACTTACTCACTCGGATATTGATTGGTATCATCGAGCTTACCAGGATATAGAGATTGTTGGCAGTTGTGGTAGTTTCCCCAATGTACCTCTTGTTGGTAGAAAGGGAGGAATTAACTACACCCTTGTTCTTGCACGACGACAACTTGGTTATCCGATGAGGGATAAACCAAATAATATTCATTTGAGTAGTTTCTTTTTGAAGGAGGGAGAAGACCATAAGGAAGCTAGGGAGTAGATTGCGAAGGCCTGGCGTCACATTCATAGGAAGAGCAGGAAAGACTTGGAACCTAGGGGGGCTGCTTCTTTGGAGCCTTATCTTCAGTGGGTCCAAACGAGAGTTGCCCAGCTAAAGATTCCATATTCCTGGGAAGCACCTATGCCTGATTTGTTTGTGAAGACCACTCCTCCCTTATTGAATGATGTGCAAGAGGTACGACTTGCTTTAGTCAGGATGCAACAGGAAAAGGATGCTCGGAAGAATAAGTGCCAAACTGTAGAGATTTCCTATAGAGAGAACTTGAAGGAGAGAGACGACTTGATTGAGATTCTTGAGAGTAGGGCTGTAGAGATGATAGAGAGGCAAGGGGATTTCATTTCTCTTAAGCCTCAGTCAGATGCTAGTTGCTCACTTCCTGACTCAGGTGATTGGAAGGAGGTTGCCACCAGATATGCGGAAGAAAACTAGAGGTTGAAGGCTCGGATTTCCAGGCTTACAGGGAAGCATCAGCGTATAGAGTGATCTTCATCAGCTTTGCTTCCTAGGGTTTTAGACTTTATTTTCATCTTGTACTTGGGATCATTGAAACTTGTAATCCATTTTGAAGTTATCATAATAAATGTTTTTCAATATTTCAAATGTGTTATTACTATGATATTTGCAATGTGTCTATAAATCTTTAAGTCCCTTAAAATATTAAAATAAATCATGTGCATTGCACATCATGCATCATATTTCACATATTTCTTGCATTTGTTTGCATATCCAAGTGTCTTACCAAGCTTCTTTACTTCGTTCAACAAGTTGTCTCACCACTACAACACTCGAGCTAATTTCAGAAGTAAGATGGACAACTTAGAACAAGAGAATCGCGAGTTGCGCGAGGAAGTTTCTGCTCTAAAGGTCAGCATGGCCAATCTTACTGCTCTAATGGAATCTCTGGTGGCTGCTCAGAATCAGCCACGAAGTGTTCAACCTCAACAAACAAGGGTTACCATTGAAGCTCCGACTGTTCATGTGTTTGCTACTCCAGCTGTTATTCAGAATCGCATGCCTCAAGGTTAACCATGGGGAATTCCAGATAACTTTGTGCCTGAAGGATTTAATCTTGGTCCACAAGAAGCTCCAGTTGTTCAGACTACTGTTACTCCTACACCTCCTGTGGTGCATGTTTCTCTTGCTGCTCCTCCTTCGGTGAATATGGTTCCAATTGTTAATGATGATATGTGTTGTCCTTTTCCTCAACCAAGTTAAGACTTGGGTCTTTATGATAGAATGGATGATTTTTAAGAGCAGTTTGACAAGATGTAGAGGGAGATGACGTCCCTCAGGGGAAAGGAATTGTTCGTTCATAATGTGAATGATTTATGCTTGGTCCCGAATGTTAAGATATCTGCGAAGTTTAAGGTCCCGGAATTCGAGAAGTACAAGGGCAACACTTATCCTCGTGCTCATCTTGTGATGTATGTAAGGAGAATGTCTACCCATACTGATGATCAACGTCTGCTGATTCACTTTTTTCAGGATAGTTTGACTGGTGATGCACTGAAATGGTATATGAGTTTGGATAGCGTTAATATCCATACTTTCAATGAATTTGGGGAAGCATTTATCATATAATACAAATACAACATGGACATGGAGCCTGAACGTGATCAACTCTGGGCCATGGTCCAGAAGGACAGAGAACCATTCAAAGAATATGCACAGAGATGGCGTGAGGTAGCCGCCCAAGTGATGCCTCCCATGGAAGAGAAGGAGATGACTAAGATTTTCTTGAAGACTCTGGGTTCTTTCTACTATGAGAGAATGGTAGCGAGTGCGCCAAGTGAATTTACTGAAATGGTAGGCATGGGTATTCGCTTAGAAGAGGCTGTAAGAGAAAACCGTCTAACGAAGGGTTTAAGTTCTGGAAATACGAAGAAGCCATCCTATGGGTTTACCAAGAAGAAGGAAGGAGATACAAATGATGTTATACAAGAGAGGAGGGTTAACATTCCTAGAAGAAATTATCAGCGTCATCAGCAAGTCGCCTCAGTTACTCCAGTTGTTGGTGTAGCTCCAACCACCATTGCTTATCAGAGACCACCTCAGCATGGGAATCAATGGTATAATAAGAGAAGGGAGAGTTATGACCCTATCCCTATGAGTTATACAGAGTTACTCCCGGTGTTAATTCAGAAGAAGTTGGTTCAGACCCGACCACCTCCCGATGTACCATCACCGTTGCCTTGGTATTACAAGGAAGACCAAACATGTGCTTTTCATCAGGGAGCACCAGAGCATAATGTTCATAATTTCTATCCTTTGAAGACCGAGGTACAAAAATTGGTGAAGTCTAGTATTATATCTTTCAAGGATGTGGGCCCTAATGTGAAAGACAATCCTCTACCAAAGTATGGAGGAGAAAATGTTGTGAACATGGTGGCCGGTTGTCCAGGTGACTTCCAGATTTTTGATGTTGATTTGGTTAGAGGAGATCTGGTGAAAATGCATACAGACCTTTGTGAATTTAGATACTATGCGCATTACCATGCCGGTTGTGCTATTTGTAGTATGAATATACAAGGTTGTGACAAGATAAAGGCTGATTTGTAAGAGATGATGGATGAGGGCCTCATCCACATAATCAAGCCTAGGGCAGAGTATGAAGAGGAAGTAAACATGGGTTTTGGATGTCCTGGAGAGTTCATAATCTTTTATGTGGAATATATGAATAAGGATCTTGTAAAATTGCATGCTACTTTCCGCCACATGGTTGGTTAGGTGGAACATCAGTATAGATCTTGCTAAATATGCTGCCGGGACTCCCGAGGATGTTCAATTTTAAGGAAAGGTGTTCAGTTTTTGTTGGATAATGGAACCATCAAGGTTACATCTCAAAGGGATGATTACCATAAAGTTGATGTGATTGAGGTCTGTTTGGCTAAAAAAGAGTCGGATGATGAGTATGCCTCTGCAGATGAGTATTTCTCCTCAGATGAGGATTTGTTTTCCAGAGATGACTCCATAATGATTGATTATGTTGAAGAGGGAGTAAAATTTTGTGTGCCTTGTTTTGGTGCACCCGCCCATTTTGAAGTTGAATATCATATCAAGCCAGATATTACTCCATTGGTAATTAGTTTGTCGGGTCCTGTCCCTTACAAGTCAGATAAGGCAGTACCCTACAAATATAATTCTACAATTTTAGAGGATGTATGGAAATTCCCATCCAGCCAATGCCTAATGTTGGAAATATTGATGAGACTAGCAGGGTAACACACAATGGTCGAGTATTTGCACCAGTTGTTCATGGAGATGTTAGTACTAGAAAGAAAGTTGTGGAAAATGTTGAACCCAAGAAGGAAGTGGGCGAATCTAATGGAGCTATGCTAGAAAAGGAGGTGGATGATATTTTAAAGATAATCAAGATGAGAGACTACATAATTGTAGATCATCTACTGCATACTCCTTCAAAGATATCTATTTTGGCTTTATTGATGAACTCCTCTGCTCACAGAGAATCTTTGATGATGGTATTGGACCAAGCTTTTGTAGAAAGTGATATGCTTGTAGAACAATTCAGCAGCGTAGTGGGGAACATTAAATCATGTAATAACCTGAGTTTCTGCAACGATGAATTGCCCGATGAAGGAAGGAATTACAACCTGGCCCTCCACATCTCTATGAACTGCAAGAATGATTCACTATCCAATATGTTGATTGATAATGGATCTGCATTGAACTTTATACCGAGGAGCACACTTATGAAGTTGAAATATCAAGGAACACCCATGCGCCCAAGTGGCATTATTGTGAAAGCGTTTGACGGATGAAGGAAATCTGTTATTGGTGAAGTGGGCTTGCCTATTCATATATGCCCACATTTGTTTCAGATTACTTTCCAGGTCATGGATATTGTACCCGCTTATAGTTTCTTGCTGGGACGACCGTGGGTACATGAGGCAGGGGTCGTCACTTCGACTTTACACCAGAAGCTGAAGTTTGTAAGTGAAGGAAAAGTGGTAATTATAAATGGAGAGCAGGCATTATTGATATCTCATTTGTCCTCTTTCAGCATTATAGAGGCGGATGAAGCTGCTGTTGGAACCCAGTTCCAAGCTTTATCCGTTTAAAACATAAGAGGAAATGAGAACTCTATAGCTTCGTTTAAGGATGCGCAGCAGGTTGTGTGTAATGGCCAGAGCGACGTTTAGGGACAGATTGTTGACCCACTTGTGAATAAGAATATAGCTGGCTTGGGGTTCTCTATGAAGAATGATAAAGGTATGGGCATGAAGCTGAAGTCTGCTGCAGGAATGTATCAAGATGTCTTTCATAGCGGGGGTTATCTTCATCCAACTATTTCCGAGATTAATACCATCGTGGAAGATGAAGCAGAGCCAAAAATGCCGAATTATGTGACGCACATAATTAAGGTTCAGAACTGGATCACCATTGATGTTCCCTCTTGCATACATGTTTCAAAGTAATTTATTTTGTTAATCTTTTTGAAAAGCTTTCACTCTGCCCAAGGTGAAAGTATTAATATTGTATGGGCTTATCTGTTTGTTGTGACTTTTAAAATCAATAATAAAATTTGTCTTTATTTCCCAAATTGTGTTTTTATTTTTTGATTTTTTCTTGAAAAATGGTAATAAAAAAAAAAACCTTTCAAAATAAATAAAAACTGAAATTCAATCTGCATGATCACTTGTTATATGTGTCAGTTTCTAAAAGCAATCACAACTCATATGTGTAGATTAATTAAAAAACTCGTTGAATACAATGACCCTACACCCTCTCCCAACTTTGAATGTCTTGTGTATGGGACCGAAGAGAATGCCATTCAGCCATATAAAGAGCCTTTGGAAGTAATCAATTTGGGTTCAGAAGAAGATCTGAAGGAAGTTAAGATTGGAGCATCACTGCATCCTAATGTGAAGAGCAGGTTGATCGAGATGTTGAAAGAGTATGTGGATATTTTTGCTTGGTATTACCAAGATATTCCTGGTCTAGATACAAATATTGTAGAGCACCACTTTCTGCCGAAGCCAGAGTGCCCTCCAATCAAACAGAAGTTGTGAAGAACTCACCCAGATATATAAGTGAAGATCAAAGAGGATGTTCTAAAGCAGATTAATGTCAGTTTTCTTGTGACATCAGTGTACCCTCAGTGGATTGCCAATATTTTCCCAGTACTGAAGAAAGACAGAAAAGTTCGCACGTGCGTAGATTACAGAGATCTAAATAAAGCTTGTCCAAAAGATGATTTTCCATTGCCATACATTGATATGCTAGTGGATAGCACAGCAAAATTCAAAGTTTTATCGTTCATGGACGGATTTTCTGGGTATAATCAAATAAGGATAGCCCCTGAGGACATGGAAAAAACAACATTTATCACACCCTGGGGAACATTCTGTTATAGAGTGATGCCCTTCGGGTTGAAGAACGCTGGTGTAACGTACCAGAGGGCTATGAAAACCCTATTCCATGATATGATGCATAAGGAAATTGAGGTATATCTTAATGATATGATTGCTAAATCCCAGACTGAAGAAGGGTATGTAGAAGATTTCTTGAAGTTTTTTCAGCGTTTGAGGAAGTATCGTCTCCGCTTGAATCCAAATAAATGTACCTTCGGTGTTCGATCAGGGAAGTTGTTGGGTTTCATTGTTAGCAAGAAAGGGATTAAAGTTGACCCTGATAAAGTCAAAGAAATTCAAGAGATTCCAGCACCGAGAACTGAAAAGAAAGTCAGAGGGTTCCTCGGGTGTTTGAATTATATTTCCAAATTCATTTCCCACATGACTGCAACGTGTGAACCGATCTTTAAGTTGTTAAATAAAGATCAAGGTTGTGTATGGATAGATGACTTCCAAATGGCATTTGAAAGTATTAAATAATATCTCCTTGAACCTGCTATCTTGCTCCCTCCTGTTAAAGGAAGACCTTTGATTATGAATCTGACAGTGTTAGATAGTTCCATGGGTTGTATTCTGGGACAACAAGGTAAAACAGGGAAGAAAGAGTATGCCATTTATTATCTCATTAAAAAGTTTACTGATTGTGAATAGCGGTATTCCATGCTAGAAAAGACATGTTGTGATTTGTCTTGGGCGGCAAAACATTTGCGGCAGTATATGTTGAATCACACAACTTGGTTGATCTCCAAAATGGATCCAATCAAGTACATTTTTTAAAAGCCTGATCTTACTGGGAGAATTTCCTGGTGGAAGATGTTGTTATCTGAATATGATATTGAATACCGCACTCAAAAAGCTATTAAAAATAGCGTGTTGGCAGATTATCTTGCTCAACAACTAGTTGATGATTATCAGTCTGTGAAGTATGATTTCCCCGATGAGGATGGGATGTTTCTGAAAGTGAAAGATTATGATGAACCATTGCTTGAGGAAGGTCTTGATCCTGAATCTCGTTGGAGTATGATATTTGATGGAGCTATGAATGCTTATGGTAAAGGAATTAGTGATATGATTGTCACTCCACATGGATCGCACATTCCTTTCACTGCAAGGTTGACATTTGATTATACTAATAATATGGCAGAATATGAGGCTTGCATCATGGGTCTCGAGGAAGCTATTGATCTCAAAATTAAAATTCTAGATGTGTATGGTGATTCAGCTTTGGTAATAAATCAGATTAAAGGAGAGTGGGATACTTGTCACCCTGGCTTGATCCCTTACAAAGATTATGCTAGAAGATTGTTACCCTTCTTTAATAAAATTGAATTCCATCACATCCATAGAGATGAAAATCAAATGGCGGATGCTCTGGTAACTCCGTCTTTTATGTATCAAGTGAATACTTGAAATGATATACCATAAATTATAGTTCGGCGATTGGATAAGCCCGCTCTTGTGGTTACAACAGAGGAGGTAGAAAATGAGAAACCTTGGTATTATGATATCAAGCATTTTCTCTAGACTCGGGAATACCCGACTGGTGCTTCGAATAAAGATAGAATGACATTGAGAAAATTGGTTGGCAGCTTCTTCCTCAATGAAAATGTGTTGTACAAAAGACATTATGACATGGTCTTGCCCAGATGCGTGGATAGACACGAAGCAAACATGTTGATGCATGAGGTTCAAGAAGGTTCATTTGGCACTCATGTCAATGGATATTAAATGGATAAAAAGATGCTAAGGGCGGGTTAGTATTGGCTGACAATGGAATCTGACTAATAAAAAATTTGCAAAGAAGTACCATAAATGCTAGATTTATGCGGACAAGATTCATGTGCCTCTGACACTTCTCAATGTTATTTCTTCCCCGTGGCCTTTCTCTATGTGGGGTAATGACATGATTGGGATGATAGAACCCAAAGCTTCGAATGGTCACCGTTTTATCTTGGTAGCAATTGATTACTTCACGAAATGGGTGGAAGCTGCTTCATATGCTAATGTTACTAAGCAGGTGGTTGTGCGCTTCATTAAAAATAATCTTATATGTCGGTATGGTGTGCCGAGCAGAATCATCACTGACAATGGCTCGAATCTGAACAACAAGATGATGACAAAACTTTGTGAATAATTCAAGATCGTCCATCATAATTCATCTATGTACAAGCCGAAGATGAATAGGGTTGTTGAAGTTGCTAATAAGAATATCAATAAGATCATCCAGAAGATGGTTGTTACTTATAAAGATTGGAATGAAATGCTCCCTTTTGATTTACATGGATATCGTACATCTGTCCGCACTTCAACAGGAGCAACCCCGTTCTCCCTTGTGTATGGAATGGAAGCGGTACTCCCAATCGAGGTTGAGATTCCCTCTTTGCGTGTGATAATGGAAACCAAGTTGTCAGAGGCTGAATGGGTCCAGAACAGGTTTAACTAATTGAATTTGATCGAAGAGAAGAGAATGAAAGCTTTGTGTCATGGGCAGTTATATCAAAAGAGGATGAAGAAAGCTTTTGATAAAAAGGTCAAACCTCGTGAATTCAGAGAAGGTGACCTCGTGCTTAGGAAGATCATGTCTTTTAACGCTGATTCTAGGGGCAAGTGGACTCCCAATTTTGAAGGCCCATATGTTGTCAAGAAAGCCTTCTCTGGAGGTGCATTAATTCTTGAAATTATGGATGGAGAGGAGTTCTCACGTCCCATGAATGCTGATGCAGTCAAGAAATACATCGTCTAAAGAAATAAAAGAACATCTCGCTAAGTCGAAAACCCAAAAGGGCGGCTTATGCAAAAAAAGAGCGTCTCGGTAGGCCGAAAACCCGAAAGGGCGGTCTAGGCAAAAATTAGAGACATAAATAGAATAAAATTTCCTGCTAAGTTGAAAATCCACAATGGAAGCTTAGGCAAAAGTTAGGGACTTTCTTGGCAAGTAACTACATCAGGAAAGACTTGATCATGGAAGCAACAATCTTCTTGGATCCTCACCATACTTCAACAGAAGCTGCTGCTCAGAATTTCAAAGTTGTTAGAGGGAATAATGGTCATTGTATTTCAATTTATTTTTTCCATTATATATTACCATTTTCTAAACTTTGTAATTATCCATGGAGTCTGGCCATTCACAGACTACCATTCTATCAATAAAATTTGAGCTTTTACCCAATTCTTTGTAGTTCCTATTTTTATTTAGCTTACGAAGACTCCATTTATTATTGAGAATAATTTTCAAAGCAAAAAGGATTAAATAACAAAATTGTTTTTTTAAAAAGAATTTACGACTTACTTTTACTTTAAATTTTTGTGATTCAAGAGGAAAAAAAAGTAGTGATCCCAGGAATGGACGAACTTCAGTAGTTTTGAGAAGTTTTGTTTTCCCCGAGAAGGTGTTCTCGGTCTCTATCCCAGATCCCCCAGTAATGTTTTCTCTCATATGACGAAAGGTCTTGTTCCCTTGGTATGCTGAGATGAAACCATTTGCAGAATGTTGCCCTTTTTGGCATTTATTGGCATTTTTGTTGTTAGTTATTTCCCAAGAAGGCTATCCCAGGGCATCTTTTGTGGAATAATTTTGCATGATATAAAGACTCAATCCAAGATTCTCTAGTGAAGGCCTAGCTTATTTGATAGAAGTCCTTTCTCCCTAGAGAAGTTGGTGCAATAATTACTCTCAAAGAAGAAAGTATCTCTGGTTTCCCCAGTGAAGAACGTATCTTGGTTTCCCCTCGATGATGTGGTGTTGACCTCCCCAATCACACGAGGTCCCCAGTTGATGTCCCGATGATGAAGCATTGTCTCCCTTAATGAAGTCTGTATGTTTTTTCTCCATTAAAGTTAGCCTGAATTCCCTAGTGGATGTTTTGACAATTTGGTTTCAATCTGGCTTATTTTAAATCAGTTTTGCAATCCCTAGTAGAAGTGCTACACATGAAAACATTTATTTCCCCGTCGAAGTCAGAGTGTTATTCCCTGGTGAAGCCTGAAGAAGGATGTTATATCCCAGTATTTGTTTTGTTTTGTCACTATGTTATGTTTTCCCCCAGTAAAGTTAAGCCATGCAGTAGGACTTTGTTTCCTCAGTTGGTGCTTATTTTCTTATGGAATGTTCATCTTGGGTGTGATTTAGCCAAGTGTTGTGTGCGCCCGAGTTGGTTTTGTTTGTTTATCCCCTGTTTTATATGTCTGTTTTGTCAGCATATGCATGATAACAATCATACATTCGTACATACATCATGAATAGCTAAACTTAGAAAATGATCGCCCATTCTTATCCATTAATATCTTGTTGACATATTACCCTGTTTTGCAGAGTTGTGTTATCCTCTATCAAATTCAGTGTCAGTCATAAGCAGAAAGTGTATATTCTTTCAATTTTACCACTGAGTTATCCCTCGTGAAATATTTTTGCTTTAGCCTTCTTACACAGCTCTTTGTCTAGATGATTTGGGTTTCCCTCTTGAGTTTATTTCTCAAAGAATGTATTTTGGAAGACCGTCTTATTGCAGTTTATTTCTGGTTTGAATACTTGATCCTCCGCAATATTATTACTTTGGATTTCTGCAAGCTTTGAGTTTTGGTTTGAGAATGTGAATTTATTTTGCACGAGAAAACTTTATCTCCTCAGCAGGAGTATATTGGCATTTCCCTAGGAAGTCATGATTCTTTCCCCAGGAGGTCATATTGCTTTCCCCAAAAGTCATTTTTACAATCCTTCCTATAACAACAAGTAACATGTCTCTTTATTTGAGAAACTTATACTTCCCCGTAAAAGTTAACGTTACCCTTTTTGCTATCTTCTCTATAAGTGGATAGTTTGCAGTTCATTGTCAAATTACTCCTGTGCATGGCAAGTCTTTCAATATCGCAAAAACAGATCATTGTGAAATCTTTATAAGTGGTACTCTCTTTATTTTAGATAACTTATTACCCTTTCCAGGAAGGATGCCTTGGTTAAAGAAGAAGTTGAGACCCGTTCTAGGTGAAACGCCAGAATGTTGAAAAAACTTTTTATCTTTTTGCTACCTTCAGTGAACGTTGGTAGTTCATCTTTAGTGAACGACGATGCTATGCTATATTTTATCCCTACCTTCAGTGAAAGTTGGTAGGTCACCATCAGTGAAAGTTGGTGATTATTATCTTTTTGCTACCTTTAGTGAACGATGGTAGTTCATCGTTAGTGAACGGTGGTGCTATGATATATTTTCTCCCTACCTTTAGTGAAAGTTGTTAGGTCACCATCAATGAAAGTTGGTGATTGTTATCTTTTTTCTACCTTCAGTGAACGTTGGTAGTTCATCGTCAGTGAACGGTGGTGCTATGATATATTCCCTATCTACCTTCAAGGAAAGTTGGTAGGTCACCATCAGTGAAAGTTGGTGATTGTTATCTTTTTTCTACCTTCAGTGAATGTTGGTAGTTCATCTTCAGTGAACAACAGTGCTATGATATATTCCCTTTCTACCTTCAATGAAAGTTGGTAGGTCACCATCAGTGAAAGTTGGTGATTGTTATCTTTTTGCTCCCTTCAGTGAATGTTGGTAGTTCATCGTCAGTGAACGGCGATGCTATGATATATTTCCTCTCTACATTTAGTGAAAGTTGGTAGGTCACCATCAGTGAAAGTTGGTGATTGTTATCTTTTTTCTATCTTCAGTGAATGTTGGTAGTTTATCGTCAGTGAACGGCGATGCTATGATATTCCTTTTCCTTCTACCTTCAGTGAAAGTTAGTAGTTCATCATCAGTGAACATCAATGATTCTTTCTCTCTACCTTCAGTAAACATTGGTAACTCACTGTCAGTATACATCGGTGTTGTTATTTCTTTCCTCTTTCTACCTTTAATGAACGTTGGTAGTTTCGTCTTCAGTAAAAGTTGGTGTATCCTTTAACTTTTTATCATCCTCTATGAGTCGGGTCTTTTGATCCAACAGTGATTTATTTTCCTGTTCGGGTTTCTCTTTTGTTTCTTTATTTCCTTTATTACATCCCCAGTGGTGTTTTGCGTCTCTTTGAATTTATTCATATGCACTCATGCTCGTAAGCATTACATGGCATCTTAGGGCCGAAAATAGGGTTTGTTTTATATTTAAGTATCTTCGATCGCGTCGACATGAAGATTTTTAACCTTCGTATCTCCGAATAGAAGAAACTTAAATAAGGGCAGTTGTTGCACCCCAACTTTTGCTCTAAGATCCCTTCATCATACCATATTGATTCAATCACAACAAAATCACATTAGGGATTTTGGTTCTCCTCCCTATCTTTAGCTTTGCTCTTTGAGGAATCACCAAGCACCTTGACTTGTTTTATTTTGTGATCATGAATATTTTGTCTTGACTTTATTTTTAATTAATAAAATGCAATGTTTGTTTGTCTTACTTGTTAATAATGTAGGTAAAGGCAATGAGGTTTAGCAAGTTGCTACATGGGTTCATGAGTTTATTTCCATGCCCTAGTCAATAAAGCTTGAGAAGTCCAAACCTCGCGTTTGAAGTTATTTTGGAAGAAATGGCAGGGCAAGGTTTATCTTGGTTTATCACATTTAAAAGTTATCAAAATTGATTCAAAAGTACAAGGGGTTGATTGAAGAAGTAGTCATGTTTGGACAGGGCTTTGTTCCCCTTGGTCACAAGTGCATATTTCTCTCAATTATCAAGATATGGAAGTGGTTTTTGTGGCTATGGTTTCTCATTATCATCCTCAACAAATTCTATTTACAAATCAAAAGTGTTGGTACAAGAAGGTTGTTCAAAATTGTCAAAGTTCCTCAAAGCATTTTCTTGATCTAGGAGCTAGGGTTTTGAACTTCAAAGAAGTATATATTGCTCATATTTGGGTATATTTGAGTGATTCCAAATACATCCTTATCTTTAAAGGGTTATTAACAAATCACTTCAAAAGTTTCAAGGAGTTTTCATTTAGAATAATCTTGATGATGAAGACAGAGTACAAGTCCTTCAGATGAACCCCCATTTTCCCATGTGTGAATTCAAATGATCATAACTTGGTCAATTTTTATCACCTTGAGCCCACTCTTTTTCCATAATGATCTTGAGGATGTGAAATTTATGCCTTATTTTATGTGAAAAGTGAGAAAATTTATGGAAGATTCCCTAAGGATGCAAAATATTATAGGTAACATCATGATTTTTTCCAACTTCAACAATTCATAATTCTCTCAATTTTTGTATATTTTGAATGATTCCAGTTTCAAATTGTCATTCAAGAGGTATATTTCATGACATCTTTTTTGGTCAAGAGAAAATTCCAAGTGGAAGGCCATGTTTGGGTGCAAAACATTATAGGTCACTTTTGAAGAACAATTTAAAATATTTCTAAGTATGGAAAGTCAACTTTTTTTCCCCAACTTTGACTCAATACAACATTCAGCTCAAGCATCCATTTGATTCCATTATTTTTCCATTGCAAAGCTTGTAACCTCATCTTTTTAAAGCATCAAGAATCATGCCTTAAGACCCCTTGAGTTGAGAATGCCATTGGATTGAACTTGGTAACTTGGAACTGAAGTTTCTTCATAAGTCAGAATTTGAAATTCATGTTTTGGCCTCTAAACATCAAATTAGCACGCGTTTGTGATCTAAACATGTTTAACCAAGTTTCCAAAGTGGATTAGAGCCTTAAAATGCAAGGATTGGATAAGTTTTGATGCAAATCAGATCAGACTTTGCTCGTGTATCAGGTTCACACGATTTTCCTCCAAACTTCATCATTTCACACGCTTGAACATTCCATTTGATTTCCTATAAATAGAGGGTCATCCCCCATTCATTTCCCCAGGCTTTAAGAGCCAAATACACTCTGTCAAAACCTCACACAAACTTCAAATTTTTGAAATCAATTTTTGAGATTCCAGCCTTTTCTTCCAAAATTCTTTGCACATTCATCTTCCTTAAGCATCATACAAACTCTCCAGCACTTAAACCAAGAAAAACGAGCTATAATTAAAGCTACAGAAGTCCAGTTTCAGAGCTTCTTTCTTGAACTTCAAAAAGGTAGAATTCTCCATCATTTGGATCCAAATAAAGCACTAACTTGTTCTACTCCTCCTCCTGATTTTTATGCTTCTTACAATTTTTAAATCCGTTGATAATTGAGAGAGAAATCTCAAATTAATGGTGCTCGCTATTTTCTGGGTTTTTGATTCATATCTCTTTGCATACCTTATATAAATTTGGCGCGATGGTGGTGTTAGGATCGTCTTGAACAGACGAATCCAATGATACTGGTCTGGGATCCTAATTTTTCCATTTGAAAGATCTCACAAAATCCCCATTACAGGGTGGATGGAGGTTGAAGACGATGACATGTCTCGTCTCAGCCATTGATAGCGTGCCAAACGTTTTAATTTCATTGGTTTCCCTTTTTCTGATCCTATGCGCATCTCACTAAGGTCCATATCAAGCACAACGCGTCTGGTCCATTGGATTAGCTTACTAACACATTTTGACTATGATCTGATGGCCCATATCTTTTTGGTTTTATTTTATTTTCAGATTTTTTATTTTAATTGATTTAATTTTCAAAAATTCATAACTCTTTTATTTTTTATCCAAAAATTATGAAAACATTCACAAAAATTCTATGAATTATTTCTGATCTCATGACTATTTTTTCACATTTTTTTGACCTTTGATATTTTTTATATTTTTTGCATTATTTGGTTCCTTATAATTATTTTAAAAATATTTTCTGATTTTTTTATTCTAAAAAATTTCATAAATATCTTTACATATTTCTAACTTTCTGAAAATTTTATGGAATTTTATATTGATATTTACTATTTTTTATCTATTTTCTATTTGTTTGAGCAATTTTAATTAGCTTAAAAATAGTTTTTGACTTTAAATAATTACCAAAAATTTTATAAAAATATTTTAGTCCATTTTTTATTTTTCTATGGTCCTACTTATTTTTTTTATTAGTTTGAACATAGTTGATATTTTTCTTTCTTATTTCCTTTTTAAAAACCTTTTTAAAACCTTTTTTAATGTATATATTAAATGAAATATTATTTTGTGATTGTTTTCTGGCTGATCTTGGATTGAATTTTTGATCATGAACTTTGTTAACATCATTGGATCCATGGTGTTGAGTTTAACTCCATAAAAATGGATGAATGATTTTAATAATAGTTTGATTAAAATTTAATTCAAATGTGGTTTGTATTCTTTTCCACCCCTCTTTATCTCCTCCCTTTCTTATTGCACTAAGTGTTATTGGAGCATGATCTCTATATCATGTCTCAAAACAAATGGTGCATAGATTGCTATTGACCGGCCTCAAAATAGGTGTGAATTCTATATAAGTCCACTTACGATTGCTTAACATAGGGCTAAATTATGTCCCGTTTCTAATAAATGATCGTTTGTGGCCCAAACCAATGTTTGTAAGCCCAAGTATGTTAATTTGATCTCTTTGATCCAATAACTTTGAGATTTATTGTGTGAAGTCTTTGGTTCTACCAATCCTCTAATGGATCTACAACACTTTTGGTCAACACGGATCACTTAAACATCGTTGATTATTAAAGGGTATTTATGAGAATTCCAAATGGATGATATACTTGACAAAATGTAAATGCAACTTTTTGTGTGGGGGAATTGGTTCTACCAATCCTCTAATGAGTTCCAAATGCAAGTTTCAAGATGGTCATCCAACTAACAACTAATTATTAAACTTTTCTACTTTATGCTTTTTATTTTTTATGTTTTATGTACCATTTACTTTAAGCATTACATTTCTTACCATTTTTATTTTTGCTCAATTGAGCATTTACTATTCTTATTATTTTGCTCACTTGAGCTTTTCTTTTCTTAAGACACCTAATAATCAACATGAACCATAAAAAGCTTTAATGATACTTGGACTATTTGATTACTATCCTTGGCATTGTGGAGTATTGGACTTCTTGGACTTAGGATTAGAAACCTTGACCTATGTTGGAGACCTTATGACCTTAACTGATATTTTGTCTGGAGTTCTTGAGGTTTACCTCAAGAAATTGGGTTGTTTGTTTGTTTTGTGTGCAGGTCATTGTGATTACATTCTTTGTTTGTAATTTGGAATTCACCCGTATACAGCCGTTACTCTTTCCAATTTTTGTGAAGACTTAATACATTTGAATTTGGTTCTCTCAAGAGATCTTGTATCGTTGCTTATTTGGTTTCAGTCTAAAGAATGAGAATTCTATCTTGATTCATAATGTCAAGTATTGGCTTCTTGTTGGTTAGATGGTTCTTATCCCTAACTTTTACTTTATGCTTTTAGGATAGTCTCTTCTTCTCCTCCCATCTTCTTTAATTTCAAAAAACTTCTTCCTCCTTTTAAAAACTCTTCTTGTTTTGAAACTTGAACCAATTTCATAATAAACTTGGACTTAGGTCCATGCATTTTCAAAAAATTTTCATAAACAAACTTCAATCAACTTAATAATACCTTGACATTTTTTGTGAGAAGACTAAAAATCAATCAATCTCATTTCAAACCATTTTGCCACTTTGGATTTTATTTTAAAAACATTTCTCAAAAGATTGGACTCTTGTCAATCCTTGTAGTGATGCAAATAACTATATTTCTATAATATGTAGTGAAGTGAGATATTTTCCACTTGGGTGTTGAGTGAGGCACTATTGATTTTAAAATCTAAGTCATATCATCCACTTTGAGATGATGCAAATTCTCCTTTCTCATGATTGTGGGTAGTAAGTATATTTTCCAAACGAACAATGACGATGATGTCTTATCTCATAAAATTAATAAACACACTTGTGTTTTAACTTTTTAAAGGTGAACCATGTATACCCTGACCCCCTATTGCATGAAAGGTGGTACGTAGGCACTAAAGGTTCGCAACTGTGGCGGGTGCAAAAATCATAAAAAAATATATTTCTTTTCTCACCTCCACCATCTATTTTACATACAACATTTTTATAGCCAAAATATACAGATTTTTCAAAGAGGTTCCTGCGGAGTACCGTAGATGTTTAGGGTGCTAATACCTTCCCTTTGAATAACCAACCCCCTTATCTAGAATATTTCCCCCTCTTTTGGGTTATTCGCTCTTTTCTCATTCCTTTAGAAATAATAAAGCATGGTGGCGATTTTTATTTTGATCTGTATAAGTCTAGTCAATCCAATGACATAGTCTTATACATTTCTACCGCTACAGGAGTGTGGTTTCCCTGCATGATACGTTGAACCTCCTTTTGAGCTTTGAAAGTGAAGCCCAATCCAAATTTGTCTGACTTGAAAGGGAAATCAGGAAGTTGTCCCCAAATGATGCCATCTCCTTCTTCAATAACAACACGGGCATATTTGATAGAAGCTATCCTTGGTGTATCTTTAGCAACTTCGGGAGTGTCAGAAATGGCCTTGGCAATAACAACCATGGTAGAGACCACTTCAAAGGCTTGATAAGGAGTTTCAATGAACTCTCCATCCATTTCAACATATTTGAATGAATTTAGATGACTAATCATAAACTCTTCTTCACCACAGATGGTAACAATTTTCCCCTTGATCGGATATTTCAACTTTTGATGTAGTGTGAAAGTCACCACACCTTCCCCATGTATCCATGGGCGTCCAAGCCGGAAAGAATAAATAGGACAGATATCCATCACATAGAACGTTAAGTTGAAGACTTGAGACCCAACCTTTATAGGAAGGTCAACCTCTCCATGAACCATCTTCTTAGAACCATCGAAAGCCCTTACTATAATGTCGCTGGGTTTCAACACCAGTCCATCACACTCTACTCTATCCAAAGCTCCTTTAGGTAAGACATTGAGAGAAGATCCAATATCCACTAATACATGTGCCATGGTTGTGCCCTTGTATTATATGGAGATGTGGAGAGCTTTATTGTTATTCTTCCCTCATCGGGGTCAAATCTGCGTCATAGAACCCTAAACCATTGTCGGTGTAGCGATATAAATGTTTAAGACTAAGCCATGGGATTTACTAGACTTGTACAAATCAAAATAAAATCGCCACCGCACTTTATTGTTTCCAAAGGAATGGGAAAAGAGTGAATAACCCAAAAAATGGGGGGAAAGATTCAAGGTAAGGGGGTTGATTATGCAAAGGGATGGTATTAGCACCCTAAACATCTACGGTACTCCGCAGGAACCTCTTTGTAAAATCTGTATATTTTGGCTATAAAAATGTTGTATAAAAAATGGATGATGGAGGTGAGAAAAGAAATATATTTTTATGGTTTTTGCACCCGCCGCGGTTGCGGACCTTTATTGCCTACGTACCACCATCCGTGCAATAGGGGATCAGGGTACACGTAGTTCATCTTTTAAAAAATTTAAAATGTAAGTGTGTTGGTTTAGTTTTTATGAGATAAAACATCATCGTCATTGTTCGTGTGGAAAACATACCTACTACCCACAATCATGAGAAAGAAGAATTTGAATCATCTCAAAGTGGAGGATATGGCTTGGATTTTAAAATCAACAATGCCTCACTTAACACCCAAGTGGAAAATATCTCTCTTTACTATATATTTTAGAAGTATACTTATTTGCATCACTACAACGATTGACAAGAGTCCAATCTTTTTTGAGAAAAGTTTAAAGATAAAAGCCAAAGTGGCAAAATAGTTTGGAATGAGATTGATTGACTTTTAGTTTTCTAACAAAAAAATGTTAAAGTATTATTAAGTTTATTTAAGTTTATTTATGAAAATGTTTTGAAAATGCATGGACCTAAGTCCAAGTTTATTATGAAAGTGGTTCAAGTTTAAAAAAAAACAAGAAGAGTTTTTCAAAAGGAGGGGGAATATTTTTGAAATTAAAGAAGATGGGAGGAGAAAAAGGGATTATCCAAAAGCATAAGGTAAAAGCTAGGGATAAGAACCATCTAACCAACAAGAATCCCATACTTGACACTATGAGTCAAGACAAAATTCTTATTCTTTGGATTGAAACCAAACAAGAAATGATACTAGACCTCTTGAAAGAACCAAACTTCAAGTGTATTAAGTCCTCACAAAAATTTGGCAGAGTAACGGTTGTATACGGGTGAATTCCAAATTACAAACAAAGAGTGTAATCACAATAACCTGCACATAAAACAAGCAAACAACCCAATGCCTTGAGGTAAACCTCAAGAGCTCCCGACAAAATAATCAGATAAGGTCACAAGGTCTCCAATCATAGGCCAAGGTTTCTAATCCTAAGTCCAAAAAGTCCAATGTTCCATAATGCCAAGGATAGTAACCAAATAGTCCCGGTATCATTAAAGATTTTTAGGGTTTATGTTGATTATTATGTGTTTTGAAAAAGAAAAGTAAAGCTCAAGTGAGAAAAAATAAAAATGATAAGAAAGTAAATACTCAAATGAGCAAAGATGAAAATGGCATGAAATGTAAATTCTAAAAGTAAATAGTGCATAAAAATAAAAGGGGGCATATAATAAAAATAAAGGATAAAGTCAATTATAAGTGATTAGTAGTTAGTTGGATGATCATCTTGAAACTTGCATTTGGAACTCATTAGAGGATTGGTAGAACCAAAGCCTCCATACAACAAGTTGCATTTGCATTTTGTCAAGTATATCATCCATTTGGAATCCTCATGAGTACCATTTAATAATCAACGATATTTAAGTGATCCGTGTTGACCAAAGGTTTTGTAGATCTATTAGAGGATTGATAGAACCAAAGCCTCCATACAATGAATCTCATGGCGATTGGATCATAGAGATCAAATTAACATACTTGGGCTTGCAAACATAAGTTTTGGCCACGAATTATCATTTATTCGAATCGGGACAAAATTTAGCACTATGTTAAGCAATCGTAAGTGGACTTATATAGAAGTCGCACCTATTTTAAGGTCGGTCAATAGATATCTATGCACCATTTGTTTTGATACATGATATAGAGATCATGCTCTAATAACACTTAGTGCAATAAGAAAGGCATGAGATGAAGAGGGGTGGGAGAGAATACACAAACCACTTTTGAATTAAATTTAATCAAACTATTATTAAAATCATTCATCCATTTTTATGGAGTTAGACTCAACACCATGGATCCAATGATGTTAATAAAGTTCATGTTCAAAAATGTAACCCAAGATCATCCAGAAAATAGTCACAAAATAATATTACATTTAATATATACAAAAAAGGTTTTAAAAAAAGTTTTAAAATAGAAATAAAAGAGAAAAATATCAACTATATTCAAATTGATCAAGAAATAAAAAGTAAGTCCATAGAAAAATCAAAAAAGGACTCAAATGATTTTATAAATATTTTGGTAATATTTTAAAGTCATAAACTATTTTTTAAAATTAAAAGAAATGAGTATAGTAAACTAAAAATGATTAAAAAAATACCAAAGTCAGAAATAAAAAATAAGTGAGGTCACTAATATTTGTCAAAATATCATTTGATCATTCCTTAATATTTTCATAATTTAAAAATGCATAAAAGTATTTTTGAACATTTAAAACAATTCAAATAAAGTGAAAATTTATAAAAAAATACCAAAACACAAAATAAAATTGGGAAAAAAAAACAGAAAGAGAATAATCAAAAATATTTTTCATAATTCTTTCTGATTTTTTGGACTAAAAATGAATTTTCTATGATTTTTGAGTTTTAAAACAATTAAATATAAAAATCAAAAGAGAAAATAAAAACCAAAAAAATATGGGCCATCTGATCAAGTGGACCTGGCGCGCTGTACATGTTATGGACTTTAGTTAATAATGCGTAGGATCATTAATTAAATAAGATTTTTGAAAAACACAGATGGCGTTCCTTCATTGGTTGGAAGATGACACGTTGGTCATCTTTAACCTCCAGTCAGTCCTAAAACCAGGTTGCTCAATCTGTAAAATTAGAGCACGAGACCTATGTCATTTTCTTCATCTCTTCAAGAAGAAGACAACCACACCTTCGCGACAAATTTATATAAATTGTAGCTCAAGAAATTTGAAAGGACAGTTTTGAAAAGGGATTTGAAATTTCATGGTCAAAACGTGTTTCCAGTAAAAAAACAAGTGTTTCGACTAGAACCAGGGCAATGAGAGCATCACAATGATATCAAAGTTTTGAAGAATTGATGAAGGAATCTACCTATTAAAGTTGAGTTGCAGATCTTTGAAGCTAGACTTTTATGGAGCAATATAGGGCACGATTCTTGAATGTAATTATATGGTTATCTTCACGGAAGATCAAGGAAGGTGAATTGATGGAAAAATTGGATTGAAAAAGGCTTGAGAATGGATTTCGAAGTTATTGAATTTTGAGTTATGGAACAAGTTTGGCAGGGTGATTCTGGCTATCCAAGGTTGAGGAAATGAATGGGGGATGACCCTCTTTTTATAGGGAATCAAATGGAATGTCCAAGCGTGTGAAATGATGAAGTTTGGAGGGAAATCGTGTGAAGTTGCAAACAAAAAAAGTGTGACTTCTAAATTGATCAAAACTCATCCAAAACGCGCATTTTGTTGTGCAAATCAATTCTGGAACTTCATTAAACATGTTTAGAGGAATAAACACGTGGAAAACTTGTGATTAGAAGCCAAAAAAAAGATTTCAAATTCTGACTTGAGATGAAACTTCAGTTCCAAGTTACCAACTTCAAAATCATGGCATTCTCGGCTTAAGGGGTCTTATGGCATGATTCTTGATGCTTTATAAAGATGAGGTTAAAAGCTTTACGATGGAAAAAGAATGGGATAAAATAGATGCTTGAGCTGAAAGTTGTATGGAGTCAAAGTTGGAGAAAAGGGGTTGACTTTCCATACTTAGAAATATTTCAAATTTTTCTTCAAAAGTGACCTATAATGTTTTACATCCAAACATGGCCTTCCTCTTGGAATTTTCTCTTTACTAAAAATATGGCATGAAATAGACCACTTGAATGACATTTTGAAACTTGAATCATTCAAAATATGCAAAAATTGAGAGAATTATGAATTGTTGAAGTTGGAAAAAAATCATGACGTTACCTATAATATTTTGCATCCTTAGGGAATCTTCCATCAATTTTCTCACTTTTCACATAAAATAAGGCATAAATTTAACATCCTCAAGATCATTATGGAAAAAGAGTGGGCTCAAGGTGATAAAAGTTGACCAAGTTATGATCATTTGAATTCACACATGGGAAAATGTGGGTTCATCTGAAGGACTTGTACTCTTTCTTCATCATCAAGTTTATTCCAAATGAAAACTCCTTGAAACTTTTGAAGTGATTTGTTAATAACCATTTAAATAGAAGGATGTCTTTGGAATCACTCAAATATACCCAAATATGAGAAATATATACTTCTTTGAAGTTCAAAACCCTAGCTCCTAGATCAAGAAAATGCTTTGAGGAACTTTGACAATTTTGAACAACCTTCTTGTACCAACACTTTTGCTTTGTAAATAGAATTTGTTGAGGATGATAATGAGAAATCATAGCCACAAAAACCACTTCCATATATTTAGAATTGAGAGAAATATGCACTTGTGACCAAGGGGAACAAAGCCTTGTCCAAACATGACTACTTCTTCAATCAACCCCTTGTACTTTTGAATCAAATTTGATAACCTTGAAATGTGGTGAACCAAAATAAACTTGCCATGCAATTTCTTCCAAAACAAATCCAATGGTGAGGCTTGAACTTGTCAAGCTTTATTGACTAGGGCGTGGAAATAAACTCATTAACCCATGGAGCAACTTGCTAAATCTCATTACCTTTACCTATATTAGTAACAAGCAAGACAAACAAACATTGCATTTTATTAATTAAGAGGATAAATTAAGACAAAAATATTCATGATCACAAAATAACACAAGTCAAGGTGCTTGGTGATTCCTCAAAGAGCAAAGCTAAGTATAGGGAGGGGAACCAAGAATCTTAATGTGATCTTATTGTGAATGAATCAACATGGTATGATGAAGGGATCTTAGGGGAAAAATTAGGGTACAACAGTCGGCAGTCAAGCTTGCTACATAGTTATAAATTGTTCGACCATAGTTTCTTGTGGGACATGTGCATTTTTCAGGAACTTTATCAGTTCTTGGGCATGAGCCTCAGAACATAGCAACAAAGACAACATAGAAATCTTCGAGGGTGTTTGCCCCAACTGTTCCACTATTTTGTAATCACTTTTTTTGATGATTTTTAGAATCTCCTAGATCTCTTGGATAGATGGATCATCAATGGTAATATCTTTTGCGGGAGACTCCGTCAGGGCAGGCTCATATATTTTTTCCTTTCCCCGAGTATCAGCAACAGGTTTAATAGTAGTAATATGAATGGGTGTAGTAATGTTTATCGGAGGTGTAATTTCTGGAGAGAAGATCCTCCCCTTCCTAGTAACTTTAATTGATCCAGCAATGTTTGTAATTGTTGTACCCCAAAATTTTCCCTCTCATTTATCAAATAATTTCTCACAAGATTTCTCTTGGTTCAAGACTGCACAAGGGTTGATCAACTCAAGACACCTCCTTAAGCACTGATGACTAGAATTAGGGTTTGAGATTGCACAAGGATAATTGAACTTTTAATGCCTCATATTACTTTAATGGATCATTATTGACCCCCAAGATTACTCATGTCAAGTTTCAAGTCTTGGATCACATTTTTGCTCAGTCAATTGAGCAGTTGACCTAAAAATCAATTGTATTGGAGAAAAAGTCAATTGTGGCCAATTTACAGTCAAACTTCATAATTTTTTTATCCATATCAACATTATGAACTCATATGTATCATTAGATCAAGTTTGGACCACAATTCCTCAAGAAATTTGATCAGATCATCAAAAGGGCAAAATGGTCAAAATTAGGGTTTTGACTGAGAAGGGCAATTTCTTATTTTTGACCTAACAAATAGTTAATTGGTTTGAGGCATGATATCAAGAGTTAAATTGCATCATTTTGACCTAATGACATGACTCAAAACATTGATCAAGGTCATTTGATTGATAGTTGATTTTCAGTCAACTGATTAAAAGTGAACTGTACACTGAAAAGTCAAACTTTGACTTTTTGGTCAAAATCAAGTGTCAAAGATCACAATTCATCAAAAAATGTCAAAATATGAAACTTTTTCATCATGAAATCAAAAAGTCAAGATTTCATTTTGAAAAGTCAAAGTTTTCAAACTTAGAATTTTTTCTAAGTGTTGGAAATATCATATTTTTTCACAACTTTGAGCCATTTTTTCACCATGATGCAAGATGATTCAAAAGAATCTTTCAACATGAAAGTTGTAGATCTCCATGATATCTAAAACTTTTCTTTACACAAATTATCCTAGAAATTCTTGGATCTTAAGTTATTAATCCATGAAGTCATGTCATGAAACTAAACACTTAGTGAAAATTTTGCCCTAGTTTAGGCAGGATTTTGAACTAACTTCATGGAAATTTTTCATATAATTCCAAGGGGAATTTTCCATTTATGGAAAAAATTTACCATTGCTATTTTGATAAAGCATTGATTTTGGAAATGTCAACTCTCCTTGAGCTCATAACTTATTGTCTCTGTTCACATTCAAGATAAGTGATCAGAAGCAAACATGTTTAAAGTTCCTAACCACTCTACATGCTTGTACTTTCTACCTTGAAACTATATTTCTCACTTTTCTTCAAAATCAAGAAACTTATCCATAACCCTATAACTCAGAAATCCTTCGTGCAAAACATCTACAACCTTTTGGTTATAGATACACAAGTCATTTACAAGAAAACACACGCATACACAAGCCCTAAAACACACAAGAACTCAGAACTGAATCAAAAATCACCATTGTTGCACATTCTGACCAAAAACTTGAAACTCACATCTCCCTCGTGCGTTTTCAAGCCTTTTGGTTCGTAAAGCTTATAAACATCAAATACAACTCATCCTTGTCCTTGTTACACAACTGTAACTCCATTTCCATCTTCCAACATAACCAAAAATAGAGCATTGCACATTGACTTCTCCAAGCCATTTCAGCCACTCTCAACTCAAGCTAACCATTGAATTAGCTTCCTGGGAACTTGAGTAAGCTAACCTGATCATTGCAGCACCTTGAATCAATCTCATTTGCATTTCACGATTTCCAGTTTTGAGGTATTTTTCTTGAACTTCTATCTCATTACTTAGGCATTGTTAGGATTGCATTTGTGAAGATAAAATGTAGACATCATTGCCCTGAAGTTGTACATGTCCATAAATTTTATTTATATTGATTGAGCTAGGAGAATTTTAGGACTGAACCTCTGAAAATAATTAGGTCAAAATTTGGTACTTTCAAAAATTCACATTCATCTTTAATTTATAGTTTATGATATTTATATGGTTGGATTCGCATGAAAAAATGGAGAAACTATCATGTTTGTATTTTCCATTTTTGTTGAGAAATGAATGAGATACAGGTGGTCTGGCTGGAGGTTGAAGATGAAGTGTATTCATGGCTCATTTTGTATTATATATTTATCTTTCAGTTAAGTTAAAGGATGTATAGCCACCCCCGTGGTAAGGAAGCATGCCGGTAACCAAGAGGGCGGGGTTCAACACCAAGCGCGCTTCCTTTTACTTTTTTATACATTTCTTTACATTATTTTATTCTTGCAGCGCTTGGGCCTCCAAATGATTGGGCTTGACTTTTTTTTCTTAACATCATCTCCCAAATTCAACTTTAACCACCCAGACTTTTCTTTACATTTTATTTTATTTTATTTTATTTTATTTTATTTTATTTTATTTTTATTATTATTATTATTATTATTATTATTATTATTATTATTATTATTATTTTTATAAATAAAAATCCAAAAATATTTATATTTTTATTATTTATATTTGTTTAGTTTATTTTTTCTTCATAAAACTAAAAGAACAAAAACATTTTCTTTAATAAATTAATTTCCTTTTTCTTAAATACTTAGATAATAAATCTTAATTATTATTATATTATTTTCTTGTAAAATTAAAATCAATTTAGAACTTAGGACTTTTATTTTATTTACCAGTTTAATTAAATTCACAAAAACCCTAAAAACTTGTTTTTCTTTAATAAATTAATTTCTTTTATTTAACTTAATCTTAATTTACTTTTTTTAGTTAATCATTTTATATTAGTTAATTAGGTCAAAAAACATTTTTTCATGAAAACCAAACAAAACCACATTTCTTTTTACATTTACATTCTTGCATTTTTTTACTTATTTATTTTGTACATTTATTCAAATTCAATATGGTTGTAATAGATAATTAGGGTTTTAATTTCTTGAAATTCCCCATTAGTAAATTTGTATACCCCCTCCCCTAAATGATGTAATAGCGTAGTAATTTTAATTTCCGCAATTTATTGCTTTATAAACAAATGCTAGTAATTAGGGTTTTGTATGGAAAGAATAAAACCAACAAGTAGCAAACCCTAATCAAGACAAATCAAGCATGATAACCAATACACTTGCACACATACACCACTAGGATAAACCCACTTTGTTGCCTTACAAAAATAGTCATATTATGCATGTGAGGTATCTTAGCAAAAACAAACAAAATACAAGATCATAGTCCCTCGATGACGCTATCAAAGTTTCCTTTCAAAGATGATCTTAGTCCCTTAAAGAAAATGCTAAGATATCTTGCAATATTTCTAATCATGGCTATACGATGACCCTTGCCCGTCCCTTTTACATCTAAATATAGGGTTACTTACCAAATCAATGTTAAGATAACAATATCAAAGGAAAGAGGAAATGAACATGAAAGACTGTTGAGTAGGTAGAATGTTCCTAGTTACTTGGTCAATTTCAAAACAAAAACATCCTTGCTATTTTCAAAACAAACAACAACACTTTCAAAACATCTTACAAAATTGAAAACATTTTCAAAAAGATCAACACTTTGTATACATTCTTACGAACGAGAATCATTACAAAGTTTTCCTAAACGATGGCGCCTTTTTCAAAATACATTCAAAAAACCACACAAAGCATATTTTCAAATAAAAGAAAGTGATATAGCAAGTAACTAAGATCCCATGGAAAACCATGGATGAAAAGGGTGCTAATACCTTCCCTTTTCATAATCTACCCCTCGAACTCAAGAAAACATCTCAAAAGTCTTTCCTGTTCTTTTCAGCCTTTCCTTTTGGATAAAAGAAAAGTCGGTGGAGACTCTTGCTAACCGCAACATTTGCAATCAAATGCAAAACAACCAAGTCAGTTCTCCCACCGTGTTACAGAACTGGCGACTCTTCTAGGAAATATTTTAAAAGTGGGGTTACCTTAGGGCTAGATCATATTTACTTGCTTTCATTTTTTGACTTGTATGCTTTACATTTTAGTTCTTTGTTTGTGTTTGAATCCTCTACCCGGATTTTGCATACCTTATAGGTAAGTAGCAATAAGTTGTGGAAAATGTGCGGGGTATCCCGACATGGTCTAAGAAATAGCTACGTTAGTGTGATATATTTGTGGGTACCGGTATCCCTTGAGTAGAAAGGAGAATACGGGGCCGATGAGTGATGTCATGAAGCACTAACTAACTTCTAGAACCTTTACTTGACCAACTTGGCCATTAGGACGTAGTGAGATGACCAGCTTTGGTGCAGTCCGAAGTTGGTTGATACTCGATACTACACTCATTGAGGTTTGGTTTTATGGGATATTTCGGTCGCCATTAAAGAGGCTTTCGCTGAGACAATGCCTGAGAAAACAAATCAGTGATATTGAGCTCCCTTAGAACTCGGTTACTATTGCTAGGACAGGTTTGAGCCAACTAAACTTCAAAAGGGTACTTACCTATGAGACTCCATGCAAGCCTAAACCTAAGGACTTGTTTGTTTTGTTTGTATGTATTTACTTGTACATAAAATCATAACATCATACTCATAATCACTAACCATTTCAAGGATTTTGGTATTTATCTTTGTTCTATTTTGTAGGACATGGATTCTATTCGCAGGAAAACCATTCAAGTCAATCTTGTAAGGATCCATCCTCAACTTAAAGGGCTAGCATCAAGGGTTACCGAAAATTCTCCATTTACTGAAAGACATGGTCGCCTCCTAAACTTTGTTACCTCCAACACTAATGAGGACATGATGAAGGCGCACTTCCAGTTCTTTGATCCTCTACACCATTGCTTCACATTTCCCGATTATCAACTTATGTCAACTTTGGAATAATTCTCCCAACTCTTGAGGATTACCATTCTCAACCAACTACCCTTCAACGGTACAGAAAGAGATCCAAAGCCAGAAGAGATTGCTCAAGCCCTACACTTGCAACCATCTGATATCACAACTAATTGGGAAACAAGGAGTGGTGTCAAAGGTTTCTTAGCCAAGTTCTTGTTTGAGAAAGCCCAAAATTGTTGGAATTCCTTAGACTTTCAAGATTTTGAGGAAATTTTGGCTCTCCTCATCTATGGGATGATTTTGTTTCCAAGCCCTGACCAACTCATAGATGTAAACGCCGTCAAAATCTTCATGTCTCGTAACTCGGTGCCTACTTTGTTAGGAGACATCCTACATTCTTTTCACACTCGCACTCTAAGGAAAAGAGGTATCCTTATATGTTGTACTCCTATCTTGGAAAGATGGTTTATTTCGCATCTTCCCCAATATGTATTGAAGAACGAGCAAGGTTCAAGGTGGTCACATAGGTTGATGACGCTCAAACATTTAGACATTCATTGGTGTTACCGATCTATGGAGAATGTTACTATCGTCGACCATTATGGAGAATTCCCTAATGTCCCCTTACTTGGCATTAGAGGAGGTATCACCTACAACCCCTGTTTATCCTTAAGACAATTTGGTTACGCCCGAAGGGATGTCCCACATGAGATGCTTATTCAAGGGTTGGTATTTGACTACGAGAATGACGATCAAGGTCACCGCCAGAGGTTTATCCGAGCTTGGAGGATGTTGTACAAGGTAGATAACAAGACATTAGGGTATAATATTTCCATCCCTCTTGAGCCTTACCTCAAATGGGTACGAGCTCGTGCTCAAAGTCTTATGATGCCTTACCCCTCCATTCTCCCGGTTATCATAGAGCCTGTTGTGGAAGGAGTTGTTCCATACACTACCCTGCATCCTGACATGCCCACCTCTCTTGAAGACTTGCAAAGGGATTGGATACAGCTTAAGGGGGAGTGAGACACTTTCGAGGCCCAATTCTACGCTAGCGAGAAGAATGTCCTGGAACTCACCAAGCAGATTCATAAGGAGTGGAGTCTGAACGCCTACATCTCACCAAAGAGGATCCGTACAACTTTTTCATCTTAGAGTTTTTTGTATTTCTTTGTAAGCCCAAAGAGGCATGATGTACCTAAACTTTGATTTATTAATATAATGTGTGTTCCTTTTTGGTATAAACAAATTTAAGTCTCTAATTTCCTTGAAATCATTGCATATGCATCTTCATTCATCATAACATAAGAAGGTTTCTTACCACAGGTCTCCTCATCTTTCTACGGTTTATTTCAGTAAGATGGACATGAAATAGACAATAAAAGACCTCCAGGCGCAGAATGCTCAGTTTCAACAGATGTTCTTGACTCTAGCCAAAGGACAAGAAGATTTGAAAACTTTGCTGATTGATAAAAAGAAGAAGAAAGAAACCGGTGTTCTGAATCTAGGAAGAAGGTTCCCAGGGCCAGCAAGACGGACCCTTGACTTTGCAACATCATCTGGTGAAAAGGATAATCAAGAAGGGAAAGGCAAGGAAGTGATTGCCCAGCCAAAATCTAAAGAGGAAGAAGAAGAGGATTACTCTGAAGAACAGTATCCTCCGGCTGATGACAAATAAAAACATCTGGAAGAACATCTAAGTGAAATGGAGATTCATAAAGTGTTTGGGATGGACTTTGAAGAGCTGGGTTTGTTGTCTGGGATTGTTATTACACCAAAGTTCAAGGAACCAGTGTTTGCTAAGTACGATGGGGTTTCGTGTCCCAAGTTGCACCTCTGATCTTATGTGAGGAAGATACAACCTCACACTGTCGACAGAGATTTGTGGGTACACTTCTTTCAGGATAGTCTATCCAGGACTCAGCTAGATTGGTTCTATCAATTGGAAAGGGCCAATATCCATAACTAGGAAGACATTGCCGCTACTTTTTATAAACAATATCAGTACAAAACAGAGCTTGATCTCACTCGTACTCAACTCCAGAGTATGGCTATGGTTTCAAGCGAAGGTTTCAAAGACTACGCTCAGAAATGGAGGGACTTGGCAGGAAGAATCCAACCTCCCCTGTCTGATATGGAGCTAGTGGATATGTTTTTGGGTACCCTGTCTGGTCCTTTCTTTAATTATATAATTGGAAGATCCTAAATAGGCTTCACTGAATTAATCTTGACCGGGGAAAGAGTGGAAGCTGGGATTAAGAGTGGGAAGATCCAAAAAGATGCATCCTCCAGTGCCGTGAGAAAACCATTTATTGGGAAGAAAGAGGTTGTTGTTATGTATCCTCAAAGAAATCAGGAAGAACTGAATGTCGTCCAATGGTGGGGGATGTCATGATCCCAAAACATGCACCTACTCAATAAAGGAGCAACCATCCTAGAACAGAAAGACCAATAAGAAAATTTACCCAGATAAATATGACGCTTTCTCAAGTCCTGCCACATTTGTTTAGATCTAATCTGGTAACTTTGAAGGAACCCGGAGAATCCCAACACCGCCTCTCCTCATTACCACCCTAATGCCCGCTGTGCTTACCATTCAGAAAGTCCAGGCCATGATACCAACAATTGATGGCTTTGAAAAATAAGGTGCAAGACCTTATCGAAGCAAAAGAAATTGAATTTGATGCTCCTGAGATCCCAAATGTTATCACTGCTCCTATGCCCAAGCATGTCCGTGATGTTAACGCCGTTGAAGATGATATATTTCTTACTGGTGTTGATGAACTTGTTAATCCTCTCCTAACCGTCAAGAGGAACCTGTTGAGGGTCGGTTTATTTCTGGGCTATAACGAAGGTTGTCACCTTTGTTTATCCCTACCAATTGGTTGTCATTTACTGAAAGTAGGTGTCCAGCGCCTAATGGATGACAAAGAGATTTTGTTTGAAAAGACTCTTGTTCCAACCATTTCTTACAAAGATGTTTCAATAGTAACCATTTTCGCCAATCTTTCCAGGGTCTCCACCCAAAGACCCGTTAGGATTACATTAGTTCCTAAGGTGACTCCACTAATAATTACTATGTCAGGACCAATCCCGTACTCATCAGATAAAACTGTCCCATGGAATTATGGCGGTGGCGTCTACTATCACGGCGTCAAACATGATTGGCTGGATGATGAAGACTCAATTTTTGAGAAGGCTGACCCTGACATCGACAATATTGCGGGAACCAGCAAAATAAACCAAAGTGGAAGGGTATTCTCCCCAGAGATTGCTCCTCCAAAAACTGTTACTGGTCCTGTGATCATCCCTGTTTTTGTTCCTGTTGACACTACTACTACAATTCTCGTGGTTACCCCTACTGACACCCCTACCACCGATTCGACTGAGACTCGGTGCAAAGGCATTCTGGTTGAGCCTATCCGGATGAAGGTGCAATCAATATCTATCCCAAAAGCCTCCAAAAAAGATATGGAAGAAATTCTGAAAATTATAAAGAGAAGTGACTACAACGTAGTCGAACAGCTAGGACAAACTTCGTCAAAGATTTCCATGCTGGCTTTATTGTTGTGCTCCGACGCTCATGCGAAGGCCTTGGTAAAATTTCTTAAAACTGCCCATGTGACACAAGAAACCTCTGCTGATCAATTCCAAGACTGTGTGGCCAGTTTAACAGCTGACAATGGTTTAGGCTTTTCTGATGATGACCTGACACCTAGAGGGAGGAAACACAACGAGGCGTTGCATGTCTTTATCGAATGTAGGGGCACAACTTTGGCCCATATCCTGGTTGATACTAGTTCATCCTTGAATGTGCTGCCTAAGAACCTTAAAATCCAGCAACATAGTGGTAAGGGCCTTCGACGAATCGAAGAGGATGGTGCATGGGGAGGTGGATATCCTCATAAAAGTTGGAACTTAACCTTTGATTCAACTTTTTACGTGATGGACATTCTCCCTTCCTATTCCTGTTTATTGGGCCGACCATGGATTCATGACGCTGGTGCCGTCACCTCTATATTACATCAGATGCTGAAATACCCAACCAAAGGGAAAATCATGACTGTCCATGGAGAAGAGGAATATACGGTCAGTCACTTGAACTCCTTCAGATACGTGGAATTGGATGGTGAATTCATTGAAACTATGTTTCAGCATTTCAAGGAAGTCCCACAAACAGTGGAAACTACCAAGGCTATTTCCCAAGTCCCGAAGATTACAAGACCTCCGCTAAATATGTCTTCCCTGAAAGATGCAAAGGCAGTAATCGAAGAAGGTGGGTGTACTATTTGGGGCCAACTCCCGGATATCCCTTACAAATCTGAAAATTTTGGTTTGGGTTTCACTTCAGGATCCTAGAAAGTTATTCGTCGTGCTCATGCCGGGGGACCACCTTTGAAGGTCAGCAACCATGGAGTCAAAGCAGTGGAGGATGATGATGACAGCTACAACCTGGAGAAATGGATTTTCCCAACTATCAACGGAGGACTCAGCAACTGGGAAGCTAAATATTTTGTCCCTATTACTTTTGTCCAATAGTAATTGTCTTTAAATTTTTGTCGAGCCTGTAATAATTAAACAATTTAGACTTTTAAAACCTTGTGTATTACCCGAGGCACAACAGTCCATTTGTAAGGGTTGTTACCTCATTTTCATATGTCATCAATGAATCATGGACGTTTTTGCATGCAAAATTTGTGCTCTTTGTCTTTCTTTTTATACATTTTTATTTATTTCAATAATAGTTATGCTCTCACACACACTCACATATTAAAATGCAGATCTACATCCACTCAGGATCCCATGGGTAACAATTCTGCTATGGCCTTTTGTGACTCTGGAAATCTAATCTACCAAGCCGAAGACGAAGGTGAGGAAGATTGTGAAGTTCCAGGGGAACTAGCCAGGTTACTACAAAAAGGAAGAAAGGACCATACAGCCCCACAAAGAACCAGTGGACACAATTAACTTAGGTACCAAAAAGGACAAGAAAGAAGTCAAGGCAGGAGCCAATCTGGAACCTAGTGTCAAGAAGCGCTTAATTCAGTTACTACATGACTATGTTGAGTTCTTTTCCTGGTTGTACGAAGACATTCCAGGACTTGATGCTGATATTGTGGTCCATCATCTACCGACAAAAGAAGATTGCCCTCCAGTAAAACAGAAAGTTCGTCGCATGAGGCCATACATGTCAGAGAAGATCAAGACGAAAGTCATGAAACAATTCAACGCCGGATTCTTAGCCGTCACCTCCTATCCATAATGGGTCGCCAATGTTATGCTAGTGCCTAAAAAGGACGACAAAGTGCGCATGTGTGTGGATTACCAAGATTTGAATAGGGCAAGCCCTAAGGATGATTTCCCACTTCCCCATATTGATATTTTGGTTGACAATACCGCACATCATAAAGTGTTTTTCTTCATGGATAGTTTCTCAGGCTACAACCAAATCAAAATGGCACCTGAGGACATGGAGAAAATGACCTTCGTCACACAGTGGGGTACTTTCTGTTACAAGGTTATGCCATTCGATTTGAAGAACGTTGGCGAAACCTATCAGCGTTCCATGGTAGCTCTATTTCATGACATGATCTATCACAAAATAGAGGTCTATGTGGACGACATGATAGCCAGATCTCAAACTGAAGAGGAACATCTTGACCATTTGCAGAAACTGTTTGAAAGACTGAAGAAATACAAGCTAAGGTTAAACCCAAATAAATGCACATTTGGGGTGAGGTCCAGTAAACTCCTAGGCTTCGTCGTCAGCGGTAAGCGTATCGAAGTGGATCCTGCCAAGGTGAAAGCAATACAAGAAATTCCTGAACCTCGCACCGAGAAGAAAGTCAGAGGATTCTTAGGACGACTAAACTACATCGCCATATTCATTTCTCACCTAACTGCTACTTGTGAACCAATCTTCAAATTACTGAAGAAAGATCAAGTAGTCAGATGGAATGATGAATGCCAAGCTGCTTTCGACAAGATCAAAGAGTACCTACAAGAGACTCTTATTTTGACGCTGCCAACCATGGGAAGATCTTTGATCATGTATCTAACTGTCTTGGAAAATTTAATGGGGTGTGTGTTGGGGCAGCGTGACGAGTCTGGCGGAAAAGAGCATGCTATTTACTACCCGAGCAAAAGTTTACCAACTGTGAAACAAGATATTCACTCCTCAAGAAAACTTGTTGCACTCTGGCATGGGCTGCTCGCCGGCTAAGATAGTATATGTTGACCCATACTACCTTATTGATATCCAAGATGGATCCAATTAAATACATATTCAAGAAGCCTTCCCTCTCTGGGAGAATAGAAAAATGGCAGATGATCCTGACAGAATACGACATTCAGTACACTACCCAAAAAGCAATAAAGGGAAGTGTGCTAGCCGATCACCTTGCTCATCAGGCTGTGGATGACTATTAGTCCATGAAGTTCGAATTCCAAGATGAAGAAATCTTGATGGTAAACAACTGTGATGAACTCAGACCATATGACAGACCTGAACAAGGATCCTGATGGACCTTGTTTTTAGACGGGGCCTCCAACGCACTCGGCAATGGCATAGGTGCTTTAATCATATCCCCTGAAGGTTGTCATACTCCCTTCACTGCAAGACTTTGTTTCAACTTTATTAATAATATGGTAGAATACGAAGCATGCATTTTTGGTCTCAAAGCTACCATAGATTTTGGAATCAAGTCTTTAAGTGTATTTGGAGATTCATCCTTAGTCATCAGTTAGATCAAAGGAGAATGGGACACGATGCACCCTAACCTTATCCCCTACAAAGAACATGTGTTGACATTAATCCCACATTTTGAAGAAATTACCTTTGAGCATTTTCCACGAGAGGAAAATCAACTAGCAGACGCGCTAGCCACTATGTCATCCATGTTTAAACTCAAGTGGGGTAACGAGGCTCCCCAGATCACCATTGAGTGGATGGATGAACCAACTTACTGTCACGAGATCGATACTAAATAAGTAATGGACAGACCTTAGTTCCATGAAGTTAAAAGGTATCTCGAGGCCCAAGAGTATCCGGAGGGAGCTTCAGTCAATGATAAGAAGTTCTTGAGAAGATTCTCCGCTAAGTTCTTCATCAGTAATGGCATTCTCTACAAGCGCAACCATGACTCAGTTTTGCTTCATTGCGTAGACAAGGTTGAGGCAGAAAAGATCATGGTTGATCTACATGAAGGCACCTTCGGCACCCATTCCAGTGGGCATACAATGGCTAAGAAGATCCTACGGGCAGGGTACTACTGGTCTACCATGGAAACAGATTGCTATCAACATTCACGAACCTGCCATAAGTGTCAGATCTATGCTGACAAAGTGCATGTGCCTCCAGTTCCTCTAAATGTCCTGACTACTCCCTGGCCATTCGCGATGTGAGGCATCGATATGATTGGAGAGATCAAACCTACAGCTTCTAATGGACACCTCTTCATCTTGGTGGCCATTGATTATTTTATGAAGTGGGTTGAGGCACCTTCTTTCGCTTCCATTACCAAAAATGTTATGGCCCGATTCATCAAACAGAATCTCATCTGTCGGTACGGTATCCTAGAGATAATCATCACAGACAATGGTACGAATCTCAACAATACTATGATCACCGCACTGTGCGTGCAATTCAAGATCCAGCACCATAATTCTTCTCCTTATCGGCCAAAGATGAATGGTGTTGTCGAAGACGCAAATAAGAACATCAAGAAGATCATACAAAAAATGACAGTAACCTACAAGGACTGGCATGAGATGCTACCATTAGCTCTCCAAGGTTACCGTACCACGGCGAGCATGTCAACAAGGGAAACTCCATTCCCCTTAGTATACGACATGGAAGTTGTTCTACCAATTGAAGTCCAAATACCTTCTTTGAGAATCATAAAGGATGCAGGGCTGAACGAAGATGATTGGATCAAAACTCGGCTTAACCAGTTGATCCTAATTGATGAGAAGAGGCTTACGGTTGTGTGCCATGGCCATATGTACAAAAGACGTATGATCAAAGCTTTTAACAAAAAGGTTAAACATCAGGTATATCAGGTTGGATACTTGGTAATCAAGCGTATCATATTACCACAAGGTGATCCCAGTGGCAAATGGACTCCTACATACGAGGGACCGTTTGTGATCAAAAGCATATTCTCTGGTAGAGAAATGATCTTAACCACTATGGATGGCGACGACCTTCTGCACCCTGTAAATGCGGACATAGTCAAAAGATACTACGCATAAGAGACCCGCTAGGTTAACACACCTAGGCAAAACAAGGACATCCTAGCGAACCACAAAGGTTCGGCCAAAAATTAGGGATAAAATACAAAAAAAATTATACACCCGGCAAGCTGAAAACCCGAAAGGGCGGCTTGGGCAAAAAAGGGTATCCCGGTGGACTGAAAACCCGAAAGGGCGGTCCAGGCAAAAGTTAGGGAATTAAAGCGTATGACTATGTCCCATTGGATCACCTTACAGACAACCTTCAACATCGACTGACAAACTCAATTGGTCTAATCAATCCAATCAACTTCGGACAAGGCAGCAAGTGGATAAGACGCTCTGAGACACGAAGGCTATAGCAGAATGGGAACCCCATGGGATTAGTTCAGATAGCTATCTTTTCTTTGTATCAAATTTTCATTTTTCTACGACGACATTCTCTTACTAGAAGGCTCGTCTCATTGTACACAAATACTTATTCAAGTTAAATACAAAGATATCCCTTTGAAAGTGCAAAACTATATGTTTTTCTTTATTTCTGTGTTTTGTTTACAAAAACGTCCAATGATTTATTTTTGAACATATGCATTTGAACGTAACTACTGTTTACAAATGAGCAAAAAAGGAACATAAAATAGAAAGACAATCACTAATGGATTTAAGAAATAGGATAATATCTTTAGATTATTCCATAAAATCCCCCACAGTTTGCAGCTTAATGATATCAAGCTCTCTCACATCCCCGACAGAACAAAACTTCCAATTACCGCTCCTAAAATTCCTCAGTGAAAGTCACCCAGTTTCTCAGGATTCCCCAACAGGATTTCACAAAGTCCACAAGCAATGCACGGCGTTTCCCTTTCACAACAGAGTTTATTTCTCTAGCAAGTGCAAGCTCGTCAACACTTCAACTTCAAAACATGAGTACTTACACTCCTCATCCCCAGCGGTTTTCACGGATTTATTTTCCTTAACTCTAGCAACACTGCGGCATAACAATTAACATGTCCATACATTGCATCCATATGTCACAGCATTGACAGCATAAATACATACGACGCAATCTTATTTATTTTGAGAACATCATCGCACCATGCATTTCATACATCATGATATTGCATGTAACTAATCTTTCATCTTTTCAGGAAAGATCAATCAACATAAAATTACCGTCAAATTTTCAAGAAGTCAATTATAGATCAATTCCCAAGAAAGGACTTGTCAACCATCTACGTAACAGATGTTTCTTTCAGATTCCTGCCGGTTCAGTTTAAATCTCTCAACAGTTTACTCTGATTCTTTCCCGCAGACGTCTTCTCTGGTTTAGATAAATCTCAATGATTTGTTCTGATTCTTCTCCAGATCCCTGCCGGTTCAGTTTAAATCTCTCAATGATTTATTCTGATTCTTTCCCGCAGACATCTTCTCTGGTTCAAATAAATCTCAATGATTTGTTATGATTCTTCTCCAGATCCCTGCCGGTTCAGTTTAAATCTCTCAATGATTTATTCTGATTCTTTCCTCACAGACGCTTTCTCTGGTTCAGATAAATTGCTAAAAAGATTTACTCTGATTCTTTCCAGTTAAAGAATATTCAAGACCTCTTTTGGTTCAGTTTAAACCCCTCAACGGTTTATTCTAATACTTTGCAAAAGAACACTTTGGGTTCAGATAACTCTCTCAATGATTTATTTTGATTCTTTCCCGCAGACGCTTTCTCTGGTTCAAATAAATTGCTTAAAGATTTACTCTGATTCTTTCCAGTTAAAGAATATTCAAGATCTCTTTTGGTTTAGTTTAAAACCCTCAACGGTTTATCCTGATACTTTCCAAAGGAACACTTTGGGTTCAGATAAATCTCTCAACGATTTATTTTGATTCTTTCCCGCACACACTTTTTCTGGTTCAGATAAATCGCACCTAGATTTACTCTGATTCTTTCCAGTTAAATAATATTCAAGATCTCTTTTGGTTTAGTTTAAACCCCTCAATGGTTTATCCTAGTACTTTCCAAAGGAACACTTCTGGTTCAGATAAATCACTCCAAGATTAATTCTGATTCTTCCCAGTCAGGCAACATACAAGACTTCTTCTAGTTCAGATAAGTCGCTCCCAAAGATTTATTCTGATTCTTTTCCAGTTGAACTCAAGTTCATACTTAGTCCATTTTCTGTCAACAATCACCTTTGGATGGAATCTACAAGCCCATCTCCGGAAAATCTCCAGCAATCCTCCAAATGGCATCTATAAGCCCATTCCCATTTCATCTTCGATTGCAAATTTATGGGAACTCTAGTGTCAAATCATCTTCCACCTTCAAGTAACGAATGGCGGATCCGCCAATCTAACTCTTCAGGTTTAAGAAGATTGAATAGAGGCAACTGTTGTACCCCGAAATTTTCCCTCTCATTTATCAAATATTTTCTCACAATATTTCTCTTGGTTCAAGACTGCACAAGGGTTGATCAACTCAAGACACCTCCTTAAGCATTGATGACTGGAATTAGGGTTTGAGATTGCACAAGGATAATTGAACTTTTAATGCATCATATGAATTTCATGGATCATTATTGACCCCCAAGATTACTCGTGTCAAGTTTCAAGTCTTGGATCACATTTTTGCTCAATCAATTAAGCAGTTGACCAAAAAATCGGTTGTATTGGGGAAAAAGTCAACTGTGGCCAATTTACAGTCAAACTTCCTAATTTTTTATCCATATCAACATTATGAACTCATATGTAGCATTTAATCAAGTTTGTACCATAATTCCTCAAGAAATTTGATCAGATCATCAAAAGGGCAAAATGGTAAAAATTAGGGTTTTGACTGAGAAAGGGCAATTTCTGATTTTTGACCTAGCAAATGGTTAATTTGTTTGAGGCATGATTGCAAGAGTTAAATTGCATCATTTTGACATAATGGCATGAGTCAAAACATTGCTCAAGGTCATTTGATGGATAGTTGATTTTCAATTAACTAATCAAAAATCAATTGTACACTGAAAAGTAAAACTTTAACTTTTTGGTCAAAATCAAGTGTCAAAGATCACAATTCACCAAAACATGTCAAAATATGAAAAAATTTCATCAAGAAATCAAAAAGTAAAGATTTCATTTTGAAAAGTCAAAGTTTTCAAACTTTGAATTTTTTTTGTGTTGGAAATTTCATATTTTTTCATAACTTTGAGCCATTTTTTCACCATGATGCAAGATGATTCAAAAGAAACTTTCAGCATGAAAGTTGTAGATCTCCATGAGATCTAAAACTTTTATTTACACAACTTCTCCTAGAAATTCTTGTATCTCAAGTTATTAATCCATGAAGTCATGGTCATGAAACTAAACACTTAGTGAAAATTTTGCCCTAGTTTAGGCAGAATTTTGACCTAACTTCATGGCTATTTTTCATATAGTTCCAAGGGGAATTCTCAAAAGTGATTCAAAGAGGGGTTATAGAGCACATTACAAGCTTTCCAAAATGTCCATGAACTCCTTGAGATCATTTTTTAGCAAGGATAATCGAAGAGAGGAAGTTAGGGTTTCAAACTGAATTTATAGGTAATTTTGTGATGAACAAGAATTCAAATCTCAAGCCTATGCTGCACAATCTTGCTTTACATGCCTCTAAACCTCAAGATCTCTCCCTAATCAGAAGATTATACTTGTTTTTGAGCTATTACCCATTTAATTCAAGCTTTATCCAAGTAATTTTCCATTTATGGAACAAAGTTACCATTGCTATTTTGATAAAGCATTGCTTTTGCAAATGTCAACTCTCCTTGAGCTCATAACTTGTAGTCTCTATACACACTCAAGATAAGTAATCATAAGAAAACATGTTTAAAGTTCCTAACCACTCTACATGCTTGTACTTTCTACCTTGAAACTATATTTCTCACTTTTCTTCAAAATCAAGCAACTTAGCCATAACCCTATAACTCAGAAATCCTATGTGCAAAACATCTCTAACCTTTTTCTTATAGATACACAAGTCATTTGCAAGAAAACACACGCATGCACAAGCCCTAAAACACACAAGAACTCAAAAATGAATCAAAAATCACCATTGTTGCACATTCTGACCAAAAACTTGAAACTCACATCTCCCTCGTGCGTTTTCAAGCCTTTTGGTTCCTAAAGCTTCTAAACATCAAATACAACTCATCCCTGTCCCTGTTACACAATTGTAACTCCATTTCCATATTCCTCCAAATCCAAAAACAGAGCATTGCACATTGATTACTCCAAGCCATTTCAGCCACTCTCAACTCAAGCTAACCATTGCATTAGCTTCCTAGGAACTTGAGGAAGCTAACCTGATCATTACAGCACCTTGAATCAATCTTATTTGCATTTCACGATTTCTAGTTTTGAGGTAATTTTCTTGAACTTCTATCTCATTACTTAGGCATTGTTAGGCTTGCATTTGTGAAGATAAAATGTAGCCATCATTGCCCTGAAGCTGTACATGTCCATAGATTTTATTTATATTGATTGAGCTAGGAGAATTTTAGGATTGAACCTTTGAAAATAATTAGGTCCGAATTTGGTACTTTCAAAAATTCACATTCATCTTTGATTTATAGTTTATGATTTTTATATGATTGGATTCGTATGAAAAAATGGAGCAACTTTCATGTTTGCATTTTCCATTTTCGTTGAGAAATGAATGAGATATAGGTGGTCTGGCTGGAGGTTCAAGATGAAGTGTATTCATGGCTCATTTTGTATTATATATTTATCTTTCAGTTAAGTTAAAGGATGTATAGCCACCCCAGTGGTAAAGAAGCATGCTGGTAACCAAGAGGGCGGGTTTCAACACCCAACACGCTTCCTTTTACTTTTTTTCACATTTCTTTACATTATTTTATTCTTGCAGCGCTTGGGCCTCCAAATGATTGGGCTTGACTTTTTTTTCTTAACGTCATCTCCCAAATTCAACTTTAACCACCCAGACTTTTCTTTACATTTTATTTTAATTTTATTTTTATTATTATTATTATTATTATTATTATTATTATTTTTATAAATAAAAGTCCAAAAATATTTATATTTTTATTATTTATATTTGTTTAGTTTATTTTTTCTTCATAAAACTAAAAGAACAAAAACATTTTCTTTAATAAATTAATTTCCTTTTTTTTTAAATACTTAGATAATAAATATTAATTATTATTATATTATTTTCTTGTAAAATGAAAATCAATTTAGAACTTAGGACTTTTATTTTATTTACCAGTTTAATTAAATTCACAAAAACCCTAAAAACTTGTTTTTCTTTAATAAATTAATTTCTTTTATTTAACTTAATCTTAATTTTCTTTTTTTTAGTTAATTAATTTATATTAGTTAATTAGGTCAAAAAACCTTATTTCATGAAAACCAAACAAAATCACATTTCTTTTTACATTTACATTCTTGCATTTTTTACTTATTCATTTTGTACATTTATTCAAATTCAATATGGTTGTAATAGATAATTAGGGTTTTAAATTCTTTCAATTCCCCATTTGTAAATTTGTACACCCCCTTCCCTAAATGATGTAATAGAATAGTAATTTTAATTTCCGCAATTTATTGCTTTATATACAAATGCTAGTAATTAGGGTTTTGTATGGAAAGAATAAAACCAACAAGTAGCAAACCCTAATCAAGATAAATCAAGCATGAAAACCAATACACTTGCATACATACACCCCTAGGGTAAACCCACTTTGTTGCCTTACAAAAATGGTAATATTATGCATGTGAGGTATCTTAGCAAAAACAAACAAAATACAAGATCATAGTCCCTCGATGACGCTATCAAAGTTGCCTTTCAAAGATGATCTTAGTCCCTTAAATAAAATGCTAAGATATCTTGAAATATTTCTAATCATGGCTATACGATGACCCTTGTCCGTCCCTTTTACATCCAAAGATAGGGTTACTTACCAAATCAATGGTAAGATAACCATATCAAAGGAAAGAGGAAATGAACATGAAAGACTGTTGAGTAGGTAGAATGTTCCTAGTTACTTGGTCAATTTCAAAACAAAAACATCCTTGCTATCTTCAAAAAAAACACCAACACTTTCAAAACATATTACAAACTTGAAAACATTTTCAAAAAGATAAACACTTTGTATACATTCTTACGAACGAGAATCATTACAAAGTTTTCCTAAACGATGACGCCTTTTCAAAATACTTTCAAAAAACAACACAAAGCACATTTTCAAACAAAAGCAAGTGATCTAGAAAGTAACTAAGATCCCATGGAAAACCATGGATGAAAAGGGTGCTAATACCTTCCCTTTTCGTAATCTTCCCCCCGAACTCAAGAAAACATCTCAAAGGTCTTTCCTGTTCTTTTCAGCCTTTCCTTTTGGATAAAAGAAAAGTCGATGGTGACTCTTGCTAACTGAAATATTTGAAATCAAACACAAAACAACCAAGTCAGTTCTCCCACCGTGTTACAGTAATGTTAGCAGTTTCATCTTCATCAATCCACGAATCTTGTTTGATACCATGGTAGTACACTTCCGCCCCATAATTCCAAGGCACGGCCTTATTAGAAGAGTAGGGGACTGGCCCAGTGTGGTGATAGTTAGTGGAGCTATTCTTGGTTCAATAGGAATCCTAATAGTACCTTTTGAGGTGATCCTAATAGGTTTTTTTGAGATAGTAATGATGGACACATCTTCAAATTATTGAGATACATTTTGGGTTAAACTTTTCACAAATGGAATTCTTTCAAATAGAATCTCATGGCTATCCATCAGGTGTTGGACACCTTTCTTCAACCATTCACAACCATTAATTTGTACAACACAACAACAACATTTTTCAAGGAATCCAGGGAATACCCCGACTTTCAACAAATTCTCTTTAACAGTCTTCAAAGAAGTGGTCAAGTCATTGACGGATGAAACAAAGGAGGCATCTTCAATAGCATTCACACCCTTACCGTGATTTGGCATTGGTGAGGTGATCACATTGGGGTCGATGGAGGGTCAAATTTAATTATCTTATTATGAATTAGGTCTTGGATTTTATTCTTTAGAGACCAACAATCATTGGTATCGTGCCCGAGGTTATTCGAATGATAAGCACATATGGCGTTAGGGTTGTATTTTGGAGAAGCCGTGTTAGGGTTGGAATGGGGATCTCGTAAGGTCACCAAATAAGCTTTCAATAGGTGTTGCAGATAGTTGCATGTTGATTTTAGTAAATTTTCTTCTTTGGACATCAGGTCTTTGTTGATTATTTTGTTGACGCGGTCGTTGAGTTGGAGTTGGATTGGAAATCAAGACAGCCCCCACTGAATAATGACGATCATTCTTAGCACGTCTTTTTGACCCAAACACAACATTAGTCTCTTTTTTACCAGTAAATGGTTTTTTCACAGCATTTGAGGTGGAGGTCATATGTATCTTCTCACTTTTAATCCCGCTTTCAACCCTCTCACCAGTCAAGACAATTAAGTGAATCCGAATGACGAACTTCCAATTAGCAAGTTGAAAAATGGTCTAGTCATTGTTACCATAAACATATCTACCAACTCTCTATCAGTTAAAGGTGGCTGCACCCTGCCAGAAAAGTCTCTCCATTTTTGAGCGTATTCTTTGAAGCCCTCATTTAATCCCATGGTCATTCCTTGCAATTGTACCCTAATTGGCGCAAGATCAACGTTATATTGATATTTGCAGTAAAAGGAAATGGCCAAATCCTCCCAAGTATGGATGTTAGTCCCTTCCAATTGGTAAAACCACTCCAAGTAAGTCCAAGATAGACTTTATTGAAAAAAGTGCACCCACAGTTTCTTATCAGTGGTATGCGGCTGAATTTTGCGGATGTAAGATCTTAAATGAAGATTCGGGCATGAGACACAATCGTACTTGGATAAAACAGGGATCTTGAATTTATGGGGAATGACTACCCCAGGGACCAAACCCAAATCCCCGAAGTCCAAGCCAGGCACAACTTAGATTTCTACAGCCTTCAATATGTCTTCTAGTTGCTTATACTTGTCATCGGTCGTTGGATATTGCTCGTGAAAATAATCCTCGTCTTCAGAGATTTGATTGTTTCCACCCCTAGCACGGGTGCTCCTAGCATCTTCATCTTGATTCTCATCCTCCTTGAAGGAGTCTTCTTCAACTTGGACTTGTATGGCGGGCCCTTTAAACCTCTTCCCCATGTTGATTACAACTTTCTTCTTGATTTTCTTCTTTGTGACAAGAAGGGACATCATTTATTGCTGCCCCTTTGCTAAGTTGGGCGGAGTTTCTTGAAACTGAGAGTTTTGAGTCTGCAAGTCCTTCACAGTTTCCTCGAGATCCATCTTATACTGAAATAAATAGTAAAAACATTAGGAAACCTATGTCGGAAAACCTGCTTATGATATGATGCATGTTATGCAAATGCAATGTTTTCAAGAATTCTATGGAATTTAAACTTGCTAGACAAAGAGAAGACAACAAACATTAATTGCATTAATAAGTTCATGAATCACAAATGTCTCTTGGGCTTACAAAGGTTACAAAAATAAACTCTTAAAACAAAAAAGGAAGGCTCAAGTTTCCCATGGGCGCATCCTCTTTGGTGCAATATAGGCATTCAGGCTTTTCTCTTCATGAAGTTGCCTCGTGAGCTCCAAAACCTTCTTCTCGCTTGCGTAGAACTGTGCTTCAAAGGTATCTCGTTCCCCTTTGAGTTGAATCCACGATCTTTTCAATTCCTCGAAGTCAGTAGGCATGTCCTGATGAAGAAGAGTGTAAGGGGTGTCTCCCTGAGCAATGGGCTCCATAATCACATGTAGGATGGCTGGGTAAGGCATCATGAGACTTTGAGCATGAGTTCATACCCACTTGAGGTAAGCCTCAAGAGGGATGGAATTTTTATGCCCCAAAGTCTTTCTATCCATTTGTTTACCATTCTCCAAGCTCGTATGAACTTTTGACGATAGCCTTGGATGTCGCCTTCGTAGTCGAATACCAAACCTTGGATGAGTGCATCATGGGGACCATCTCTTCACGTGTACCCAAACTGTTGTTATGCAAGAGAAGGGTTATAAGTAATACCTCCCCTAATTCCCAAGAGTGGAACATTAGGGAACTTCCCACAACAGTTAATGACAGTAATATCCTCCAAAGATCAGGAACACCAATGAATATCCGAGTGTGAGAGCGACATCATCTTTTGAGACCATGTCAATCCTTATTCATTCTTCAATATTGATCAAGGTAGGTGCGAAATAAACCACCTAGAAAATAATGGAATTCAACATAAAAGAGTCCCTATCTTCTTCATGGTGCGAGTGTGAAAATAATGTAGGATGTCTCCAAGTATCGTAGGCACGGGATTACGAGAGAGAAAAACCTTGACGGCATTCTCATCTATCAGTTGGTCCAGATTAGGGAATAAAACCAAACCATAGATTAGAAGGTCCAAGAAATCTTTAAAAGATTTAAAATCCATATCTTCCCACAACAATCGAGCCTTCTCCAATAGAAACTTGGCTAGGAAACCCTTAACTCCACTCATTGTTTCCCAATTTGCCACAATGTCAAATCTATTCAAATGAAAAGCTTTGGTAATAACTTCAAGATTTGGAGTTTCCTCTAAACAGGTGAATGGTATTTAATAAACCACAGACACTCCTAGAATTTTAGAAAATTCTTCCAATGTAGGCACTAATTGGTAGTCGGGAAAGGTAAATCAATGATGTATAGGATCAAAGAATGAAAAAGCACACACGTCATTTATTCTTGAAAGCTTGAGGTAGCCAAGTTGAGAAGTCGACCATATTTCTTGGTGAAGGGAGAATCTCAAAGCACCCTCGATGCTATCTCATGAATTTGAGGAGGCACTTTCACGAAGCTAGCTCAGATGGTGTTTCTACGAGTGGAAGCCATATCCTACAAAACAGAACAAAGATAAATTCCTAAATCCTTGAAATGGTTAGTGAGAATGCTTATGATGTTATGATGTGTATGATGTCATGATCAATAATCACAAACAAAGCACACAAGGATCTTAGGTTTAGGCTTGCATGGGTTTCATAGGTAAGTACCCTCTTGAAGTTTAGTTGGTTTAACCTATCCTAGAAAGTAAACGGTTTCTAGGGAATCTCAATATCATTGATCTTTTTTCATCGTGCATTATTTTAGCACAATCAATCTTTTCTTGGGGCCAAAATATCCCAAAAGTTTTATTTCAATGAGCGTAGTATCGAGTATCAACCAATCTTCAGCTTTGCACCAAAATCGGCTATCTCACTACTTCCTAATGGCCAAGTTTTTCAACTAGAGGTTCTACAGTCAGTTAGTGCTTCATGACACCACACAACGGCCCTGTATTCTCCTCGATTCAACACAAGGGATATCGGTACCAACAAATGTGTCACACTAACGTACCTATTGTCTTAACCATATCGGTCTACATCGTACATTCTCCATAATCCTTTTCTACTTACCTAATAATGTTCCCAGATCCGGGTAGAGGATCTATACAAGAAAACCAAAACATAGGCCGGTAATGTAAGGAAAGCAAGTCAAACAAGGAAAGCATTTAAAGGTGGCCTAATATCTAAGGTAACCCTATTTTTAAGTTTATCTCCCTAGCAGAGTCACCAGTTCTGTAATACGGTGGGAGAACTGACTTGGGTGTTTTGCGTTTTATCACAGTTGTTGCGGACAGCAAGAGTCTCCATCGAATTTTCTTTTATCCAATGAAGGAAAGGGTGAAAAGAACAGGAAATACATTTTGATATATTTCTTGAGTTCGAGGGGTAGGTTATGAAAAGGGAAGGTGTTAGCACCCTTTTCATCCGTAGTTATCTACGGGCTCTTAGTTGCTAGCTCACATTGAAATGCTTTGTTTGAAATATGTTTGTGATGGTTTGAAAGTATTTTTGAAAAGTGCCTTTGTTTAGGCAAACTTTGTAATGATTCTCGTCTCTATAAGAATGTATACAAAGTGTTAAAATTTTAAAATATTTCATGAAAGTGTTGGTGTGTTTGAAAGATATTTTGAAAGTGTAAGTGTGAAGATGGTTTTATTTGTAAGCAAGAAAACTATGAACGTTCTACCTACTCAAAAAGTCTTTGTTCTTTTCCTCCTCCTTTAGATAGTGTTATCTTACCATTAGTTGGTGAGCAACCATACCATTGGATGTGAAGGGACAGGCGTGGGTCATCATACAGTCATCGAAGGCAACATTATAGGATACCTTTACAATTTTCTGTAAGGGTCTAAGATCGTTTATCAAAGGCAACATTGAAGGGTCATCGAGGGACTACAATCTTGTATTTGAGAGTCATTGATGTAGGATCAAACGCTTACCATTGCGCTAAAAGCAATTTCTTGTAGCCAAGGTGCAACTATATTTCCATATAGTAAGAGTATTTTCAGGGGCTGCACCTAGTTTACTAAGCGCCCATGGGTGGGATGTTAAACCCTTCGAATTCCTAAGGTTGAAGCTGGGTATTTTAATCTAACAATCTTCCCCCCAGTGTCAGCCGGGGGGATTTGAACTCATGACCATGCTCTGATACCACTTGTAGGATCAAGCGTTACCACTGCACTAAACTAAATTTCTTGTAGCCAAGGTTCAAATTTATTTCCATATAGTACGAGCATTATCAGGGACTGCACCTAGTTTACTAAGCGCCCATGGGTGGGATGTTAAGCCCTCCGAATCCCTAAGGTTGACGTTGGATATTTTAATCCAACAATTGCTAAAATATCCCACATTCGAGGGAGATGAATGTGTACATCCGAGGAAACAAGTGGGGAATACCCTAGAGGTGCATGTGTGAATTGTGTTTTTATTACATGTATTTTTGTCTTTGAAATTAGGGTTTTCTAATATTGATTTTATCTTTCCATACAAACCCTAATTACTAGCATTAATATTGAAAGCGGTAAATTGCAGAAATTAAATGTCATATGCTATTACAATGCTTTTACCGGATGTGGGTACAAGTTTATGAATGTGGGAATGAAAATAATAAACCCTAAATTACTATTACAAATTGATGAATAATTGCATAAATGTAACATAATGTAAAAAATTTAAATAATGTACAAAGATGGGAAAGAGGTAATATGATAAACCCTAAAAAATATTTTAAGTATTTTGAAAGAGAAATATTTTTGTTTGAGAAAAGAAGTTTGAATTTTGAAATGAAAAGTAATTAGAGATTAAACCTAATTCTATTTTAATTTACAAAAATGAAAGTAAAATAAAGGTAAGATAATTTAATTTACTTATGAAAATAAATTAAATCATAAAAATTCTAAATGTTTTTTAGAAAATAATATTTTTGGATTTTTGTTTTAGGAAAATATTTTTAATGTGTAAAAACAAATCGTCAAAACCCTAGTTTCTAATTAATTTACAAATTAATTAATAAAAATAAAATAAAGGGTGATTAAAATAAATTAATTTTATGTCAAAAATTAATTTAATTAAATAAAAACCTCAGTCTATATTTTTTGATTTTATGATATTAGATAAAAATGTTTAAACAAAAATAATTAAATAAAATAAGAAAAAGAAAATGTTTTTGGCCTAAGTGTGAAAGTGAAAAGAGGGGTAAGAATTTATCAAAAATCCAGGCCCATTACAGTGAGCTTAGCGCCTGTTTTTGTATCCTGTGGGGGAGGCCCTTTGAGGTTCACCATGAGGAAGCATTGTAGCATGTTGAATTTGGCTGGATAGAGATCTGATGGTTGGAAGATCAGGATGCATCATAGGCGTTGGAACTTGGCTTGCACAGGATCTGTAAAAATAAAACATGAAAAAACAAAAGGGTACCACTAGGGCTCGAACTCAGGTCCCTATAGTCACAGGCACACGCTTCTTACCACTGGGGTGGCTATACATCTGGTGTTATAAACAAAACCAAACATATATATTATAAAACAAGTCATGAATATGACTTCATCTTATTCCTCGCGCTAGAAGTTACAACACCATTTTTGAAAATGCTATCTTCTTCATTTCTCAACCATTTTCAAAAATGTAAATAAGAAAGTTGTGTATTTTTTTACCACGAATCCAACCATACCATTAACTTAAGCTAGCAATCAAAGATTAGAGTGAATTTTTGTTGGTACCAAACTGAACCCTAAAATTTCATCTCCAAAATACTCAAAATACAGTCAATATAAATGAAAACTATGGACATAGTTAGCTTTAGAGCAATGATATCTACATTTTTACTTCAAAAAATAAATGTAAATGATGCTTGTATCAAGATATCCAGTTCTGAAAAATTACCTCCAAAGTGAGAATCGTGTATGGAGTTTGAGCAACCTTTGAGGTGTCTTAATGATCTATTTAGCTTGCCTGTACTTTCCTGAGTATGTTGCAACCCTTACTTTGCTTTGAAAGTCCCTGAATCTTTCTACTCATGTCAAACTGCAAGCTTGAATATTGGAAATGATGGATGATGAAGATGGAGTTACATTCCACAAACAAGTGTTGGGATCACTCTTATATGATGTGTAAAAGGTGTATGAATGATTAGATTTGAAAACGCACGAGTGGTTTTTGATTTTTGTGTTTGAAGCTCAAAAACTATGTTTTCTGGCTGTTTTTGTGTTGCAGGATGTTTGGGAGTGCTTGAGAGGGTTTGAGCTCGTGCCCTTTCTTCCAAATAGTCTCTATAGTTATATCAAAATGGTTAGAGGGCTTGAAGTACACAAATGTATGAGATATAGGGTTATGGCTAGGTTGCTTTGTTTTGAAGTAAAGTGGAAAACAAAATCTCAATGTGTGGCACAAGCTATGTAGAGTGGTTGAATCACTTTAAACATGTCTATTCTGAGTTTCTAGGTTGAGTGTGTGCAGAAGGAGCCATTGAGAGGCTCAAGAAGGGTTAACATTTGCAAAAGCATGCTTTTCCAAAATAGAAGTCTTGCCTTTCTTCCTAAAATGGTAAGTCAACTTAGACAAAGCTTGGATTTAATGGACAATAGCCATAAAGTTTGTGTAATATTCTGATTATGGAGAGACTTACAAGCTTAGAGGCTTGCAAAGAAATATTGAAAGGCATGGCTATGATATTTGAATTCTTGTTCATCACAAAAATGACTTATGATTCAAGTTTATGAGGCCATCTTAATCTCTTCAAAACTTCCAGCTCAAGCATGATCTATTCAAGTTCTTGAACATTTTTTGGAAGCTTGAAACATTGTATACAACCCCTATTTTAATCAATTTTTCTAAATCAAATTGGAAGATGGGAAGTTAGGTCAAAAATCTTCCTAAACTAGGTCAAATTTTCACTAAGTGTTTTTTAGAAAAAGTGCAAGACTTCATGAATTTATAACTCAAACTACAAGAACTTATAGGACTTGATCAGTAAAGAAAAGTTTTAGATATTATTAAGGTCTACAACTTTCATGTTGAATGTTTTCTTTGAATCATCTTGCATTTTGGTGAAAATTGGCTTGAAGTAATGAAATTGTCATGTATAAAACACTTAGAAAAAATTTTAAGTCTTGAAATTTTTTACTTTTCACATTGAATTTTGACTTTCTTGATTTCTTGATGATCAAGCTTCATATTTTTGAATGTCTTGATGAATTGTGATCTTTGAGATCAAATCTTGATCAAAAAGTCAAAGTTTGACTTTTTGTGTATCAGTTGACTTTTCATCAGTTGATCAAATTTCAATTATCAATCCATTGATCTTGAGGAATGTTTTGAATTATGAAATCATGTCAAAATGTTGTATTTTAATCCTTGAGATTATGCTTCAAGACATTAGGTCATGTATTAGGTCAAAAGTCATTGATCAGTCAATTACAATCAAAACCCTAATTTTGACCATTTTGCCCCTTTGGTAAATTGAGTGCTTTTCTTGAGGGATTGTTATAAATACTTGATCAAATGATGAATAGTACTTTAAAATGTTGATGTTGGCTAAAAATAATGAAGTTCAACTGTAGGTTGACTATAGTTGACTTTTTACCCAATAGAGTTTATTTTTAGTCATATGGTCAATTGACTGAGCAAATTTATGATTCAAGACTTGAAACTTGACATGAGCATTATTGAAGGTCTATAGTGATCCATGAAGGTCATTTGAGGAATTATAAGTCCAATCATCCTTGTGAAAATCAAAACCCTAATTTTTAGGCATCAATGTTTAGGAGATGGTTTGACCTAGTCAACACTTGTGCAAGCTTGAGTTATTGGAGATCTTGTGTGAAATGCCTTGAGAAAAGAGAGGGAAAATTTTGGGTTACAACAATATCCCTAAATTTTTCCCGAACCTTTTTGGTTCGCCGGGATGCTCTTATTTTTTCCTAAGCATGTCAACCTAGCGGGTCGTTCTTATGCGTAGTATTTTTTTGACTGTGTCTGCGTTCACAAGGTGCGGGAAATATTCACCGCCATAGAGGTTAGAATCATAGCACAGCCAGAGAATACTTTCTTAAAAACAAATTGTCCTTCATAGGTGGGATTCCATTTGCACCTGGGATCACCTTGTGGTAGAATGATGCGCTTCATTACCAAGTCTCCAGTGTGATATACTCGAGGCTTGATCTTCTTGTTAAATGCCTTGATCATACGCTTTTGATACATTTGACCATGACAGACAACAACCAACCTCTTTCCATCAATTAAGTTTAACTGATCCAACCTAGTCTGAATCCATTCGTCCTTACCTAACTCTGCTTCTTTCATAATCCTTAAGGAGGGAATCTGAACTTCGACAGGCAGGACAACTTCCATACCACAGACTAAAGAGAATGGGGTTGCCTTAGTTGATGTTCATGCCGAGGTACGGTAGCCATGAAGAGCAAATGGTAACATCTCATGCCAGTCTTTATAGGTCACCACTATCTTTTTCATAATCTTCTTTATGTTTTTGTTGACAGCTTCTACAACACCATTCGTCTTAGGTCTGTATGGAGAAGAGTTGTGATGCTTAATCTTGAACTACGTGCATAGTTCAGTGATCATGGAATTATTGAGATTGTTACCATTGTTAGTGATAATCCTCTCAGGGATGTCGTATCGACAAATGAGGTTATGCTTGATAAACCGGGCTACAACATTCTTGGTGACTGAGGCAAATGAAGATGCTTCAACACACTTTGTAAAGTAGTCGATGGCGAAGAGGATGAAACGATGTCCATTAGATGCAGTGAGCTTGATTTCCCTGATTATGTCAATTCCCCATATTGCAAATGGCCACGGAGCAGCCGTTACATTTAAATGTATTGGAGGCACATGAACCTTGTCAGCAAAAATCTGGCACTTATGGCAAGTCCTTGAATGGTGGTGACAATCAGTTTCCATTGCTGACCAGTAGTAACTAGCCCTCCGAATTTTCTTGGACATAATGTGTCCACTAGAGTGAGTTCCAAAGATACCGTCATGCATGTCCTCCATGATCTTCTCTACTTCCTTCTTATCCATATAATGGAGAAGAGTTGAATCATGGTTGTGTTTGTACAAAATCCCATTACTCAGGAAGAACTTGGAAGATAACCTCCGCATGAACTTCTTGTCATTGATTGAAGCTCCCTCAGGATATTCTTGTGCTTTAAGGTGCCTTTTCACCTCATAGAACCAAGTCTTTTCCTTATTAGTGTCAATCTCATAACAGTGCGCCTATTCGTTGAATCTTTCGATAGTAATTCCGGGAGCTTCATTGTCCCAATTGACCTTGAACATAAATGACATAGTTGCTAAGGCATCTGCCAACTGATTTTCTTCCCTCGGGATATGTTAAAAGGTTACCTCTTTGAAGTAAGGGATCAAGGTGAGCACAAATTATTTATAAGGAATCAGGTTTGAATATTTGGTATCATAATCTCCTTTAACTTGACTGATTACTAAAGCTGAGTCTCCGTACACGCTCAAGAATTTGATTCTTAGGTCAACAACATCCTTAAGACCTAAGATACACACCTCATACTCTACCATGTTATTTGTACAATCAAAGAAAAGTCTGGCAGTGAAAGGTGTATGGCAATCTTTGGGAGAAATGATCACAACACCGATTAAAGCAGCTTTTCAAGAATGGCAATGGTGCCTTTGTGCCATAAATGGAAATGCAACTTGGATAATGGCTCAAATGCTTGGACAATGGATCAATATGTTGTGTAATTAATTAATTATGGAGTGAAACACAAGTTATAAGCCTACAAAGTGATATTTTGCAGCATAGGTTAGGGTTTTGGCCAAGTGTTCATCACAAAAATGACTTGTAATTCAAGAATGGATGCCTAACTTCTTGTTTTCGATTCTCTTTTCTCAAGCATGATATCTTCAAGTTCTTGGACATTTTGGAAAGCTTGAAAAATTGTATACAAACTTCACATTTTCCATTTTGGCTAAATCAACTTGTAACTATATGAAAAATTGCCAAGAAGTTAGGTCAACAATCTGCCTAAACTTGTCAAAATTTTCACTGAGTGTTTTTAAAATGAGATCATGATTTATGAATTTATAACTCAAAATCCAAGAACTTCTAGGACTTTATCAGCAAATAAAAGTTGTAGATATTATCAAGATCTACAACTTTCATGTTGAAATTTTTCTTTGAAACATCTTGTATCTTGGTGAAAAAATGTCATGAAGTAGTGAAATTATCATGTTTTAAAACACTTCGGATTTTTTCTAAGTCTTAAAAAGTTTGACTTTATGATGAATTTTTTGACTTTCTTGTTTCTTGATGATAAAGCTTCGTATTTTTGAATGTTTGATGAATCTTGACTTTTGAAACTCAATTTTAACTAAAAGTCAAAGTTTGACTTTTGGTGTATCAGTTGACTTTTTTCACCAGTTAACCAAATTTCAAATATCAAACCATTGATCCTAAAAGATGATTTGAGCCATGAAATTAGGTCAACATGTTGTATTGGAATCCTTGATATTGTTCTTCAAACCATTATATCAGGTATTAGGTCAAAAGTTACTGATCAGTTAATTACAGTCAAAACCCTAATTTTGACCATTTTCCCCTTTGATGATTTAGACATATTTCTTGAGGAATTGTGATCCAAATTTGATCAATTAATGAATATGACTTCAAAATGTTAAAATTGGCCAAAAATATTGAGGTTTGACTGTGGGTTGATCACAATTGACTCTTTACCCAATACATCTGATTTTCAGTCATCTGATCAATTGACTGAACAAATTTGTGATTCAAGACTTGAAACTTGGCATGAGTATTCTTGGAGGTCTATAATGAACCATGAAATCCATTTGAAGCCTTAGAATTCCAATTTTCTTTGTGAAAATCAAAACCCTGATTTGTGGCCTCAATGCTAGGAGGTGATTTAGCCCAGTCAAAACATATGCAAGCTTGAGCCATTGAAGAACTTTGTGAGAAATGTCTTGAGAAAAAGGGAGGGTAAATTTTGGGGTACAACAAACTATTAAGAGATTTTCCACACATTGGCCTAGAACAGTGGTTGATTATTCATATTGTTGTACCCCAAAATTTCCCCTCCTATTATCCAAGACATTCTCCTATGGTTCTCAATTGCTCAAGGTTGCTCAAGAATTGATCAGAAAAATTCTCCTCCTAAACAATGGACCTACAAATAGGGTTTTTCTTTTCTCAAGGAAAGTTGAGCTTATGATGCCTCAAGTGGATTTCATGGTTCCTCATATGTCTCAAGGAATGCTCATGCCAAGTTTCAAGTCTTGCATCACAAGTTTGCTCAATCAATTGCTCAGATGACTGAAAATTAACTATATTGGACAAAAAGTCAATTATGGTCAACATACAGTCAAACCTCAAGATTTTTGGTCAACATAAATGTTTCTAAGTCATATTCATCATTTGATCAAGGTTAGATCACGATTCATCAAGAAAACTCAAGATTCATCAAAAGTCAAAAGTTGCCAAATTAAGGCTTTCTTAAGGAGAAGTCAATTGAACTTTGACCAAGTATAACTTTCACATGCTTCATTAGATTTTTCTCAACAAAAGCTCATTGTGAAGTAAATTCAATTCTCTACAAATTTGTCTCTCTAAGCTTAAGTCTTAAAAATGCTTCATTTGAGAGATATGGTTCAATAAATTATAGGTCATTTCAAAAGTCAACAAAAAGACACTTTTTATCAAGGCAACTTACATCAAGATAAATTATTTAAATGCAAACATGACCAACATAGAGATTGTAGAGGACATCTTGAGCTTTCCAAAAAGTCAAATATTACCTTAATATGATAAAAAATTGAGTGATTTATGATTGGTGCAAGTTGGGAAAATTTTGAGCAAATGCATGAAACCAAAAGTGATCAAACTTAGAATTTTGGGCTATTGGGCTTGTGTTTCAAGGTCCATACGTGATATAGGTCATAATATGAACCTCTGAACTTATAATAGACCCTTGGGTTTTTAATTTACCTATTTTTTATTTTTATTTATTTAAAAGTCAAAATAAATGAAATAAAACAAAAGCTTTCTTACAAAGGTCCAAGCCCAACATGTTTGACTTAATTTCAAGCATTATATATCTTCTTCATTCAGAAAAGAGCAGCCACACACTAAACCCTTGCAACAAGAACCAATTCCAGAACTTCCAAAATTCTCAAAAATTAGGGCAAGTTGTAAACCCTATTTGCAGCCACTTTCACAACAAACCGATCGTTCCATTCACTTCCAGAAGCTCTATATGGTAAGGTTGGATCATTCATGATGATTAAAAGAGCATAAAACCAACATACTTGCATTACCGTTTCTTTATTTTTTTTCAAATTTGAATTTTTGTTTTCTTTACATTTTAATGTATACTAATCTCAAAAACATGTTTTTGATACATAACCACGCATGGTAGACCTATTGCATGACCCCCATGATGATCAAACCATGCTTGGCCATTTTTATGCAATTTTAGGTCGTTTGCTTTGTATCTCCCTCTACAAAGATATTTAGCCAAAAATAATGGTTCCATTGAAATTGCAATTCCCAAATTAGCAGGGTAGGGTACCACTGAACCTCTAATGTTTGCTATTTTGCACGGACAAGGAACGAGCTCGTCGGAGAAGACGACCGAAGCTAGGTCTCTAGCGCCTCTCTGGCCCAATAATTATGTTTGTTATATATTTATTTGATTTCAATAATATATCGGATGAAACAGCCACCCCAGCGGCAAGCGTGCATGAGATAACGTCTTACTATGCCAGAGCGTGGGTTCGATCCCTGCCTTTTGGTGTTTTGGGGATTTTTTCACATTTTTCATATTTTTGCAGGTTTTGCTATGTATTGCATTACGCATATTCCCCTAATGCAAGCGTATGCTTGGTGCAGTGGCAAGCCTTACTAGGCAAGAGGCTAAGGGCGTGGATTCAACACCCACCCCTGGCAATTTTTAGTTTATTTTGTTTCTAACTTGTTTTTCCTTAATTTCTTTCCAACCCTAAATTCACTTAACCACAAACCCTTTTTACAAACCCTAATTAGGTTTTAGTTTTTTTTAATTAACCTTTTTATTAAATAAAATTAATTAATTTTTAGGTTTTTATCATTAACCTTTTTTTTATTAATTTAATTAATCAACTTTTTTATTAATTAAAATTAATTAGTTTTTTAGGTTTATTTTAATGATCATTAAAAAACATTTTCCATAAAAAATCATCAAAAACATTTCTTTTTTCCTCTATTTTCATTTTATTTTATTTTCATAGATAAAGTGTTCGGGGTTCGTAATTTGTAATAGCTTAGATTTCTCGCTTTCCTTTTTCATTATCATGTAGTTGTTTTCGGGGTTGTAATAGATTAAGGTTTTACTTTCCTCTTTCTATTATGTAACTTCCCCAAACCATGTAACAGGTTTAGGTTTATCTTTTCTTATTTTACTTTGCACACCTTTAATGTCTTTTTTATATTCTATATTACTGCTTAGTAGTTAGGGTTGTATGAAAAGACTAAAACAAATTGATAGAAAACCCTAACTGCAAAGATAAAATAACTGAATTGAATACATTTTCACACTCGTACCTCTAGGGTAACCTCCCTTGTTGCCTTCGGACTAAAAATAGACATGTCCCTCGAAAGTTGGGAAGCTTTAGAAAAGTCCCTCAAATCAAAGACCTTAGTCCCTCGATGTCCCTTCGATGTTTCCTTTCAATAAATGATCTAGTCCCTTGTTAAAATTGCTAAAGCGTTCTTACCAGTTTCTTTCAATGACTGTATGATGACCCTACGCATGTCCCTTCACATTCAACGATAAGGCTTCATACTAACTAATGGTATGGATAGCATTATCTTAAGGAGGAGGAAAAGTACAAGAAAATCCTTGAGCGGGTATAACTTTTAATCACTTTCTCACAAAAAACAAAACGTTTTATACAAACACCTTCAAAATATTTTCAAAACACTTTGTACGCATTCTTGAGGAATGATACAAGAATTGTTATAAAGTTCAAATTTCAAAATATTTTCAAACACACAAAGCAAAATTTCGAAGTGAGCTAGCAATCAAGAGCCTATAGATAACTACAGATGAAAAGGGTGCTAACACCTTCCCTTTTCATAACCTACTCCCCGAACTCAAAATCTTCAAGATCGTTCCTATTCTTTTCACCCTTTCCTTCTTGAATAAAAGAAAATTTTGTGGTGACTCTTGATATCCGCAACATTTGCAATAAAACGCAAAACAAGTCAGTTCTCCCACCATATTACACATACCTTCTATAACGGGCTCCATTATAAAACTAAGATGACCATCGACGGTGTCGGCGGTGGCGCATTAATGAACAAACATTACACTGAAGCATGTGCTCTCATCAAAGATATGGCTCAAAACCATTACCAATGGGGAGAAGAGCGAGGATCAACAGAGAAAAAGGAGACTCAAGGAGGAATTCATAAGATAAATTGTATAGAAATGATACAACCCAAAATGGACGCTCTAGCCCTGAAAGTCGAACACATGTCTACAAACCCTTCCACTGCAGTTGCAGTCCACCTAGAGTGTAAAATCTGCAGAACCAAAGGACATCAAGCGGCAGAGTGTAACTTATTAAATGAATCAAACATAGACCAGGTCAACTATGCCCAAGGAAACCCATTTTCAAACACTTACAACCCTAGATGGAGGAATCACCCGAACTTCTCCTATAAAAACAATAACCCTATTCAAAACTCTGCACCTCAAAACAACAAGGTTATCAAGCTCAAAAACCAAACCAACCTATGCAAGTTGCGCCCCAAAAACCAAACCTTGAGGATATCATGGAATGTTTCATTTCGGCCCAAACTCAGCAAAACAAAGAGTTCCTGAACCAGAACATTCATGTACATGAATTGATCACTCAATTAGGGACTAAGGTTGACCAGATAATCACTCACAATAAGATGCTTGAAACCCAGATCTCCCAGGTACCTCAAACACAAGCCCCTAAACTACACCTGAAGGGCAGTTTCATGGGCAACCTCAACCCTGTCCTCGAGGGCAAGCTAACGCCATTACCTTACGAAGTGGGACAACTTACGATGAACCTGTTAACCCAACATCAAATGAATCTGAAGCTTCTAAGAAAAATGACGTGCCCACATACCAACCCGAAGAATCAGTATAACCAGAAAAATAGAAAAACCAAGAAGTGTAAAAGCTAAAGAAAAAACTTATACACCACCCCCATGTAAACCACGGATCCCATATCCGCAAATACTTAAAAAGGCCAAAATTGAAAATAAATATAAAAATTCATAAAGGTAAAAGAGAAACTCCATGTAGAGATTCCTTTCACCAAAGCTATCACCCAAATTCCATATTATGCGAAATTCCTCAAAGACATCCTGACCAATAAATGTAGGCTTGACGATCCCAAACCCTTATAATGCAACACCATTTTCGAAAATAAACTTGCTAAGAAGGAGAGAGACCCTGGAAATTTTTCCATACCTTGTGTTTTAGGGAGCCCTGTTATCGAAAAAGAATTTTTATACTTAGGTGCTAGTGTAAGCCTAATGCCTTTAGCAGTTTGTAAGAGGTTAAACTTAGGAGAATTAGAGCCGACTAAGATGTCTCTTCAATTAGCTGACATATCTGTTAAATATCCAATAGGCATATTAAAAGACATCCCTGTTAGAATCAGACAACTGTACATCCCAACGGATTTTATGGTCATGGAAATTAAAGAAGACGACGATATCCCAATCCTCCTAGGTAGACCATTCTCATCAATAGCCGAAGCCATAATAGATGTTAAGAGAGGAAAATTAAGTTTTGAAGTAGGTGATGAAAAGATAGAATTTATTCTTTCAAAATTCATAATGGCACCAGCCATATGAGACACATGTTATGCTATCGACATCATTGACGAATGAATAAGGGAACTAGACAAAGAAGGACCTATAGAAACAATCAAATTACCTTCGACCCCCATAATGGAGGACAATGGATTTAAAGAAAACAAACCCTACATTGATGAAAACCTCTATGATTGTTTAGCACTTACCCCGGATCATATACCATGCCATAAGAGACCATCTCTAGAACTTAAAGAACTACCCAAGAATCTAAGATATGAGTTTTTAGATGGAGGAATGAACCTCCAGTTGTAGTAAGTGCTACCTTAAACCAAGATGAAACAAATCAAATCTTAGATGTCTTACGAAAACATCCTTCAGCCTTAGGGTATAACATCTCTGATTTAAAAGGGATACGCCCATCTGTATGTATGCATCGGATTTTATTAGAGGAAGATTATAAACCCTCCATAGAGAATCAGAGAAGGATAAACCCTATAATGAGTGATGTTTTTAAGAGAGAAGTGCTTAAGTTACTATAGGCTGGTAAAATTAATAAAGTTTCAGACAGTAAGTGGGTAAGCCATGTGCATGTGGTACCCAAAAAAGGAGGTATCGCAGTCGTGCAAAATGAGAAAGGCGAACATGTAGCTAAGCATGTAGAAGGAGGTTGGCGTATGTCTATAGATTACAGAAAACTAAACAAGGCAACTAGGAAGGATCATTTCCCTCTTCCATTCATAGATCAAATGCTTGAACGCCTTGCTAGACACTTTTATTTTTGTTATCTAGATGGATACTCAGGATTTTTTCCAAATCCCTATTCACCCCTAGGACCAAGAAAAGATAACCTTTGCATACCCTTATGGAACATTTTCCTATAGACGAATGTCATTTGGACTATGTAATGCCCCAGTGTAATACGGTGGCAGAACTGACTGTTATACTGGTTTTGCATTTTGTATTCGCAATTGTGCAGTAAGTAAGAGTCGCCACTTACTTTTCTTTTATCCAACAAAGGAAAGGGTGAAAAGAATATAAAAAGACCTTTTTTTCGAGATTTTCTGAGTAAGGGGGTAGATTATAGAAAAGGAAGGTGTTAGCACCCTTTCCATCGGTGGTTTTCCACGGGCTCTTAGGTACTTGCTCATTTTTGAAAATTGCTTTCGGGTTTGTATGTTTTGAAAAGTTTACTTGCTTTATGATAACTCTTGTACCAGTCCTCAAGAGTGTGATAAAGCATTTTTGAAAGTAGTTTTAAAAGTGTGGTGTGAAACTGGATTAAATTTGAGCAAGTACTTAAGAACCATCTAAATACTCGAAAAAAGGGCGTTCTTTTCCTCCTTTCCTTTAGACAGTTCTATCCTACTATTAATGAGTAGGTAGCCCTATCGTTGGATGTTGAGGGACTATCGTAGGGTCGTCGTTATGGTCATTGAAGGCAACATGTAGGGATACCTTTAGCAATTTGAAGGGACTTGTCATCATATATTCGTAGGCAACATCAAGGGACAAGATAATTTCTCGTAGGAAACTCGAGGGACATTTAGGGACTATGATCTTTATGGTGACTTTAAACTGAGGGTCTTTGCTAAGATATCCCTATGTTCGAGGGACATGACCATTTCTGAAGGCAACCAAAGTGGGAGATACCCTAAGGGTGCAAGTGTGAAATAGTGTGCTTTTTTCAGGTATTTTTATCTTTGATATTAGTGATCTAAGATTAATTGATTAGTTCTTGCCATACATACCTAATTTACTAGCAGTTTATATACACGCATATAATATAGTGCGAAAAGTAAAACCTACGACTATTACAAAGCTTTGGGGCAATTACGATTAGACTTGAATGAAAATGTAAAATGTGGAAATTTAAACCCTAATTAAGCTATTACAAACCGGGCACAGTTACATAATTAACAAAAAATTCTAAAGTAAATAACCACGCGCATGAATTGAAAATACGTCTAAAATCATAAGTGAAAGGATTTTTTTTTGTTATGAAAAGAAGTTGAATAAAAAATCCTAAGTCTATTAAATTTTAGTTTTTTTTAAGAAAATATTAAAATGATTCATTAATTAATTGACAAAATTAATTTAATATAAAAAAAGTTAAGCCTAATGTTTTTGTGGTTTTTTAATGTTAATTAAAGCTTATAAGAAGTAAGGACAAACAACCAAAAGAAAGGACAAAATAGAAAGATAAAATAGTAAATGAAAAGAGTGCATTCTTGGAAGTAAGACCTGGATCGAAGAGGCTTGGGTTGCCTTTCGATCTAGAGGGCTGATCGAAGGTGCCTGAGAGACTGCACGCCTGGGGGCGTTCGATCTGGATGTGTCATCCTTTGGTCTGGGATACTGGATCTATAAGGAAGTTTGTTAGAAAAAAATGTATGACCTGGGTGTCGAACCAATGTCCTTTTCGTTGCAGCACATCTTCCTCACCAACCTGTTCGAAAGATTTCCATTCATTGGTACAAACGAAATAACAATATTACGTCAGAAACAAAAAACACAATATTCACTTAAATATCAAATCTGCTTGCTCAATGGGCCCCTATGGTGTTTAACAATCGAAGATAAACTAAAGCTATAAGAATCGAAGGAAAGCTCAGATCGTGCCCCAATAATGGCACGATCTCAATCCTACATCTTTGCTCACATGTAACACACTCAAACAAACATGAACATTAACAACAATATGTATATATGTTTGACATGAATTTAAATCATATTTAACAAGTTTGAGATCAGAGAAAAATTTTCCAACAGGGGGATATTACGAGGGATGCTTCTGTGTGAATCCCAGGAACATGATTTAGGTGTTAGTCTGGACGAAGACTGCTTGCAAAATCAGCTTTGAGTTTGACAGTCTTTGGAAATTTTGTGCAACTTTTTATAACCTCGTGGGGCATGCTGCGTTTTCTTCTGAGGCGGTCTTCGTGTTTCTTTTTTCTCTGAGATTATGAGGTTTATATAGACAAGAGATTTTAGGTCAATATTTGTGTATCAAATCTTGGTTGATTATGATGAAGAGATTTGATTTGATTTCTTCATAAAAACTTTCTATATTTGATTCAATCAAGTGCCAATCTATTTTCATGCGTTACTGCCAGCCTGTTATGAGTTGTTTGGGCCTCTAATATGATGAAAATCGAAAGCTGACCTACCCCTATAGATCCATTTCCCTTCTAGTTTTCTCTCTTCGAAGGCTCTAAGCTCCAATTCGAATTACTCGGAGCTTTCCTCATCAGAGCATTGTTTCCTTTGAAAGCTCTAAACTCTAATTCGAATTGCACCAGTTTCAATGTCATGTCTCCTTCGATTGAGACACCCTCTGCTTTGATTGCTTGATTTAAAGAGAATCACCCTGGTCGAATTATCTCTTGTGGAGTTAGGAACAAACAATTCTAGAATCTTGCCTTTAACTCAGGAATTGAATCCACGATCAACATTGAATTTGTGTCATATTTGTAAGGAAAACATGCCATTTTGAACTTTGGGTGAACCTGGACAGGTTAGGACATGTGTTTTGTTCGAATTTGGCTTAAGGCTTTCATCATGGTTCCTTTGATTAAGTATCAATCGAAAAGTTATCTTATTGACTAATTGAAGTGTTGTTCTACACTCCTTGATGGCTCTAAGTCCTGATTCGATTTGCCCAGAACTTCCCTCATCAGATCATTTATTTTCCTTTGAAGGCTCTGAATTCGAATTGCACCAACTTCGTTATCACGACTCCTTCGATTAAATCTTAAGCCTTGCTCCCTTCGATGGATCTGCATCTTGATTCAAATTTCTCATATTCTCAGCATCAGCGCTTCTACGTTTGAACCATAGTCTGCAGAAAGGCTCAGAGTTATCCTCTCCCATCTGCATGAATTCGAATGCCCATCATCAGAGCTTCTGGAACCCTCTCAGTTCTTTCTCTTTTTGATCTCATTTTCTCTAACTTGGACAATCAAAGTATCACCCTGTTGATATGCCAATTGAAACATCCCTTGGTTAACACGTCTGTTGAAAGACATTTTTGTACGCTCTAACGAAGAACAATCTTATTTAAGATGCCCTTCGAAGCTTCCTTGTTGGAAATGCCCATCGAAAGGCCCTACACCAATCTAAGGACCTTTTGCAGATGTCACTCAAAGGATACTTAAACACCGTTCAAAAAATTTCCTTTTCTAGGCAAAGGTTTGTAACCACCTTATGCAAGAGGAAATCTTGGAAAAACATGAGAGGGAAAGTTTTGGGGTATAACACCTGACTACCTTTCAGTGTTGCATGATGTCAATCTTGGCAAATCATCTTGATGCAATTATGGAAGTATTTATGGATGATTTCTCAGTATGCAGATTTGATTTTAAAGATTGTTTCGCTAACCTTGAAAAGTTCTACAAAGCCGTGTGGAACTAAACCTTGTGTTAAACTGGGAGAAGTGTCATTTTATGGTTAATGAAGGTATAGTATTAGGGAAAATTGTTTCTGAAAAAGTAATTGAAGTTTATAGAGCCAAAATAGAAGTGATAGAAAACCTCAAACCACCTAAAACAATTAGGGAAGTCTGAAGGTTTCTTGGACATGCTGGTTTTTACCGGCACTTTATCAAAGACTTCTCTAAAATAACCAAACCTTTAATTGGCCTTCTAATGAAATACGTTAAATTTATTTTCCATGAAAAATGTATTGAAGCTTTTAACCTTTTGAAACAAGAACTGATTTCAACACCTATTATGCAACCCCGAGATTGGACTTAACCCTTTGAAATCATGTGTGATGTTAGCGATTACGCTATTGGTGCAGTTCTAGGGAAAAGAAAGGATAAGAAATTACATGTAATTTACTATGCTATTAGAACTTTAGATTCCGCCCAACTTAACTATGCAACAACCAAAAAAGAACTCCTATATGTAGTTTTTGCAATTGATAAATTTCGATCTTATCTGGTCGAAGCCAAAATTATAGTTTATACCATCATGCAGCTATTCGGTACCTGTTAAGAAAAAAGGATGCTAAGCCTAGATTAATTCGATGGATCCTTTTACTACAAGAGTTTGATTTGGATATTTGAGACAAGAAAGGCACATAAAATGTAGTTGTTGATCACCTTTCTAGGCTTGAATACCTAAAACTAGATTCAGTACCTATAAATGATGAATTTACCTATGACAAAGTGATAGCTAAAATTGACCCCATTGAAGATAATGACCTCGATACTTATGAGAACTTTGAAAAATCCTTAGCAATAAGAAATGCACCTTGGTACACTGACTTTGTAAATTATCTAGTTGCTGATATCATACCCCCTGACCTTAACTATCAACAGAGAAAGAAATCCTTTAGGGATGTAAGACATTTTTATTGGGACGAACCATATCTTTTCAAAAGAGGCACAAACAACATTTTTTGTCATTGTGTCCCAGAAGAAGAGGTAAGAAACATCATAGAACATTGTCACTCTACACCCTACGGTGGACATACAAGCACATATAAAACATGAGCTAAAATTCTCCAAGTTGGCCTTTACCGGCCTACATTATGGAGCGATGTTCATGCTTACATTGTCAGATGTGATCAGTTCCAGTGTACTGGGAACATCTCAAGACATGACGAAATGCCCTTAAGGAATATTCAAGAAGTAGAACTTTTCGATGTTTGGGGAATTGACTTTATGGGACCATTTCCATCCTTAATAGGAAACAAATATATCTTAGTAGTTTTCGAATACATGTATAAATGGATTGAAGCCATAGCCTCACCCACAAATGACACATGAGTAGTGATTAAGTTAGTCAAGAATAACATATTCCCCAAATTTGGAGTGCCCCGTCTTATTATAAGCGATGGTGGATCACATTTTATATCCAAGACTTTTGCAAACTCTTAAATAAATATGGAGTTAATCATAGAGTAACAACACCATACCATCCATAAACTAATGGTCAAGTAGAAGTATCTAATAGGGAGATTAAACAGATCCTAGAAAAGAAAGTTTCAATATCTAGGAAAGATTGGTCTCAAAATCTTAAATAAGCAATATGGGCTTATAGAACTGCTTATAAAACCCCTATTGGAACCACACCTTACCAATTGGTTTATAGAAAATCTTGTCACTTACCCTTTAAGCTAGAACACGAAGCCTATTGGGCCATCAAAACCCTGGATTTAGATTACTTAGCAGCAGGTGAGAAGTGCATCCTTGACATTCATAAACTAGAAGAACTTCGTAAAAATGCCTATGAGAATGCCATAATATATAAAGAAAGAACTAAATCATGGAATTATAAAAGAATTATAAAAAGAGACTTCAATATAGTCGACCCTGTTCTCCTTTTTAACTCTAGGTTGTGACTTTTTCCTGGTAAGCTGCATTCAAGATGGACTGGCCCTTATGAGGTCTCTAAAACTCTGAAACCTAGAGCAGTTGAAATCAGGAAAACCTATTGTAATCCCTTCATAGTAAATAGGAAAAGGTTAAAGCATTATCTAGGAGGTGACATTCCTGCTGACTACTCCAGCCACATTCTGATCAATCCACCGGTCCCTACTTCTAAAATATGAGTTCTAATCGTCAAGATAAACGATATTAAACAGGTTTTGCATGGGAGGAAACCCTTGGTTTTCTTGCATTTATATTTATAAGTTTATTTTATTTTATTTTAGACTAACTTTCATAATTTTTATGTTTTCTGGTCCCATCACTCTCGATAGCATTCTCCTCTAACTGTATTTTTCAGGATGTAGAGTTTCAATGATATGCATGTTGTTTTCAGAGATGAAATGAAAAGAAAGAAATATGTGGTCATATCTCAGTGCCCCATGTGTCCTACCCGATACCCCGACCAAAATTGCATGGAAACCTTAGGACTCGAGCCAAGTGTGAGGTAACTATGTAGTCAACTCCAATGGGAAGAATTTGTTGATGCCATGAATGTCACCTACAAAACCCTTACGCTGAAATTCCTAAGCTCACTCAATTATGAACCATATGTTGGTAAGCCATATAAACTTCAGAATGTTTGGAACTGAATACACCTTTAATCATAAGGACTTTGCTAATTTACTAGGTTTTCAATGTGGCTTTGATGATATGCCTAAACTCCCTGTAGGATATTTTATGCAGGATGAGATATATAAATTTTGGAGTGATATCACTGATGGAGGAAGCTCTGATCCCTCCACCCAGTTGTCCAACAAAATCCACAACCCTGCCCTCTGTTACTTCTAGATGATCCTTGCCCATACTTTCCTTGGAAAGAGTGACACTGATGACCATGTTAGTGAGACGAAAATCTTCTTTCTATTTTGTACCACCCAGTCGCACCCTGTAGCCTCTTGAAATTGTCTGATTGAGAACCTTCACCGTACTGCCTTGTCCTCTGAAGGACTTATTCATGTAGGAGGAACATTGACACATATAGCATCTTCCCTAGGTCTCGATAGAAAATTATCTCACTTGACTTCTTACTGTGGTTACACCCTATTAGATATTTACTTATGTTTAGACTGTGGCCTGACAAGGAGAGTCTCCTTTGACCCAAACCAGTATAGGCTCCAGATAGATAATAAGATGATCCACTCCTTTACCCTTCCTGACCAATCATTGACTAATGTCCATGACAAATCCAATTTGACCTTTGCTTTAGAAGTCCAAGGATAGACACTTAACAAGCCCAAACCTCCTTTAGTCCTAGAGTACCACCTTCAACTGAACCACAATGCTTTCTATAAATTTCAGTCTGTAGCGACCAGATGTCTACATAGAGCTTATTGGGTTATGCAGAGATATGGACAAACATTGCCAGGAGGTGTCCGATCTCGTCTTGCAGCTTGAGGTGTCTCATGCTACTCATGCGATAGAGGCTGATTGCCTATACCAGGAAATCGTCGATCTCCATCGTCAGCTAGCAGAAGCACGAGGTTCCAGACACACTGAGGAGCCTCCAACTCACTGATGACTTTGTTTCCACTATTTGACAGATATATTCCATTTTTACCTCTTTGTTTATTTCCATTTCAGACTTCTTATCTATTGCATTTTCTTTATTTATTTCCTGCATTCTAGATTTTCTCATAGATTTGTCTTTCCTGCATCTCCTTGTACTTAGCTTATTGCTAATATCATATATATATATATATATATATATATATATATATATATATATATATATATATATATATATATATATATATATATATATATATATATATATATATATATATATATATATATATATATATATATATATATATATATATATATATATTATTTTTTTGTTTTTATTTATTTATTTATTTATTTACTTAATTATTATCTTAACCATATCATGCATGTACCAACATTGGAATAAGAACATGTAGAAGATGCTATATACACCCCAAGAAAGAAAACCAAGGCCCAAATAAAATAAGGAACTTTTTGGCCCAGTGGACCAAACACAGATGGCGGGCGTCATCCCTTGTCTGGCGGATGCCATGGCGTCTGATGTATTTTTGGACAACAGCTCCAAAACACCAATTTTTGTCTCTTCAACTCCCCAAAACCCCCATTTTTCCATTCTTGACCACCATTAAAACCCACTAAAGCTCATATGTTTCTCATTCAAACAAAAACCCATTATCCTTTCCAACTTCCATATTCAATTTCCTCCATTAAAAATCCATTCACTACCATTCCTATAAAACCCATTTTTCCTTCATTCAACATCAATGGCATCAATGGAGTATAATGGCATTCTGTTTTGCAGAGGACAACCTGGAGATAGGAAATGGAAGCTACTCGACAAGTTGCAGTCACGAGAAATTTTCTCCACCAAGTATAACGATGAAGATTGTTTATATGCTTTAGGGATTTATCATAGTGTTTTCTACATGTTGGATAATTTAGGACTCCATAATATTTTTGGTCATAAAGAACCTACCTATGAGAGGCTAACTCAGGAATTTTTTAGTTCCCTAATCTATAATGTCTCCCCTAACACTGCTAGCATGTCTGGTTCAGTAAGTTTTAGAATGTTCAATGTCGAATATCAGTACTCTACCAATGAGCTAGCAAGTTTATTAGGAATGCCTCATGGGGAAGGTGTCATTTGTGAGGCACCCTTGGATTCTGAATGGTCACTTGAGGCATTTGAATTTTGGAACAAATTGTCAAAATTAACTACTAGTTCTTTTGAAGGAAACCTTGCCTCGAGTATCCATAAGTCGACCATACGCATTTTTCGCTATCTTCTGGCTTGCATAACTTTTGGCTGGGAGAATTCGAATAAAGTCAATGCTAAAGAATTATTGTTTTTGCAGGGTAGTCTCATAAATGCAAAAATTAACCTTGTCCCCTTTATGATTGCACATATGAGTATAATTTTTAAAATAAGAGGGACTATTTCTTTTGGAGGGTTAATTACCTCTATTGCTAGAGACTTGAAGCTTGACCTTGAGCTAGCTACACTAGATCCATAACCTCACCGCATCATAAATTTGAAATTTTTAAAAGACATGCAATTATGCAAAGTGAGAGAGATGGTGGTTATAACCTCATGGTCAATGGTGTAGCTATCACTAGTGTAGTTTTTCTTGCTCTCGACGTACAAATGTGCGGTTTGAGAGCAACTGGACGTATGATCTGCAAGCTCCACCTTTTACCGACCCAATTTCACTCAATGTTCCTTTAGTCGATGGGCACGGGACTGATGATGAGTATGACCAACAAGATCAGTCTCCTGCTCATAATGTATCTCCGTACTATGCACCATCTGCATACACTACACCATCTTTTACTCACCCTTCTACATGTTCAACTTCTGGTTTTGGTATTACTGATGAAATGTGGCGAGATAATCTAGCTCGGGAAGAAATGAGAGATGGCCTCATTTCCGCCATAAACCAACAAATGGAGGATAACATGGCCTTTATGCGCGAATTGCAGTGGAAAACTGATCGTTTTATTCGCTCTATTATGGAATCTCAGCAAGCCATCCTTTCTGTGCAGTAGCGCCAGCAAGCCCATTTTCAAAGGTATTTTACCCTAATGGGAGCCATTCAAGGCTCCGTTCTGGTAACCTTCACCATCTGCAAGATTCTCATAACGAGTTATCGACTAGATTTTAGTGATTTAAGCTTTCTCAGAGTGATCGTCATCATAGAAGAAGTCGTCGCCCCAGGCATCCAGACCAGGGAGGCGAGGGTACCAGTGGTCACCAATAGCGTCATTCAGGTTACTCCTTCCTCATATTTTATCGTAACATTGTGGAAAATGTTCATTTTAAGTGTGGGAGGATATTTATATTGTTTTTCTTTTTCTTTGATTTTAGTTTTTATTGCTTTTTTGTTAATTTTAATTTTTTTTTCTGTTTTCAATAAATTGCATGTGTTTGACGAGTCATTTGTGTAGTGTATCCTTATTTCCCCACTTCTTGAGCCTCACCAAAATTTTTTTCCAAAGTAAACGGTATTCTTTAAATTTTTTGGCTATACGACAGGTTTGAAATAGGATGTAAATGACTTGTGAAATCTTCTTGAAAAATCGGTATCATTTTAACACTATAAGCTTTGTGATTATAGGAATAGATCCCACCACCTCCTATGTTGTAGCGTTAATCATCATTTCAAAATAAGCCCTTAAGTAGTTTATCTTAGCAGTCATCTCTGGCATAAGCATGCTCTACGTAGGGGACCGATGAAAATAAGTGACTGGTCCTAAAATTATTCTCTCTGATATGCTATTAAAAATATAAAATGCGACTCTAGGCTAGGTGACTCTCACACAGTCATTTAACCTAAACTGTTGTAAAATTTGCAACAAAAAAATAGAATAATTTTGCTCATTGTTGGTTGGTTCCGAGGTATCTGGTGCTGGACTTGGTAGGGCGGATTACAATCTGATCCCCCACAACTACAATTGGGTTAATAAAAGAGTTACACCAATTTATGTACCAGACCCACGTGCTTGAGATCATAATCACAAACCAGTCACTTTACTATGAGTATGTATGGATAAAGGGCTTAATGTGATTTCACCAGAATGAAAAGGATTTATCAGAGATGAAGAGGTAGGTCTAGGCATAGTGGCTTGATGTGGATCAGTTTGTATATGAATGAAGTTTATAACCGCAATCGCAGAAAGTGTCACCACGACATCCTTGGTTCAAATAGTTAGTACCTATCAATACATCCTAGATTGAACTTAAAATCCCTTTTTGCCCAAATAATTTTGATGTTGTTTTTCTTTCATGAACTATAAAGAGATTTTCTTAAGGACAAGCAAAGGTTTAAGTGTGGGAGGATTTGATAACACTGAAACACGCTACATTTTTTACTCGGATTACACGTGTTTATTAGAATATTAGTGTATTTTCTTGTGTTTTATTTCATTTTTGTCTTATTTTCAGATAATTTTCTTACCTAGAGCCCTTCTTGAAAAAACAAAGCCAAAAGCATAAGAAATCAAGTTTTTTTGGTGAAAATGTGCACATGGTGTTCAGCATGGAGGCCGCCATAGAAGGCGCCATGACGTGTCTGCTTGCAACCACTAGGAAACTACCATAATCCTACGAACTTCTACATGAGTTCATACGGCGGGCGCCATGGCAGAGACGGCGAGCGCCATGGCAGAGACGACGGGCACCGTCTTTGTTATTTTTGTCTCGCCCAAAAGGAGTTAGGGGGTAGTTTTATAATTCCAAGTTTTTTGTTTTTTCTATAAATAGGCATTTCTAGTTTATTTTCAAACCATCCAACTTAGTTTACAACACTAAGCCTAAACTAACCATTTGTAAAAGCGATAATTTGTCACATCGGGGGATTATCGCACCGTAGTTGTGATTAGGTTGGAGCACTTGTATATTTAATCTTGCCGCCATTTTCTTTACAAGTCAAAGTTTATTTTCCAGTTTATACCAGATTCAAGTGTCCGATTTGGAGCAGGTTTTATTCAATTTTCGCATTACCTTTATTTAGTTCTCACTTGCCTTATTTTGTTTATTTTCTCGCACTTTCCTTACTTTATTTACTTTCCTCTTTTGTCCTTGCCTACTTGTTTATTACCTTTCATACTTTACTCGCCTTTTAAGTTTTATAATCTATTTTAACATGATTAATTTCAACATATATGTCTCCTTTTCATGTCTGGCTAAGTCTTTTAAGGTTAGAATGTAAGGATCATCGGTATAATAATAATCTATATATTGTATCTGTAGAAATACTTTAGGGGCTGTTTTGATTTTTAACACAAGTTTTCAGTACTAAATTTCATTGGGTAAGATCGAAATTCCTCCAATTCTCAAAGTTAAACTTGGTTAGTTTTAACTGTCCAAAGAGAGCGAATGCATTTTTTCCAGTTATTTAGGAGTTTCTAACACTATTAGAAAACGATTTTGAAACTATCTCCAGACGCGTTTATAGGTTTAAAATTTGGTTCCTTAAGCGAAAGCCATGGATCCCTTTTAAGTTAAACATTCCAAATCAAAATCACTTTTTTAACTAAGTCAAGAGTCCAATTTCTTAAAAATAGGTTTACTACTTTAACGTAATACACACCTTTTATAAGTGACAATAGAAGGCATTAGTTAGAGTGTAAACTCGGTTCTGAATATGCGAAAGCGACAGTTCTTGTTAAATTGATTATTTTCATAAGTAAAAAATATTACCCCATAACTAGTTCTATTTAGAAACAATCAGAGTATTATCTAACTGATGAAATTACATTCAAGTCTGTCTTTTTATTCAAAATTTACGTATCTTTTTACTATTTCGTTTTACTGTGCACTCCCGAACATTGATTTGATCCGCCTTAGTTAAACACCATAACAATAGAAATTGATATATTAACATTTGGTCTCTGGGGGAATGATAATCTTTTGTATTACTCTGACGCGATTCGTACACTTTCGAAAACAACACGTCAATATTATGTCAATGGTTGATGATCCAGGTGATCACCTAACACATTGCCTTTGATGGACTTTTGAGTAACATATTGGATGTCGTATTCGGATAACAACATCTACCACCAGGAAATTCTTCCTGTGACAGTTGGTTTTTCGATCACATAATTCAAAGGATCCATTCTTGTTATTAACCATGTGGTGTGAGTTAACATATATTGTCTCAGACGTTTAGTGGCCCCAGCTAGAGTGTAACAAGTCTTCTCGAGAAGTGAGTAGCGAGTTTTGCAGTCAGTAAATTTCTTGCTTAAGTAGTAGATGGTATGCTCTTTTCTACCTATTTCGTCATGTTGACCCAATACACATCCCATAGATCCTTCAAGCATTGTCGAGTACATGATAAGTGGTGTTCCAGAAATAGGTGGCATAAGTATTGGTGGATCTTGTAAATATTGCTTTATTGTTTCAAAGGATGTCTGACAGTCTTCATTCCACTCCACTGGTTGATCTTTTCTGAGTAATTTGAATAATGGCTCGCAAGTGGCAGTTAGGTGCGATATGAACCTTGAGATGTATTCCAATCGTCCTAAGAAACAACGAACCTCTTTTTATGTTATTGGAGCTCGAATTTCTCCTATTGATTTGACTTTATCCAGATCCACCTCAATACCTTGTTGGCTTACAATAAAACCCAAAAGTTTACCTGACTTGACACCAAATGTACATTTGTTCGAATTCAACCTCAGTCTGAATTTTTATAGACGTTAAAATAATTTCTGCAAGTGAATGATGTGATCCTCCTATGTGTGAGACTTGGAAATCATATCGTACACGTATACCTCAACTTCATGTGGATCATGTCTTGGAATAACGTGACCATTGCTCGTTGATAAGTTTCCCCTGCATTCTTTAGACTGGAGGGAATTACTTTGTAATAGAAGCTGCCCCAAGGAGTCATGAAAGTAGTCTTCTCGATATCCTCGGGTTCCATCTTGATTTGATTATATCATGAGAAACCATCCATGAAAGAGAATAATGAAGCCTGAGTTGTATTATTCACCAAAACATCTATGTGAGGTAATGGGAAGTCGTATTTAGGACTTTCTTTATTTAGATCCCGATAGTCTATGCACATGCGTACTTTTCTATCTTTCTTGGGTACTTGCACAATTTTAGCTATCCAAGATGGATAATCTACCACGACTAAGAACCCTGCATCAAATTTCTTGAGGACTTATTCTCGAATTTTGTCAGACATGTCTGGACGAGTTCTTCCGAACTTTTGTCTGACGGGAGAACAACCTTCTTTGAGAGGTATTTTATGCACCACAATATATGTATCCAAACCTAGCATGTCTTTGTAATACCAAGCGAATATATCGACATACTCATGTAGGAGTTTGATCAGCCTTTCTTTAACACTTTCCTTCAAGGTTGCACCTAGTTTGATCTCTTTTAGGTCCTTTTCGGTCCCAAGATTGATGGTCTCAATAGATTCTTGGTACGGTTGTATGTTATCTGCTTTTTGCTCTAGTAGCCTCACCAATTCTTTAGAGAGTTCAAGATCTTCCTCATCTTCCTCTTCATCTTGGTTAATTGGTCCATCAAAATCATATTGGATCATAGCATTATCATTATCAATGAGTTTAGATGTGGATATGCATATTTTATCATGTTTTGGTGCTTTTTAGAATGCGAAATTGGAAGGTGCGTATGAAGAAAAAGTATTGCCATTTTGGAAAAGGTAGTAAACTAAGACAAGGATCTCAACTAAATGTAAAACATAATTTTTATTAATTGAAAATACTGTTTGAAAATAAATTGGAGCCCTTACAAGATACCCCTATGCCTCGGGTGAGAATAAGTTATTTTTAAAACAGAAAACTTACTTTGAAAAAAAAATGTCTCTAGAATCTCCACAATTGTCCAATTCTTGAGCTCTTAGCCTGGAGCAATTTCTCGGATAAAATTAGATGCTCCTTTGTTGTTTCCCTTGTTGAATAACATTAACACTTGTCCCCCATGCTTCACTCCTTGGCTGATGAAGGTTTCCTGGATGGGAGGAAATTACCCTTTGTCTTTCTTGATAGCCTTTGAAGGTTTATAGCCCAACCCAAAGAGATTTTTCTTCACAGGTATCTCCACATGCTTTCCCCAACCTTTAGATGTTTGATCCTACACAGCTGTTTGCAAGTATCTCCATGATTCTATGGAGGTTCTAAGTTTTGTGACTTTCTCCACTGGAAGTGTAAACACTGTATCCACTTCTAAGACTTGGAATGGCGTCTCCATAAAATCTTCTTCCAAACTGGTGTATCTATAAGACTCTAAATGGCTTACAAAGATTTCCTCTTCTCCATCAATTATCACCAATTTTCCTTCGACGAGTAACTTCAATTTTTGATGTAGGGTTAAGGTGACAGCTCCTGCAGCATGAATCCAAGGTCACCCGAGCAAGCAAGTATATGTTTATTCTATATCCATTATCTGAAAGATGATGTAGAACATATATGAGTCGATCTTTATCGGGAGATCCACCTCTCCAAACACGGTGCTTTGAGAACCATTGAAAGCTTTAACCACCATAGAACTTGGTCTTATGAGGATGTCGTCCATTGTCAGATTTATCACACTGGCCTTTGGTAGTACATTGAGGGAGGAACCAATATCAATTAGCACCCTAGATAAGCTAGTTGTTCCTATTTGGATTGAAATGTGCAATGCCTTATTGTGAGATCTACCTTATGGGGGTAACTCACTGTCATTGAAACCTAGGTGTGTTCCTGACGTCATATTTGTCACGACTCCATTAAATTGGTTTACTGTGATTTATTTTGTAACATGGGAAGAACTTAGATTTTTCATCAGAGATTCTCGGTGCACCTCCGAATTGATCAGTAAGGAGAGTATTGAAATCTTGGTTGGGGTTTGGTGAAGTTGATCCACCACCCTATAGTTACTCTTCTTGATCATTTTTAAGAACGCATAAGCCTCTTGATCAGTGAAGGCTTTACTTGGAGGCTCTTGCACCTGACTAGTTTCATCCATAACTTTTCCTTTACCCTTAGCAAAAGTATCATCCTTTTGTGTTGATCTGGAGCCCCCTGTTCCTGCTATGTTTGTAACTGCAGGTCCTTGGCTCGTTGATGGTTCACATTCTTGTTTTTGTCCATTGATATAGACAATAGTGTTGTAACTTCAAGGAACATCTTTATCACTTTTATAAGGAATGGGAGATGCCCCCTGATCACCATTATACTCTTTGAAAGCATTGGTATCTTTAAAGTTTGACCTTGGAATGGTATTGTTACTAGTATTTTTGTTGAGCTCGACTCCCCACAAGGAATTATAAGTGGTCTCTTCGTAGAGTTTGGATCTTGGTAAGGAATCATCAATGGTCTTCTACTTTCATTGATTGCAACATTATATCCTTCTTTATGGTAATCCCGAATTGGATTATCCCTTGTTCCACCAATTGCTTGAAAGTGTTCTCGAAAGCATCATTGTGTTCCAAGAGAAATCCATGTTCCAATAAACTCTCCTTCAACATATCTATCGGAGTTTTTACTCGTTTAGCCTCTCTATGATTAGTGACTATCTCAATTACGTCCATAATTGGACCACCATGCAGAGGCATAAGATTTGTCTTTATATTCAGCTTATCAAAGGTGATATCTTGATAGTCTAACAGATCTTGAACCTTATATCTGAAGGCCCAACACTTCTCAATGGTATGCCAAGGAGAATTAGCATGATACTCACACCTTGTGTTTGCATCATATTTTGGTGGGAGTGCCTCAATTGGAGGGGTGAGTGGCTTCAGCTCTACCAGGGATGCCTTGAGTAAGTGTTGTAGTAATTGACTATGTGGCATAGGGATAGGGTCAAATATTCTTAGAGGTCTGACAAACCTATTTTAATGTTGTTCTCGTGGGATCACCAATGGTTGTTGTGCTTTCTAGTGTGCTGCGACAACATTAGTTTCTCCTTCCCTATTTTACGAGAAGTTCGGAGTGTGTTTCTTTGGGTTGTAAGGAGCATTGTATGCCCCTTGTATCTTGCCAATTTTCGCACCATCTTCACTTTGTTCGCCAATTGTCACCAAATCGGAGAATCCTGAGGAGACGTTTCCTACCATTTTCTCATAATACAGACCTTGTAGAGTACTCATGAACATGTCTACCAACTCATTTTCAAGGAGTTGTGGTTGCACATGTTCTGCCATTTCTATCCATCATTGAGCATATTCTTTGAAAGATTCGTCCTTCTTTTGGGACAAATTTTGAAGTTGCATGTGATTAGGAGCTATGTCCAAGTTGTACTTGTATTGCCTTAAGAAGGCATTAGCAAGGTCTTCCCATGATCGAACATGTGCTCGTTTCAATTGTATATACCAATATAGAGATGCCCTAATCAGGTTGTCTTGGAAGAAGTGGATCATCAATTTCTGATCATGAGCATAGGCATGCATTTTCCTACAGAACATGCGTAGATGATTCCTTGAGAATGTGAGTCCCTTATTTTTTCCAAAGTCAGATACTTTAAATTTGGGAGGAATCACTACATCTGGAACTAGACCCATTTCAAGAGCATCGACATTGAAAGCATCATAACCTTTCACAACTTTTTAGCCTCTCTTCAAGGGCTTTGAATTGATTGACTTCCATAGGATCTTCAACAGTCTTTGATTGGGGAAATTGGGTGATGCCTTCCAAATCATGGTCTTTGTATTTTAGGTTTATATGATTATCCATATTGTGAGGTTTGTTGACTTGAATTTGCAAAGTATGGGATGCCCCTACCTCCGGAGGAGGTGGAACGAAACCTTCAGTTATGATGGTCTCTTGTTTGGAAATAGTTGATTTCGCGGGACCGGATTCTAGTTCACATCTTGGTTGGTGACCACTTGAAGCACCAATGGTTTGGGCTACCTCTTCAAAAGATACTTTGGAAATCTCATCTTGTCTTGCTATGATGTTTTTAAAGGCAAGCAAAACTTGACTCATATATCCTTTCATTGAGTCAATACTTCCTTTCACTTGTTCCAAATCCTCTTGGAAGACAGCCTGGTTCTCCTTGATTTTCTCCATTACTTTCTTTTGGTGAGCTCTGGTTTTATATGGAACTCAAGAAGTCAGTTTGTCTTGCCTGATGAGTTAACTGGAGATGATATGAAAACAATGAGTTTTTGTATGAAATGAAACATGGATGCTTGTGGTTGGATGAATGCGTATGAATATGCTAATAATTTGTTTAATGTCTTATTCACTTGGAATCTCTTTTATTATTACTTTTAGGTTCTTATTTTTTATTTGTGAGCACCCAAAAATACACAGATAAATACTGAAACAACGTACTTTTATTGAATAAAAAAACTATAATCCTTTAAAAGGGAAATACAATTCATACGGAAAAAAATATTGAATTGAAATACTAAAGCAAATTCCAAATATTGAAAGAAAAATAAAAAAGAAACTAAAATTCCTAGCCATGCTTGCGAATTTCTACCCTAAAACCATCGATCATCTCCCTATAAAGCTTGAGCAAGTCTTCAACATCCTTTGGAAGAGGAATCATTATAGCTTCCGTATCCCTTAAGCTCATAAGAAGATCACCAATGAGATTGTTTTCTAAGAAGGCAAGCTATGCATGCTTGTCCTTATACCTCATATACTCCGTGTGAATGTAGGGATTATGACCTTGTTGTCTTCTCTCGCTTGAACTATCTTTGTATACTTCTCTTCCTAATATCTCTTTTCAGCTGTCATCTCCTTATAGAGTTTCCTTTGTATAAGGAAATCCTTTCGGAGACCTTCCAATTCTTGACAGACTTGTTTATACTCCTCCACCTTTTGAGAGAGAAGTATTTCTGCTCTCATCTTTCTAAGGTGTTCTCTCACCTCTGCTTCTTGGATTTCTTGGAGATTTGTGAGAAAGATTTGAATCTGGTCTACTTGATATTGAGCACCCTCTTTTAATCCTTGGATTTGTATCCTCAAAACCTCTTCCAACTCCCCTTTGTCTTGTAATTCTTTATCATACCAACCCCTTAGTCTTCCAATTTATCTAGCAGCAGCATCCAACATTTGGTTGTAGGAATTAGGATTAAAAGTAGCACTTAACAACCTTTCAGTAGTACGCTTTCGCTTAGACCTTTCTTTTTCATCCAATTCACAATCCTTTTGAATCTGTTGGTCTTTCATCTCAAGCTCTTATTGCAACTGATTCTTCTCATAAGCAAGATCATAAAGGCTATGTTCCAAATATTATTTGTCCCTTTGGGATTTCTCAAGGGCATCCTTTATCTCTTATATTTCTTCTAATGACATCGGAAGAGGATCTCACATGTCTGGTTCGTATGTAGGATCAATATCAAATGGTAGTTTGTTAATTCAAATCCTTTCCAAAACCCATTGAGTATAGGGTTCTCTTGCCACAACACTTTTCCTACCAAACTCTACACCTTTCTTGTAAACTTTACCCCAAGCTTGTATGACTTTCTTAATTAGCTCGGGGTTGCTTCTACCCATATCATGAAGGACCAATTGTTGAAGTTTCTCGTCGGAAACTTTATCTTCCAAAGGGTACTCAAGTTGATGTAAAGTCAAAGTGGGGTTATAGTTGATACATCCCTTTGATCCAATCAAAGGAACATTTGGAAACTCTCTACAATTAAAGATAATTTCTCCTATATTCATCTTTCTAGCATACCACAAAATAAAATCAGCACTAAGAGCCCTCAATATTTAGAACCATTCATTTTTTGTTAGATCATTGACGATGTAATTCTCTTTGTAGAGGTGAGAAATGACCCAAGAGTATAATAGAGGAAAACAACAAAGTAGCACACCTCTCCATTTTTCATAACATGTATGAAGAGAGTAATACACATCACCAAGCAAAGATGGAGTATGATCAACATTGAATACTTTCACGGCCCAAAACACATTAATGGCCGCAAAATCTATATAGTTCAAAATATTTGGAAACATAACCAATCCAAAGATAAGCAATGCTAAAAAATATCCATAAGCCTCCCATTCTTTCTTATCAGCAAAAGAAAGATCCTTAGATTCTAGATATTGTATTTTGATACCTTGCACTTCACCATCTTTCTTGTAGTTGAGCACTACATAAGCTTCATCCTTGATTTTGGAGAATCCAAAAATACTATCAAATTCCTCCAAGGTAGGCACCAAATGAAAATTTTGAAAAGTGAAACACCTTAGAGGAGGATCATAGAATTTAGCAAGAGAAGTAATGGATACCATTTGTATAGTTGTTTTTGTGAGATCAATGATATCCCCATAGCAACGAACAAATACCTTAATAGCTTTTTCCGTCAATTTTCCTCTAATTAGCTTGATCTTCTTCGTATTTGACATTATAGGACTAATGCACATGGTCAGTTTCTTATTAGTATTCATTTTGAGATTCTCACCAAAAAAACCTTTCTTCTTTTTTGTATATAAATTTTTCAAGGAAATCTTGTGAATAAGACATAAAAAATGCAAAAATAATGAATATTTTTAAATGCAAGATGTATGTTATGCATGGTGATGTAATTTGGTAGTTGGATTGTAAGGGTATCCTTATTAGATAGGTTCATAAGTTCATCCTATGGATATTCTACCCTCTCCAAAAGGGTGGCTTCCTTAAGGGTGTCATGGATAATGCTATAGGTAAAAGGCATAAGGGTATCCCTTAAGTGGAGCCTCTTTATAGACCGAGACTTTTGTCTCGTAAGTCATACAAGGTCTCACTATGAGATTTTATTTTGGGTTATACAAAGAGTCATTGGTCAAATCCCAAAGTCCTACTTCCAAGAGAGTCTATCTCTCTAAAAGATATATCTCGGAACACGACCTACTCTAGGCGAAGTCTTCACAAAAGCTCATAGCGATGTTAAACCCCCTTAGCCAATTGACAATCCTTCTTCTAAGGTTTAATATTTTTTAAAATTAAATCCTACCAACAATAAGAGCAATATCATGATAATATGATAAAATAACAATAAATAAACAATAAATAAATAAATTTATAAATAAAACATGCCATAAATAGAAAGAACCCAAAAAAACCCTAGACCTAAAAGGAGGGGAAAACTCTAACCTTAGGGTCGTGTCCCTGGCAGAGTCGCCAGCTGTCGTAACTGGCAAAAAATATGAGTCGCCACCACAACTTTTTGTCCTAAGGACGACAAATAACGGATAACCCTAATTTGGTTTAGAGATTCTAAGTTCGTGAGTTGGTTAGACGAATGGAAGGTGTTAGGCACCATTCATCTCTCTTGTTCTCAAGGGGCTCCACTTCTAAGTTTTAGGGTAAATCAGGAATTTTTATTTAAAACCATGTTATTATCAATTGCATAAGAAAATGTTTAGTTTTCAATTATGGGACTCACCTTGGTTTTAACAGTGTACCTACATATCCTCTTGCGAAGAATCAGAGTCCAATTTCATACTTCGAATGTGTTTGGTTAGTTTTTTCATTGGATTGTGTAAATGCTTTCTAACGATCCTTTGAAATTCGTATGTGTTTGAAAATTAGATAGTCGTAAACGTAGTTCGAAGTTTAATTTGAAAGTAAATCCACAATCCTTTTTTTTAAATGATATTGAATTTAAAATTATGTTAGTAGAAAAATGTCACGTTTTATGGGTTAGCTATTTTGAATGCATGATAAAATTTGGAAAGATATTTGAATGATATTGAAATTAGTAAAAAAAAAGTGTTTAATTGACTTAAAATGAAAGGGTTAGTAATTTTTATAAAATATTAAATAATTTTTATAATATTTATTATTAAAGATAGACTGAATTTATAATAAAAAAATATTATTTTAATGTAAAATGATGAAAAATGATGTAAAGAAAAAAGAAGCTCAAAATAGATAAATGAATGTAATAAGTAAATAAACAAAATAAATAAATTAAATTTATTAATTAAACAGGGGTGTATTTTTAGTTTACAAGTTACCCATGGGTGTGTAAAAAGCAAGGGCTTAAGCCCAGATTTTATTGGAGCCCAATACGCCAGGGGGTGCAAGTTTATGTTGAAGCAGTAAAAGAAAGGGTGTGAATATCATTGGGCTTGGCCCAGAAAATGTTTGAATCCGTTAGCCAAGCTGTGGGTGAGAGCAATTTATTATGGTGTGCCAGGAAGTTCTGGAGCATTTGATCTTGATCAAAGGGGCCACTAGAGGTTGTTGTAACTGGTTTTAAAATTTGAGAGTCACCACCCTTAATTTTCATCCCAAGGAAGGGAATATAAAGGATAACCTTAAAAGTTAGAGATTATAGGTTTTTTGGACTCGGTTCTTGACGAGGGGAAGGTGTTAGGCACCCCTCATCTACCTTGTTCACAAGGATACTAGGGTTAGAAGTGTGATCTTAGGGAATAGGGTTTTAGATTTTATTCGGGGAACTCTCCACGATTTTAAGTCGTATGCCTACGTATCCTCTTATGAGGATTCAGAGTCTTAATTCGTAGTTCGCATTAGGTTTGTGCTTTTTATGGATTACGCAAATATTTTAATTCCCCTTGTACTTAGTCCGGGTGTGTGAATAGAAGAGATTTTGGACCAAGTGCGCATTTAATTTAAATATTCTTCGCATTCCTTTTTTCGAAAATTAATTGTTGAATTAATTTAGTTATGAAAATTGTTTATTGTTGGTTGAATATTTTTTAGGTATTAATTATCGAAAATATCTTAGTTAAATTCATGATTAAAAATATTTTAATACGATAAATAAAAAATATATTTGAATGTATTTTTAGGAAAAATGTTATGATTTGTAAAATAATAGTTAGTATAATATTATAATTTATAAATATATAAAGATAGAAAATATAAAAATAATAAATTTAAATAAAATAAATAAAACAAAAACTCGAGGGAGGTATAAATTATATTAGGCTAGTAAGAATGGGGGGTGCAAATATTACGGCCTTGAATTCAAATATTGAATTCAGGCCTAATAAGACAAGGGGGTACATTTTTTAGTGTGTAAGTAAAACTGGGGGCGTGTAAAGCATCAATTAACCATCAAACTAAGTTAGATATCACCTTCAGGTGCCTTAAATTTCTTTGTTTCGGTTCCCTTTCTAAGCTCTCTCTTTTCGAATCACATGTGGAAGTCAGTGATGATGATTAAGGCAGTGATTTGATGGCGGCGGTGGTGGGACGACTGGATCTAGGGTTTTAGATGTTAAAACCCTAGGCAGCAGCGAACTGGGATTACAGCGTCGGGGCCTCTTTGTTCTTCTTTTGTTACGAATTTTCCTCCTTCTAATAATTCTCTTCTCTGTAAATCTTTCCTCTCTGATTTTTTTGTTTGCAGGTATCGTTGATTAAAGGTGGTGTAGCGGCAGCGATAGTGGAGATTGGAGTAGCTGCGACGGTTAAAAAAGGTCTAGGGTTTTCAGATGTTGAAACCCTAGATGCGGCTCAGTGGCGATTCTTGTACTCCTTCTCCAGCAAGAAAATTCTTCCTTCTTTTTGTTGATTCCTCAATGTAGTTTTCTCCTCTGCCAATTCCTCTTATTTTATGTATTATTCTTAGTTTAGGTTTTTATAGCAATTGAGATTTAGGTATTTTAGGAAGATTCTTCAATTGTTTATCGTTACAAATTAGAGAGTTAGTGAATTATGGTTTATTTTGATTTTGTTTGTAATTCGTTTTGATTTGTATTAATTGAAAATTAATTTGTTTTTGTTTACAGCAATTGATTTCATTTGTGTTTATTTTTTTTCTGTAAAATATTTGCTTTGTATATGTTCTCTTGATTGGTAATGAAAACTAGGATTTGGTTCTGTTTGATTTAAACAGTAACAGTTTCCTAAACATATGCCTTGTTATTTTCAAAATTTAAACAATGACTGTTTGTGCCTTTTGGGCTTGAAAAGCGCTACTTTGAAACAAGCATTTCTTTCCTGACCTGGACTGTAAGTAATGGCCCATGCGAAGATTATAAGGCTTTTTGTTAACAATCTTTCCTTTTAAATAATAAAAACATAAATCAACTTTAATTAAGTTTATGATATAATGTTTTAATTAAAATAATATTAGAATAATTAATTATAGTAATGTTAATTATAGTGTACTAATATTAAGAATAATCAATAACTATATTATAAGCAACAATAATTAGAAAAATTAAAATATTAAAAAAGTAAAAAATTGACTTCTAATTAATCTAATTAAAACATTGGGCCATCAAGAAAATTTTGATGGGCCTATTTGATCAACAATGCACCAACCTCTTTCATAACTTGAAATGGACTTTTGGTCTAATGGGCCTTTAAAAATAAATTGATATGGGCTAGCCAAATGACATAATGGATTTTTAAACAAACTCTTTGAAATGTACCTCTTTCTATAAAAATGAACGCCTCTTAAAAAGAATGAAACTTTAATGCGCCATCAGATATTGATGGTCCATCTTAGATCAATACACATTTTTCTTGTTTTAAACCCCTATATAAATAAAACCTACACAACGTGATTTACTGAATTAGAAACCTAAATATAATATAAGGGTAGGGAAATTTTGGGTTGTGACAGAGGTTAACTTCGGGGTGTTGATCAAGAGTATAACAAACACAGATTATGATCAAGTATTGAATGAGGGAGTATGGTATAGTGCGTGTACAGAGCGAACAAAGGCACTATATATTTATTTTTCTTCCCAAATATTCATTTTTCCCTTCTTCCTCTCTCTCTACCCATTTCCCAATCCTCTCTCTACACAAAAAATTATAGATTTCTTCATTTTCTTCTCTCTAGATTTATCCCACCAGAAATCGCTTCTGCCCCTCTAACCACAATGAACCACCACCAAGCTTATCTTTCGGCTTGAAGGTCAACCGGAAGCTTCAAACACAAACCCAAATCTTCAATATTGAAGAACCCTGGAAACCCTAACATAACGCCATCGTGGGTGGTCGTTGAGGCTGTCATCTCAAATATAAGTCCGCTAGGGACTCCATCTGTTTCTAGAAACCAACATGAATCCTATGAAGATTAGACCTAACCCTAGGAACCATAAAAACTTATACTCTAACCCCATGAACCCTAGCCTAGAAACAACTATTTGGATGAACCCTAACCCTGTAGCGTAATAATCTTAACCCTCGTATCCAAGAACCTTAACCCTAGAATTCCAAATTCCTAGAAAACCCCACAATCAAACACCAATCATGCAATCATTCCAACAATCACGAGAACAACTTAAAAACCATAAGCTAAGTGATTCAAATTACCTCTTCTTGTAGTGATAATGGTCATAAATTTCCTTTCCTGATCTTTCTGATTCCGCTTCTCTAATCTATTTTCTTCTTCTTTCTATTTGCAGGTACTCTGATTAATGGGGGCTTAACTCAAAAGGAGTTAGGGTTCTAATGATGAACCCTGATCCTTTTCTTGAGAGAGAGCTTTACTGGGGGTTTGAGAGATGTGCAAAAACAACAAACGATTGCAAGGGTTTTCACTTTAATTTTTCGTCCCCTCTTAGTCTTAGAAATTAGCTTTATATAGGCTTAAGACTTAGTATGAATTAGGAAACTATATTATGTGATTGTTGTTACGAATTTGATTAAAGAAATTATATTTAGATTGATTTGTAAATCAAAGATTTGACTAGATATGATTTTGTGGTAATTTTAAAATTAGGGTTTACGATCTTCAATGTATTTGGACTCTTTTGTATGTAGATTAGTGGTTAATCAATAAAAAATGATTTCAATCTTCTGATTTGATTTGTTGCATGGAGCCTGACGCAATGAACTATATCACAAAGAAAGTTTGATAAGAACATTGATGCATGGAGACTGATGCAATAAGTTAAATTATAGATTTCGCACATTGTTGCATGGATCCTGACGCAATGAACTATATTGCAGAGGAGGAAACACATTGTTGCATGAAGACTGGAGCAATGAGCTATATTGCAGATTTCGCACATTGCTGCATGGAGCCTGACACAATGAGTTATATTGCAAAGGGGGAAATACATTGCTGCATGAAACCTGATGCATTGAGTTAAATTGTAGATTTCACATATTGTTGCATCGAGCATGTCGCAATGAACTATATTTCAAAGAAAGCTTGATAACAACATTGTTGCATGAAGACTGATGTAATGAGTTAAATTGCAGATTTCGCACATTGCTACATGGAGCCTGACACAATGAACTATATCGAACAGGAGGAAACACATTGCTGCAAGAAGACTGACGCAATGAGCTATATTGTAGATTTGGCACATTGCTACATGGAGCCTGATACAATGAACTATATTGCAAAGGAGGAAACAAATTGCTGCATGAAGCCTGATGCAATGAGCTATAATGCAGATTTCACACATTACTGCATGGAGCCTAACACAATGAGCTATATTGCAAAGGAGGAAACAAATTGTTGTATGAAGCCTGGTGTAATGAGTTAAATTGCAGATTTCACACATTGTTGCATGGAGCCTGACACAATGAACTATATCACAGAGAAAGCTTAATAACAACATTGTTGCATGGAGACTGGTGTAATGAGTTAAATTGCAGATTTTGTACATTGATGCATGGAGCCTAATGCAATGAACTATATCACAGAGGAGGAAACACATTGCTGCATGAAGATTGCCGCAATGAGCTATATTACAGATTTTACACATTGCTGCATGGAGCCTGACATAATGAGCTATATCACAAAGGAGGAAACACATTGCTGCATGAAGCCTGATGCAATGAGTTAAGTTGCAGATTACGCATATTATTGCATGGAGCCTGACGCAATGAACTATAACGCAAAGGAGGAAACACATTGTTGCATGGAGACTGATGCAATGAGTTAAATTGTAGAGGGAGCTGTTTTAATTATCCAAATCTTGGATAACTAAATTAGAGATGAGATCATATTTTTATCGGTTCTGTTTGGTTTTAAGCATGGTAAGAAACTGATGGAGGGCCCAAAGATATTGGCTCCGCCCAAAGTATGTTTCAAGAAATTCCATGTGTGATGTATGTGCATGATTTCTTAGATCAGTATGAAACCCTGGGTGTATATGCAATGAGTGTGTGTGTGTGTGTGTATGCCTCGAATATTTACATATGTACAAAATCTGTGTATATGCCCCAAAATCTTATGAAAAATGTTTTTCGTATTCTCTCATTTTAAACCTTTGGTTTTAGTTACCAATTCCCCAACATGATGAATTGGTGTGGACATGATGAAGAGTCTCTTGATATTTGTAACGTAGGCATAAGCGTAGGTGTGGACATGTGTGTGGACGCATGTGTAGACGTGGATGTAGGCTTGGTTGTAGGCCTTTTCGAAGTTTTTCTAACCAAAATAAACTTTGATGTTTCATCAAATGTTCTTTGGTGTTTCTGTATGTTTAGATGCACCAAATGTTATGAATGAACTTGAGATTTTGATATGGTTATGTGTACATCATGCTTGATGTGAGGCTTTTTAACGAGAAATCTACTGCCGAGAGTTCCGAGGAATCTACTGCTGAGATTCAATTGAGAACTATCTTATGCCGAGGTCTTCTGGATAATCATCTGTCGAGACTAACCAGGAGAATCTACTGTCGAGATTCTATTGAGAAAATACCTTTTGTCGAGGTATTTTGGAAAATCATATGTCGAGATTAACTAGGGGAATCTACTATCGAGATTTTATTGAGAACTACGTTCTGCCGAGGTCTTCTGAATAATCAACTACCGAGATTAACTAGGGGAATATACTCTCGATATTTAGTGAAGAATTACATTCTGCCGAGTTCTTCTGGATAATCAACTGCCGAGATTAACCAGGTGAATCTTCTATCAATATTCTGCATAGAATTACCTTCTACCGAGCTCTTCTGGATAATCATCTGCCGAGATTAACCAGGGGAATCTTATGTAGAGATTTGATTTTGAATTACCTTCTGCCGAGGTCTTCTGGATAATCAAACACTAAGAATAACCAAGGGAATCTACTGTCGCGATTCAATGTAGAATTAGGTAGCTTGATTGACAATGATGATTGTCTCCATATGAAACAAGGTTTTATGATATACGTGTAAATTTGATTGATGCATGAAATGTGATGACTGATTGATGTATGTAATGAGTGACTTGGATATGTGTAAATGGATGTTTGACTTTGACATACAAATGCGTAATTGGGCTTTTTAGGATATGCTTGACCCATGATGTCGAACTTCATCAGATGGATGAGATGATAAGTATAGCTAGATTTTGGATCAGAGAGCCCTAACACATGATTTATGTAGCCTTATGCTTTATGATTATGGCTCGAATAATTTTTGAATAGTGCCCATGTGATGGGTCGTGGATGATTAGAGCATAGAGGTTTGCCTATGCAACAAGGATTCTTGTCACATGATGGTTGAATGTTATGCTATCATGATTTCCCGATACTCGATTTGAACTTGAAGATTGCTGATGTAGGAGAAAAATCCACTGGAGGTTATGAAGTGCGCGAAGAACTTGCCCCTATGTGGGCTATCTTTCCCTAATTCGTTGGTAGGGTCTTGGAAGATATTCTTATTGATATGAGCTTGGAAATAGTTTGATCATAATGTTAATTACCCCATTATTTTATAGTATTCCCATGATTAGAAGACTCTTGAAAATGTTTAGCTTTGATAAGGAATTTTGAATCAACTCTTTTATGATTGAGCCTTGCAGTGGTTTGCCCCACCATTCTAATTTTGAAAGAGGTGCCCCTCAATCTCCTAGATCTGGAGGAAGTACCCTCAGAAAGAACTCAGACCTCACCATGAACTTTACATAGATTTCCCCAAGTATTCGAAGCTTGAAAAGTTTGTACTTGAAGTTGCTTGAAGGGGAATTTGGACCCTACGTGTAACGGGATGAACTTGGTATGTACTACCCCAAAAGTTGAATCTTGGAAGGTTGCCCCTGATTCTCAAGGCCTTGAGAGGTTTTTTAAAACAAGGAAACCGAGTCACTCCCTGTTGTGATATGACTTGATTAAGGAATGATCCTTTGAAAGGTATGCCCCTGATTGAGCAGGTCTTTGAAACTTGACCCAAGTTGATTGAATCTCGGAATGATCACCCCTTATCAATAGTATCTTCATGTGATATACATCTACAATCATTAGTATTTTCCCATGTTTATAGAGGTCCTCTTAGATGCTTTTCCCCTAGTTAGAAACTTCTTGGATATGTTGTCTTCTATCATACCTTTTCTTTTGAAATCTCCTTGATGCTAAGTATTGACTAGTAAGTAAATTTGTCCCCTTTGAAAAGTAATCCTAATGTGATGCACATGTATGTTTTTGAAATAGAATTTGATTATGGAATAGAAATGGATGATTAGATATGTAAATTCGAAGAAGCTGAGTGATTAGAAATGATTTTAATAAACATGTGAGTCATTTTAACACAAGTCTTGTTGAGTATGATTTCATAGTGAACCTAGCTTCAATTAGGACTTTTTAAGGTTATAACATGGCCATGGTTCGTGGTTTAAGAAACAAACGATATAAGGCTCAAGATTTATTTAGCCCACCCCATTCTGCTTTATGTTCTCCTATCTTAATTTCAATTAATGCAACAAATGCATTTAATCGTCAAGAGAAATTTCGTAGTCGTGCAGATGATGTGAAGCGTAGATAAAGATCCAAGCATGGACTAAAAGCATTCATAGGATCCAAGCATTGATAAGATCCAAGCATTGATAATATCCAAGCACTAATGAGAAGCCTTGATGATTCTTGAGGTGGAAGTCACAGGACTGTTCTCCAATTTATTCGTTTTTAATCCCTTATTTTGCATGGACCAATTCCTTTTGAATTTGTGGTCCACCGGGATGCCCTACATTTTTCCTAAGTCAAGTTTTTTTTTTCTTTTTGACTTACCGGGATTTTTTATTTTCCTTTTGAACTTCTTTTTGCTTTTCGATTTTTGACACTTGTGACTGTCATGCTGATTGTTGTAAGCTTCATTTTCATCATTTCCTCGATCTTGATTGATGTACTGAAGAAAAGGACGTCCTGGATTTTGTCTTTATTGGTTCCTAAATCTTGGATGATGAACGCGGGAAAGATGATGTGCTCAAATCTTTTCTTAGATCGTTTTCTCAATGATTTATCAAGAAAAGAGATATGCTTGAACCTTTTATTCTGATAAATCACTTCTCTTGAGAATAGAATGCGCCATTGAATTAATTAAAAGACTACCCTTCCCGTGGTTAAGATTAAGGGTTTTTTAGAAAATAGAAAGAACTCCGATTTCTGGCTCGAGGGGGTTAACTACGGATTAACTCCTTATTTCTCTATTGATTTAGGGAGTGAAACAATGCCTTACATCGTCAGCTAAGCCTTACTACTAAAAAACATACGTCAGCAAAATTCAATTATTTTGTATTTTCATCATTCTCCATCAAAGTTTGTTAAAGTTATGCAATGGAAGATAAAAAAGAAGAATAGAAAGTCGTTGATTATTTTTGGAATGGATGGATTTCAAAAACATGCATGAATATTTTATTAGAATTACTGATCCAAAGATACAAATTTATTGCAAATGAAAATTAACAACCAGGAAATCACAAATTGAAATAATAAAGTCCTAATGATCTAGAGATAAGCCCCCTTGTTGATACACTTACTTTAGGGGATTCCCCTTAGTCTTTGGATTTGTTAAAGCAAGGGGAGACTGTTCACTAATGGGATCCCTTCTTCGAAATTCAACTGCTTATTGTCGATCAATTCTTGGACCTTGTGTCTGAAACTCCAACATCTTTCAAGTGTATGTCCTGGAGAGTTTTCATGATACTCACACCTAGAATTTGCATCATACTTAAGTGGGAGTGTCCCATTCGGAGGATCCAATGACTTCTGCTCTACCAAAGATGTCTTGAGTAAATGTTATAGTAATTGACTATGCAGTATGGCAAGTGTATCAAATCTAATTGGTGGTAGTTTTTTTTTTCCCCTTTGTTGGGTGTTGTACCCAAAAATTTTCCCTCTCATTTTATCAAGATTTCCCCTCACAAGACTCTTTGGACTCCAGACAGGATTAGGGTTTGCTCAGCTCAGGACATCTCCTTGCACTGTTGACCTAAAATTAGGGTTTGAGTTTGCACAAGGATTTTTGGACTTTCAATGCCTCATGTGACTTTCATACTTCATGTTGGACTTATAAGATTGATCATACCAAGTTTCAAGCCTTGAATCAAATTTTTGCCCAGTCAATTGGACAGTTGACCTAAAAATCAGCTGTATTGGGGAAAAAGTCAATTGTAGCCAATTTACAGTCAAACCTCATAATTTTTTATCCAAATCAACATTATAAACTCATATGAACCATTTGATCAAGTTTGGACCACAACTCCTCAAGAAATTTGATCAGATCATCAAAAGGGCAAAATGGTCATTTTTAGGGTTTTGACTGCAGAAGGGCAATTTCTGATTTTTAACCTAGCCAATGGCAAATTGGGTTCAAGCATGGATTCAAGGACTCAATGGCATCATCTTTATCTAATCAAAAGGTTCAAAAGATCTCAAAAGCATTGGATTGACAGATGAATTTTCCAATCAACTGATCAAAAATCAACTATACACTGAAAAGTCAAACTTTGACTTTTTGGTCAAAATCAAGTGCCAAGGGTCATTTTTCATCAAGATGTGTCAAAACATGAAACTTGTTCACCAAGAAACCTAATTTTGAAAATTAGGGTTTAAAATGGAAAATTTTCATAAGTTAGAAATTTTCTAAGTTATGAAAATTTCTTATTTTTTCCCAACTTTTCCCAACTTTTTCACCATGATGAAATTGGATTCAAAGAAAACTTCCAACATGAAAGTTGTAGTCCTCCAAAACATTTACAACTTTTGTTCACAAAGTTTTCCCAAAAGATGCTTGGATATGAAGTTATGATTTTGTGAATAGAGGTCCGAAAACTTTCTAACTTAGTGAAATTTTGCCCTAGTTTAGGCAGGATTTTGACCTATCTTCATGGCAACTTTTCACCTAGTTCCAAGTGGAATATAAAAATTCATTTCAAATATGGATTATAGAGAATTTTACAAGATTTCCAAAATGTCCAAGAACTCTCCAAGATCATTTATGGTTAGGGAGAATCGAAAGTTTGAAAATGGCAATTTCTCACTTTTGTCCAAGGCATCTTGCACATTGCTACAACTTGCAAATCTGCCCAAAGCATGCTTGTACTTGTTTTACAGGTCTTAAACCTTTCTAAACTACTTAATTAAATGCAAATACATTAGACAAAGGTTTGATTCTGAGCTTTAGAGCATTATACAAGGGTTTATTCCATTTATGGCATAAAGATAACAATGTCATTTCCATAAAGCACACTTTATGCAATTTTGTTTGTCTTGAGCATTGAACCTAATCTTTTTGTGCAAACAAGATGCAAAGACATCAAAAAAGGTTTACCAACTCTCAGTAGGCCTCAAGCTAGCTTGTACAACTTGAGCATTGTCACTTCCTACTTTTTCTTCAAAAACAAGCAATTGTGCAAAAAGTCCACAACTTTGTTATCTGATAAGAGCAAGCCTTGTGCACATTTCAAGGGACTTCAGCATATCACACCAATCCAAAAGCACGATTGCCAAGCCTCTCAAACACCCTTAAACACAAAAACACCAAGTTCTTGTCAAAACAGGGACATACCTGCAGAACCTTGGCCAAATCCAAATCCACTCGTGTATTTTGCTTGGAATATTTTCAAACACATTCTAAACAATACACCTAAACTATCCAAGCCTTTCTCAAGCCACTGTAACTGCATTTTCAAGCTTCACCATTTTCAAATTCTGAGTTTGCATGTTCAGTTCTATAGAGACATTCAGGCCATTTCAAAGCAAACTAAGCATTGGGAAAGGTTGAGTGAACTTCAGGCAAGCTAACACGACCTTCAGGGCTCATCCAAAACTCCTACATTGCCCTATCCAAACTTGGCTGGAACAGGTATTTTCTAAACTTCTATCTCCTTATTTAGTAATCATTAGGCTTAGGTTTGTGAAGCAAATATGTATCCCTTAACGTCCATGTACTGTACATATGCATAGAATTCATTTATGTTAGATGAGCTAGGAGAATTTGGATGTTGAAGTTGCTGAATTTTTTAGGTCAGAAATTGGGGGTGATAAAATTCTCCCTGGTTTCTTAGAGTTAGATCAAGTTTTTTATATGGTTAGAATCGTGTGATGATGAGCTATAACTTTCATGTTGCAAGTTTTTGTTTTTAAGCACGTATGCAGGAGATACAGTTTTGAACAAGGATGCGCGCGTTTTCTGTTTCCAGAGGTTAGGGACGAAGTGAGTTGGGCTGGGCCTGGCTCTTGCTGGCTATTTGCACCACCTTCTTTTCTTTTTGCACCCCTTTGGCCCATTTGTTTTATTTTTATATTTTCCATTTCTTTTTTTATTATCTAACTTTTATTATTTTTTCTAAATATTAAAAACCACCAAAAGTATTTTCTTAATTTTTACATTTTTTTATTTTTTTTTATTTTTTTATGACAAAAAATAGTTTATTAGGTTAAATACTTTTATTTTCTTAAATAAACTTATAAATAATATAAAAATATTATACATTTCTATTTTTATACTTAAAATATTATTTTCTCACAAATATTATTTTTTAACATTTTTATATATATTTTTATTTATTTTCTTGTACATAAATGAAATAAAATAATAATAGAAATATATTTTCTTTTAAAACCAAAAACTAGGGTTTCCACCCTTTCCAAAAAATAATCATTTTTATTTTCTTATTTTTAAGATATAAATGAATTTATTTTACATATATAAAAATTAATACAAAAACTTTCTTTGCATATTTATATTTATTTGTACATTTAAATAATTGTCTATTTATTTATTTGTGCAATATTTCAATTTGGTTGTAATAATAGTTTTAGGGTTTATTTTTTAGCAATATCCCCTTATTCAAACTTGTACCCCTCTCCCCATAATAATGTTGTAATAGTCTTAGATTTACTTTTACGTATTTTATTGCTTTCAAATATGCATGATAGTAAGATTAGGGTTTGTATGATAACCAAAAATCAAACAAATAGCATGACTAAACACAAGACAAAAATGCATGAAAAATGACAACACAATACACACAAGCACCCCTAGGGTTTCATCCACTTGTTGCCTTAAAAATGACCATGGTATGCATGCTAGGTATCTTGGAAAAACAAAACAAAACAAAAGATCATAGTCCCTCGATGACGCTATCTAGGTTGCCTAAACAAAAATGATCTAGTCCCTCAAAAACTTGCTAAGATACTTGGCAATATTGTTATCATGGTCATACGATGACCCACGCCTGTCCCGTTTAACATCCAAAGATAGGGTTGTTTACCAAATGCAATGGTAAAACAACAATATCAAAGGAATAAAAATGTGTAGGAAAGATCTTTGAGTAGGGTAGACAACTCCTACTTACTTGATCAAATTTTCAAACCATCCTTGCTATTTTCAAAAACACACAACACATTTCAAAACATTTCCCAAAACAAACTTTCAAACATTGAAACATTTTTCAAAATACAAACACCTTTGTATACATTTAAACAAGAATCATTACAAAGGTTGCCTAAACAAAGGCTTCTTTTCAAAATACTTTCAAAACCACACACAAAAGTACCATTTCAAACAATTGAAAAGAAAAAGCAAGTGATCTAAAACAAGTAACTAAGATCCCATGGAAAACCATGGATGAAAAGGGTGCTAGCACCTTCCCTTTTCATAATCTACCCCCCAAACCCAAAAATAATCTCAAAGGTCTTTCCTGTGCTTTTTTATCTTTACTTTTGGATAAAATAAAAGTCGGTGGTGACTCTTGCTAAACTGAAACATTTACAAACAAAAAACGCAAAACCTCAAGTCAGTTCTCCCACCGCATCACATTGGGCATATCCCTTATTTTGATAGGGTTGTTATTATTGTTGAGGTGGGGGAACTTCCCATGGTGGTGGCATATATGGTGAGGAATAGGCTTGTGATCGGGATAACGAAGGGTTACCTTCGCTCCCCAGTATTAATTGCATGATCAAGTTCGTTTGAGTCTTTAACTGGTGGAACTCCTCCTTCAACAGTTCTTGTCCCCTTTTAATTTCCTCCATGGTTTCTTGAGACATGATTTGGGGTTTGCTTGTGAGTATCAGGAATCTTGCTAGCTGGATTACAGTTGGATAAGGGTGGAAGTTTTCTGTAAGTGGAAGATATATGAGCTTTATGAAAATTAATGAAAATGAAAATGTATGAAAAATGCTTGTGTGTGCAAAACTATTTTTTGGCTTTCAAGGGTATGAAAATGTTTTCATGGAGAGACAATGTGATGCAGACGTAGTATGAGGGTAGATGTAGGGGTACCATATACAGTTTTAATGATAGATATTGTGACAATGATGTCCTATACTGACTCAGAGATTGAGACAGGCAGGAAATCCTTAAGGACGAAGAAAATAATAGACACGGATTTGATGATATCCTACATTGTCTCAGAAACTGAGATAGGAAGGAATTACTTAAGGACTATGGCTAATGAAAGAAGACGAGGAATCCCTAATGGTTAGGGATCATGACATAGATGGAAGCCCTACGGGCTAAAGATAGTAGTGGATGAAGAGATAACCCTTGAGGGTTTAAAGATTGTAGTGGGATTTTATGAATGGTATCCCTAGAAGGTAGGCTATTAGTATTGGCCTACGGATATTCTACCCTTCCCATAAGGTGGTTTCCTTAAGGTTATATATTGTACCCAAAAATTTTCCCTATCATTTTATTCAAGACACTTTCCTAGGGTTCTCAAATGCTCAAGGTTGCTCAAAGAATTGATCAGATAAATTCTCCTCCTAAGAAATGGGATAACAACTAGGGTTTTGTATTTCTCAAGAAAGATTAGGTTTCCAAGGTATAAAGTGGTTTTCATGGTTCTTAATATCCCTAAGAATTCTCATGTAAAATTTCAAGTCTCGCATCACAAGTTTGCTCAGTCAATGGCTCAGATGACTGAAAATCAATTGTATTAGGTAAAAAGACAATTATGGTCAACATACAGTCAAACTTTAAGAATTTTGGTCAACATCAACATTTTGAAGTCACATTCATCAAGGGTTGATCATGATTCCTCAAGAAACACTCTCAAATTATCAAATGTCAAAAGTTGCCAAATTAGGGTTTCCCTAGGAGAAGTCAACTGAACTTTGACCAAGCATAACTTTCACATTCTTCGTAAGCTTTTCCCCAACCAAAGTTCCTTTTTAAGGGAATTAAATTCTCTAATACTTGGTCTCCCTAAGCTCAAGCCCAAAAAATGCTTCATTTGAGAGATATGGGTCAATATATTACAGGTCAATTGAAAAGTCAACAAAAAGACACTTTTTGTCAAGGCAACTTACATCATGATAAAGTCTTCAATAGAAAAAAATTATCAACATAGAGATTGTAGAGGATATCTTGATCTTTTAAAAAAGTCTACGATCACCTTCAAAAGATGAAAATTGAGATAGTTATGACCAGTGCAAGTTGGGAAATTTTAAGCAAATGCATGAAGTTCAAATTGAGAAAACTTGATTTTTTTGGTTGTTGGGCCATTGTTTTAGAGTCCAAATGTGTATTATACTCCTCAAAACTTGTTCTTATACCCTTTGACATATTTTATTTTAATTATTTTAATTATTTTTTATTTATTCATTAATAATGCAAAATAAATAAAATTAAATACAAAGGCCTTTCTTACGAGGTCCAAGCTCATATTTTTTTTTCCTAATTTCCCTTATATATTCTCATCCATTCTTTTCATATACACACACGAAACCATTGCCTCAAAAGTTATCAAAAATATCAAATTTTTCAAAGAACCCTAGACCATTCAAAACCCTTACTACAAATCCTTTAACTGCAAAACAGCCATCCCATTCACCCCTAACAATCATACAGAGTAAGGTTGGGTCAGTTTTGATGTTCCAAAACACATGAAACCTCATCGCATGGTATATCCGATTTCACATTCTTGCAAAATTCATATTTTTAATTTTGTTTTGTTTAAGTCATATTGATGTTACTAACATACTTCTGAGATGTCTCTGAACAGGTTTGAATCATCATAGTGATCCCATGTATGCTAAATCATAGGACACCATTGTTGTACTAATCCATGTGTTTTTCTGCATAATTCAAAAACCATTGATTTTTAGGTTAAAATAATCCTTCCATTGAACTCGTAGCCCTCGATTTAGGGGGGTAGGACATTTTTGGATCATTAATTCTTTGTATTTTGCAGGACTGGTGAAAGAAGGCAGCCGGAGAAGACGACCGGAGCTAGGGCTCCGGCGCCTCTCTTGTACAAGCAGATTATTTATAATATATATTTATGGTTTGATACAAATTAATGGATGTACAGTCGCCCCAGCAATAGAAGCGTGCGCGATAAGTATTTGGTGGTAAAGGTCATGGGTTTGATCCAGCCTTTTGTCACTTTATTTTCTCATATTTTCATATTTTTGCAAGATAGAGTATAAAACACACTGAAGCTAGATCTTGACACTAACCAGCGCTTGGCCTAGTGGTAAGCTATGCATGGAGAATGCTGAAGGGCGTGCGTTCAACACCCACCCTTACCATTTGGTTATTTTTTAATACCTTTTTTCCCTTTTTCATAAAACCTAATATTTTTTCACAAACCCTTGATTTTTCTGAACAAACACTAATTTAATTTTAGTTTTTATTAATTTAATCAACCCTAATTTAATTTTTAGGTTTTCTTAATTAAATTAAAATCAATTTAGATTTTAGGGTTTTGATTAATTTAATTAAATAACTTTTTTTAATTAATTAAAATCAATTAGGTTATTAGGTTAATCGCCAAAAACACTTTTTCATCAAACAATCACAAAACAATTTCCTTTCCTGTTTCTCTTTATTTTACCACTTCGCGTATTTTACTGTCGCGTAATTCATTATTTTTATCATTATGTAGCTGCTTACGGTTGTAATAGTTTAATTAGGGTTTACTATTTTCCCCCGATTTTATTGTTTGTACCCCCTTCTCGAAGCTTTGTAATAATGTAGGACCCTTTAATTTATACCTTTAATTTATGCATTTATCGCTTTCCTTATAACTGTTTAGCTTAATAGGATTTCATGAAAAGACTAATAATGAATCGATAGCTAACACTAACGCAAGATTAAAGATAACTGAAAGATAAATCATTCTTCACAAACGTACCTCTAGGATAACCTCACGCGTTGCCTCAGAAAACAGTCACGTCCCTCAAACATGGGGACACTTTAGCAAATACCCTTGATTAAAAAGATCGTAGTCTCTCTATGACCCTTCGATGCTGCCTTCAGTAAACGATCTTAGTCCCTTACGATAAAATTGCTAAAGCGCCCCTACGAGTTGCCTTTATGAATGTACGATGACCCGCACATGTCCCTTCACATCTAACGATAGAGCTTCCTACTAACTAATGGTATGATAGCACTATCTAAAGGAGGAGGAAAATAGCATAAAAGACTTTGAGTAAGGGTAGAATACTGTTAATCGCTTGCTCACACTCTTCAAAACCTTTTTTCACAAACACTTTTCTCTGAAATATTTTCAAAAACAAACACTTTGTACGTATTATTAACTGATACAAGAATCCTTACAAAGTTTCCGTACTTAGAAATTTTTTAAAAATATTTTCAAACATACACAAAGCATTTCAAACAAAGTGAGATAGCGATTAAGAGACCGTAGATAACTACGGATGAAAAGGGTGCTAACACCTTCCCTTTTCATAACCTACCCCCCGAACTCAATAAAATATCAAAGGTATTTCCTGTTCTTTTCACCCTTTCCTCATTGGATAAAAGAAAAGTCAATGGCGACTCTTTCTATCCGCAACATTTGTGATAAAATGCAAAACCAAGTCAGTTCTCCCACCGTATTACAGAACTGGCGACTTTAATGGGAGAACTAAAAGTGGGGTTACCTTTAGAGTTACATCATTTTTAAATGCTTTCCTTGTTTGTCTTGTGTGATTTACATTTTGGGGTTTGCTTTGGTTTATGTTTTTGCAAAGATCTTACACCCGAATCTGGGATACCTTAGGTAAGTAGTAATAGATCATGGAAATTATACAATGTTTATCGATATGGTTGAAGTGATGGCTACATTAGTGAGACACATTGGTTGGTACTGGTTTCCCTCGAGTCAATCAGGGAGAATACTAGGCTACCGCGTGGTGTCATAAGCACTAACTGACATTTACAACCTTAATTGACCCAACTTAGCCATTAGAAGGTAGTGAGATAACCGGCTTTGGTGTAGTCCGAAGTCGGTTGATACTTGATACTACGCTCATTGAGATTCGACTCTCGGGTTTTATTTGGTGGCAAGTCAGTTGCCATGCTAGACAAAACTTGTGGGAAAACTAAGTGATATTGAGATCCCTAAAACCCGGTTACTTCTTTTGGACAGGTTGAGCCAATTAAACTTCAAGAGGGTACTTACCTACAAATCCCATGCAAGCCTTAAACCTAAGGCCTTTGTGTGATTTTCTTGTGTTTGATTAACTGTTCGAATGTAATATCATAACATCGTGACATCAATACCATAGCATTTTATTAACCATTTCAAGGATCTTAAGGGCCTGTGATGCAGGTTATAATGAACTAGACTTCTAGCAAGGGGGAAAGAGGTTTTATTTTCCTCTAACCAATGTCATCAAAGACCGAAGTACGTTATCTTGAGTCAAAGGCTAGGACCCGCTCGACATGGTGAGCTTGATTCTTACAAAAGGACATTCAACGACTCGAAGTTCTCTAGTCAAAGCTGCAGCCAGATTTAACTTCTAATGTTTCACTTTTGTTTACCCACTGAGGTCCTTAAAAACATTTCACTTACATTTGCATATCATGCATATCATCACATAATAGGTACTCTATAAGTAGGTTTTCTCATCTTCTTGTTGTTTATTTCAGTAAAAGATTGCTCTAGAACAGACTGTTAAGTAACTCCAAGCACAGAATGGCCAATTCCAGGAAACGCTCTTGAACTTAGCCCAGGGGAAGAAAGAGATGATGGCGCTCATCGCCAAAAAGAAGAAGACTCGGAATCCAGTCATCCTCAACATAGAGAGAAGGTTCAAAAACCTACCAAGCAAGCTCAGAATTATGTTATTTCCTCTGATGAAGATGTCAATCAGGATGAAGATGGTAGAAGTATTAAAGCTGAAGGAGGAAGAAACCATGGTTCTGGTAAAATTCCCGAGAAATGAAAACTAGTCTGATAAGCAGTATCCTCCAGTTGTTGACAGATACAAGCAGGTGGAAGATCGACTTAATGTTATGGACATATAAAAAGTTCCTAGGCTGGACTTTAAAGAATTAGGTCTCATCTCGGGGGTTGTTATCTCTCACAAGTTCAAGGTACCCGCTTTTTCTAAATATGATCGTGTGTCTTGTCTTAAACCCCATATTTATGTTCGAAAGATCATACCCCATACTCGTGACAGAAAATTATGAGTTCACTTCTTTCAGAAAATTTTGTCTGGTACACAACTTGAGTGGTTCTATCATCTTGAGAGAACCAACACCCATACTTGGGAAGACTTGGCTGCTACTTTTTACAAGTAGTCTCAATATAATTCCGGCCTTACACCAACTTGCGTGCAATTACAAAACATGACTATAGGTTCGAATGAAGGGTTCAAAGAATATGCCCAAAAGTGGAGAGATTTGGCTAGACGAGTTTAACCTCCACTGTCTGATAGGGAGCTGGTGGATATGTTCATTGGCACTTTAACAAGGCCATTCTTTAACCATCTAATTGGAAGTTCCTCATCTGGCTTTAGTGAGCTAATTCTAACTGGGGAACATGTTGAAGGTGGTATCAAGAGTGGAAAAATTCAAGTTTTTACGTCTTCAAGTGTTGTGAAGAAGACATTCAGTTGTAAGAAGGAGACCAATGTTGTTTATGGCCAGAAGGGACGTGTTAAAAATGACTGCAATCAGCATGTGGGAGTGGTGCTAATTTATAATCATATGTTTGTTCAACAACAACAATAGGGTAATCAACGTAGGTCAGACGCTCCGAGAAGACAATTTATGAAGATCATTATGCCATTATCTCAGGCGTTATAACATTTACTGAAAGTGGAGCTGATAACCTTAAGGGATCCTCCTCATAATCCCAACGCCTCCTCTCCTCGATACAATCCTAATGCGAAGTGTGCATATCATTGACAACAAAGAGATTGAGTTTGATCCTCCGGAGACCCCGAATGTGATTATTGCCCCTATGCCGAAACATGACAAAGGCATAAGTGCTATTGACAATGTTATTTATGTTGCTACTATAAGTGAATTGGTTACTCCCCTACCAATTATCATGAAGAATATGTTGCAGTACGGTTTATTTCCGGGCTATGTTGAAAAATGTTATTGTTGTGCAACCCAACCCATTGGCTACAAGTTGTTGAAGGAAGGAGTTCAACTACTAATGGACAATCACATGATTTGGATCGAGAAGATTTTGTCTACCGAGAATCTGTTTTAAGACTTATCCGTTATTTCTGGCACCCCTCTCAGGATCACTTCCAAAGGTCCTTTAAGGATTACAACCAATCCTAAAGTTGCTCCTCTAATCATAACTACACCTAGACCTATCCCATATTCTTAGGATAAATCTATTATGTGGAACTATGGATCCGACGTCTACTACCATGGCATTAAGCAAGAACTACCGACTACTGAAGATGAAGTTACCGAAGCTACTAATTCCAACATCGACAATATTATTGGGACCAGTAAAGTTACTAGAAGTAGAAGGGTTTTCTCTCCAGAAATATCTTTGAAGATTGTTGCCACACCTGTTAAGGTTACCTCTACCGACTCAACTGTTGAGGCTCAGGGAAAATAACAAATAACGGAGCCTTCCCAAATGGAGGCTTCTAAAGAAGATGTAGTTGAAGACACCTCTAGACAAGAGTTGGAAGTGGTATTGAAGATTATCTGCAAGAGAAACTATAAAATTATTGGTCAGCTGGGGCAGACCCCATCTAAAATCTCCATGTTATCCTTGCTACTATGTTCATAAGCTCATGTGCAAGATTTAGTGAAATTTTTGAAGATTGCTCACGTACCACAAGAGATTTCTTCCTATCAATTGGGAAGCTATGTTTCTATCTTAACGACTGATAATGGATTAGGTTTCTCTGATGCTGATCTGACTCCGGAAGGAATCAAACATAATAAAGCTCTGTATATCTCCATTGAATGCAGGGGAACTACTTTGGCTCATGTATTGGTTGATACTGGTTCCTCGTTAAATGTTCTACCGAAAGGCTCTCTAGACATACTTGATTGCGAAAGGGTTGTACTGAAACCTAGTGATATTATAGTTTGAGCCTTTGACAGGTCAAATAGGATGGTACACGGAGAAGTGGATCTTATGATCAAGTTAGGTTCGCATATCTTTGAATCTACCTTCTATGTAATGGATATTCGATAAGATTATTCTTGCTTACTAGGGCGCCCTTGGATCCATGGGGCGGGCGTTGTCACCTCGACCCTACACTGAAAGTTAAAATATCCTATAAATGGAAAGATTGTTACTGTTTGCGGTGAAGAAGAGTACATGGTTATCCACTTAAACTCTTTCTGGTATGTAGAAATGGAAGGAGAATTCATCGAGACTCCCTGTTAGACTTTTAAAGTCATCCCTCCTGCCTCACCTGAAGATGTTTCTACCATTCCAAAGGTTACCAGGGTTCCATCCAGGACCGCATTGTTGAAAGATGCTAGAGTTGTTATGGAAGAATGTGGTTGTACTACTTGGGGTCAGCTTCCTGACATTCCATATAAATCTGACAAATTTGGTTTGGGTTTCACTGGACAGGGTCAAAGGGCTATTCATCACGCTCGTGCTAGAAGACCGCCATTCTGTGTCAACAAAAATAGAGTTAACGCTATAGAAGACGCTGACAGTGATTATGACCTTGACAGCTGGATGTTTCCCACCATCGGTAACAGACCCAACAACTAGAAGACACGGGACATTATCTCTATCTCCTTTAGTCAGGAGTAATAGCTACATTTTTGTTTTTATTGCTTTCAAGTTTTTGTTTTGTAATTTTTGAACAATGACTTTAAACCATGTACCTTACCCGGGACACAATGGTTCATTTGTTAAGGGGTTGTCATTTCATAAGCACATTTTCATTCAATAAAAGCATTGGACGTTTTGCATTCAAATTTTGCGCTCTCTTTTTTTCCTTTTACTTTATTACACTTTAAAATAGCTATGTGTTCTTACACACACACACACCCAATAAATTGCTGATCCATATCCACTCTGGATCCCGTTGATAACGACTCTGTTATTTCCACTTATGACTTTGAAAATCCGATCTACCAAGCCAAGGACGAAGGTGAGAAAGACTGTGAAATACTTGGAGAACTTGCCAGACTTATAGTGTAAGAAGAAAAGGCCATACAACCACATGAAGAGATAGTTGAAATTGTAAACTTAGGTACTGAAGCAGACAGAAAAGAAGTCAAGATAGGCACCACCCTAGAGGACAATATCAAGAACAGATTGATTCAGATGTTACATGAATATGTTGAGATTTTCGCTTGGTCATACAAAGACATGTCAGGTGTAATAAGGTGGGAGAACTGACTTTTGGTTTTGCATTTTATCGTAAATGTTGCAGATAGCAAGAGTCGCTACCAACTTTTCTTTTATCCAATGAGGAAAGGGTGAAAAGAACAGGAAAGACTTTTTAAGATTTTGAGTTTGTGGGGTAATTTATGAAAAAGGGAAGGTGTTAGCACCCTTTTCATAGGTAGTTATCTACGGGCTCTTAATTTCTTATCTCACTTTAATTTGCTTTATGTATGCTTTGAAAAAGTTTTGAAAATTCTAATGTAAGGCAATCTGCTTTATAATAACCCATGTATCAGTACTCAAGAGGGTTTATAAAGCATTTGAAAGTATTTGTTTTGAAAGTGTGAGTTACGAAAATTATTTTAATTTGTGAGCAAGCAATTAAGGGTATCTTACCCACTGAAATGTCTTTTGTTATCCTTTTCATTCTCGTTAGGGGTGGTGCTATCCATACCATTAGTTGGTAAGTAGCCACATACATTGGAAGTGAAGGGACAAGCGTAGGGTCGTCGTTAGGGTCATTGAAGGAAACATATAGGGATACCTTAGAAATTCGAAGGGAGTGTCATCATATATTCATAGGAAACTTTGAGGGACAAGATCATTCCTCGTAGGAAACTTTGAGGGACATCGCAGAACTATGATCTTTATGATGACTTTAACTAAGAGTCTTTGCTAATCGTATCCCTACGTTCGAGGGACATGACCATTGTTTTTTCCGAAGGCAACAGAGAGGCTACCCTAGAGGTGCATGTGTGCAAGAGCGATTCAGTTCAATTATTAATCTTGATTATGGTTATCTAACAATTGATTTTAAATCTTGTCATACAACCCTATTACTAACAGTTAAATATATACTGACAAAGCAAGCATAATATAGGTTAAGAAAGTAAAGTGCGGAAAAGTAAACTGTAATTAAGCTATTACAAGGCTTTGGGGCAGATACAATAGTATAAATTTGCAAGAAATAAAACTACAACAATTACAAAAAAAACTGTGCAACCTATACAATTTCTCTAAGAAAGTAAAGGGGAAAATAAATAAGAAAATGTTAGAAAATATGTTTTAAAGTCCAAAAATCTAAAACGTTAGAAATTAATTTTTTTGTGTATTTTTGTAGAAAATAATTTAAGTTAATAATTAATAAAAACCTAATTATTTTAATTTATTTTACAAATTAAAAAATAAGACCTAAAATCTAATTAAATGAAAAAAAGTTAATTTAAGAAAACCTAAAAGACTATATTTTTCTATATTATGTAATATTCTGATTTTTTATATGTTTTGATTTTAGTTGTAAAAAAGAAATAAATTAGTGGAAATGGAGTTTCAAAGAGAGAATATGATCGTGCCCTAGCCATGGTAACTCATCATCCCTGCGTTAAAGTTTACATTTTTCTTATTCAAATTTGTTCTAAACACCATGATGAACTCATCTGTGCACACAAAATTAGTTAAATATGCATAAATTAAAAAGATTTGAATTCAAGAAAATTACCAAAACCGGTGGGCTTGTGTAAGCTATTCCATACATGAATATATTTGTGTCTGGGTCTTGGTGAGATTTCGGTGAGCTTCAGGAACACGATTTGAGGCTTGGTTTTGATTGAGAGTGGCTGGAAATTTTGATACGAGTTTGCACCTTTCTTTGAAAATTTGTGATTTTGAAACGTTGCTTCTATGGCAGCCACTTTGTGTTTTTTGCACTTGAGTGTTACATATATTTATAGAGGAATGAAAATGGATCAAAACAAGACAAGGATCTTGTATCATTATGTCACATTTTATAGCAAAGAAAACACATTGAAATCTTTCCAAAATTGTTTTAAAAACATTCCAAGTTTGAAGATTATTGTTCCCAATATGTTTTCACGGTTTTGGCAAGATCTTAAAAGGCCTTGGGCCTTCTAGAAGATACCCAAATGAAGCACACACGCCCTTTGGTCCATCAACTCATATTTTATTTGATTTATTTCGAATTAATTTGAATAAAATAAAAATAAATTAAATAAAAAATAAAAGTAATGTATAAATGGACTTAGAGGTCCTCTAACATGTTATAAACATGTTTAAACCTTAAAAGTTAGGCCCATTAGTCCAAAAGTTCAAAATTGCTCAAATGAAGTTTCATGCATTTTCTAAAAAATTGTCCAACTTGCGCAAACCATATCTCACTCAATTTTCATATTTTGAAGGTGATATTGGACTTTTTGGAAAGCTCAAAATGTTGATCATTTTCGCATTTGAAGACATTATCTTGATGTAAGTTTCCTTGACAAAAAGTGTCTTTTTGTTGACATTTAAAATGACCTATAATGTCTTGGCCCATATCTCTCAAATGATGCATTTTTTGACTTGAGCTTAGAGAGAGAAAGTTGTAGAGAATTGAATTCCCTTTAAAATGAGCTTTGGTTGGAGAAAATTTGATGAAGCATGTAAAAGTTATGCTTGGTCAAAGTTCAGTTGACTTCTCCTAAAGAAACCCTAATATGTCAACTTTTGACTTTTGATGATTTGAGGGTTTTTCTTGAGGAATCATGATCAACCATTGATAAAATGATGGATATCACTTCAAAATGTTGATGTTAACCAAAAATCTTGAAGTTTGACTGTATGTTGCCATGGTTGACTTTTTATCCAATATAGTTGATTTTCCATCATCTGCGCAATTGACTGAGCAAACTTGTGATACAAGGCATGAAACTTTGCATGAGAATTATTTGAAGCATATGAAGAGTTATGAAAACCATTTGAGGCATTATAAGTCAAATTTCCTTTGATAAAAGCAAAACCCTAGTTGTAGGCTAATTGCTTAAGAGAAGACTTGTTTGATCAATTCCTTGAGTAACCTTGAGCAATTGAGAACCCTGGGAAGATGAGGAGGCCTCTTGAAATAATTTGATTTGAAAATGAGAGGGAAAATTTTAGGGTACAACAGTTTCCCCTGTTCAATCTTCTTAAACCTAAAGGGTTAGATTGACATGCTCGTCATTCGTGGTGTGAAGGTGGAAGAGGATTGAACACTTAAGTGTCCAGAAATTTGCACTCGCATATGCACGAAGTAACACTGTTGGTTGATTGTACCGAGAATGGGCTTAAAGATGCCATTTGGAGAGTGACGGGATGTCGTCGTAGATGGGCTTATAGATTCCATCTAGAGTAACTATTGATAAGAATATCAGAATGAGTCTAAGCCTGACTTTTTGTTTGAATGATCTACCAGAATGAGTCTACGTCTGACTTTGTCTAGAAGATGTATTTGGAATGAGTCTACGCCTAAATTTTTTTCCCAAAAGAGTATCAGAAGGAAATCTATGCCTGACTTCATCTGAATGATGCACTAGAAGATATCTACGTCCGACTTCATCTAGAAGAGGTATTGGAAGGAATTTACGCATGACTTTTTCCCGAAAAGAGTATTAGAAGGAAATCTACGCCTAACTTCATCTGAATAATGCACTAGAAGATGTAAATGCCCGACTTCATCTGAATGATGCACTAGAAGATGTTTATGCCCGACTTCATCTAGAAGAGGTATTGGAAGGAGTTTACGCCTGACTTTTTTCCCAAAAGAGTACCAGAAGGAAATCTACGCCCAATTTTATCTGAATGATATACTAAAACGAGTTTATGCCCGACTTCATCTAGAAGAGGAATTAGAAGGAGTCTACGCCTGACTTTTTTCCCAAAAGAGTATCAGAAGGAAATCTACGCCTGACTTCAACTGAATAATGCACTAGAAGATGTCTATGCCCAACTTCATCTAGAAGAGGTATTAGAAGGAGTCTACGCATGACATTTTTCCCAAAAGAGTATCAGAAGGAAATCTATGTCTAATTTTATCTGAATGATATACTAGAATGAGTTTATGCCCGACTTTGTCTAGAAGAGATATTGGAATGAGTCTATGCCTGACTTTTTTTCCAAAAGAGTTTCAGAAGGAAATCTACGCTTGACTTCATCTGAATGATACACTAGAATAAGTCTATGCCCGACTTTGTCTTCCAGATGCATTTGGAATGAGTCTACACCCGACTTTGTCCAAAAGAATATCAGAAGGAAATCTATGCTTGATTTCATCTAGAAAATGTTTATGCCCGACTTTATCTAGAAGAGATATTGGAAGGAATCTACGTCTGACTTCATCTAGAAGAGGTATTAGAAGGAGTCTACGCCTGACTTTTTCCCAAAAGTGTTCCAAAAGGAAATCTACGCCTGGCTTCATCTGAATGATGCACTAAAATGAGTGTACACCTGACTTTGTCAAGCAGATGCATTTTGAATGAATCTACACCTGACTTTGTCCAAAAGAGCATTAGAAGGAATCTACGATGATTCTATGAAAATGTTGGTTATGTAGATAGTCGCCCCTTCCAGTTTCGGGAATTGATCTACATCATGTCTGTAAATTATTGATAATATTCGTCTGTTTGAGGATTTAACCTGAAAAGATAAAGTTAGCTTTATGCAATGTCATGATGTATGCATTATGTAATGGTATTGTAAATGATGTATGGATGCGACATGTCGTTGGAAAGCATTGGTAGCTTCCTATAACGACGTCTTGCTGGGGACAATAAATCCTTGATTGTCGCTGGATATGAATGAAAGTGATTCTTCAATTTCTTCTGGGAATAATTTTGCTGGATATTTCTGTCTTCTATTTAAGGATACTTCACTGGGGATCTTCGACTTCTGCTCGAGGATAATCAAAGAGAGTCGGTTGCTCGTTGTTCATTGAAGGAATTGATTTTTGCATATCCTGACTAGGGAAACCAGAGATGGATGTTATTGGACCAAGTTTTTAGGCATTATAACAAATTCTCTAGGGATATCAACTTTGTTTAGACACTGTTGGAGGGAAGGAGAGGATTCCATGGTGTTGGAGAAATAAACTCCGTTAGGGAATGAAATTCCTATAAACCGTGTTAAGGAAATAATTTTTGTCGGGGATTAGTATTTCATAGGCTGTGTTGAAGAAGTTTTCATCGTATACTGGGGGGAATGATCGGATCTTCCTATCTGCTGGGGAACCTCTTAGGGAAGATCGTCCTGTAAAGCTGTTGATCAAAGATATGTAAATGAATTGCTGGAAGATGCCCCAGTTTTGGTCTGACTTATAGGCTTGCTAGGGAATGTATCTCTGTTGAAGATGAGCTTGTGCAGATTGCTCTGTAGAGGGTAATAAGTCTTCTACTTATATACAATGATGAGATAACGGGACATAGTCCTATGCTTTAATCCCTAACTTTTTTCTAGACCGCCTTTTCAAGTTTTCAGTCCATCGGGATACCCATTTTTGCCCAATCCGCCTTTTTAGGTTTTCGACTTACCGGGTGTATAATTTTTTATATATCCCTATTTTTTTCCTGAACCCTTTTGGTTTGTCGGGATGCCCTTATTTTTGCCTAGGTCTGTCGACCTAACCGGTCTATTTTACACGTAGTATTTTTTTTTACTATGTCCGTATTTATAGGATGCAGAGAATTTTCACTGTAAATGTTGTAGCATGCCAGAGAATGTTTTCTTGATCATACGTGGCCCTTTTCTGGAACTCATGTTCAATGCCCCAAGTGATTCAGATGGAGGTCTGCCCCTGGTTATTCGTCACTTTTGAGAGACTCCTTGAATCTTGATTTGACAGCCCCCAGATCAGCTAGATACATTATCATGCCCATTGATTACGAAAGGCCTGTTACTGGAAATGTCTTTTCATCTGACGCGATTTTGTTCATTGAGAGGATTTATGTTCATTGAATATTCGTAGTGCGAATTTCCCTGTTGTCGAATAATTAGTCATATGCAAACAGTGGTATTAAAAATGTAAAGCTTATGTCTATCTTGAAGTTTTGAAAATGCATTTTTAGTAAAAAAATAATTTTGTAAGAATATGAATTTAACTCAGGTTTTATAGTAAGCCTTATAGGAGTCAGGATACCTTTTGTAACAATATGCTTTTGAACTAACATATGCTTCAGTTAGGACTTTTAAGGGTTGTCACGTGGCCTGGTTCATGAAGAAGCAAAGGAAAAAAGGGTCAAAATTTATTTGTTCCCAACCCATTCTCTGTGATGTTCTTCAGCCCTATACTCAGTTAATTGTGCGTTTAGATTCCAATTGAGTCTGGAATGATACTTTGGTGATGGTTCAGATACTTGAAGTTTATTTGAGAAGGCAGTCTTTTTTGTAACATTTTTTCTTTTGTTGAGGATTTGTAGCGACCTCTTTTGACTTGATTATCCCTAAGTTTTTCCTGAATTGTTTCTTCTGTGATTATAGTCAGCGGGATGCCCCTGTTTTTTCCTAAGTCTCCTTCATAGATTTTGACTTAGCGGGCTTTTCTTTTGAGAGATAATGACTGTCTGTTTTACGGGGAACCATCACCGCCTTTTGATTTGGAAGGACGTCTTCGATACTATTTGTTGTGTACAAAGTGAAAGCTTGCGACTGAATGCGCATTTTAATTAACTGAGAAACTACCCTGCCCTAGGTTATTATTAAAGGTTTCAATTTGTGTGAAAAAGAAAACTCCTACTTCTTGGGCTCAAAGGGGTTGACTACAGATTATCTTCCTTATAACTCCAATGTTTAGGAATTGAAACAACACTTGTACATCTCCAACAAGGTATATTCAAAAGTGTGATCGGTGGAAATAGAACTGACTGTTTTGGAATGCTGGTTCGTGAAATGTCGCGGTAAGCAAGAGTCGCCACCGTCTTTTATTTTCTCCAACAAGGAAAGGACAAAAGCATAGCAAAATTCCTTTTCGAGATGTTTCTAGGTTCGGGAGGTAGATTATAGAAAGGGAAGGTGTTAGCACCCTTTCTATCTGTGGTTATCCACGGGCTCTTAGGTACTTGCTCACTATGTTTTCAAAAATGTTTTGCTTTTCTTGTGTTTGTGGGTTTTGAAAAAGTTTGTTTGAAAACTTCGTTTTAACTCTTGTACCAGTCCTCAAGAGTGTATGAAGTGTTGTTTGAAAACTTTTGTCAGAAAAGTGTAGGTGCGAAAAGTATTTTTGTTTTGAAAGAGCAAGTACTTAGGAGAAATCAACCTACTCAAAAGAAATTAAGCTGTGTAAATGTCCTTTAGACAGTACTATCCCACTATTGAGAAGTAGGTAGCACCATCGTTAGAGTTATTCGGGTCAATTCGATTATAGGGACATGTGGTCACCAAAGCAATAGTAGGACGCCTTAGCGGTAACCCTAATGTCCTAGATCATTTTTATCTGAGGAAACCGTTTCGAGGCAACTTGGATCTCTAGACAGGAGGGCGACCTCTAAAACACCCTATACTCAATGACCACGTCGAGGCAACCAAGTGAGGCGTACCCTAGGAGTGGCATGTGCGAGTGTGTCAGGTTTCAGTTTAGATTATCTTTGCACATGTTATTGTGAGCTACGTTTTGATTTTATTTTCAGATCAGTCTTGTCATGCATAGTTTAGTTAACATACATCTAGCAGTTTATATTTGCGGAAAGTAAATTGCGGAAAGTAAAGCTACGCTATTACAAGGCGTCGGGTATTTACATCGCCAAAAACAAACCCTTGGAAAATAAATGCGGGAAAATAAAAGAAAGCGATAAAAAGGTCCTAATTAACACTACTACATCCTCGGAGCAAATACATAAATATGATCAAAAATGATATGCGCGAAATAAAATTGCATCGGAGAAGTCCTTAGGGTTTTGACCCTTTTTGAGAAAAGAATGAATTTTGGGTTATTTTGCATTAAATTAAATTAAACCTAATTAATTAAAAAAAGAAATATTTTTTTGTTTTTTTAATGTTGTTAGGAAATAAATAAAAAGAAATTAAAATTGTCAAGAAAACCCTAGTTCTATGTTAATTTTATTTATTGTAAAAAAAAGTCAAATTTAACTTAATTAACTAATTAATTTGTTAGAATTTATTTACAAAAATAATAAATTAAAGGTGAAATTAATAATAATAATAATAATAATAATAATAATAATAATTTAGTTTTCTGAATTTATTATGAAAGTAATTAATTTGTGAGTTAACTAAATAATAATAATAATAATAATAATTAGTAAAACAATTAAATAGAAATTAAAATATAAAAGAAAAAGAGTAAAGAAACCAGGGGGTGATGGGCCAGCTTTGGAGGTGAGGAAGTAATTTTCAGGCCCATTAAGTTGTAAGCCTGTTTGACTTTGGTGATTGTCCAGGGCGTTGGTTGACTGGGGGTACCATGGTCCTTCATCTTTGGCCACAGGATTTGAGTTTTGAAACACATGGCGCTTGGATGTTAGAGGTGCATGATGGACCCTTTTCTTGACACCTGCACGTGAACATCTGAAGAAAAAGAACAAACAATTGTTTTGGGGGACCTGCGATTCGAACCCACGTCCCAATGCTTATTGGATAAGTGCCCAACCACTACACCACCTGCTTGCTTTTGATAATATAATAACAATAAATTATAATATATACAAATCAACTCATATGCTGTTAACAGAAAAAACACGCGCGCGTTTTCAAACTGACCAATGAGACAACAACAGCTCATCATCTTCCTCGCTGAACCTGCAAAATCAACGTTAGATAGCGGGGGTTTTTAACCCCCACAATATGACACGAGGAATAATAGCGATTAGAGCTACAGGCTACAGAAATATTTCGCGAGGATAGATTCATATTTGTCTGGTCCTAACGGTTTCAACCATATGCCTCACAAGGCTTAATCTTTCTTGTACTGCAAAGCCCCAATTTGAAAGCTTATGAACCCTAGAATTCGTCCATGGTAACTTGTGATTCTGTGCATTATAAGTCAATTAACTTATACCATTATCTTCACATGGATTTAAGCAATGCAAAACAAACAATAAATCATGTTAAATATGCATGATTTGAGCAATTCGATTATGGACAAAATATGCAAACCGTGAAACTGTTTAGGGCGATTCTGGTAGCTTTAAGGCCTGGTTTTGATTGCTACACGTCCCTGAGAACTCCTGCAAGGTATTAGAATCCACAAAAGCTTTTGAATCGTGCTAGAATATAGAAATCAGTTTTCAAGTTTTCTTGGAAAATTTCTATATGGCTATGGCTTTGTTTGCAGCTTGTTCACGTGTGCATGATTAGGGTTGGCTTGCATATTTATAGAGGAATGGAATTAGGTCAAATATTTGAGCAAAAATCCATGGAATGATGATTTGAATATTTGATTGGAAATCATATATTTTTGAATCTTCATGATTGGAAAAAGTTGCCAAATTTGGAGATATTGCATCTCTGACTTGGTGCACGAAATTGCCAGCCTTTTTAGGTCATTCTTGCTTCACAAAAAGATTGAAAAACCATATCTTTATATTTTCCTACAATTTAAATTAATTAAATGAATTAATATTGATTAAAAATCCAATTAATTAATAAAATATAAGAAAATAATTCAATTAAGCTTGATGGGTCGTGCATAGGCCATGGATAAAGTTTCAAGAAGAAATTTGAGGCCCATTAGCAAAAACAAGGTGTTTTGAGCAAAGTTGACTTTTGCAAATTCATGAAAATTTCCCAACTTCTCCAATGCATATCTTGCTCAATTTTGATCATATGAACATGTTCTTGGACATTTTGGAAAGGTCTTGAAGTCCTCTAACCAATTCCTTTGGTCCCATGTCATTTGGATTTACAAATCTCAAGTTATGGTCTTTGACTTAAAGTGAATTTTTGTTGACTTTTGAATTTGACCTATAATGTAGAAATTGATAACTTTTTATGAGGGCATCTCTTGGACTTGGAGTGTGAAGATGGATTGTAGGAAATGTCATCCCCTTCAAAATGAGCATTGGATGGGATTTTTATGATGAACCATGAAAAAGTTATGCACTGGTCAAGATACAATTGACTTTTCTACTGTCCAAAAATAGTAACTTTTGCATCTTTGAGGATTTTTGAGTTATCCTTGTGGAATCATGATCAAGACTTGATCAAATGATGATTGTAAGCTCAAAATAAAATGTTGACCAAAAATTTTGACTTTTGACTGCAAAATGACCATTTTGCCCCTGAAGTTGACTGTGGATCAAATATGGCTTTTGATTGTAAAATTTGGCACTGTAAGTCTTGAAACTTGGCATGTAGGTGCTTGAGAATGCATATGGGCCTATGGGACTTGATTGAACCATTGAAAACTCCAAATTCCTTGAAAGAACCAAAACCCTAGTTTTGAACTGGCTTAGGAGGTATTTGGATTGTGCAATCCTTGAGTAGACTTGAGCAATTTGAGAATTATTCTTGTCAAATCATGAGGAATACGGGAGGGAAAATTTTGGGGTACAACAGTTGCCCCTGTTCAATCTTCTTAAACCTGAGGATGTAGATTGGCTTGCGTGCCTTTCGTGATCCGAAGGTGGAAGATGATTGAACACTAAAGTTCCCAGAAATTTGCACTCGCATGGTGTAGTATCAGCAATGTGATGTCGTGAATGGGCTTACAGATGCCATTTGGAGAGATGATGGATAGAAGGATGGGCTTATAAATTCCATCTGAAGATGTGACAGAATCTTGTCGGGGATTGGCTTATAGATGCCATCTGGAAATGTTTGTTGAATAGTTGTGGAGATGGGCTTAAAGATGCCATCCAGGGGTGTCGATCGCGTAAGAGATTTCTTAGCGAGAACTTGCATACCTGTAGTTTGTAGAATTGCAACTTGGTAGGTTGAAAGAAGGAACCTGTGTAGAGTTTCCTGATGATGGTCAAGTAGATAGTTGTCCTGACTGGATACAGGTATTAATCTCTGACTTGAGAAAGAAAGATTGTCTCCCTGGCTTGCTACAGGTATTGATCTTCAGTCTCTTCAATGTAGATAACTTTCTTGGCTGGTTTCAGGTATAGATCTACAATTAATCGTCCATAGATACTTCCTGGCTAGTTACAGGTGTTAATCCGGAACTTAAGAAAAAGTTGGTCGAGATAGCTTTCCTGTCTGATTTCAGGTATAGATCTCTGACCTGAGAAATAAAGATAATTTCCTGGCCTGTTACAGGTGTTGATCTTCAATCTCTTCAATGTAGATAACTTTCCTTGCTAGTTATAGGTATAGATCTATAATCAATCGCTCACAGATACTTCCTGGCTAGATACAGGTGTTGATCCGGAACTTAAGAAAAAGTTGGTCGAGATAGCTTTCCTGTCTGGTTTCAGGTATAGATCTCTGACCTGAGAAATAAAGATAATTTCCTGGCCTGTTACAGGTGTTGATCTTCAATCTCTTCAATGTAGATAACTTTCCTGGCTAGTTACAGGTATAGATCTACAATCAATCACTCACAAATACTTCCTGGCTAGTTACAGGTGTTGATCCAGAACTTAAGAAAAAGTTGGTCGAGATAGCTTTCCTGTCTGGTTTCAGGTATAGATCTCTGACCTGAGAAATAAAGACAATTTCCTGGCCTGTTACAGGTGTTGATCTTCAATCTCTTCAATGTAGATAACTTTCCTGGCGAGTTACAGGTAGAGATCTATAATCAATCGCTCACAGATACTTCCTGGCTAGTTACAGGTGTTGATCCGGAACTTAAGAAAAAGTTGGTCGAGATAGCTTTCCTGTCTGGTTTCAGGTATAGATCTCTGACCTGAGAAATAAAGATGACTTCCTGGCTTGCTACAGGTATTGATCTTCAATCTCTTCATGTAGATAACTTTCCTGGCTAGTTACAGGTATAGATCTACAATCAATCACTCACAAATACTTCCTGGCTAGTTACAGGTGTTGATCCAGAACTTAAGAAAAAGTTGGTCGAGATAGCTTTCCTGTCTGGTTTCAGGTATAGATCTCTGACCTGAGAAATAAAGACAATTTCCTGGCCTGTTACAGGTGTTGATCTTCAATCTCTTCAATGTAGATAACTTTCCTGGCGAGTTACAGGTAGAGATCTATAATCAATCGCTCACAGATACTTCCTGGCTAGTTACAGGTGTTGATCCGGAACTTAAGAAAAAGTTGGTCGAGATAGCTTTCCTATCTGGTTTCAGGTATAGATCTCTGACCAGAGATAGAAAGATGGTTTCCTTGCTTTCTACAGGTATTGATCTTCAATCTCTTCCTGTAGATAACTTTCCTGTCTGGTTTCAGGTATAGATCTACAATCAATCGTCCACAGATACTTCCTGGCTTGCTACAGGTATTGATCTTCAATCTCTTCATGTAGATAACTTTCCTGTCTAGTTTCAGGTATAGATCTACAATCAGGCGTCCACAGATACTTCCTGGCTAGATACACGTATTAATCCGGAACTTAAAAAAAGTTGGTCAAGATAGCTTTCCTGTCTGGTTTCAGGTATAGATCTCTGACCTGAGAAATAAACATGACTTCCTTGCTTGCTACAGGTATTGATCTTCAATCTCTTCATGTAGATAACTTTCCTGTCTAGTTACAGGTATAGATCTACAATCAGGCGTCCACAGATACTTCCTGGCTAGATACAGGTGTTAATCTAAAACTTAAGAAAAAGGTGGTCGAGATAGCTTTCCTGTCTGGTTTCAGGTATAGATCTCTGACCTGAGAAATAAAGATGACTTCCTGGCTTGCTACAAGTATTGATCTTCAATCTCTTCATGTAGATAACTTTCCTGGCTAGTTACAGGTATAGATATACAATCAATCGTCCACAGATACTTCCTGGCTAGATACAGGTATTAATCTGGAACTTAAAAAAAGGTTGGTCAAGATAGCTTTCCTGTCTGGTTTCAAGTATAGATCTCTGACCTGAGAAATAAAGATGACTTCCTGGCTTGCTACAGGTATTGATCTTCAATCTCTTCATGTAGATAACTTTCCTGGCTAGTTACAGGTATAGATCTATAATCAGTCGCTCACAGATACTTCCTGGCTAGTTACAGGTGTTGACCCGGAACTTAAGAAAAAGTTGGTCGAGATAGCTTTCCTGTCTGGTTTCAGGTATAGATCTCTGACCGGAGATAGAAAGATGGTTTCCTGGCTTGCTACAGGTATTGATCTTCAATCTCTTCATGTAGATAACTTTCCTGTCTGGTTTCAGGTATAGATCTACAATCAGGCGTCCACAGATACTTCCTGGCTAGATACAGGTGTTAATCTGGAACTTAAAAAAAGTTGGTCAAGATAGCTTTCCTGTCTGGTTTCAGGTATAGATCTCTGACCTGAGAACTAAAGATGACTTCCTGGCTTGCTACAGGTATTGATCTTCAATCTCTTCATGTAGATAACTTTCCTGTCTGGTTTCAGGTATAGATCTACAATCAAGCATCCACAGATACTTCCTGGCTAGATACAGGTATTAATCCGGAACTTAAAAAAAGTTGGTCAAGATAGCTTTCTTGTCTGGTTTCAGGTATAGATCTCTGACCTGAGAAATAAAGATGACTTCTTGGCTTGCTACAGGTATTGATCTTCAATCTCTTCATGTAGATAACTTTCCTGTCTAGTTACAGGTATAGATCTACAATCAATCGTCCACAGGTACTTCCTGGCTAGATACAGGTATTAATCTGGAACTTAAAAAAAGGTTGGTCAAGATAGCTTTCCTGTCTGGTTTCAGGTATAGATCTCTGACCTGAGAAATAAAGATGACTTCCTAGCTTGCTACAGGTATTGATATTCAATCTCTTCATATAGATAACTTTCCTGGCTAGTTACAGGTATAGATCTACAATCAATCGTCCACAGATACTTCCTGGCTAGATACAGGTATTAATCTGGAACTTAAAAAAGGGTATCATCTTTTGATTGACCTTCTCCTGAAAGGCAAAACATTAGTTGTGTGCAATATCATGATGTATGAGATGCATGATGTCATGATGTTCTCAAGAATAAATGAGATTGTATGATATGATGCGTATATGCATGTATCATGATGTATGACAATGTGATGTATCTTCGTCTGGGAAAATAAATCCTTGATGAATGTCAGGAAGTTCGTTGAATCCTGGGATGATGCTGAAGAGTAGAGTTCTTCGTTTCCGCTGGGGATGATGAACGAAGATGATTTCAAGAATAAACCGGTAGGAGAAGAGAACTCCGTTGGGGAATAAACCGGTGAAGATATTACTCTGCGGGGAATTACTCTGTGGGGAAGAGATGCTTCGCTGAAGATTTGAACGATAAACTCCGCTGGGGATTCCGTTGTTATGCTTTGTTGGGGATTTTGATGAACTCCGTTGGGGATAGGAAGAACTTCGCTGAGGATGGTCTTTCCGTTGCAATTTGCTGAGGATAACCCAGTTAGACTCTGGTGGAGAATAACCTTCTGAACTTGGCTGGGGAGAGATGTATTTGCACTCTGCAGGGGACAAGCTTCCAGAAGCTACTGGGGAGATGGTTCAACTCTCCTGGGGAAACTTTTGAGGAAATGGCACCACTGGGGGTATCTTGTATTCCGCCGGGGAACATTCTTATACTTTGTCGAGGAATATGAAGACTGCCGGGGATGCTTGTTGGGGAATATTTGTATACTCCTCTAGGGAATATTAAGATCTTCTGGGGATACCCAACTTTTCCAGGACTGACGGTAGACCAACTCTGCTTGGGGGAGAGTATTGCTGACTCGCTGGGAATATTGTGCCTTTTTAGGGCTGATGGGGGGCCAACTCTTCTTGAGGAGAGTATTGCTGAGTCTTCCTCTGCGGGGAGTGAAGGTATCCTGGTTACATTCTTCAGCCGAACTTACCTTGGTACCTCGGTGAACAGAGCGATTGTACAGTTCGGACAATTCTTATTGCCCCAGCTTCTGGGGGAGAAGGTACCTGTAGAGGCCTTGATAACTGCCGATCGACAAATCTTCTTCTGGTAGGCAAGTGACTAGATAACGGGACATAGTCGTACGCTTTGATCCCTAATTTTTGCCTGGACCGCCCTTTCGGGTTTTCAGTCCATCGGGATACCCTTTTTTGCCCAAGCCGCCTTTTCAGGTTTTCGACTTGCCGGGTGTACAGATTTTTTCATTTTTATCCCTCATTTTGCCCGAACCCTTTTTGGTTCGTCGGGAAGCCCTTATTTTTGCCTAGGCCAGTCGACCTAGAGGGTCTTTGATTACGCGTAGTATTTTTTCGACTATGTCCATGCTCTCAGAATGTAGGGAGTTGTCACTGTCAGTAGTGTTGTATTATCATATTACCAGAAGATGTTTGATCGTACCAGATTTCGTTGCTGGAATTCATGCCCAATGTCCCAAGTTGATTCAGATGGAGATCTGCCTCTGGATATTTGGCATTTTGAGAGATTCCTTGAATCTTGACTTGACCGCCCCAGATGATGGATAATGATCATGTTGTGCCCCTTGATTGGAAGTGCTTTTGTTCACTAGATATTCTTCGTGCGAATTTATCTTCTGTTCGAACAAATAGTCATATGCAAACAATGTTATTTTAAGAATGCAAAGCTTATGTCTGTTTTGAAGTTTTTTTTTTTTATTTATTATTTTTTTTTTTGCAAATGCAGTTTTCAATAAAACAAGTGAAATTTTATTTTTGTAAAATGTGATGTCAACTCAGGATTTTACAGCAAGCCCTACAGGAGTCAGGATACCTTTTGTAACAGTATGCTTTCGAACTAACCCATGCTTCAACTAGGACTTTTTAAGGGTTATAACGTGGCCTGGTTCACGGTTTGAGAAACAAAGGATAAAGGCTCAAACTTATTTGTACCCACCCGCTCTTCGTGATGCTCTTCGATCCTAAACTCAGTTAATCGTGCATTAGATCCTGTTTGAGTCTTTGCTCTAATATTCCAGTGATGGTTCGGATACTGATAGTTTATTTTGAACAGGCTGTCCATTCTTTTTGTTAAGGGTTTGTAGGACCTCTTTCTTTTTTGTTTTATTATCCCTATCTTTTGCCTGAACTGTTTCTTTTGTGATCACAGTCAGCGGGATGCCCCAGTTTTTGTAAGTCTCCTTCATAGGTTTTGGCTTATCGGGCTTTTGTTTTTTTTTTGAAAGATAGACTTCCTATCTTGACGATTATAGGGAACCATCACTGTCTTTTGTTTCGGAAGGACTCATTTGATGCCATTCATTGTGCACCTGGATCAACTGAGAAAACTACCCTGCCCCAGGTTATCATTAAGGGTTTTAATTTTTGCGTGAAAAGAAAAACTCCAACTTCTTTGGCTCAAAGGGGTTGACTAGGGATTATCTTCCTTATAACTCCACTGTTTAGGATTTGAAACAATGCATGTACCTCGTCAGCGGGGTCTGTTCAAAAGCATATTGTAGGAATTTTGATATCATTTTCGTCATCCTCCCTCTAAAGGCTTAGAGTTTTTTAATCGAGAGTTGATCATCACAAAAAATGAAAGCAATTTGAATATAGTGAATACGAATGGATTGATTCAAAACAGACATATGCGATGCATTAAAGAAATAAAAAAGTTTGCCATAATTGTTTGAACAAGCAAAAGAAAAATACAACTTCAGAATTCAAATGAACAAAAAGTCTCTTAGTTTGAACTAGTCATCTCAGATGGAGAATTCTCAGTGGAAGATTTTCATCTCGCCATCCGGCATGATCTCCAGCACCCTTCCGTCGATCAAGTCCTGGATCTTGTTCTTCAAACTCCAATAGTTGTTTGTGTCGTGTCCCGGACTGTCAGAGTGGTATGCACACCTTTCATCAGGATTGTACTTTAAGGAGGCTATGTTGGGATTCTTAGGAGGGTCCCTTAACGTCACCAGATTCAACCTCAACAGGTGTTGTAAAGCTTGAGACAACGACACGTTGAGCTTGGTAAATTGCCTTCTGGGCTTACTCTGATCGACCCGTTGTTCTTGGCGAGGTTTTTGTTGGTCCCTGGAAGTAGTAGCAACTTGGAGAGGTCCATTCTTCACCATACCAAACTCTTGTCTTCTTGGAGGCTGATTAATGATTTGATCCCCAGCCTTGACTGTTTGCTCCATGTTGTTGTACCGGTCTTGATAAAGCTGGTGGATCATGGTTCTCAGCTCTTCTTGTTCCCGGGTTAGGCCTTGGATAAAAGCCATCTTCCCTAGCATCTGGGTTCTCATTGCATCTACCTCAGCTTGCAGATGTTTCAGCCGTTCTTCCTTATTGTCTTCAGGACTTTTCTTGACCAAATTCCCCATGAGGAGTGTTCTCAACTCTTCCTGTCCCTTGGATAGGCTTAGGAAGATTTCCCTGAACTGAGTCTCTTGAGTATGAAGATCCTGGTTGTCTTGTTGGAGAGCCATGCTGAAATAAACAGCGAAAACATGAGAGACCTGTAAAGGGTGACCTGTTATGCAATGATATGCATGATACATGTATGCAATGTTTTCAAGGATCTCGTGGGATAAACAGGAAACTGTTAGAATTTGAATCTGATAGCTTGATTGAAGGAACTTCATGTTGTCGAGCGTCCTTCTTCAAGAGTCGAGGCTCACCATATCGAGTGGGTCATAGCCCCAGACTCAAGCTATCCTGTCTTGATCTCCAAACAACCTTAGCTAGAGGAAAATAAATCCCCTTTGCCCCTTGCTAGATATTTGGTTCATTATGACCTGCATCACACACCCTCGAGATCCTTGAAATGGGTTAGTCCTTATGCAAGATGCATGCAATGTTATGATGTTATGATGTTATGATGTTATGATAAAGGCACACCACAAGTATTCACAAAAGGCAAGCATGGTAAAAGCACACAAGTCACACAAGACAACCCTTAGAGTTTAGGCCAGCATGAAGTTTAGGTACTACCCTCTTGAAGTTAGTTGGCTCAAAACCTGTCCTATGAATAGTAACCGGGTTCTAAGGAGCTCAATATCATTGGATCGTTTTCTATGTTCATTGTTTTGATTTAGCCACTTAACTGGCGACCAAATTATTCCAAGAAAACAACCCTCAATGAGTGTAGTATCGAGTATCTACCAACTTTGGACTGCACCAAAGTCGGTCATCTCACTACCCCTAAAGAGGCCAGGATGGTCAAGTAAGGTTCTTAAGGTCAGTTGATGCTTCACGACACCACGCGGCGACCTCGTACTCTCCTTGACTTGACTCAAGGGTTACCGGTACTCACCAAAGTGCCACATCAATGTAGCTACTACTTCAACCATGTCGGTATACCCCGTACAGTTCCCTCACAGTTTGTTGCTACTTCTAAAAGGGTATCCCCAGATCCGGGTTAGGATCTATAAAACTCTGATACAAGCCCACAATATTAAAGCATTCAAGGCATACAATTGAAAACATGGTGATCTAATCCTAAGGTACACCTCACTTCTTAATATATCCCCAGCAGAGTCGCCAGTTCTGTGATCGGTGGAAATAGAACTGACTGTTTTGGAATGTTGGTTCGCGAAATGTCGCGGTAAGCAAGAGTCGCCACCGTCTTTTATTTTCTCCAACAAGGAAAGGACAAAAGCACAGCAAAATTCCTTTTCGAGATGTTTCTCGGTTCGGGAGGTAGATTATAGAAAGGGAAGGTGTTAGCACCCTTTCAATCCGTGGTTATCCACGGGCTCTTAGGTACTTGCTCACTATGTTTTCAAAAATGTTTTGCTTTTCTTGTGTTTGTGGGTTTTGAAAAAGTTTGTTTGAAAACTTCGTTTTAACTCTTGTATCAGTCCTCAAGAGTGTATGAAGTGTTGTTTGAAAACTTTTGTCAGAAAAGTGTAGGTGCGAAAAGTATTTTTGTTTTGAAAGAGCAAGTACTTAGGAGAAATCAACCTACTCAAAAGAAATTAAGCTGTGTAAATGTCCTTTAGACAGTACTATCCCACTATTGAGAAGTAGGTAGCACCGTCGTTGGAGTTATTCGGGTCAATTCGATTATAGGGACATGTGGTCACCAAAGCAATAGTAGGACGCCTTAGTGGTAACCCTAATGTCCTAGATCCTTTTTATCCGAGGCAACCGTTTCGAGGCAACTTGGATCTCTAGACAGGAGGGCGACCTCTAAAACACCCTATACTCAATGACCACGTCGAGGCAACCAAGTGAGGCGTACCCTAGGAGTGGCATGTGCGAGTGTTTCAGGTTTCAGTTTAGATTATCTTTGCACATGTTATTGTGAGCTACGTTTTGATTTTATTTTCAGATCAGTCTTGTCATGCATAGTTTAGTTAAGATACATCTAGCAGTTTATATTTGCGGAAAGTAAATTGCGGAAAGTAAAGCTACGCTATTACAAGGCGTCGGGTATTTACATCGCCAAAAACAAACCCTTGGAAAATAAATGCGGGAAAATAAAAGAAAGCGATAAAAAGGTCCTAATTAACACTACTACATCCTCGGAGCAAATACATAAATATGATCAAAAATGATATGCGCGAAATAAAATTGCATCGGAGAAGTCCTTAGGGTTTTGACCCTTTTTGAGAAAAGAATGAATTTTGGGTTATTTTGCATTAAATTAAATTAAACCTAATTAATTAAAAAAAGAAATATTTTTTGGTTTTTTTAATGTTGTTAGGAAATAAATAAAAAGAAATTAAAATTGTCAAGAAAACCCTAGTTCTATGTTAATTTTATTTATTGTAAAAAAAAGTCAAATTTAACCTAATTAACTAATTAATTTGTTAGAATTTATTTACAAAAATAATAAATTAAAGGTGAAATTAATAATAATAATAATAATAATAATAATAATTTAGTTTTCTGAATTTATTATGAAAGTAATTAATTTGTGAGTTAACTAAATAATAATAATAATAATAATAATTAGTAAAACAATTAAATAGAAATTAAAATATAAAAGAAAAAGAGTAAAGAAACCAGGGGGTGATGGGCAAGCTTTGGAGGTGAGGAAGTAATTTTCAGGCCCATCAAGTTGTAAGCCTGTTTGACTTTGGTGATTGTCCAGGGCGTTGGTTGACTGGGGGTACCATGGTCCTTCATCTTTGGCCACAGGATTTAAGTTTTGAAACACATGGCGCTTGGATGTTAGAGGTGCATGATGGACCCTTTACTTGACACCTGCACGTGAACATCTGAAGAAAAATAACAAACAATTGTTTTGGGGGACCTGGGATTCGAACCCAGGTCCCAATGCTTATTGGACAAGCGCCCAACCACTACACCACCTGCTTGCTTTTGATAATATAATAAAAATCAATTATAATATATACAAATCGACTCATATGCTGTTAACACAGAAAACACGCGCGCGTTTTCAAACTGACCAATGAGACAACAACAACTCATCATCTTCCTCGCTGAACCTGCAAAATCAACGTTAGATAACGGGGGTTTTTAACCCCCACAATATGACACGAGGAATAATAGCGATTAGAGCTACAGGCTACAGAAATATTTCGCGAGGATAGATTCATATTTGTCTGGTCCTAACGGTTTCAACCATATGACTCACAAGGCTTAATTTTTCTTGTACTGCAAAGCCCCAATTTGAATGCTTATGAACCCTAGAATTCGTCCATGGTAACTTGTGATTCTGTGCATTATAAGTCAATTAACTTATACCATTAGCTTCACATGGATTTAAGCAATGCAAAACAAACAATAAATCATGTTAAATATGCATGATTTGAGCAATTCGATTATGGACAAAATATGCAAACCGTGAAACTGTTTAGGGCGATTCTGGTAGCTTTAAGGCCTGGTTTTGATTGCTACACGTCCCTGAGAACTCCTACAAGGTATAAGAATCCACAAAAGCTTTTGAATCGTGCTAGAATATAGAAATCAGTTTTCATGTTTCTTGGAAAATTTCAATATGGCTATGGCTTTGTTTGCAGCTTGTTCACGTGTGTATGATTAGGGTTGGCTTGCATATTTATAGAGGAATGGAATTAGGTCAAATCTTTGAGCAAAAATCCATGGAATGATGATTTGAATATTTGATTGGAAATCATATATTTTTGAATATTCATGATTGGAAAAAGTTTCCAAATTTGGAGATATTGCATCTTTGACTTGGTGCACGAAATTTCCAGCCTTTTTAGGTCATTCTTGCTTCACAAAAAGATTGAAAAACCATATCTTTATATTTTCCTACAATTTAAATTAATTAAATGAATTAATATTGATTAAAAATCCAATTAATTAATAAAAAATAAGAAAATAATTCAATTAAGCTTGATGGGTCGTGCATAGGCCATGGATAAAGTTTCAAGAAGAAATTTGAGGCCTATTAGCAAAAACAAGGTGTTTTGAGCAAAGTTGACTTTTGCAAATTCATGAAAATTTCCCAACTTCTCCAATGCATATCTTGCTCAATTTTGATCATATGAACATGTTCTGGGACATTTTGGAAAGGTCTTGAAGTCCTCTAAACAATGCCTTTTGTCCCATGTCATTTGGATTTACCAATTTCAAGTTATGGTCTTTGACTTAAAGTGCATTTTTGTTGACTTTTGAATTTGACCTATAATGTAGAAATTGATAACTTTTTACGAGGGCATCTCTTGGACTTGGAGTGTGAAGATGGATTGTAGTAAATGTCATCCCCTTAAAAATGAGCGTTGGATGGGATTTTTCTGATGAACCATGAAAAAGTTATGCCCTGGTCAAGATACAGTTGACTTTTCTACTGTCCAAAAATAGTAACTTTTGCATCTTTGAGGATTTTTGAGCTATCCTTGTGGAATCATGATCAAGACTTGATCAAATGATGATTGTGAGCTCAAAATAAAATGTTGACCAAAAAATTTGACTTTTTACTACAAAATGACCATTTTGCCCCTGTAGTTGACTGTGCATCAAATAGGGCTTTTGATTGTAAAATTTGGCACTGTGAGTCTTGAAACTTGGCATGTAGGTGCTTGAGAATGTATATGGGCCTATGGGACTTGGTTGAACCATTGAAAACTCCAAATTCCTTGAAAGAACCAAAACCCTAGTTTTGAACTGGCTTAGGAGGTATTTGGACTGTGCAATCCTTGAGTAGACTTGAGCAATTTGAGAATTATTCTTGTCAAATCTTGAGGAATATGGGAGGCCAAATTTTGGGGTACAACAAAAAGCATACTGTAGATATTATGGTATCATTTTCTTCATCCTCCCTCTAAAGGCTTATATCTTTTAATCGGGAGTTGAATATCACAAAACAAAGTAAGAAAGCAGTTTAAATATAGTGAAAACGAATTAATTCAAGACAAACATGTGCAATGCATTAATGGGAAAACCAAAGTTTGACATGACAGTAATTGTTTGAACAAACAAATAAATTATAAATAAAAATTAGAATGAAGAAGCTTCCGTCGTTGGCAGTAGGGGAAATCCAGTTATTGAGGTTGTTGTTGCTATGGACATCTTCCACAACATTAATCTGATCCTAATTATGATTCAGCATGGGAGCGGTGTTCACGTTGGAAGTCTTAGGAGGATCGAATTCCATCTCCTTGACGTAAATCATATTTTGAATCTTGTATTTCAGTGCCCAATAATCGTTAGTATCATACTCAGGACTGCCAGAATGATATGCACACCTTGCATTGGGATTGTAGTTAGGAGAAGAAGTTTTGGGGTTTGGATGAGATTCTATCAACGTAATCAGATTCATCCTCAACATGTGTTTCAATGCTTGAGACATCAGCATGTTGATTTTGGTAAACTGTCTCTTAGGCTCATCTTTCCTTCGCTTATTACCCTGTTGTTGTCACACTGGTGCAGGATTAGAGATCATAACTCCCCTCACAAATTGGTTGTGGTTACTCTTATTACGACCCTTCTGGCTGTACATGGCATTGGACTCTTTATTCCCATTGTATGGCTTCTTCTGAATATAGGAAGATGTAGCCACTTGGATTTTACCACTTCTGATTCCATTCTCAACATGTTCCCCCGTCAATATCAGTTCAGTGAAACCAGCTGAAGAACTTCCAAGTAGGTGGTTATAGAAAGGACCTGCCAGCACGCTCATGAACATGTCAACCAATTCCCTTTCAGCTAAAGGAGTTTGAACCTTGCCTGCAAGGTCTCTCTGTTCATGGGTGTACTCCTTGAAGCCTTCGTTCGAGCTCATAGTCATACTTTGTAATTGCACGCGGGTTGGTGCAAGATCAGCATTATACTGGTACTTCTTATAGAAAGCAGCAGCCAAATCTTCCCAGGTATGAATATTGGTCCCTTCCAGTTGATAGAACCATTCCAGCGGTGTTCCTGACAAGCTTTCTTGAAATAAGTGTACCCATAACTTTCTGTCGTGGTATGGGGTTGGATCTTCCGAACATAAGGCCTCAAATGAAGTTTTAGACAGGAAACAACGTCATACTTTGAAAAAGCAGGGACCTTGAATTTGATGGGAATAACAACACCCGAGACTAATCCCAACTCTTCAAAATCCAACCCAGACACTCTCTGGATCCCCAAAGAATTGAGACGATCTTCCAGTTGTTTGTACCTTTCATCAGTGGGAGGATATTATTCCGCAGAATAATCTTCTTGTTCTTCATCAGCATATTGGCCTGCACCAATGTTGCTTCCTCTCTCAGCCTTTACACTCTTACCATCTTCACCCTGATTGTCGTCTTTGTCAGAGGAAACATCACATTTTTGAGCTTGTTTTGGAGGACCTTTAGATCTTCTTCCCATATTGAGGATGGCGACTAGTTTCCTAGTCTTTTTATTATTGGCGATGAGCGCCATCAGTTTGTTTTCCCCCTTTCCTAAGTTCAAGACCGTCTCTTGGAATTGAGCGTTTTGAAATTGAAGTTCTTTGACTATTTGTTCAAGATCTATTCTTTATGCTGAAATAAACAGCAAAAAGATAAGAAACCTGTCTTGAAACACCTGTCATGTAGTGATATGTATATGCAATGTTTTCAAGGACCTTATGAGATTTAAATTTGTTAACCAACAGGAAACAAAAACAAGATTTTTTATTAGCAAGTTCATGTGAATACAAAAGACTATAAAGGAATAAATTAAAAACTCCTAAAGCTTTAAGTTTCTTATGGACGCCTCCTCTTTTTATTGACATATGCGTTAAGACTCTGCTCCTCGTAAAGTTGCTTTGTCAGCTCCAATACTTTCTTCTCAGTTGCATAGAATTGAGTCTTAAAGGTGTCTCGTTCTTCCTTGAGTTGAATCCAGGACTTTTGGAATTCTTCAAGGTCAGTAGGAATATTTGGATGGTGAATGGTGTGAGAAACGTCTCCTTCAGCAATAGGATCGATGATTACTGGTAGGACGGCAGGATATGGCATCATAAGGTTTTGAGCACGAGCTCGTACCCATTTAAGATAGGGCTCCAGAGGGATGGGGTTCTTATGCCCCAGAATCCTGCTATCAATCTTATTTACCATACCCTAAACACAAATAAATATTTTTCGGTAACCTTGAAGATCGTTGTCATTGTCGAATACAACACCCCGGATAAGCATATCATGAGGACCGTCTCTTGGAGCATAACCAAACTAGCGTAAAGCTAGAGAAAGGTTGTAAGTAATGTCCCCCTTATGCCTAGGAGTGGCATATTAGGGAACTCCCCACAACAGTCAATAATAATGATGTCTTCCGGGGATCGGGAATACCAATAAATTTCTGAATGAGAGAGTGACATTATCCTTTGAGACCACCTCAAACCTTGTTCATTCTTTATTATCGAGCGAGGAAGCTGCGAAATAAACCACCTGGATAGAAAAGGTATATAACACATGAGAGTTCCTTGCTTCCTCATGGTAAGAGTGTGAAGATAATTTAGAATATCTCCGAGCAAAGTAGGCACAGGATTATGAGTGAGGAATATCTTGATGGCGTTTACATCTATAAGTTGGTTCGGATCGGGGAATAGTACCAAACTATAGATTAGTAAAGCCAAAACATCTTCGAAAGTATGAAAACTCATGGAATTTAGAAACAACTGACTTTTCTCCATCATAAAGTTTGCAAGGAGACCTTTAACCCCACTCCTGGTTTCCCAATTAGATGCAATGTCGGACAGTTTCAGGTGCAAGGCTATGGAAATATCTTCAGGTGTTGGATCTTTCTCTAAACCAGTGAAGGGTATTTGATCCGTTATAGGCACTCCAAGTAACTTAAAGAACTCTTCCATTGTGGGCAATGACTAATAATTGGGGAAAGTAAAGAAATGGTGTTTAGGATTAAAGAACTGGAATAAAATGCTCATCATGCCTTCTTCAAAATCGGAGATAACCAAACTGAGAAAATGATCATGTCTTTTCTCAAACTGAGAGTTTTCGGGAACCTTTGAGACCAATTATTTGAGTTTGGAAGGTATTCCCATGAAGTTGATCCGGATAGTATTTCTGTGAGCGGTGACCATAGCTTGTAAAATAGAACAAAGATAAATCTCTTGGTCCTTGAAATGGTCAGTGAAAATGCTATGTTTATGATGTTATGATGTTATGTTTAAACAAGATAACAAACACAAGTAAATCACACAAAAAGCCTTAGGTTTAAAGGGTTGCATGAGGTTCATAGGTAAGTACCCTCTTGAAGTTTACTTGGCTCAACCTTTCCTAATAATAGTAATCGGTTTCTAGGAGTCTCATATCACCGATCTTTTTCTCAGACATTGTTTCAGCAGAGCAACTAACTTTCCACCAAAATATCTCGAGAGTCGAATCTCAATGAACGTAGCATCGAGTATCAACCAACTTCGGACTACACCAAAGTCGGCCATCTCACTACTTTCTAATGGCTAAGTTGGGTCAATTAAGGTTCTAAAGGTCAGTTAGTGCTTATGACACCATGCGGAAGCCTAGTGTTATCCTCGACTGGCTCAAGGAACACCAGTACAAACCAATGTGTCGCAATAATGTAGCCATCACTCTAACCATATCGGTCTACATCGTATAGTTTCCATGATTTATTTCTACTTACCTAAAATGTCCCCAGATCTGGGTATAGGATCTTTGCAAGAAATTAAACCCGAGAAAAACCCCAAATATAAAGAAAACAAACAAACAAAGCAAGTAAAAGTGATCTATCCCTAGAGTAACCCCTCTTTTTTAGGAATTATCCCGAGCAGAGTCATCCGTTCTATAATACTGTGGGAGAACTGACTTTTGGTTTTGAGTTTTATCGCAAATGTGGCAGATAGCAAGAGTCACCACCAAATTTTCTTTTATCCAATTAAGAAAGGGTGAAAAGAACAGGAAAAACCTTTTAAGAATTTGAGTTTGGGGGGTAAGTTGTGAAAAGGGAAGGTGTTAGCACCATTTTCATCCGTAGTTATCTACGTGATCTTAATTTCTTAGATCACTTTAATTTTCTTTGTCTGTGTTTTAAAAAGGTTTTGAAAATGCCAATGTAGGGCAGTCTGCTTTATAATAACCCTTGTATAAGTCCTCAAGAGTGTTTATAAAGCGTTTGAAAGTAGTTATTTTAAACGTGTGAGGTGCGAAAATTATTTTAATTTGTGAGCAAGCAATTAAGGGTATCTTACTCACTGAAAGGTCTTTCATTATCCTTTTCCTTCTCTGTTAGGGGTGGTGCTATCCATACCATTAGTTGGTAGGTAGCCCCATCCATTGGATGTGAAGGGACAAGTGTAGGATCGTCGTTATGGTCATTGAAGTCAACATATATGGATACCTTAGTGTGATGCGGTGGGAGAAGTGACTTGAGGTTGTGCTTTTGTGTTTGCAAATGTTTCGGTTTAGCAAGAGTCGCCACCAAATTTTTATTTTATCCAAAGGAAAGGTCAAAAAGCACAGGAAAGACCTTTGAGATGTTTTCTTGGGTTCGGGGGGTAGATTATGAAAAGGGAAGGTGCAAGCACCCTTTTCATTCATGGTTATCCATGGCCTCTTAGTTACTTGTTTAGATCACTTGCTTTTGCTTTTCAATTGTTTGAAATGGTGCTTTGTGTGTGGTTTTGAAAAATGTTTTGAACAGAGGCCATCGTTGTGGCAACCTTTGTAATGATTCTTTTTTGAATGTATACAAAGGTGTATTTGTCTTTTGAAAAGATATTTCAATGTTTTTGAAAGTTTTAAAAGTTTGTTTTGGGAAATGTTTTGAAGTTGTGTTGTGAGATGTGTTTGAAAATAGCAAGGATGGTTTCCAAGTTTTGATCAAGTAACTAAGAATTGTCTACCCTATTTTACTCAAAGAGTCCTTCCTACAAATTTGTTAACCCTTTTGACATTGTTGTTTTACCATTGCATTTGGTAAACAACCTTGTATTTGTATGTTAAACGGGACAGGCGCGGGTCATCGTATTGACCATGATAGCAATAGTGCTAAGTATCTTTAGCAAATTTTTGAGGGAATAGACCATTTTTGTATAGGCAACCAAGATAGCGTCATTCAGGAACTATGATATTTTGTTTTGTTTTTGTTTTTCCAAGATACTCAACATGCATAACATGGCCATTTTAAAGGCAACAAGTGGATGAAACCCTAGGAGTGCATGTGTGCATTGTGTTGTCAATTTTCATGCTTTTTTGTCTTTGTATTAGTCAAGCTATTTGTTTGATTTTGGACATTTGCATACAAACCCTAATCTCTAACATGGCATATTTGAAAGCATAAAGTGCGGAAAATAAACCTAAGCTATTACGACATTGATATGGGGAGGGGGATACAATTTTGAATGGGGAGTATTTGCAAGAAAATAAAATCCTAATATTTACTATTACATCCAAATTGAATTTCTCTGCTTCAAGAGATAAATAAGCAATAATTAAATAAGCAATTTAAATATAAATGTGTAAAATATTATAAATATGCAAGAAATGTTTTTATTTATTTTTATGTATAAAAATATAATATTTAGTGTATTAAAAAGAAAGAAAATAAAAAGTTATTTTTGTTAAGGGAAAAAACCCTAAATTTTGTTTTAAGAGAGTATATTTATTAATATTATTTATTTATGTACAATAAAAAATAAAAATATATACAAGTGTCAAAAAATAAAAATATTAGAAAAATAATATTTTTAATAATGGTGGAAACCCTAGCTTTTTTTGTTTTAAGATAAATATATATTATATTAATTATTTCATGTACAAGAAAATAAATATAAATATATACAAATATTTAGATAATAATATATGAGAAAATATTATTTAAATATATAAATACTAAAATAATATAATATTTCTATGCATTATTTACAAGTTTTTATTTGAGAAAATAAATAGTATATCTAATAAACTAAATATTGTGTCAAAATAAAATAAAATAAATAATAAAAAAATGTGAAAATTTAAGGAAAATTTTTTTAGTAATTTTTTATATTTGGAAAAAATAAAATAAAGTCAAAAATAAAAAGAAATGAAAATAAATATGAAAATATAAAACAAATGGACCATGGGGGTGCAGTTAGCAAGGCGGGGGTGTCAAAAGTGAAGCCAGAACCAAGCCCAGCCCATTGAACTTCATCTTCAACCTTTGTCAAACAAAACACGCGCGCCTGATCCAAATATGGAAAACCCGCATACGTGCTCTAATGCAAAAACTCATAACACCAAAGTTATGGCATTTTTTAAGACGATTCCAACCATATAAAGAACTTAATCTAACTCTCAAAGACCAGAGAGAATTTCTCTAGCCCTAATTTCTAACCTAATTTTTTCAGGAAGTTCATGAATCAAATTCTCTTAACACGTTTAACTTAAATGAAATATAAGCATATGTACAACTTCAGGGCTATGAGTACTACATTTTTATTCACAAACCTAAGCCTAATGATTCCTAAATAGAGAGATAGAAAGTTGACAAATACTTGTTTCAGATGAAATCGTGTATGGCAATGTGGAGATTTTCAGTGAGACATGAGGTACTTGGGAGCTTGCCTGAACATCCTCTGACCTTCCCCAATGCCTAGTTTGCCTTGGAGTTGCTTGAGCAAGCTTGTAGAACTCAACCCGCACAAGTTGAAAACAGAAATGGTAAAGCTTGCAAATGGAGTTACAGTCACTGTCCAATGGTTAGGATAGCTTGGATAGGTTATATGGAATGTGTTTGAACAGGTTTGGGGCAAAACGCACGAGTGGTTTGTGTGATGGAAGTGAAACTGTAGGGAGTGCCCTGTTTTGCAAGAGGAAGGTGATTTTGTGTTTTGGAAGGCTAGAGGGATGAAAAATTCGTGTTTCTGGCTCAAGTAAATATAAAAAACTTGTCTCAAATGCTTGCAAGAGTTGGTTATAACAAATATGCCAGTTCTGACTCTTTGGCAAGTTTACTTGTATTTTAAGCAAAAGTAAGAAATGATGCAAGACAGGCCTGTACATGCTATCTACCAGTTTGCACTTTATGATCTTGGCCCCCTCAGTTTGTGGATATTGTTTGCTGTACAAGATTTTGTTCAAGGCTCAAGAATGCAATTTGACATAAAGCAAATTTGACAAAAATGGCAATGTTGCCTTTTTGCTATTTTTGGATTAATCTCTTGTGTAATCCTCCCATGATCAGAACAAAGCCTCAAACCAATGGATTTGAATTTAATTATTGAGTATGAAAGGGGTTTGGGACCTGTAATCAAGTACAAACAATGCTGGATGGAAGTTGCAACTTGTATCAACATGAAAATGCCATGGATCAAAAGTGAGTTTTTTCCAAATTCAAACCTTCGATTCTCCCTAACCACAAATGATTTTAGAGAGTTCTTGGACATTTTGGAAATCTTGTAACATGCTCTACAATCCATATTTGAAATGAAATTTGAGAGTCCAAGTGGAACTATGTGAAAAATGGTCATGAAGATAGGTCAAAATCCTGCCTAAACTAGGGCAAAATTTCACTAAGTTAAAAGTTTCATGGACCCTTGTTCCAAAAATCATAACTTTAGATCCAAGCTTCTTTTGGGAAAACTTTTTGAATAAATTTTGTAGACATTTTGGAGTACTACAACTTTCATGTTGGAAGTTTTGTTTGAATCCAATTGCATCATAGTGAAAATGTTGGGCAAAGTTGGGAAAAAATAAGAAAATTTCATAACTTAGAAAAATTCTAAGTTATGAAATTTTTCAATCTTAAACCCTAATTTGCAAAATTGGGTTTCTTGATGAACAAGTTTCATTTTTTGACACATCTTGATGAAACATGACCCTTGGCACTTGATTTTGACCAAAAAAGTCAAAGTTTGACTTTTCAGTGTACAGTCAAATTTTGATCAGTTGACTGAAAAATTCATCTGTCAATCCAATGCATTTGAGATCTTTTGAACCATGTGAATAGGTTAAGATGATGCCATTAAGTCCTTGAATCCATTCTTGAACCCAATTTTCCATTGGCTAGGTGAAAAAACAAAAATTGCCCTTATACAGTCAAAACCCTAAAAATGACCATTTTACCCTTTTGATGATCTGATCAAATTTCTTGAGGAGTTGTGGTCCAAACTTGATCAAATGGTCTATAGGAGTATATAATGTTGATGTGGATCAAAAATTTTGAGGTTTTACTGTAAATTGGCCATAGTTTACTTTTTCCCCAATACAGCTGATTTCTAGGTCAACTGTCCAATTGACTAGGAAAAATTTTGATTCAAAGCTTGAAACTTGTTAGAGGCAATCTTATAAGTCCAAAATGAAGCATGAAAGTCACTTTGAGCATTGAAAGTCCAAAAATCCTTGTGCAAACTCAAACCCTAATTTAGGTCATCAGTGCAAGGAGATGTCTTGAGCATAGCAAACCCTAATCCTGTCTGGAGTTCAAAGAGTCTTGTGAGGGGGAATCTTGATAAAATGAGAGGGCAAATTTTGGGGTACAACAGTTGGCCCTGTTCAATCTTCTTGAACCTGAAGAGTTAGATTGGCAAGTTTGGCTTTCGTGACTCGAAGGTAAAAGATGATTGGACACTAGAGTGCCCGTAAATTTGCACTCGTCAAAATGTAGCTGAGGGAATGGGCTTAAAGATGCCATTTGGAGATGTGACAAAATCTTGTCGGAGATGGGCTTAAAGATGCCATTCAAGAATGTTTGTTGAAAATTAGGAGAATGAACATCATAATGGTGTCCGTATCTAGAACGTATCTGAGTTGTATCTGGAGATTGAATTTGTATGAGAAATGGAATAGCGTCCGTGTCTGGAGCATATTTGAGCTGTAACTGTTTTTGATTCTTGAATAAATAACAGAATGACTATCGTGTCTAGAGTGTATCTGTATTGTATCTGAATTCTGAATGGGCGACAGAATAGCATCCGTGTCTGGAGCAACTCTGGGCTGGGGAAATGTTTGAATGAGTGATAGAGTGGCAATTGTGTCGGGTGCGTATCTGGACTGTATCTGTAGTTGAGATATGTATGAGTAGCAGAATAACTTCCGTGTCTGGAGTGTATCCGTACTGTAACTGGGATCTGAAAAGCCAGCAGAATGACTTCCATGTTTTGGAGTGTATCTGAGCTTGAAGTTGATAGTTGAATCTGAATGAGAAATATAATAGCTTACGGGTCTGGAGCGTATCTAGTTTGTATCTGATTGCTGAAGTTTGAATGAGTAATAGGATGACCTCCGTGTCTGGGGTGTATCCATACTGTATCTTGACTTGAAATTCTGAATGAGTAATAGAATGATCATTGTGTCTGGGGTGTATCCATACTGTATCTGAAATAAGAGATTTGAATGAGTAGCAGAATAACTTCCATGTCTTGGAGTGTATACGTACTGTATCTGAAATCTTTGAATAGTTGTTAACGATAGCTTTTAATCTCATCCTGAAAAGGGTAAAATGTTATCTGAAACACAAAGTTATGTTGCATGACATGTATGATGCAATAAGATGTGTTCTATCAATGTTTATGAATGTAATGGATGCGCATGTAAGCTGATTAGATGAGGAAAATAAATCCTTGATAGCGGGAGATAATAAAATCTTTGACTACTTCCAGGGAAAATAAATCCATGACCACTGCTGGAGATTCACAATCTTTGATTGCTGAAGATGAGAAATCCTTGGACCACTGTTAGGGATAGAAAATCCTTGACAAACTTGTGGGGTTAACAAGAACTTTGACAAACCCTGCGGGGATGTGGGAATCCAGTAAGTCTGCTTGAGAAACCTGCTTGTGGAATCCAAAGAACTTTGATGATTATAGTTGGGGAGTACACCAATGGGAATCCTTACTCGGCTGGGGAATAGGGAAACTCTGAAGACCTCTACTAGGGATCAGACAAAAGAAAACCTTGATCTACTGGAGAATAAGGAAAAATCTGATGGCTTCTACGGAGAATAAGAATGAGAAACTTCAATCTTCTGGAGAATTGAAATCTTGGAGGCTTTACTGGAGACGTGAAAATGAGAATCTTCGATCTGTAGGGGATTAAAAATTCTGATAAACTCAAACTGGGGAGTGGTGACTCTGGAAACATCACTGGGGAATCCAAACTGAGAATCTTCTATCTGCTAGGGGAAAATAAATTCTTGGGGACTTCAAATCGGAGAGTTAAGAATGAAAATCTTCATTCTGCTGGGAATTAAGAACTCTGGGGAATAACTTATACTGCTGGGGAGTAGTTATCCTGCTGGAGAGTAAGCTCAGGACTCTAGGAAAAGCTTATTCCACTTTAAGAATGAGAATCTTCATTCTGTTGGACATATCAGGAGTTTGGATGTATGCCAATCTTCTGGGAAAGCAAGAATGAGAATCTTCACTCAGGCGTTTGGGTCAGGAGGTTGGGTGTGTGCCAATCTACTGGGGAAGCAAGAATGAGAATCTTCATTCAGGCGTCTGGGTCTCAGGAGCTTGGGAGTATGCCAATCTTCTGGGGTTTTAAGAATGAGAATCTTCATTCTGTTAAGGGTATCAGGAGCTTGGGAGTATGCCAATCTTCTGGGGTTTTAAGAATAAGAATCTTCATTCTGGCGTTTGGGTCAGAAGGTTGGGTGTCTGCCAATCTACTAGGGAAGCAAGAATGAGAATCTTCATTCAGGCGTCTGGGTCTCAGGAGCTTGGGAGTATGCCAATCTTCCGGGGTTTTAAGAATGGAATCTTCATTCTGTTAAGGGTATCAGGAGCTTGGGAGTATGCAAATCTTCTGGGGTTTTAAGAATGAGAATCTTCATTATGTTAAGGGTATCAGAAGCTTGGGAGTATGCCAATCTTCTGAGGTATTATCCTTGGTTGGGGATAAAACAAAAGTTAATTATTATCTGGTTGATTTGCAGGATTTAAGATAACTTGCTGGGGAATTGAAGAAACCGGATGATTTCTGCTATGGGTTGAAAGCTTCAGCTCCACTGGGGATTTTAATGATGTGTTGTAGAGATTGTGCATGGAAATGGGCTTAAATATGCCATTTGGAAGGTTTAAACTGTATCTGAAACAGCAAAATCTGGAAGTGAATCAGAATAAACCGTTGAGAGATTTATCTGAAACAACAAAAACTAGAAGTGAATTAGAATAAACCGCTGAGAGATTTATCTGAAACAGCAAAATCTGGAATATCTTCAACTGGAATAAGAATCAGGGAGATCTTAGTGTCGATCTGACTGAGACAGAGAAGGTCTTGAATTAACTTTGACTGGATAAGAATCAGAAAAATCTTAGAATCGATTTAACTGAGCCAGAAAAAAGTCTTGGAGTATCTTCAACTAGAATAAGAATCAGGGAGATCTTAGTGTCGATCTGATTGAGCCAGAGAAGGCCTTGGATTAAATTTGACTGGATAAGAATCAGAAAAATCTTAGAATCGATTTAACTGAGCCAGACAAAAGTCTTGGAGTATCTTCAACTAGAATAAGAATCAGGGAGATCTTAGTGTCGATCTGACTGAGCCAGAGAAGGTCTTGAATTAACTTTTACTGGATAAGAATCAGAAAAATCTTAGAATCGATTTAACTGAGCCAGACGAAAGTCTCGGAATATCTTCAACAGATGCCGGGGAAAATAAATCATGGACTGTTGTTGAAGAGGATGTGTGTCTTTAAGATTTGCTTAGAATGTTTCCAATGGGGATTCCTATTTTTCTGTCTAAGGAGAAACTCCGTTGGGAAATGTTGATCTTTGGTCTTGAGAGAAATAGAATTTTAGGAGCTTCAATTGTTCGTTATTCTTCTGGGGCACCATTTCTATTGAATTTTGGGAACTTCGGTCGTCCGTTATTCTTCTGAAGAATCATCTCTGTTGAATTTTGGGAACCTCGATCGTCCGTTATTCTGTTGAGAAATCCTCTCTGTTGAAGAGGAAAGTTGGATGCACTACTATCTGGTCGTGGTCCAGGCTTCATAGCTTGAATTTCGTGAGAATTTGATTGTATTTTTCCTGAAAGGTAAAGGTTAGTTGCATGACATATATCAAACAACGATGTTCTCAAAATAAATGAGATTGTGTTGTATGCTGTCTTGATGTACAAAAATGCAATGTTTTTAGGATGATCTCTCGCTGGAGAAAATAAACTCTGAATTGGTGCTGGAGAAAAGAGTTGAATTATTCATTCCTGATAGTGAAAACTCTGGCGACTTTAATGGAAAAAAAATCTTTGGAATTCTTGAGGTCGACTTGGCTGGAGAAGAGGTTATCAAAGATTGAAACTCTGGCTGAGAGCCAACTTATGAGGAGGATTTTGGAGAGATTTGTCACTGCCCCAAGTAGCGAGTGTTTATGGCTTTACCAGAAAATGTTTGACTGTATGTAACCCTTTGTTGGGATTTACATTCAATTCCCCAAGTGACGGTGACAGGGATTTGCCCCTAGCTACTCTACACTTGGAGAGATTTCTTGAAATCTTGACTAGACTGCCCCAGGTTAACTGGACTTTGAGAGATTTCTTGGAATCTTGAATGGACTGCCCCAGGTATACTGGACATTGCCATGTTATGTCCCCTGTGTTGATAGGAGATTTTTGCAATGGAAGTTTCATCCCACTTGAAGTGATTTTGTTCACTAAGAGAGCCTTCGTTCATCGGATATTCACTATGGGAATTTCTTTGCTATCAAACAAATAGCCTTATGTAAACAATGATATTCAAATAATGCAAAGTTCATGCTTGTCTTGAAATTTTGAAAAATGCATTTTTTTAGCAGAAAACTTTTGTAAGAAAAATTCAACTCAGGATTTAGAGCAAAGCCTTACAGAAGTTAGGATACCTTTTGTAATAGTATGCTTTCGAACTAACCCATGCTTCAATTAGGACTTTTGAAAGGTTGTAACGTGGCTCGGTTCATGGTTTAAGAAACAAAGGATAAAGGCTCAAAGTAATATTTGTACCCACCCGCTCTTCATGATGTTCTTCAATCCTAAACTCAGTTAATTATGCGTTTGAACTCCAAATGAGTCTGGAACGACGTTTTGGTGATGGTTCACACAAGTTGAATTTGTTGGAAGGCAGTCATTTTTGCAACATTTTGTGGTGTTAAGGATTTGTAGTGACCCCTTTCTTTTGATTTATTATCCCTAATTTTTTCCTGACTGTTCTTGTTTTGGAGATTACAGTTAATGAGATGCCTCAACTTTCTTAAGCCTCCTTTGTAGGATTTGGCTTAAAAGGCTTTTATTTTTTGCGAGATAATGACTGCCTAGTTAATGGGGAACCATCACCGTATTTTGATTCCAAAAAAAAATTTGATGTCATTCGTCGTATTACGAAATGAGAGTTTGTGACTAAACGCACATTTAAATTAACTGAGAGACTACCATGCCCCAGGTTTTGATTAAAGGTTTCAATTTGTGTTAAAACAGAAAACTTCTACTTTTTTGGCTCGAAGGGGTTGACTAGGGATTATCTTCCTTATAACTCCAGTGTTTAGGATTTGAAAGAAACGCATGTACATCTTCAACAAGGTCTATCCAAAATCATACTGTATGGGATTATGGCATTGTTTTCGTCATCCTCCCTCTAAAGGCTCGTAGCTTTTTAACAAGAGTTGAATGTCATAAAGAAGGTACAAAGAATAGTTCAAGTATAGTGAAAACGAATGGATGAATTCAAGACAAACATATGCAATGCATTAATGAAACAGAGTTCGACATCAATAGATAATTGTTTGAATAACCAAAGAAATTACAATCTTGAAAATTCAAATGAAACAAAAGCCTCTTTGTCTGAACTTGTCACTTTAGGTGGAGAGCCTTCAACGGAAGATCTTCATCTGGCCATCTTGTGTGAATTCCAGCACTCCTCTGTCAATCAAGTCTTGGGTCTTGTTTTTCAAAGCCCAACAGTCATTTGTATTATGCCCATGACTATTTGAGTGGTATGCACATAATGCATTGGGATGATAGCTAGGAGCAGAGGTATTGAGATTCAAAAGAGGATCCCTTAATACAGTCAGCTTGACCTCCAACAAGCGTTGCAGTACTTATGATAATGGCATGTTAATCTCAGTGAAGCACTTTTCAGATGTATTTTACTTACGCCGATCACCTTGTTGATGCTGGTGAGGCTGTTGTTGGGCTTGTGACCCTGAAGAAAACTGGGGAGACTTTCCCTTGGCTTCTTGTCTCAAAGGAGGCTGAATGGTGACTTGATATTCCACCGTAGTTGTTTTCCCCATTTGGTTACATCCATCCTGATGTAGTTTGTTGATGAGGACCTTTAACTCCTCTTGTCCTTGAGCCAAGTTTTGGATGAGAGCCATCTGGCCCACCAGTTGTCCCATCATCTGAATTTTCATTGTTGTCATCTCAATCTGTAGCCCTTCCAATTGATCATTCCTGATGCCCCCTGGATTCCCTAGGACCATGCCCCTTGTGAGGAGAGCTTTCACTTCTTCTTGTCCCTTGGACAGGTTTAAGAACATCTCTTGAAGTTGAGCGTTTTGAGCCTGGATGTCTTTGATAGTCTTCTCTAGAGCCATCTCTACTGAAATAAACAGTAGGAAGATAAGGAGACCTGAAAGGGGGAAACCTATCATGATACGATGCATGATATGTGGATGCATGTTTTCAAGGATCTCGCGGGGTAAACACAAGAAAATGTTAGAGACTGAACTTCGATCAACATCTTTGATTGGAGAACTTCATATCAGTAGATGTCTTTCCACGAGAATCAAGCTCACCATGTCAAGTGGGTCATAGCCCTTGACTCAAGTTGTTGTACTTGATCTTTGACGGTGTTTATTTAGAGGAAAATGAATCCTCTTGCCCTTTGGTAGACGTCTGGTTCAACGTGACCCTGCATCAAAGACCCTTGAGATCCTTGAAATGGTTATTGAAAATGCTATGGTATGATGTTACGATGTTATGTACAGATATGCGAAGTAAGCAAGTTATATACAAATAATCATATTCACACAAAGCAGACAAGTCCTTAGGTTTAGGCTTGCATGGATTTTGTAGGTAAGTACCCTCTTGAAGTCTAGTTGGCTCAACCTGTCCTAGAAATAGTAACTGGGTTCTAAGGAGCTCAATATCACTGGATTATTTTCTGTGTTCATTGTTTCAATTTAGCCACTCTACTGGCGACCGAAATATTCCAAGAAAACAACCCTCAATGAGTGTAGTATCGAGTATCTACAAACTTCGGACTGCACCAAAGCCGGTCATCTCACTACATCCTAAAAGGCCAAGTTGGTCAAGTAAGGTTCTAAAGTCAGTTGATGCTTCACAACACCACGCGTCGGCCCCGTACTCTCCTTGATTCAACTCAAGGGTTGTCGGTACCAACCAAAGTTCCACATCAACGTAGCTACTGCTTCAACCATGTAGGTATACCCCACACAGTTCCCTCACAGTTTATTGCTACTTACCTAAAAGGTGCCCCCAAATTCGGGTGTAGGATTTAAAACAAACCCAAACAAGGAACCAAAAAGTAAAGCATACAAGTCAAATAAGATAAGCTTGTAAAGGTGATCTAAACCCTAAGTTAACCCCACTTTTATTTATGAATAAACATAATCCCCATCACAGTCTCCAGTTCTGTGATGCGGTGGGAGAACTGACTTGAGTTTTTGTGTTCGTGTTCACAAATGTTTCGATTTAGCAAGAGTCTCCACCGACTTTTTATTTTATCCAAAGGAAAGGTCAAAAAGCACAGGAAAGACCTTTGAGATGTTTTCTTGGGTTCGGGGGGTAGATATGAAAAGGGAAGGTGCAAGCACCCTTTTCATCCATGGTTATCCATGGGCTCTTAGTTACTTGTTTAAATCACTTGCTTTTGCTTTTCAATTGTTTGAAATGGTGCTTTGTGTGTGGTTTTGAAAAATGTTTTGAAAAGAGGCCATTGTTGTGGCAACCTTTGTAATGATTCTTGTTTGAATGTATACAAAGGTGTATTTGTCTTTTGAAAAGATATTTCAATGTTTTTTAAAGTTTTGAAAGTTTGTTTTGGGAAATGTTTTGAAGTTGTGTTGTGAGGTGTGTTTGAAAATAACAAGGATGGTTTACAAGTTTTGATCAAGTAACTAAGAGTTGTCTATCCTATTTTACTCAAAGAGTCTTTCCTACACATTTTTTAACCCTTTTGACAGTGTTGTTTTACCATTGCATTTGGTAAACAACCTTGTATTTGGATGTTAAACGGGACAGGCGCGGGTCATCGTATTGACCATGATATAAATAGTGTTAAGTATCTTTAGCTAATTTTTGAGGGACTAGACCATTTTTGTATAGGCAACCAAGATAGCGTCATCAAGGGACTATGATCTTTTGTTTTGTTTTTGTTTTTTCAAGATACTCAACATGCATAACATGGCCACTTTAAAAGCAATAAGTGGATGAAACCCTAGGGGTGCATGTGTGTATTGTGTTGTCAATTTTCATTATTTTTGTCTTTGTATTAGTCAAGCTATTTGTTTGATTTTGGACATTTGCATACAAACCCTAATCTCTAACATGGCATATTTGAAAGCATAAAGTGCGCAAAATAAACCTAAGCTATTACAACATTGATATGGGGAGGGGGATACAATTTTGAATGGGGAGTATTTGCAAGAAAATAAAACCCTAATATTTACTATTACATCCAAATTGAATTTCTTTGCTTCAAGAGATAAATAAGCAATAATTAAATAAGTAATTTAAATATAAATGTGTAAAATATTATAAATATGCAAGAAATGTTTTTATTTATTTTTATGTATAAAAATATAATATTTAATGTATTAAAAAGAAAGAAAATAAAAAGTAATTTTTGTTAAAGGAAAAAACCCTAAATTTTGTTTTAAGAAAGTATATTTATTAATATTATTTATTTATGTACAATAAAAAAATATATACAAGTGTCAAAAAATAAAAATATTAGAAAAATAATATTTTTAATAATGGTGGAAATCCTAGCTTTTTTTTTTTGTTTTAAGATAAATATATATTATATTAATTATTTTATGTACAAGAAAATAAATATAAATATATACAAATATTTAGAAAATAATAATATATGAGAAAATATTATTTAAATATATAAATACTAAAATAATTTAATATTTCTATGTATTATTTACAAGTTTTTATTTGAGAAATTAAATAGTATATCTAATAAACTAAATATTGTGTCAAAATAAAATAAAATAAATAATATAAAAAAATGTGAAAATTTAAGGAAAATATTTTTAGTAATTTTTTATATTTGGATTAAATAAAATAAAGTCATAAATAAAAAGAAATGAAAATAAATATGAAAATATAAAACAAATGGGCCAGGGGGTGCAGTTAGCAAGGCAGGGGGTGTCAAAAGTGAAGCCAGAACCAAGCCCAGCCCACTGAACTTCATCTTCAACCTTTGTCAAACAAAACACGCGCGCCTAATTCAAATATGGAAAATCTGCATTCGTGCTCTAATGCAAAAACTCATAACACCAAAGTTATTGCATTTTTCAAGACGATTCCAACCATATAAAGAACTTAATCTAACTCTCAAAGACCAGAGAGAATTTCTCTGGCCCTAATTTCTAACCTAATTTTTTCAGGAAGTTCATGAATCAAATTCTCTTAACACGTTTAACTTAAATGAAATCTAAGCATATGTACAGCTTCAGGGCTATGAGTACTACATTTTGTATTCACAAAACTAAGCCTAATGATTCCTAAATAGAGAGATAGAAAGTTGACAAATACCTGTTTCAGATGAACTCGTGTATGGCAATGTGGAGCTTTTCAGTGAGACCTGAGGTACTTGGGAGCTTGCCTGAACTTCCTTTGACCTTCCCCAATGCCTATTTTGCCTTGGAGTTGCTTGAGCAAGCTTGTAGAACTCAACCTGCACAAGTTGAAAACAGAAATGGTGAAGCTTGCAAATGGAGTTACAGTCACTATCCAATGGTTGGGATATCATGGATAGGTTATATGGAATGTGTTTGAACATGTTTGGGGCCAAACGCACGAGTGGTTTGTGTGATGGAAGTGAAATTGTAGGGAGTGCCCTGTTTTGCAAGAGGAAGGTGATTCTGTGTTTTGGAAGGCTAGAGGGATGAATGATTCGTGTTTCTGGCTCAAGGAAATATAAAAAACTTGTCTCAAATTCTTGTAAGAGTTGGTTATAACAGATATGCCAGTTCTGGCTCTTTGGCAAGTTTACTTGTATTTTAAGCAAAAGTAAGAAATGATGCAAGACAGGCCTGTACAGGCTATCTACCAGTTTGCACTTTATGATCTTGGCCCCCTCAGTTTGTGGATATTGTTTTCTGTACAAGATTTTGTTCAAGGCTCAAGAATGCAATTTGACATAAAGCAAATTTTACAAAAATGGCAATGTTGCCTTTTTGCTATTTTTGGATTAATCTCTTGTGTAATCCTCCCATGATCAGAACAAAGCCTCAAACCAATGGATTTGCATTTAATTATTGAGTATGAAAGGGTTTTAGGACCTGTAATCAAGTACAAACAATGCTGGATGGAAGTTGCAACTTGTATCAACATGAAAATGCCATGGATCAAAAGTGAGTTTTTGCCAAATTCAAACCTTTGATTCTCCCTAACCACAAATGATTTTGGAGAGTTCTTAGACATTTTCGAAAGCTTTTAACATTCTATACAATCCATCTTTGAAATGAAATTTGAGATTCCAAGTGGAACTATGTGAAAAATGGTCATGAAGATAGGTCAAAATCCTGCCTAAACTAGGGCAAAATTTCACTAAGTTAAAAGTTTCATGGACCCTTGTTCAAAAAATCATAACTTGAGATCCATGCTTATTTTAGGAAAACTTTGTGAATAAAAGTTGTAGACTTAGTGGAGGAATACAACTTTCATGTTGGAAGTTTTGTTTGTATCCAATTGCATCATAGTGAAAATGTTGGGCAAAGTTGTGAAAAAATAAGAAAATTTCATAACTTAGAAAAATTCTAAGTTATGAAAATTTTCAATCTTAAACCCTAATTTGCAAAATTGGGTTTCTTGATGAAAAAGTTTTATGTTTTGACATATCTTGATGAAACATGACCCTTGGCACTTTATTTAGACCAAAAAAGTCAAAGTTTGACTTTTCAATGTACAGTCAAATTTTGATCAGTTGATTGAAAAATTCATCTGTCAATCCAATGCATTTGAGATATTTTGAACCTTGTGAATAGGTCAAGATGATGCCATTGAGTCCTTGAATCCATGCTTGAACCCAATTTGCCATTGGCTAGGTGAAAAATCAAAAATTGCCCTTTTACAGTCAAAACCCTAAAAATGACCATTTTACCCTTTTGATGATCTGATCAAATTTCTTGAGGAGTTGTGGTCCAAACTTGATCAAATGGTCCATATGAGTCTATAATGTTGATGTGGAACAAAACTTTTGAGGTTTGACTGTAAATTGGCCATAGTTGACTTTTTCCCCAATACAGTTGATTTCTAGGTCAACTGTCCAATTGACTGGGCAAAATTTTGATTCAAAGCTTGAAACTTGGTAGAGGCAATCTTATAAGTCCAACATGAAGCATGAATGTCACTTTGAGAATTGAAAGTCCAAAAATCCTTGTGCAAACTCAAACCTTAATTTAGGTCATCAGTGCAAGGAGATGTCTTAAGTAGAGCAAACCCTAATCTTGTTTGGAGTTCAAAGAGTCTTGTGAGGGGGAATATTGATAAAATGAGAGGGTAAATTTTTGGGTACAACACTTAGGAATTATAAGGGACTATCATATATTTGTAGGAAATTTTGAGGGACAAGATCAATCCCCGTAGGCAACTTCGAGGGACATTGCGGGACTATGATCTTTATGATGACTTTAACTGAGGGTCTTTGTTAATGGTATTCCTACGTTCGACGGACATGACTATTGTTTTTCAGAAGGCAACAGAGAGGCTACCCTAGAGGTGTATGTGTGCAAGAGAGATTCAGTTCAGTTATTTATCTTGATTAGGATTATCTAACGATTGATTTTAAATCTTGACATACAAGCCTATTACTAACAGTTAAATATATATAGACAAGCAAGCATAATATAGATGCATAAAGTAAAATGCGGAAAAGTAAACCCTAATTAAGCTATTACAAGGCTTTAGGGAAGATACAATAGTATAAATTTGCGAGAAATAAAACTACAGCTATTACAAAAATAATTGTGCAACCTATGTAATTTCTCTAAGAAAGTAAAGGGGAAATAAATAAGAAAGTGTTAGAAAAGATGTATTAAAGTCCTAAAATCTAAAACGTTAGAAATTAATTTTTTTTGTGTATTTTTGTAGAAAATAATTTAAGTTAATAATTAATAAAAACCTAATTATTCTAATTAATTTTACAAATTAACAAATAAGACCTAAAATCTAATAAAATAAAATAAAAAGTTAATTTAAGAAAACCTAAAAGACTATATTTTTTTGATTTTATGTAATATTCTGATTTTTTTATGTTTTTATTTTAATTGTAAAAAATAAATAAATTAGTGGAAATGGAGTTTCAAAGAGAGAATCTGATCGTGCCTTAGCCATGGTAACTCATCATCCCTGCGTTAAAGTTTGCATTTTCTTATTCAAATCAGTTCTAAACACCATGATTAACTCATCTATGCACACATAATTATTTAAATATGCATAAATTAAAAAGATTTGAATTCAAGAAAATTACCAAAATCGGTGGGTTTGTGTAAACTATTCCAGACATGAATAGATTTGTTTCTGGACTTGTTGAGATACTTAGGAGCTTCAGGAACATGATTTGAGGCTTGGTTTTGATTGAGAGTGGCTAGAAATTATGATACGAGTTTGCACCTTTCTTTGAAAATTTGTGATTTCGAAACCTTGCTTCTAAGGCATCCACTTTGTGTTTTTTGCACTTGAGTGTTGCATGTATTTATAGAGGAATGAAAATGGATCAAAACAAGAAAAGGATCTTGTATCATTATGTCACAATTCATTGCAAAGAAAACACATTGAAATTTTTCAAAAATTGTTTTAAAAACATTCCAAGCTTGAAGATTCGTGTTCCCAACATATTTTAATAGTTTTGGCAAGCTCTTAAGAGTCCTTGGGCCATCTAGAAGATACCCAAATGAAGCCCACACGCCCTTTGATCCATCAACTAATATTTTATTTGATTTTTTTGAACTAATTTGAATAAAATCATAATAAATAAAATAAAAAATCAAAGTAATGTATAAATGGACTTAGACAGCCTCTATCATGTTATAAACATGTTTAAACCTTAAAAGTTAGGCCTATTAGTCCAAAAGTTCAAAATTGCTCATGAAGTTTCATGCATTTTCTCAAAAATTGCCCAACTTGCACAAACCATATCTCACTCAATTGTTATCTTTTTAATGTGATCTTGAAATTTTTGGAAATATAAAGATGTCCTCTACAATCTATATGTTGATTATTTTTGCATTTTAAAAGTTTATATTTATGTAAGTTTCCTTGACAAAAAGTCTCGTTTTGTTGACTTTTGAAATGACCTATAATGTTTTGGCCCATATCTCTCAAATGATGCATTTTTAGACTTGAGCTTAGAGAGACAAAGATGTAGAGAATTGAACTCCCTTCAAAATGAGATTTTGTTGGGGAAAATATGATGAAGCATGTGAAAGTTATTCTTGGTCAAAAGTTCAGTTGACTTCTCCTAAGGAAACCCTAATTTGGCAACTTTTGACTTTTGATGATTTGAGGGTTTTTCTTGATGAATCATGATCAACCCTTGATCAAATGATGGATATAACTTAAAAATGTTGATATTGACCAAAAATATTGAAGTTTGACTGTATGTTGACCATGGTTGACTTTTTATCCAATATAGTTGATTTTCCATCATCTGAGCAATTGACTGAGCAAACTTGTGATACAAGGCATGAAACTTGGCATGAGAATCCTTTGAAGCATATGAGGAGTTATGAAAACCATTTGAGGCATTATAATTCCAATTTCTTTTGAGAAAAGAAAAACCCTAGTTGTAGGTTAATTGCTTAGGAGAAGACTTGTCTGGTCAATTCCTTGAGTAACCTTGAGCAATTGAGAATCCTAGGAAGATGAGGTGACCTAGTGAAATAATTTGATTTGAAAATGAGAGGGAAAATTTTGGGGTACAATACCAGGGTTCAATACTAATATTTTGGTTCACCGTATACCGGTGAAAGAGGTTTGGTCTTCGATAAAACAGAAGGTTCGTCGCATGCGTCCCGAGATGTCAGAGAAGATCAAGGCTGAGGTTATGAAACAATTTAACACAAGGTTCTTAACAGTGATATCCTATCCTCAATGGGTTGAAAATATGGTTCCGGTACCGAAGAAAGATGGTAAAGTACACGTGTGTGTAGACTATAGGGATCTGAATAGGGCAAGCCCCAAAGATGACTTCCCACTGCCACATATAAATGTCTTGGTCGACAACACTGTTGAACACAAGGCATTCTCCTTCATGAATGGTTTCTCAGGGTATAATCAGATAAAGATGGCACCTAAATATATGGAGAAAACTACCTTTGTCACACAATGCGGAAATTTTTGCTATAAGGTTATGCCTTTTGGGTTGAAGAACGCCGACGCAACTTACCAGCATGCTATAGAGGTCTATATCGATGATATGATAGCCAGATCTTAGACTGAAGAAGAGCATCTTGACTATCTACACAAGTTATTTGAGAAGTTGAAAAAGTACAAGCTAAGATTGAATCTAAACAAGTGCACCTTTGGGGTGAGATCCGATAAACTCTTGGGTTTTGTTGTCAGCGGTAAAGGTATTGAGGTTGATCCCGCTAAACTTAAAGCGATTTAAGAAATGCCCGCTCCCTATACTGAGAAGGAAGTTAGAGGTTTCCTGGGAAGACTGAATTATATTGCCATATTTATTTCTCATTTGACTGCTACTTGTGAACCAATCTTCAAGTTACTGAAGAAAGATCAGGAAGTTAAGTGGAACGACTATTACCAGATAGCCTCTGAAAAAATCAAGGATTACCTACAAGAACCTTTGATTCTGATGCCTCCAGTTGAAGGAAGACCTTTAATCATATACCTAACAGTGCTAGAGAATTCAATGGGGTGTGTACTGGGCCAGCATGACGAGTCTGGTCGAAAAGAGCATGCAATATACTACCTTGGCAAAAAGTTTACCGATTATGAAACAAGATACTCATTGCTCGAGAAAACTTGTTGCGCTTTGGCATGGGTTTCTCGCTGACTAAGACAATATATATTGACCCATACTACTTTATTAATCTCTAAAATGGATCCCATCAAATACATATTCGAGAAGCCCGCTCTCTCCGGAAGAATAGCCAGATGGAAAATGGTCTTGACAAAATACGAAATTCAGTACACCACTCTGAAAGAAATCAAAGGGAGTGTACTGGCAGATCATTTGGCTCACCAAGCCATAGATGACTACTAATCTATGAACTTCGAGTTCCCGGATGAGAATAACATGCTAGTTACATATTATGAAGAACCTGGACCATATGAAGGACCTGAGCCAGGATTCCGATGGAATATGGTTTTCAATGGAGCTTCTAACGCACTTGGCAACGACATTGATGCTGTAATTATCTCTCCTTATGGTTTCCATACACCCTTCACTGCTGGATTATGCTTTGACTGTACCAACAACATGGCCGAATATGAAGCATGCATTATAGGCATCAGAGCTGCTATTGACTTGAGGATTAAGTTCTTGAATGTATATGGGTACTCAGCCCTGGTAATCAGTCATATTAAGGGAGAATAGGATACTAAGCACTCGAATCTCATTCCTTATAGAGAACATGTGCTTACCTTAATCTTGTACTTCGAGGAGATCACTTTTGAACACATCCCATAAGAATATAATTAGTTGGTAGACGCATTAGTAACCATGTCGTCTATGTTTATAGTAAGATGGGACAACAAGTCTCCTCAAATTACTATTAAGAGACTAGATGAACTGGCACACTGCTACGAAGTTGACGCTGATGAAGTAGAAGAGAAGCCCTGGTTTTACGAAGTAAAGATATATCTTGAGGTTCGAGAGTACTCTGAGGAGGGATCTATCAATGACAAGAAACTCTTATAGAGGTTCTTTGCTAAGTTCTTCCTAAGTAACGAAATTTTATACAGACGAAACCATGATTCGACTCTGCTTTGTTGTATGGACAAGAAGGAAGCGGAGAAAATCAAGGAGGATATGCACGAAGGTATCTTCGATACATACTTCAGTAGACATGTTATGGCTAAGAAGATTCTGAGAGCGGGTTACTATTGGTCAACTATGGAAACCAACTGCCATCGCCACTCAAGAACTTGTCACAAGTGCCAGATTTATGCTGACAAAATACATGTGCCTTCAATACCTATGAATGTCTTGACTTCTCCTTGGTCGTTTACAATGTGGGGCATTGATATGATTGGAGAGATCAAACCTATTGCTTCCAACGGACATCACTTAATCCTTATCACCATTGATTATTTCACAAAGTGGGTTGAAGCGGACTCGTTCGCCTTCATTACCAAGAACATTGTTGCCCGGTTCATTAAGCCTAATCTTTTATATCGGTTGAAGTGTTTTATGATTTTGTTTGAGAATGTTTTAAGGGTTTCAGCTTCCCGTTTTTGACTCTCTCTTTTTCTCCTCTCTTTTTTCTCTACTTTTTATTTGTCCCCCAAAATCCCCCCTTGTGTATTGTGGAAACAACTTATTTATAGAAGAGTCTTGCTGGGTTTTTTTTTTTTGGGGGGGGGGGGGGGGGGGGGACAAATGAAATTTGAACAGTTTGGGTATGTTCTTTTCATTTTTGAAGTGAAACTCTTATATGCTAGTTTAGTGCTAATATGGGACTGGTTTAGGGGTAGCATAGCAGGACTGTTTTGCAGCAGTTTTGGAGTGTTGTGGCATCTTGGTGTAGGGTTGTTTCATAGCAGTGCAGCAAACTGCTTTTGACATGGTTTTAGGTTGTTATGTGAATAGTACATCAAGCTTGGACTTGGCAGCATATAGGACTTTGTTCAACAAGCATCTTGAATACCTCAACCTTTCGTTTTGATCACATAGATCTACAACCTTCGACCAAACTCATCAACAGGTGAAACATTATTTGTTTCTAACAAATGTGTGTCCTTCGAATGGACCACACAACCTTCGACCAGACTTAACAATAGACGAAATAATATTTGTTTCCAACAAATGTGTGTCCTTCGAATGGACCACATGTACCACTTACTTTGTCCTTTCATTTTGATTACATAGATCCATAACCTTCAACCAAACTCATCAACAGACGAAACAATATTTGTTTCCAACAATTGCATGTCCTTCGAATGGACCATATAACCTTAGACCAGACTCAACAACAGAAGAAACAATATTTTTTCCAACAAATGTGTGTCCTTCGAATGGACCACATGTACCACTTACTTTGTCCTTTCGTTTTGATCACGTAGATCCACAACCTTTGACCAAACTCATCAACAGTCAAAACAATATTTGTTTCCAACAATTGCATATCCTTCGAATGGACCATATAACCTTTGACCAGACTCAACAACAGACGAAACAATATTTGTTTCCACCAAATGTGTGTTCTTCGAATGGTTTCAAATATTGAGCATGCAAGATGATCTCATTGGCACAGTCAAAATGAAATAATTTATGGATTGCTTTCCTACCAGTAACCATCAGTTGATTAAGTGGTCTAACATTCAAATGTCTAAACCTCAAATTGTAATTCATAGTGTAGAAACTATGTGTGTCGAAGGGTTTAAAGGTGGAATCGAATTAGGTTGTTTCAAAGGGAGCCATTGCATTGTGGATCGAAGAAAGCATGAAGGAAGTTATTTCCTTATGGATCGAAGCAAGCATGAAGGAACCCATTGCTTTGTGGTTCGAAGCAAGCATGAAGGAAGCCACTGCTTTATGGATTGAAGTAAGCATGAAGGAAGCCACTGCTTTGTGGATAGAAGAAAGCATGAAGGAAGCCACTGCTCAGTCGAAACTTGTGGGTCGAAGCTTCTTCTTTGATTTGTCCAAATATGCCAACCACTCCTTTCGATCAGTCATATAGCCTGAACTAGATTTTGAATTCGACACACCTTTTTTATCTTCTTTTCCCTTTCGACATTTTCCTCTTCCTCCTTTTGAAGATTCAGAAGTTCCATCTTTCGACCTGATGCTTGAGAGTCTAATTGTACTTGTGCAAACTTGAGTTTTTGAAAATATTTTTGAAAAATGTCTTGAGAAAAGAGAGGGAAAATTTTGGGGTACAACAATGTACTTTACTGTGTTAGAGAATTCAATGGCGTGTATGATGAGCCAACATGACGAGTTTGGTCAAAAATAGCATGCAATATACTACCTTAGCAAAAAGTTTACCGACTGTGAAACAAGATATTCACTGCTCGAGAAAACTTGTTGCGCTTTGGAATGGGCTGCTCGCCGACTAAGATAGTATATGTTGACTCATACTAATCTCTTGATCTCTAAGATGGATCTCATCAAGTACATCTTCGAGGTGCCAGCTCTCTCCGGACGAATAGCTAGATGTAAAATGATCTTGACTGAATATGACATTCAGTACACTATGCAAAAAGAATTCAAAGGAAGCATACTGACAGATAACTTGACCCATCAAGCTGTTGATGACTACCAATCTATGAACTTTCAATTCCTGGACGAGAATATCATGCTGATAACCGACTGTGTAAAGCATGGATCATATGAAGGACCTGAACAAGGATCCCGATGGACTATGGTTTTTGATGGAGCTTCCAACACTCTTGGTAACGGGATTGGTGTCGTGATCATTTCTCCCGGAGGTTTCCATACACCTTTTACCGCCAGACTTTGTTTCGATTTTACCAACAACGTGTCTGAGTATGAAACATGCATCCTAGGTCTTAAGGCTGCTATTGACCTAAGAATCAAATTCTTAAGCGTATACGAAGATTCAACCCTAATAATCAATCAAGTTAAAGGAGAATGGGATACCAAACATCCAAAGTTGATCCCTTACAAAGAACTTGTACTCACCTTGATCCTTTACTTTAAGGAGGTCACATTTGAACATATCCCAAGGGAAGAAAATCAGTTGGTAGATACTTTAGAAACTATGTCATCTATGTTTAAAGTCAATTGGGACAACGAAGCTCCCAGAAATATTATTGAAAGATTTGACGAACCGGCACACTGTGGTGGGATCGACAATGATGAGGAGACGCCTTGGTTCCATGATGGGAATAGGTACCTTGAAGCACAATAATATCCTGAGGGAGCTTCAATCAACGATAAGAAATTCTTGCGGAGGTTCTCAGCCAAGTTCTCCTAAGCAATGGGATTTTGTACAAGTGCAACCATGATTCAACTCTGCTCCATTGTATGGACAAGAAGGAAGCAGAGAAACTTATGAAAGACATACATGAAGGTATCTTTGGTACTCATTCCACTGGACACACTATGGCCAAGAAGATTCTGAGGGCTGGTTAATATTAGTCGATTATGGAAACTGATTGTCACCACCACTTAAGGACTTTCCATAAGTGCCAGATTTATGCTGACAAGGTTCGCATACCTATAATACCTTTAAATGGCATGACTTCCGTGTGGCCATTTTCAATGTGGGGAATTGACATGATCAGATAAATCAAGCCCACCGCCTCTAATGGACATTGTTTCATCCTCGTCGTCATTGACTACTTCACCAAATGGGTCGAAGCGGCTTCATTTACCTCAGTTACCAAGAATGTTGTAGCCCGGTTCATCAATAATAACCTTATATGTCGATACGTCATCCCTGAAAGGATCATCACTAACAATGGTACCAACCTCAACAATGCCATGATCACTGAACTATGAATGCAGTTTAAGATCAAACATCACAACTCTTCTCCATACATACCTAAGATGAATGGCGCAGTGGAAGCTGCCAACAAGAAAATAAAGAAGATTGTGCAAAAGATGGTGGTGACCTATAAAGACTGGCATGAGATGTTACCTTTTTCTCTTCATGGCTACCGTACCTGGGCACAAACATCAACTGGGGAAACCCCATTCTCTTTAGTCTACGGCATGGAAGTTGTCATGCCTGTTGAAGTTCAGATTCCTTCTTTAAGGATTATGAAAGAAGCAGACTTAGGCGAAGTAGAATGGATTCAAACTAAGTTAGATCAGTTGAACTTGATCGATGAAAAGATATGTGTTGTTGTCTATCATGGTCAAATGTATCAAAAACGTATGATCAAGGCTTTCAATAAGAAGATCAAACATCGAGTTACCAGGATGGAGACTTGGTAATAAAATGCATCATTCTACCACAAAGCGATCCCAGGGGAAAATGGACTCCCACCTACGAAGGGACATTTGTTGTCAATAAATTATTTTTGGGTGGTGCCATGATGTTAACCACTATGGACGGCGAAGATTTCCCGTACCCTGTGAACATGGACATAGTAAAAAAAAATACTACGCATAAAGAATGACCCGCTAGGTTGACATACCTATACAAAAGTAAGGGCATCTCGGCGAACCAAAAGGGTTCGGGTAAAAATTAGGGATATATACAAAAGATTGTACACCCGGCAAGTCGAAAACCCATAAGGGTGGCTTGGGCAAAAAAGGGTATTTTTATGGACTGAAAACCTGAAAGGGCGGTCCAGGCAAAAGTTCAGGTTTAAAAGCATACGACTATGTCCCGTTGGATCACTATAGCCAGTTTTATTACCAAGGTCAAAAGTTTAAATGGTACAAGATCAGTTGAATCATCTTCTTCCAGCGGCAAGGGATGATGTTTGAAGACATAGGGGCAATAGCAGAGTTGGAACCTAATGAGATCACTTCCACATGGCTATATATTTGTTTTTTGTATTTCTTTCATTTCACGACGACTTCCTCTTACTAGGATTTCCGTCTCTTTATACAAAAATGCCCATTCATAGGCAAATTATTTATACAAATATACTTTGAAATGCAAACTTTTTGTTTTTCTGTTTTGATTGCAAAAACGTCCAATGACTAAAATTGAATGAACATGCATATGATTAACTGTTAACAAATATATACATAAGAACAGGAATAAACATTTGTTCATAACTCTAGGAATTTAAATGACACTCAAGTTGTTCATAAATCCCCACAGAATCCATTTCATCAGGAGATCCCTAGTAAAGTCGTCAGAGCCATCTATATGAGATTATCCCCCAAAGAGTAAATTCATACACAATTTCCTTACGGAGTTCCAATCAATACATCTCCTGGAAATTCTCTTTCCCAATCGAGTTTGTTCTTCCAAAATTGAAAGAGAAACCTTACAAAGCTCTTCCCCAGAAGAATTTGTTTCCTCAATGAAATCTCCAGAATATCTTCCTCAACAGGGTTTATTTCCCCAACAGAATACAATCTCCACAACTTGAGTATATTCCTCAGACTACTACACATCACTGACATAACTCCTCTTCTCCAATAGAGTTGATACTATCCCTAGAGAGTTGTTCTAAAACCTGGAATTTGACAAGAATATCAGTTAACTTTACTCTCCCCAAGAAAATTGGAAGTTTAATTATCACTTTTATCCCCAGTCAGGGTATATAAGAATTAAATTCCCTAGTAGAACAACTGACAACCAATGTTCCTAAACTCTATTCCTTGGACAAAAATCAATGCATCCCCTGCAAAGTTTCCTCAAGCAAGCAAACAGGGATCCCCAACAAAAGTATTCGATACAAAATTGAAGATACACATACTCTTCATCTGCATCAATAGTCAGGGATTTATTTTCCTTGAAAAAGATACATTTCACATTCATACATCATAGAAAATGCATACCAAACGCATATAGAACAATCTCATTTATTTTGAGAACATCATCACGCAATGCATTTCATACATCATGATATTGCATACAACTAGCTCTTTACCTTTCCAGGAAAGATTAATCAACAAATGAATATCATTAACTATCTACATAATCAGACAAATTCCTGACAAGTATTTCCACAGAAGACTTACCCCAGGGAGTCATTCTAAAGAATATCTCTCTGAGACGAAATTAAGCTTGGATTCCTTCATTACCTGTTGAAGTAGTAGTCGTTACATATTCCTTTATTACATGTTGAAGTATTAGTCGTCATAGATTCCTTCATTACCTATTGAAGTAGTAGTTATCGCAGATTCCTTCATTACCTGTTGAAGTAGTAGTCGTCATAGATTCCTTTATTACCTATTGAAGTAGTAGTCATCATAGATTCCTTCATTACCTGTTGAAGTAGTAGTCGTCATAGATTCCTTCATTACTTGTTGAAGTAGTAGTCGTTGCAGATTCCTTCATTACTTGTTGAAGCAGTAGTCGTCATAGATTCCTTCATTACCTGTTGAAGTAATAGTCGTCATAGATTCCTTAATTACCTGTTGAATTAGTAGTCGTCATAGATCCCTTTATTACCTGTTGAAGTAGTAGTCATCACAAATTCCTTCATTACCTGTTGAAGTAGTAGTCGTCATAGATTCCTTCATTACTTGTTGAAGTAGTAGTCGTCGCAGATTCCTTCATTACCTGTTGAAGTAGTAATCGTTATAGATTCCTTCATTACATGTTGAATTAGAAGTTTTTGTAGATTCCTTCATCACATATTGAAGTAGTAGTCGTCATAGACTCCTTCATTGCATGTTGAAGTAGTAGTCGTCATAGATTCCTTCATTACCTGTTAAAGTAGTAGTCATTACAGATTCCTTAATTACCTGTTGAAATAATAATCGTCATAGATTCCTTCATCACCTACTAAAGTAGTAGTCGTCATAGATTCCTTCATTACCTATTGAAGTAGTAGTCGCGTGTAGACTCTTTTCCAGATACGTCTCTTAAAGATCAAGTCAAGCACTAGACTTACCAACAGTCATTCTGGATGGCATCTATAAGCCCATCTCCATTAATTCATTACCACCTCTCCAAATGGCATATCTAAGCCCATTCCCGACACAATTAACCAACAACATTACTTTGGGCACCAACAAGTACAATTTTTGGGCACTTTAATGTTCAATAATCTTCCACCTTAAAGTTACGAATGGCGAACATACTAATCTAACTCTTCAGGTTTAAGAAGATTGAACAGGGGAAGTTGTTGTACCCCAAAATTTTCCCTCTCTTTTATCAAAACATTTCTCACCAAAGATCTCAAATGCTTAAGGGTTCTCAAGTGTTTGACCAGACAAGCTCACCTCCAAAACACTAGGCCTCCAAATTAGGGTTTTGACTGAGAATGACTGATCATTAACTTTTGACCTAATACATGACCTAATGGCTTGAAGCATAATCTCAAGGCCTCAAACCCAACATGTTGGCCTAATTTCATTACTTACATCATTTCTCAAGATCAAAATATTGATATTGAATTTTTCATAAACTGATGAAAAGTCAACTAATACACAAAAAGTCAAACTTTGACTTTTTGGTCAACATTGAATTTCAAAAATCAAAATTCATCAAGACATTCAAGAATACAAAACTTGCTCAACAAGAATCAAGAAAGTCAACAAAAATTCAAGATTTTCAATACTTTGAAAATTTCTAAGTGTTTTTAACCTTGATAATTTCATTACTTCATGACAAATTTTCACCAAAATGCAAGATGATTCAAATAAAACTTTCAACATGAAAGTTGTAGATCTTGATGAATTATACAAATTTTTATTAGAAGGTTTATGTCCAAAAAATGCTTAGATTTGAAGATACATGCTCATGAATTCATGACATTTTTTTATAAACACTTAGAGAAATTTTCAACAGGTTTGGTCAGGTTTTGTCCCAACTTCTTGGCCAATTTTCATCAAGTTCCAATTGGATTTATCCAAAATGGTCAACATGAAAGTTGTAGACAATGTTTCAAGCTTTCCTAAAAATTAAAGAGCATGAATTTATTATACTTGAGCTAGGAGATTCAAAGGCATGAAGTTGGGCATCCATTCTTGAATTACAAGTCATTTTGGTGAAGAACACATAATCCAATCTACATGGTATGCTGCATAATCTTGTTTTGCAGGCCTTCTAACTTGCAAATCTCAACATAATTTAATGCTTACATAAACTTTTGAGTTATGGTCCATTTGATTTAAGCATTATCCAAGTGATTTTTCCATTTTTAGCACAAAGTTAACATTGACATTCTTGTAAAGTAGCTTTAATCACAAAGTCAGCTCTTCTTGAGCCTCTAACGTGTTCCTTCTACACACACTCAACACACAAAATCAGACAAGCATGCTTAAAGTGTCCAACAACTCTATGAATCAAAGTACAAACCATTGGAACTATGACGTTTAGGCTTGCTTCATTTACAATCCAACCTAGCCATAACATGTGATCTTGCAAATCTGATCAACCCTTGTCTTAAAACCTCTCTACTATAAATAGAGAGATAATTTTCAAGATAGAAGGAGATGAACAATCCCTCAAAACCCCTTTACTCTCAAAAAACCCAGAATTGTCCACAAAACCTCCATTTTTGAGCTTTGAAGTCCAAATCTTTGAATCTCTCAAACCTTGCAAGTTTTCCCCAAACAAACCATCCAAATACTTCACATACATTATATAGAAGTTGTTCAAACACAAGAACAACTTCTGTAACATCATTATCACCATCTTCCAAACTCAAAAACAGTACCTTGCAACTTGACTTGGTTGGAGTGATTCAACAACTTTCAGCACAAAGTAATAATTGGAGCAACTTCAAGAAGGTCCAAAGAAGCTCAATCAATCACCACTTTGCACTCAGAATCATCCATACATGTTCTAAAGTTTTCACTTCAAGAGGTAAATTTCCTAAAACTGTAATATCTTTATACATGCATTATTTGCTTTTGTTTTAAAAAGGATACAACGAGACAGAACAAAGAGAAAACTTAGAAAAAAGGAAAGGCATAGGCTAACACGGGTGCCCGTGTCACACGACATGGCCCGTGTTGGTCAGAAACGTGCAAGGCAGGCAGGACAGGGGCTGACACGGGTTCATGTGTCACACGACACGGCCCGTGTCAATTTGGTTGGAACAAAAATGTTCATAGAAGTTTGAACAGGTCCTGACACGGGTGTCGGTGTCCACTAACACGGCCCGTGTCAGCTCAGGCATTAAAATTCCTAATTTTGAGATTTTTAATTTTACTTTTGACATATTGCCTTGCTTGGAGATGACCTAACACCATAAAACCTTTTTCTAAATGAAACATCAATATTTTCTAAACAATTAGTTTTCTTTTCTAAGTTAACTTAGACCTAGGTTTCTCTTCAATTAAATGAACTACAAAACATTTTCCATCAAAAACCCTAAAAAGAAATATTTTGCTTCATCTTTACATTTTCATACCTTTTATTATTTCGTGCTATAATTTATGTAATTGTCAAAGCCTTGTAATAGTAATTAGGGTTTATTTTGACTTGTCATCCCCATTTGTAAAGTTGTATCCCCCATCCCCCAAAGTATTGTAATAATGTAGGACATTTAAATTCTTTAATTTATCGCTTTCCATATTATTGTTATTAACTAGGGTTTGTATGGAAAGACCTTAAAATCAACCTTAGATAACCCTAATTCAAGATAAAATACATGAAAACAAAAACACTTTGCACATATGCACCTCTAGGGTAACCCACACTTGCTGCCACGGGTATAAACAGTCATGTGCCTCGAATGTGGGATACTTTAGAAAGACTCTCGATTAAAAGATCGTAGTCCCTCGATGACCCTTCAATGTTTCCTTTGGTAAACAATGTTAGTCCCTTACGACAAATTGCTAAAGTATCTTACAATGTTTCCTTCTATGACTGTACGATGACCCACATCTGTCCTTTCACATTCAATGATAAGGTTTCTTACTAACTAATGGTAAGATAACACTATCTAAAGGAGGAGGAGAAGAACAAAGACTTTCTTTTGAGTAGGTAGAATGCTCGTAGTTGCTTGCTCAGAAACATTTCAAAATAAACAACTTTCAAACACACCAACACTTTCATGAAATATTTTCAAAAGTCAACACTTTGTATACATTCTTATAGAGACGAGAATCATTACAAAGTTTGCCTAAACGAAGGAGCTTTTCAAATATATTTTCAAACAAACACATTCACACGAAGCATTTCAAAAGTGAGCTAGCAACTAAGAGCCTGTAGATAACTACGGATGAAAAGGGTGCTAACACCTTCCCTTTTCATAACCTACCCCTTGGACTCAAGAAAAATTCTCAAAAGGTATTTCATGTTCTTTTCACCCTTTACTTTATTAGATTAAAGAAAAATCAGTGGCGACTCTTGCTATCTGCAACAATTGCGATAAAACGCAAAAACACCCAAGTTAGTTCTCCCACTGTATTATAACACGCGAGTGCAAATTTTTAGGCACTTAAGTGTTTAATCCTCTTCCACCTTCTGATCATGAATGGTGGACATGCCAATCTAACTCTTCAAGTTTAATAATATAGAACACGGGTAGTTGTTGTACCCCAAAATTTCCCCTCTCATTTTATTCAAGACACTCTCCTAAGGTTCTCAAATGCTCAAGGTTGCTCAAAGAATTGATCATACAAATTCACCCCCTAAGCAATGGGATCACAACTAGGGTTTTGTATTTCTCAAAGAAGATTGGGTTTTCAAGGTCTCAAGTGGTTTTCATGGTTCTTCATATATCCATAAGAATTCTCCTGTCAAATTTCAAGTCTTGCATCACAAGTTTGCTCAGTCAATGGCACAGATGACTGAAAATTAACTATATTGGGTAAAAAGTCAATTGTGGTCAACATATAGTCAAACTTCAAGATTTTTGGTTAATATCAAGATTTTGAAGTAACTTTCCTCATTTGATCAAGGCTTAATCACAATTCCTTAAGAAAAGCCCTCAAATCATCAAGTCAAAAGTTGTCAAACTAGGGTTTCCTTATGAGAAGTCAACTGAACTTTGACCAAGCATAACTTTCACGTGCTTCATCAGATTTTCCCCAACCAAAGCTAATTTTTAAGGGAATTCAATTCTCTACAACTTTGTCTCTCTAAGCTTAATTCCAAAAAATGCTTCATTTGAGAGATATGGGTCAATATATTACAAGTCATTTCAAAAGTCAACAAAAAGACACTTTTTGTCAAGGCAACTTACATCAAGATAAATCTTCAAAAGCAAAAATGATTAACATAGATATTGTAGAGGACATATTAAGATTTCCAAAAAGTAAAAGATAACATTCAAAATATGTAAATTGAGAGAGTTATGACCAGTGAAAGTTGGGAAATTTTGAGCAAATGCATGAAGTTCAAATTGAGAAAACTTGATATTTTGGATTGTTGGGCCATTATTTAAGAGTCCAAACGTGTATTATACTCCCCATTCACCTCAAAACTTGTTCTTATACCCATTTACCTATTTTTATTTTAATTATTTTAATTATTTTTTATGTATTCATTAATAATGCAAAATAAATAAAATGAAATACATAGGAATTTCTTACAAGGTCCAAGCCCATATTTTGTTTGCCCTAATTTACCTTATATATTATCATCCATTCTCTTAATACAAACACATGAAACCCTTACCTCAAACATTATCAAAAATATCAAAAATTTTAAAGAACCCTAGACCATTCAAAACCCTTACTACAAATCCTTTCACTGCAAAGCAATCATCCCATTCAATCCTACCAATCATACAAAGTAAGGCTGGGTCGGTTTTGATGTTCCAAAACACATGAAACCTCATCGCGTGGCATATCCAATTTTACATTCTTTCAAAATTCATATTTTTAATTTTATTTTGTTTTAATTCATATTGATGTTACTAACATACTTCTGAGATGTCTCTGAACAGGTTTGGATCATCATAATGATCTCATGCATGCTAAATTGTAGGACAACATTGTTGTACTGATCCATGTGTTTTTCTCCATAACTCAAAACCATTGATTTTTAGGCCAAAACAATCCTTCCATTGAACTCACAGCCCTCGATTTAGGGAGGTAAGACGTTTTTGGATCATTAATGCTTTGTATTTTGTAGGATTGGTGGAAGAAGCTAGCTTGAGAAGACGACCGAAGCTAGGGCTCTGACGCCTCTCCGGTACAAGCAGATTATTTATAATATATATTTATGGTTTGATACAAATTAATGTACGTACAACCTCCCTAGTGGTAGAGACACGCACGATAAGTAATTGGTGTCAAAGGTCTTGGGTTCGATCCAGCCTTTTACACTTTGTTTTCTTATATTTTCATATTTTTGCAGGATAGAGTACAAAACGCACTGAGGCAAGATCTTGACACCAACCAACGCTTGGCCTGGTGGTAAGCTATGCGTGAAGAATGGTGAAGGGCGTGGGTTCAACACCCACCCCTACCATTTGGTTATTTTTTAACACCTTTTCTCCCTTTTTCATAAAACCTAACATTTTTCACAAACCCTTGATTTTTCTTAACAAACCCTAATTTCATTTTAGTTTTTTTTTAATTCAATCAACTCTAATTTGATTTTTAGGTTTTCTTAATTAAATTAAAATCAATTTAGATTTTAGGTTTTTTATTAATTTAATTAACTAACTTTTTTTAATTAATTAAAATTTATTAGGTTATTAGGTTAATCGCCAAAAACTCTTTTTCATCAAACAATCACAAAACAATTTCTTTTCTTGTTTCTCTTTATTTTACCACTTCGTGTATTTTACTATCGCGTATTTCATTATTTTTATCATTATGAAATTGCTTACAGTTGTAATAGTTTAATTAGGGTTTACTATTTCCCCCCAGTTTTATTGTTTGTACCACCCCTTCCCGAAGCTTTATAATAGCGTATGACCCTTTAATTTATGCCTTTACTTTCAACATTTACCGCTTTCCTTATAATTGTTTAGATTAATAGGATTGCATGAAAAGACTAATAACGAATCGATAGCTAACCATAACGCAAGATTAAAGATAACTGAAACATAAATCACTCTTCACACGCGCACCTCTAGGGTAACCTCACTCGTTGCCTCAGAAAACAGTCATGTCCCTCGAACGTGGGGACGCTTTAGCAAAACCCCTCGGTTAAAAAGATTGTAGTCCCTCGATGAACCTTCGATGCTACCTTTGATAAACGATCTTAGTCCCTTACGATAAAATTTCTAAAGCTCCTCTACGAGTTGCCTTTATGACTATACGTTGACCCGCACCTATCCCTTCACATATAATGATAGGGATTCCTACTAACTAATGGTAGGATAACACTATCTAAAGGAGGAGGAAAATAGCATGAAAGACTTTGAGTAAGGGTAGAATACTGTTAATCGCTTGCTCACACTCTTCAAAACATATTTTTCACAAACACTTTTCTCTGAAATATTTTCAAAAACAAACACTTTGTACGCATTTATAACTGATACAAGAATCATTAAAAAGTTGTTGTACTTAGGAATTTTTTCAAAATATTTTCAAACATACACAAAGCATTTCAAATAAAGTGAGCTAGCGATTAAGAGCCCATAGATAAGTATGGATGAAAAGGGTACTAACACATTCCCTTTCATAACCTACCCCCCGAACTCAATAAAATCTCAAAGGTCTTTCTTGTTCTTTTCACCCTTTCCTTATTGGATAAAAGAAAAGTCGGTGGCGACTCTTGTTATCCGTAACATTTGCGATAAAACTCAAAACCAAGTCAGTTCTCCCACAGTATTAAAATATCATGAATAACACTAAAGGGATAGGCACAAGAGGCTCCCGAGCCTCTTTACAGACTGAAACTTTAGTCTCTAGGTCATGAAAGATCTCATCATGAGTTTTTGGTTTAACGTTCGTACAAAGAGTCATGGGTGTAATTCCAAAGTCCTACTTCCCAAGAGGATGTCTCTTGAGAGGTATTCTTTTTGCGGAATTCCACCGACTGTAGCCGAAGTCGTCACATAAACTCATAGAGAAGATGTATCCCCTTGGTTAATAGACGAACCTTCTTTCTATGGGTTTTTAAAAATAATTTTGAAAAATTTAAATCGCACCACAGGTATAATAACATGATAAAATATAATAATAAAAATAAATAAATTATTAAATAAACAAATATAAAAACCCAAAAAATAAGAAAAAAAAACCCTAAAAACCCTAAAACCAAAAGAAAAGGCTTCTAAACCTAGGGTTGATTCCCCGGCAGAGTCGCCAACTGTTGTAACTAGTTTTGAAATTTGAGAGTTGCCACCCTTAACTTTTATCCTAAGGAATGGAATATAAAGTATAACCCTAAAAGTTAGATATTCTAGGTTTTTTGGACTATGTTCTAGACTAGGGGAAGGTGTTAGGTAACCCTCATATACCTTGTTCACAAGGATACTAGGGTTAGAAGCGCGATCTTAGCAAATAGGATTTTAATTTTAATTAGGAGAACTCACTATGATTTTAAGTCGTATGCCTATGTATCCTCTTATGAGGAATCAGAGTCACAATTTGTAGTTCACAGTTGGTTTGTGTTTTTTATGGATTACATAAATATTTTAATTCCCCTTGTACTTAGTCCAGGTTTGTGAATAGTGGAGATTTTGGACCAAGTATGTAGTTAATTAAAATATGCTTCGCATTCCTTTTTTTGAAAATTAATTGTTGAATTAATTTAGTTATGAAAATGGTTTATTGTTGGTTGAATAATTTTTAGGTATTAATTATCGAAAATATCTTAGTTAAATGCATGATTAAAAATATTTTAATGCAATAAATAAAAATATATTTTAATGTATTTTTTGGAAAAATGTTATGATTTGTAAAATAGTAGTTAGTATAATATTATAATATATAAATATATAAAGATAAAAAATATAAAAATAATAAATTAAATAAAATAAATAAAACAAAAATGCAGGAGAGGTGGAAATTATATTAGGCTAGTAAAACTTGGGGGATGCAAATATTAGGGCCATGAATTCAGATATTGAATTCAGGCCCAATAAGACAAAGGGGTACATTTTTTAGTGCGTTAGTAAAACTGGGGGTCGTGCAAAGCATCAATTAACCATCAAGCTAAGCTCTCTCTTTTTGATTCGCAGGTGGAAGCCGATGATGATGATTAAGGCGACGATTTGATGGCGGCGGCAGCGCGACGACTGGATCTAGGAATTCACATGTCCAAACCCTAGGCAGCGGTGAATGGGGATTACAGTAGCGAAGCTTCTCTGCTCTTCTTCTGTTATGAATTTTCCTTCTTCTCTGTAATTCATTCCTCTCTGATTTTTTTGTTTGCAGGTATCGTTGATTAAAGGTGGTGTAGCGGCAACGATAGTGGAGATTGGAGCAGCGGCGGCGGCCAAAAAATGTCTAGGGTTTTCATATATTGAAATCATAGATGTGGCTCAATGGCGATTCTTGTACTCCTTCTCCAGCAAGAAAATTCTTCCTTCTTTTTGTAGATTCCTCGATGTAGTCTTTTCCTCTGTCAATTCCTCCTTCTTTTTTTGTATTGTTCTTAGTTTAAGTTTTTATAGCAATTGAGATTTAGGTGTTTTAGGAAGATTCTTCAATTGTTTATCGTTACAAATTAGAGATTTAGTGAATTAGGGTTTATTTTTATTTTGGTTATAATTTGTTTTTATTTGTATTGATTGAAGATTAAGTTGTTTTTGTTTATAGAAATTGATTTCATTTCTGTGTTTATTCTTTTCTGTGAAATATTATCTTTGTATCTTTACTCTTGATTGATAATAAAAACCATGAATTGGTTCTGTTTGATTTAAACAGTAACACTTTTACTAAATGCATGCGTTACGTTTTTCAAAATTTAAACAATGACTGTTTGTGCCTTTTGGGCTTGAAAAGCACTACTTTGAAACAAGCATTTCTTTCCTGACCTAGACTGTAAGTAATGGGCCATGCGAAGATTAAAAGCCTTTTTGTTAACAATATTTCCTTTTAAATAATAAAAACAGAAATAAACTTTAATTAATTTTATGATATAATGTTTTAATTAAAATAATATTAGAATAATTAATAATAGTAATGTTAATAATAGTGTAATAATATTAAGAATAATCAATAATTATATTATAAGCAACAATAAACAACAAAATTTAAACAATAAAAAAAGTCAGAAATTGACTTCCAATTATTCTAATTAAAATATTGGGCCATCAAGAAAATTTTGATGGGCCTATTTGATCAACAATGCACCAACCTCTTTCATAACTTGAAATGGACTTTTGTTCTAATGGGCCTTTAAAAATAAATTGATATGGACTAGCCAAATGACATAATGGCTTTTTAAACAACCTCTTTGAAATGTACCTCTTTCTATAAAAACGCACCCCTCTTAGAAAGAATGAAACTTTATTGATCTTAGATCAATACACCTTTTTTCCTGTTTTAAACCCCTATAGAAATAAAACCTACATAACGTGATTTACTAAATTTGAAACCTAAATATAATATAAAGGTAGGGAAATTTTGGGGTATGACAGAGGTTAACTCTGGGGTGATCAAGAGTATAACAAACAAAGATTATGATCAAGTGTTGACTGAAGGAGTATGGTATAGCGTGTGTACAGAGCGGACATAGGCATTATATATTCATTTTTCTTCCCAAATATTCATTTTTCCCTTCTTCCTCTCTCCTACCCATTTCCCCATCCTCTCTCTACACAAAACCTTATAGATTTCTCTAGCTGCTTCTCTATAGATTTCTCCCACTAGAAATCGTTTCCTCCCCTCTAACCACCGTGAACCACCACCAAGCTAATATTTTCGGTTGAAGGTCAATCGAAAGCTTCAAACACCAACCCAGATCTTCATCATTATTGAAGAACCCCAGAAACCCTAAGATAACGCCATCATGGGCGACCGTTGAAGTCGTCGTCTCAAATGTGAGTCTGCTAGGGACTTCATATGTTTCTGGAAACCAACATGAATCCTATTAAGATTAGACCTAACCCTATGAACCCTAATTACTTATACCCTAACCCCATGAACCCTAACCTTGAAACAATTATCTGGATGAACCTTAACCCTGTAGCATAATAACTGTAACTCTCGTATCCAAGAATCCTAACTCTAAAATGCCAAATTCCTATAAAATCCAACAATCAAACATCAATCATGCAATCATTTTAACAATCACGACAATAACTTAAAAATCATAAGCTAAGTGATTCGAATTACCTCTTCTTGCAGTAATACTGGTCATAAATTTCCTTTCCTGATATTTCTGATTCCTCTTCTCTAATATCCTTTCCTATTCTTTATGTTTGTAGGTACTCTGACTAATGGGGGCTTAACTCAAAAGGTGTTAGGGTTCTAATGATGAACCCTAATCATTTTCTTAATAGAGAGCTTTACTAGGGGTTTGAGGGATACGCAACAACAACAAACGATTGCAAGGGTTTTCACTTTAATTTTTTTCTCCCCTCTTAGTCTTAAATATTAGCTTTATATAGGCTTAGGACTTAGTACGGATTAGGAAATTATATTATGTGATTGTTGTTACGAATTTGATTGAAGAAATTAGGTTTAGATTGATTTGTAAATCAAATATTTGATTATATTTGATTTTGTTGTAATTTTTGAATTAGGGTTTGTGATCTTCAATGTATATGGACTCTTTTATATGTAGATTCATGGTTAATCAATAAAAATTGATTTCAATCTTCTGATTTGATTTGCTTTCAATATTTTGAAAGTTGGGCTTTTGGATAACTTAAGGATGAAGAAGAACAGTGTGCATCTTTTGGACAATTAGGGTTCCAAATCCTTGGTTGACTTAGTCAACAAAACAGAATTTAAATAATAAAATAAATAATAAAATTGAAACAATAATATACATTAATGTAATAATAATGATGTAAAATAATATTAATTATAATACAAACAAGATAATTAGGCACACACGCTAACTTCGGTCAACAACAATAATTAAATTAATTTAATCTCATTTTGCCAAGGGCCTCTAAAAACATCTTAATGGGCCTCTTAGATTTAATCAGAATTATGAGCCCTTTTTAGTAAGGATGATAAATACACCCTCCCCAAAATTAAAACTTATTATATTTAAACAATTTAAAAAAGGTAATTAATTGTTAGTAAAAATATAAAAATTAGTATAAAATTAAACTAATGGTCTTAAATTAAAGAAAGTGACTGCTTACACCAATACGGGAAAATTTGGGGTATGACAAGACAGTCAACATTCGACTCGTGTGTTTTTCTTGGCCCCAATATCATATCATGGAGCTCCAGGAAATAATCCTTGGTTGCACGATCCAGTGTTGGAGTAGAGTATAAGGCATTGGCGCATATGACAACAAAGTTACTCTGAATAGAATCGCTTCTCGCAGAATTACACATCAAACTGGAAACACTTGTGCTACTATGTGATAACATCAGTGCTGTTATGGTTTCACATAACCCAGTTCTTCATGCACAAACCAAACAAGTGACAGATGCACTCATCAAGCCACTGCCTCACACTATCTCCAAAGACTTCAAAATCAATCTCAAAGTTGTTCATTTGGTTCAACTATGATCTTGAGGGGGGTGTTAGAATAGTAATAAAAAGCAGTTAGTAGTTAGTGATAGGGTTAGTTAAGTTTGTTATGGAAGTTAGTTATAGGTTGATAACTAGCTTGTCACTCTCTAACTAACTTCAAGTGTTGCATGTTGTATATATATTGAAATCACCAGGAAGTATAAATCACGATGAACAATATCATTTAAATCACATATAAAGTATGTGTTGATTCGCTAAAGAAATCATCAATGCAGTTCTCTATAGTTAACTGATCAATTAATATGTTAATACATGTCTAAATTGTATAACATTAATGTTAATATAAAAGAAACTAATAGAATATGAGGAAATTGTGAAGTAAAACACAACATAATAAAATATTAGTTTGAATATACTAATGTATAATATTTATAAAATGAAAGATCGAATAGAATAGATATAAAACATAGTGAGATGGGAAAAATTAATGTGTTATTTTAGAGTGAGACGACATAAATATATATATATATATATATATATATATATATATATATATATATATATATATATATATATATATATATATATATATATATATATATATATATATATATATATATATATATATATATATATATATATATATATATATATATATATATATATATATATATATATATATATATATATATATATATATATATATATATATATATATATATATATATATATATATATTAAATTTATATTCTAAACGGGCCTAATGGGCTACTCACGACCCATAAAAGCTATCCCTAATAGATAGCAGGCTTTTTAGGATAGGGATAAAAAAACCTAAAAAATAGGTAATTTCTCATCCCACCCTTGTTAAGTGGGTCACACCCTTGAAAGTCCAAAAATGCCCCTGGGTAAATTCAGAGATTCATCTCCGAACGTACCAAATACAATTTAAAAAAATAATTCAGACATACATCTCTGAATACATCCCAACGTGAAATTCGAATTTACATCTCTGAAGTCACCTTCGCCTTAAAATTCGAAGATGCATCTCTGAATTATTTCCTGAGTGATTTTTCCATAATCCGTTTTCTATTGTTGTGGTGTTTTCAATCGAAACTAACTTCAATTCGATTTAAATAGTAGTTATTTGTTTCAACGATTAATAAAACCGAATATTATAGAACCACATAAAGCTTTAATAAATCTAAATATTATAGAAACCGAATATATTAGTACAACAATTATTCTGAAAAGTCGAATAAAATTAAACAAAATACAATCAAATACACACTCTACTTTGTATGTCTAATCCTAACACTCTAGTTCTTCCTCTGCCTACGGTAAGTCATGGCACTCCGTGCCTCAGAAATAATGGACTATGCTAGTGCAACCGCTTCATCTCCACCTCTTGCAAACACTCTAGTCTCAAGGCCCATACGTGCAAGTCGTATAATGGTTTGACTGTGCGACAACAGTCAACGACATGGTCGTCCATGTTCTGCTCATTCTCCAGGATCTCCTCATGAGCAAATCTAGGTGGACGTACATGAGCATCATGTGTCATGTAAGGGTGTGACACCCTATAGAACCATGTCATGTAACCCTCCACATATGACCACTCAGATGTGACTGCTTGACTTTAATACTTCTTTTGTACCAAACAACTCTCAAAATTCACCAAAATTTCATCCAATTATCTGTAGACAAGAGTGATGGGAGCAACCTGCAATGGGGACCTCAGAATAATCTAAACGTACCTAAACTGTCACATGCACTTCTCATGCAGATACCTGCACGTGATATTGTTCCCACATGCCAATAACCCATAGTATAAGGAAATAAGGTCGAATGGAATGTGTCCTGGTGAGAACCGTATGACCTCCATCTTACACCGACATGTTGGGTCCGGTCGATGTACACATGATACGACAAGATATGATCATTCCCTCTTTTAGAAACAAACCGACAAGCATATGGCAGTCAAACTCATCCAACCCCAACCAAACTCATCCAAATTGTATATACATAGTCTCCAAACTTGTACACTGACCTATTTGAGCTATATGATGCATTAAAACTAGTACATTTGAGCTAATACATTAATAAAAACTCAAAATAAGGTAAGTGAGAAACTTACACTTAAATTTGTTGATGAGGGTGTAGAGTGCTCTGATGTTGAATGTAGTAGATATAAGGAGTTGAGAATGGTAAGAAACATAAGAATGCAGCTTCAAAACTTAATCTTAAGGGTATACTGTAAATGGGTTGAGAGGGGGGTAGAGAGAAACTTTTGTTTTTCTGAAAAATGAAGAAGGAAGGAGAAGGGGGAAGGTTTGTTGCGACCCTTAAATAGGTCTATATAGTTTGGATATGCATCTCCGAACTCATTTATTTAATTAAAAGTAAGGTGTGTTCGGAGATGTATCATCGAATTTTATTTTTTAAAAAATAGATGTTGGTGAATCCGAAGATACGTCTCGAAAAACAAGAGGCTTTTTGTGAATTTTATGCAGGGTCTGGGAGAAGTAGCTAGCATGAGATAAAAAATTTCTAAAAAGTATGAAATCTAATTTTAAATATCAAACCTTATAATTTTCTAAGCTTGGCGGATCAACCTATATGGACTAGCCGATTTTGACGCTCTCTTAATATTTCTTAAAACCATGGTAGACACATCTATGAAAATGGAAGATATTTGGAGATAGAGAATTTCTTTCTACACCTAGTGCACTTTTTCTGGACCTCTGGAAAAATTTCCAAAATACCCCTAGAATTCGGAAGTGCGTCTCCGAATGAACCATCAACGTGAATTATTAAATTTACTTTGGATATGCATATCCGAAGTCACCATATTTGACAAGAAACGTGTGTGTTCGCATATGCATATCCGAAGTCTGTTTATTTTGTCAAAAAAGTTGATTTTGGATGTGCATCTCCGAATTTATCCCATAATTTATGACTTCGGAGATGCACATCCGAAGTCAGTCTATTATTTTCAAAACAACAAACAGAACAACCCATTTCCATTCAAACACAAAAACCTCACTTTTCTACACCAAAACCCTTAATTTCTAATATCCAAACTTGAAGCACTAATTCATTTCTAATCATCGCTCCATTTCAAGTCATTCTAACTCATCCCCAAAGGCTCCAAGATTGTGTATTTTTTCTCCATTTCCATTTTATTCACTATGCAATATTATAATAGTTTATTTGAATCAATGACATTGTGTATATTGTTGTTAGAATAGTTAAATTTTGGTGTTTGGGTGACGAAAAAAATGTATTTAGATGATTTAGGGCAAGAGCAAGAAGAAGCTGCTTCTTGAAAATGGGTTCGCAGGTGGTTTCGCAAGTGCACATCTGAAATCCCTGTGGACCAGTTTCGGATGTGCACATCTGAATTCTTTCCTGAGTTGTTTTTTTTTTAAATTAAAAAATTAAATTAAATTTTCAGGATTATGGCAGACAACCAGGACGAGAATAATCATTTGAGACATGGGAGGCCAAGCCAGACTGCGTCTGCTCTGAGAGAGAGCTGCGCAGTAGGTTATCAGGCCTTAAGGACGGGGTTGGGTACAATGGGAGAAAGGGGTTAGAGGCTCTTCTTCTGCACTGAGAAGTCATTTGTCTCAGGCGTCTACCTCTCGTGCACATGAGCGTATACCAGATGAGGCGGTTCCCAAGGAGTTTGAGGTACCCAGGGGGGATGAGGTTCCCGAACATGTTAAGGTACCCGATCATGTTGAGGTACCTGCAGAGGACATTGGCTATCCAGGAGGGCCTTATGACACCTCCATATTGATGTATTATAATGATCATGCTGCTCGGTATGTTTGGGATAGAGAGGAATTGTTTTGGTTACACTTTTTCATTATATAGGTTTAGCCACAAATTTATAATTAACGATTTTTTTATTTCAGGAACGATTGCCAATTAATTCCGTGAATCGCTCGCGCAAAATATTTGAGTTATTTATACCTGCAGCTGATTGGTTCCATGAGGCCGTTGTTGGGTCCAGACTAGAAATGCCTAATTGAGGTGATCGTCTTGAAATACTATAACCCATGAAATGCATAGTGCATTTACTGAGAGGTGGCACAAGGAGACATTGCCTTTCCACTTTCCTATTAGGGAGATGACAATCACATTTGACGATGTTGCTTGCTTGCTCCATCTACCTATCAGAGGGAGGTTACTTAAACATCATAAGATAACACAAGTTGAGGCGACCGAATGGATGATTGAGTATCCGGGTGCTGATCCATATAGGGCATCTGAGGACTGTAGAAGCACAAATGGTCATATGCAAAATTCATGCACCTGAAGAATCTATATGAAGAGAACTTGGTTGCAACAGTAATGGACGAGGATGAGGGTGATGAGGTTTTTGTCCAGTACCACTGAGATTGTTCTTTATGATGTTACTTCATGTTTATAGTTGGAAGTCCCTCTTTATGGACAAAAGTGCCTACTACGTAGATGTGACATACCTCCGGTATTTTATGGATCTGAGTACTGTTCATGAGTGGAACTAGGGAGCTACCATTTTGGCATTCCAGTACCATAAGCTTAATGAAGCTTCAAGGTGGAGGGTGGGACAACTCACCGGTTCTTGCACACTCATCATGGTACCTTTCATTTCAACTTTTACCGTTAATTTGTTTTTTATAATTCTTACTTACATATTATATGCTTTTTGTTTCAGAGTTGAATAATCTCTCACTTCCACAATATTCATGGTTTTGAGCCTAATCTTGGTTATACTAATGACATGCAGAGGGCTTCAAAGTATGTCCTCCATAGAGGGAACCATAAGCTTCCACCTTACCGTGTGTATCTTGACCGTACTAACCATGATGGCATCAAATGGACGCCATTTGAAGATTACAAGGATGTTGTCCCATTTGACCCCATATCGTTATACTCTGGGTGGCTAGCATGTGGGTTGAATCTTATGGTCGGGTATCTTCTAGAGAGGTGTATCCGGCAGTTTGACTTTGTGCAGATGATACTGAGATGTTCTTTTCAGGCTTCTCCTGACACTGTTATCTGGCGGGATCTCGATGCCATCTTCCAGGATTAGGAGAATCATTTGGTGCCACCAGAGTATCAGATGATGCCGACATCCTAGAGTTGGAATTATGTAGAGGGTTACATGACATGGTTCTTTAACATGTCACACCCTATCATGACACTGGATGGTCCTGGACGACCACCTAGGCCAGCTCATAAGGAGATCCTGGATGACCATGCCACTGATCTTTTATCAGTCTGTCAGCGGATACACCTACTTGTATAGGAGGCATTGGATTTTGGTATCATCGAGAGGGGTGGTCCTGAGGCGGTTTCCATAATTGGGAGGATGGTTAGGGAGGCATCTAGTGTGATGCAGTACAGTCGGCAGAAGAGGTCACAATGGGGGTGAGGATCATGCATATGCAGTAGCAATAGCCTATGTTATGTATTATTTTTTGTTACTGATGTAATATTTTTACATTACACACTTTCCGAACAACTTATGTACTAAATTATGTTTGAACATCTAATATAATCGTTATGCACTTTCCATAATCTTAAGTTCGTTTCATATTTTTGAAAAAAAATTGTATGTTTATATGGTAGGGGTAACCGTGTAGTTGTAAACAAAAATGAAACAAACAGGTGAAGTTTCGAAGATGCACTTCTGAAATTACCTACCAACATTCTTCAGATGTGCATACCTGAAACTACCTCAAAAATTCCAAATCCAACGTTTATGTTATAAATCTTGGAAAAATGGTGTCTTCAGAGATGCACATCCGAAACATACTGATAGGTGTGTTCAGAAGAACATCTCCAAAGGGTATTTTCGGTTTTTCAGAAGTGATTTTCACCACTTGTTGTAAGAACAAGATTCGATTCTGCAATATCATCTCTGAGTTTTGATGATAACAAATGAGTATGATTGTATGAACAATTTTTTTGTACTAATGTTTGTCATTGTTGAGTACTTAACAAACATGTTCTGCTTCTGATGGATGGCGTGGCCAAGACATTATAAGAGAATTGATTCCCCTTCTACGCTACACAAGTTCTATTGAATAGTAGAAAGACACTCCAGAAAGGTCTAAAGTGTAAGCTCTGATGTTGTTTTAAATAAACCAGTCAGAAGATCTGAAGACTAAAGTTTTTACTAAAGTCTAGATTCTAAAGACTCGTGCTTCTAAAGACAAAGTGTTCCAAAGAAACAAAGTTAGAAGATCTGAAGATAAAGTTTCTACTGAAGTCCAGATGCTGAAGGCTTGTGTTTCTAATAACAAGGTTCTAAAGATAATGGTTCTGAAGACCAAGTGCTGAAGACTCTAAAGACAGAATTTCTAAAAGATTCTAAAGAACCAAGGTTTTAAGGAAATGTTCTCACAACCAAGTGTTGAAGACTCTAAAGATACAATTCTGAAGACTATGAAGACTTGAAGTTCTGATAACCTGATGTTATGTTCCCGCTTCTAAACTCATGCTCGTAGAAGCCTTTGAAGTTCATAAGGAAAGAAGCTAATGTTAACATGGTATAAATAGTACATGGTACAATCAATGTTTCATTCCACCACCATGAAAGGACGGACGCGTTGCACGATCTTGTCCCCACATTACTGTTCAAGCTGCCAATGTTTATGGAAATCTCAAGAGTATCCCTCAATAGATATATTATTTTATTGGCTATATAAAGGTTTTAAGACTAAGAGAGAAATATGTCAATTCACTGAATAATCACGCGCAAACGTTGTTCATAGCTTTCACATTCTCCAGTCATTATTCATAAAATAGTTTAAACATTCATCTTTTTAGAAGCAATACTATTGTAAACAAAACTTGTATTCAAATAGTTGTTTGATTATTCTTAAGGGACCGAGTAGGTCTGTATTCTTAAGAAGTGTGGAGCTTGCAAGTTTTAAAAGTTTTTAGTCACTTGTGGGTAGCTTGTGCATTGTAATAATCAAGTTGGTTATTGTTTGATATTCCTTAAGGGACCGGGTAGGTCTGAATCCTTAAGAAGTCTTGGGCTTGCTAGTCTTAGAGGTTGTTAGTCACTTGAGGGTAGCTTGTGCTAATTATAGTCAGTTTGGTTATAGTGAATTAAGTTCTCCATTGAGTGAGGCGAAATCACCTTGGCGGATGGACTAAACTAGCTTGATAATTTTCAAGTGAACTATTATAAACATACATTGTTCTTTACTTTCCATTATTACTTATTGTTATTATCAAGAGTGTAGAAGAAATCACTTTAACTTAAAGGGGAATATTTTCAAAGAATAGTTTTGTTGTTAAAAACCTAATTTAAACCCCCATTTCTTTTGTTTTTCACAGCTTCAGTTGGTATCAGAGCACTGGTTCTAAGGAGATAAATAGTTTTAATTTTTATCAACACTTAACAGTGTCCAGTACAGATCCAGCGTGTGTGAAAAACCAATGGCTACACCCACTTTCATTGTTGATAATAGGGATAATGATAGAGATCACTATATTCCAAAACCTCCTATGTTTGATTGGGAGAAATTTGAATATTGGAAGGATAGAATAGAAAGTTACTTTTTAGCATATGACTTGGATCTATGGGAACTGGTAGTTGATGGCTACACTCACCCAGTAGATGATAAAGGTCATAAGATTGCAAGAAGTGGAAGCACGGAAGAAAATATGTAGAAATCAATACAAAGCAAGAACCATTCTTATAAGTGTTATCTCATATAATGAATATGATAAAATCACAGATAGAGAGACTGCAAAGTCTATTTTTGATTATCTTCAGATGACACATGAAGGTAATGCACAAGTAAAAGAAACAAAGGCTCTGGCCTTAATTTAAAAATAAGAATCCTTCAAGATGGAAGACAACGAATTTGTGGAAACAATGTTTTCAAGATTTAAGACTCTTGTGGCAAGACTTAAGGTTCTGAATAAAGGTTACTCTACTACAGACCATGTTAAAAATATTATCAGAAGTCTACTTGTTAAATGGAAACCAATGGTAACTGCCTTAAAATTGGCAAAGGATCTGAACAACGCCTCTCTTGAGGAGATGATTAGCTCTTTAAGAAGTCATGACATAGAGATGGAACAAGATGAACCTCGGAAGAGGGTAAAATAAGTTTCTCTAATGTCTATTTCTAGGAAAACCAAGGCATGTCAAGCTAAGGAAGAATCTGAAGAAGATTTAGATGATGATGAACTCTCTTTTGATATCCAAAAGAATAAGTCAAATATGGAAGCACAGACAAAGCAAGTTCAAAGGTCAAAGAAGGACATGTTGAAGAGGTGAATCCACTTCTGGTCAGAGAAATGCTTTTGGAAAAGAAGTTACTTGTTTTTAATGCAACAAGCCTGGACATTACAAAAATGATTGTCATAAGCTTAAGAAATGCAAGAAGTCTAAAAAGGCTTACAAAGCCAAGAAGGGTCTCATGGAAGCATGGGATGATTGAGAATCAGAAGACAAAAATTCTGATGAAGAACATGCAAACATGGCATTCATGGCCAGGACCGGAAAGGGAGAAGCAACATCAGAAGAAGAACTGACAATTGACTATGTGTCAGACTCTGATGACGACAACTAGGTACTTTCTTCTTTATCACATTCTGAACTTCAAATTGGTTTTCTAAATTAATGAAAAGGTATCAATCTCTTCTAATTAAACACAAAATCTTGAGAAAGAGTTTTGTAGCTACTTCTGAGAACACTACTATAGATTAGCAAAGTAATTTTGTCTTAAATGAAAGACTATTTGTTTTACAAAAATCAAACATTGGTCTGAAAATTAGAGTTTATATATTATAAGAATAGATTCTCTATAACTCATCTGTTACTGACGAAGAAATTATATATGATAGAGCTCTTCAACATTTCCTTGATAAAAGCATAGATGGAAGCAAAATGGCTTCAATGATCTATGTTGTTAGTAGAAATGGAAGTAGAGGCTTGGGGTATTCAGGACCATCAAATAAAACTGATGAGACTCTGAATATCAAACCAAAACATCTTTCTGAACATTTCATGTTTGCTGGCACAAATTTGAAATGTCCAGAACAAAAAGGTTTTGATACTTCTGTAGCACAAACACAGACACGGAAGAAATTTTTCAAATCCAAGATCATGCACAAATTTCACATGATTATCCTGTTGCACGAAAATCCAAAGGGGCCAGAACCTCTGGAACTTATAACAAAAGAGGACCCAAAAAGTGGGTACCCAGAGATCAGATAATCTATGTTGCAGATATTCTTGATGGTGCAACAGAAACATCAATTATGGCACCGGGATAATGGATTCTTATAACACATGACGAGCGAAAGGCATGTGTTCCAAGATTTGGAATCTAAGTCTGGAAACGTGAACAGTGTCAAAAGAAACCAGAAAAGAAAGACAGTTGACTTTAAAATTCGTGTAATCTAAGATGATATTATGATAACAAGACCAAACTTTAAATACTTTGGATAAATGCTTCTGAGTCTTAATGATATTGCTTGTGCCAGCTCATCTTCTTAACAAAGTCTGGATTCTGAAAATTGTCTAAAGAAACAGCTGATAGACTATCAGACTTCTATGAGTAATGTTTCTATTCTCTTTAAGTCTTATTACTACTAATTCTTTCAGAATCTAAGTAATCATAAGATGTTTCAGTCAAAAATGTCTTTGATTAGACGGAAACCTTTTGGTTCGCTAGACTCTGAGGATATCAAATGCGTCAGTTAGTTAGATGTATTAATTAATGTGTGCAACCCTTGGTTATGCTTAATCATCACACGCTACCTAAGCTATGCAATGAGTAGTGTGCGTATTTCTTGGAATTTGATTGATATCATAATCATTACTTTCATTTAATGCTCCTAATTATTATGTCTAATTAAAATTCAGTTTTACTTTATATTCTCTCACTTCTCAAACACTATGAACCACACACGTTCACCTCACTTCCACACTTTAGAAACCTTAAACCCTCTTTTTCTCTCAATCATTCAACAAGTTCTCTATATTCATCATCTTCATCAATGCTCTTCATTAAAAATCATCACCCTCGTCAACAACCTTCATCATCTTCAAAATGATGAATGCTCAACAGCGAGAAGCTGTTCAGTTTGCCCAAGAAATAGAACAAGTCCTAAATCCTTCTGGGTCGTTTTCTTCAGCTATTCCGACCAGTTCTTCTTCCCCTATGGTAATTGGTTCATCTTCTCTATCAATTATTGATAAACATCATATAACACAGAAATCTATTCAAGTTCAGTGTAATTTAAAACCACATGAGTTAAATGTTCTTCGTGAATATATGGTGGACTTCAATAACCTTTATTAAAATGGTGCAAACCTAATTGATGACTTGAATTCTCAAAGATGGGAGAACTATTTCAAGCATTTTCATGGTCCTGTTTATGATTCTTTGGTTAAGGATTTTTGGATTCAAGTGGATTGTGAAAATCTTCATGTAGCTGCTCATGTGTTGGGTCTGAAAATTGTTATTACTGAAAAGTCTATTATTTATCTTTAAGTTGTTGTACCCCAAATTTTTCCCTCCCATTATCCAAGACATTCTCCTAGGGTTCTCAATTGCTCAAGGTTGCTCAAAAATTGATCATACAAATTCTCCTCCTAAGCAATGGACCTACAACTAGGGTTTTGCTTATCTCAAGGAAATTTGAGCTAATAATTTCTCAAGTGTATTTCATGGTTCCTCATACTCAAGGAATGTTCATGCCAAATTCCAAGCCTTGCATCACAAGTTTGCTGAGTCAAATGCTCAGATGACTGAAAATTAACTGTGTTGGACAAAAGTCAATTATGGTCAACATACAGTAAAACCTCAAGATTTTTGGTCAACATCAATATTTTGAAAACACATTCATCATTTGATCAAGGGTTGACAATGATTCATCAAGAAAACTCAAGATTCATCAAAAGTCAAAAGTTACCAAATTAGGGTTTTCTTATGAATAAGTCAATTGAACTTTTACCAAGCATAACTTTCACATGCTTCATCATATTTTACTCAAATGAAGCTAATTTTGAAGGAAAATCAATTCTCTACAACATTGTCTCTCTAAGCTCAAGTCCAAAAAATGCTTCGTTTGAGAGATATGAGCCAAAATAATATAGGTCATTTCAAAAGTCAACAAAAAGACACTTTCTGTCAAGGCAACTTACATCAAGATAAATTCTTCAAATGCAAAAATGATAAACATAGAGATTGTGAGGAAATCTTGAGCATTCCAAAAAGGCTAAGATCACTTTCAAATGATAAAAATTGAGATAGTTATGATTGGTGCAAGTTTGGAAATTTTGAGAAAATGCATGAAATCTAAAGTGACCAAACTTGAATTTTTAGGCTAGTAGGCTTGTGTTTCAAGGTCCATGCGTGTTATAAGCCTCAACATGGACCTCGGAACTTGTTCATACACCCCTTGGATTTTTTATTGTTTTTATTTTTATTTATTTAAAGTCAAAATTAAATTAGATAAAGTCAAGCCTTTCTTACAAAGGTCCAAGCCCAATCCCTTTTGACCTAATTCAAGCTCTATATATTCTCATTATTTCAGACATGAGAAGACACGAAAAAACCCTTGCAAAACACCATTCCAAAATCTAAAAAATTCTCAAAAATTAGGGCAAATCAAGAACCCTAGTTGCAACCACTTTCAAAGCAAACCAACCTTTCCAATCGATCTTTGAAGTATTATAAGGTAAGAATGGATCAATCTTGAGGATCCAAAGGGCCTAAAACACACGATCATACATCACCATTTTCCATTCTTGCATGAGTTTGTACTTTTGTTTTATTTATGTTTTAATACATACTAATGATACTAATTTGTTTCTAAGATGTATTAGTACATGATAGGACCAATGATCCCCATAATGGTTGAATTGTGAATTGCCATGCTTGGTCTATTTCATGTTATTTTCGTCATATCTCATAACACAACATGATTTGTCCAAAATTAATACTTCCATTGAGTTCACAAGGCCTGAATTAGGGGGGAAGAGTACCCTTGAATCACTAATTGTGCTTATTTTGCAGGGACAAAAAATGAGCTTGCCGGAGAAGACAACCGGAGCTAGGGGTTCGGCGCTTCTCTGGCCCAGTTATTTGAATTTATTATTTGTTTATTTGTTGTCACTTAGGTACCGGATGAAACATCCACCCCAGTCGCAAGCGCATGCATGATAAGGAATTCGTGTACAAAGGTGTGGGTTCGATCGTGCCTTTTGGCATTTTATTTTACATAATTTTCCAATTCTTACAGGTTTGATCCATGTTGTGTTGCGTGCATCCTCCTAACACAAGTGTGCACCTGGCGCAGTGGCAAGGCAGGCAGTGGAAAAGGCTAAGGGAGTGGGTTTAACACCCACCCCTGGCATTTTGCTCATTTTGCTTGATTTTGTTTCTAACTTGTTTCTTTCTTAACCCTAATCTTTTTAACCCTATTTTCACTTAACCATAAAAAAAACCCTTTTTTACAAACCCTAATTATTTAGGTTTTAGTTTTTTTAATTAATTTAATTAATTAGCTATTTTTTTAATTAAAATTAATTAGGTTTTTAGGTTTTCAATTTTATTAATTAACTCTTTTATTAATAAAAATTAATTAAGTTTTTTAGGGTTCCTTAATTATCATTCTTTTCAAAAGAAAATCATTAAAAATATTTTCCTTTTCTATTTTTTACTTTTATATTTCTTAGATCGACGGTATAAGTTTCGTGAATGTAATAGTCTAGATTTTATATTTCTCTCTCTTTTATTATTATGTAATTTCTTAGGGGTTTAACGGTTGTAGGTTTTAATTTCTGCATTTTATTTTCTCGCATCTATGTTATATATTTGCCCCAAAGCCATGTAATAGCGTAGCAACTTTACTTTCCGCACTTTACTGTTTTTTTATACTCGCTATTACTGCTTAGTAACTAGGGTTTGTATGACTAGATAAAAACCCAATTGATAGATCACCTAAATTCAATACTAAAATAACTAAAATTAACACACTTTCACACTCGCGCCTTTAGGGATGCTTTAGCAAAGTTGCTCGAAAGTAGGGATGCTTTAGCAAAGTCGCTCGATTAAAAGATCATAGTCCCTCGATGACCCTTCGACGCTGCCTTTCGATAAATGATTTAGTCCCTTACGAAATTGCTAAAGTGTCCTTACTAGTTGCCTTCGATGATCGTACGATGACCCTACGCCTTTCCCTTCACATCCAATGATAGGGCTTCCAACTAACTAACGGTACGAATATCATTATCTAAAGGATAAGGAAAAGTACAAGAACGACCTTGAGTGGTGTTTACCGTGGTTATTGGTAAACAACCGCTGATCCTCCAAATGGTTACTTATTTGGTTACTCGCAGGATCGATCAGATTGATCCTAGGACATAGGTTGATTTTGAAGTTTTGGTTAAATTGGATATTGGTTAAATGACAATAAAATAAAGAGGCTTTAAGTAAATTGCATGAAGGGGTAGGCTTGGTAAAATAAATGAAGGCTTAAAGTAAAAGATTTCGACAGAAAAGTAAAGAAGAAGGCAAGTAAATTTCTGGAAAAGTAAATGACTTTGATTAATAAAGTTGGTGTTTCACACATACATTTCTCAACAATTCTTTCTCACACGCTGGGTACTCGAATCTATATGAGTGACTTTGTATATAATTGTGAACACACGCGAGAAACTGCGTGACTACTACTATTTATACTAAAACATCCCAAGTAACCGTCGGCCAGTTACACTGCTTCGAGATGATTCCACTTGGCACGTTCTCAATGTTCGACGCTCCAGATCTTTGCACGTTGCACTTGGTAACCGCTGGAAACCGTTTTCCCTCCAAACGCTTGAATTTAAAACTGTTCCACTCTGAACCATCGAACACCTTCGTCGAGAAGAATCTTCGATGAGAAACACCTTCGACGTCGAAGGCAACCAACTTCTCCCTTGGAAGAAATCTTCTAAGTACCTTGCCATCTTTCGATGGTCATTTCGACGGACTTAGCTGGTCGAAAACATCCTTCAGCCTTAATGGCTGATATCAATGAAACAAGGGTGTCGAATTTAGGAGCCAACAAATTGCCCCCCAAGAATGCCTTATTTCGACTCTGAAAGAAAAAGGCATTCTTTGAAACGCCATTAGACACCTGTCTTTTCACGTTTAGTCACAAATTAAATTGTGCACTTTTTGTTGTCTTCTACCAACCACTGGCAATCCCAAGAAAACCATCATTTATCCGTACCTAAGACGTCACTTCAGTACGACGTGCATTGTGCCAGGCGTCATTTCAGAATTTGTCATTATGACAATTCCCAAAAAATAGGACGCACGCTGCGCCCCTCCATTTCTGCAGAACGGCTAAAACAACAGGGGGATGCCACGTGTCCCACTATCTCCTGCAACATTAAATGGCATTTAATGTCCTCGGTTTTGGGGATTTTCCCCCACTACTATAAATAGCAGTAAGTACCCACTGTGGGACTTTTTACGCTATCTAGCTTTCAGACTTCTCCATTTTCATACAAACTTGTCAACTTTGCAAACCCTTTTTTCTTCACTTCGTCTTCATCCTCACCATTAACAATGGCATCTGGTCCCTCCAATGCTCCTAGCGCCACCGTACCATCTGGAAACGTCAAACCTAAGGTTTTCGTCACCGCTCCAGTAGTAACTTCTACGGGCCAACGAAGGGTCCCTGAACCCTTGGACATCGCTGTACGTGATGCTTACTCACACCACCTTATGATCCCGGTTGGATATTCCAACCAGATCTTTGCTATGTCTGGCCCCTTGTATCCAAGTATTGTTGAGGCCATGAAGATCAAGAGTTATTTTCCGGTAGTTGAGAGACTCAAACCGGTTGCATGCGCCAAGAAAGATGCAGAGGATAATGAAGACCCTGCTAAAGAAAAAATCGACCTCCGTTTCTTCAACAAAGGTGTTAGGGCTTTCAGGTCTGGCCCTAGCCTTACTCCTGATTACGTTGCTTGGCTGGAAAAAATGGAGAAACGCCAAGCTTCGACCTGGAAAGATATGGGAATTTTTGACCTGGTTATGCTGTCGAAGACAGGTCTGAACTATTCTCCGGAGATGCTGATAGCTTCTCTACTCTTCTGGGACTACTCCCACTTCACTTTCCATCTTCCCTGTGGGATGCTGACTCCTACACTCTTCGATGTGGCCGCTATCACTGGCCTTCGACCCACCGGGGACTACTTCGACCCGGAGGAGATGTCGGAGGATCAAATTGGATTCTCTGCCACAAAACCAACCTATACCACCTTCATCAATCACTACCACGACAGGTCGACAGATGCTGTGTCGGATGTCGAACACATTGCGTTTCTAGCCTTATGGCTGACACGCTTTGTATTTTTCTCGAAGTCCTTACAGGTGACCAAGAAGATGGTTAATCTCGCCACTCAACTCCATCATGGCCAAAATATCTGTTTGGCAGAATTGATTTTGGCTAGCCTCTATGATTCGATTAGTAATGGGGCGACTCTTCTGAAGATTATCGAGAACAGGGCCAGTTTGCTGCTTGCTGGACCTTTTTGGCTGCTCCAACTGTGGCTCAATGCCACCTTCGAATCTTTCTTGCCTAAGAAGATTCAAATAAATGAGCAGGCCCCAGAGATAGCGAACAGACGTGTCGAAGGAACCAGACTGGCTATGTTGACTCCAATGGAAGATGGACTGGAGCTTCAGCAAACTTTCACCAACTTCGTTCTGATGTTTGCTCGAAGGAAAGAGTTTGCTTCGACTATGGCTCCGTTTGCTCGACGGAAGGTAGGCCCAGCGTGGTTCACAAGGCCACATCCTAGGACGTCGAGTGGTCCTCAGGTTGACGAACATACAACAATGTGGGAGGCGTTCCTCACACCAAGGATCATGCCTCTTCGATTCAGGAGCTCTAAGACTCACTTGAGTCTGATTGCATATCAACCAAACCTGGTGTCTCGCCAGTTTGGTATTATTCAAACCCTACCTTCTCCAATTTTCCCACGGGAGAAGTCTATGTTGTACTTCTGCAATGACTACACCGAAGAAGCTGCCACTAAACATATCGGAAGATATGCTGGTCGAACAGTTCTCTCGTTGTTTGACTACCAGCTCAACTTTCTTTGCTCACCATCCTTCGAGGAGTGGTGGAAAAGTTATTACGCTGAGGAGTTTTTCGACGAGAAGGACTTCGTGGATGAGCTTCAGAAATCTTTTGTCCTTGTCTTGGACAAAATAAAGAAATGTAAGTTCATCCTTTCACATTACTTTGTCTTTCTCTTTCGACTGTTAGCCTGTTAACTATTTTATTTGCTTTCAGTTGTTCGAAAGCCTGCAGCCAAGAAGGCTGCAGAAGGCCAACAGGGAGGAGGCCCCTCAACAAAACCTCCACCGCCGGCGAAGACTATAGCGCCGGCGAAGACCACAACAAACCAACAGGGGGAAGGCCCTTCGAAAAAGCCTTTTGTATCGGTAACCAGACTTTCATTACTTTCTTCTGGCTTTCAATTTTTTGACTTTCGATGCAATTGCTAAATCAAATTCCCATTGGTTTTTTAGGCACCTTCGCCCAAGAAACGGCCAGCACTGGTGGTCGAATCTGGGAGCGACGAAGAAGATGATTCTCCCCCTGCTCCTCTAAAAAGGCGAAAGCTAACGAAGGACGCTCCTGCTCCTGCTCCTGAGGGTCGAACAATTAGAATAAAGGTTGCTGGGAGAAAGCCCAGGCCACCTCCAGTGATCATTGAGGAGCCAACGGAGGAGGAATTAAACGTTCTTCTCAATAAGCCTGTCGAAAGCGACAATTCCAGCCCTGGGGCTGAAGCTAATTTACAGGTAATCTCTCAGACCTCTTTGTAACTTAGGTGTAGATACCTGCATTCGATTATGTCTCTTTCAATTTCTGAAGATTCTTCTCTTTTTTTTTCAGGACACCACCGAAAGCTCACCGCCAAGGACTTCTGAAACATTGGAGTCTGCTGAACTCAGCATGCCACAAGAAAAAGGCTTGGAGAATGACGAAGCCCATACTGAAATAAATGAGGCCAATGCTGAGACGGTAGAAAAACCAGCAGAAGATCCTCAAATGGAAGAACAACAGCCAAAAGAGGTTCAGGTGGTGGATCTGTCGGAAGAGAATCATGACGAAGGGGACCATGGCAATGCTGGCGAAGAGGACCAAGGTACCGCTGGCGAAGAGAACCAAGGTGACGCCGGTGAAAGACACCAAGATGACACTGGCGCTGCCACAGTCCGAGTCGAAGGGAATCCAGTCGAGGCAACTGTCACTCAACAACCTCAAACCCAAGACAATGCTGTTGCAAGGGCTGTTACCTCAACAAAGCACAGGTCGAAAGAGGACTTAGAACTCTTGAAGCAAACTGACCCTGTTAGCTATCTCAACGCCATCATCGAGAGCAAGAGTTCGTCTGATGCTAGTCAGGAGGTTCCTACCCTGTCGGGGAAGTCCACTGAAACTTCTCCTCTCGATGAAGCTTTGGCGAAGGTTAAGGCTCAGTTTTTCAAGAAGGACTTGATGAAAGCTTTGGAGGGGGACCCTACTGCTCCATCGTACTTGAGGGATGTTTTGAATGCTGTCGACTTGTTAGCTGTAGCTCCAGAAGTTTCAGGCTTGATCATGGAGTTACACTCCATTATTGATCAAGTCTCAGCAGATTATAGGCGACAAAGGGGCTTTAATAGTCAGCTTGAGGTGTTATATGGCAAAAGCTCTTCTGCATGGACTGCTGTTTCGGAGACAACTTCTCGAATTACGGAGCTGTCGAAGCAAAAAGCATCTACACAGGAAGAAGTTGATGCCATCGATCGAGAGAACGCTTCCTTCAGGGCGCAAATCGAAGAAATAGAGGCTAAGATAAATGCCAATACTAAGCGCAAGGAGGAACTTCTGTCGACCGTCCCAGACACCGAAAGTCAAACTGAAATCAAACAAGGCCTAGAATTTGCTGAGAAAGCCCAAGGCTTCGACGACCAGATTGCCAAGCTTGTGCAGGCGAATGCCTGGTGCACCAAAAGATTGGAGCTGCAGCAAATCAAATACCTTCGACTCAAGGACTCTATTCCCTTTTGATTGATTCTGCTTCTTAACCATATTTTGTAATCTGTATTCGACAACATTGCCATCTTGGCTAAAATTATAAAAATTTTCCATTTTGGCTTTTATATGGTTAACTTAGTCTTGTTATTTTATTTTTATCTCTTGGAGCGTAGGTTTGTATTTTTTCAAATATTTACCATTTACTCTCAAGAGCCTTTTATCTTCACCTAACTCTTCGACTTCATAGGCTCCACCAGAAAAAGTTTGGATAACTCTGAATGGTCCTTCCCATTTGGGTGACCATTTCCCCATGCTTCGATCCCTTCGATCCATGGGAAGAATTACCTTCCAAACTAGTTCTTCAGGCGAAAATACCTTAGGTTTCACCTTCTTATTATAAGAGTCTTCTACTCTTTTCTTCTGAAGCCTGAGTAGGTCAAGAGCGCGCAATCTTTCTTCGTCTAAATCCACTAGTTCGTCTAACATCATATTCCAATAAATTTCAGAGGGAATATCATAATGTCTCTGAACCCTTGCAGATTGAAGACAAATTTCTGCTGGCAACACTGCATCATGGCCAAAAGTTAGCCTATATGGTGTTGTACCTGTGGCTTCTTTTGGGGACGTTCGACAAGCCCACAAAATCTGGTCTAACGTCTTATGCCAATTCTTTGGTTTCTTCCCAACATGCTTTTTTATCAAGCCAATCACTACTTTGTTTGCTGCTTCGACTTGACCATTTGCCCGAGCATAATAAGGCGTTGATGTTAGGAGTTTGAAACCTGTTTCTTGAGCGAATTCCTGCATCTTTCGACCAGTAAAAACTGATCCTTGATCAGTAGTTATAGTCTCAGGGATTCCATACCTAAAGATAATGTTCTTTTGAATAAATTCAATGACATTTTCTTGGTCTACATTGACTAAAGGGATAGCTTCGATCCACTTAGTAAAATAATCAATGCCTACCAGTATGTATTTCTGACTCTTTGATGATGCTGGTCGAATCTCTCCAATGAGGTCCAACGCCCATCCTCTAAAGGGCCAAGGCTTCACTATCGAGTGAAGTTCGCTTGCTGGTACATGCTGGATGCCTGTATGGACTTGACATTCTTGGCAACCTTTGGCGAACTCAACACAATCTTTCAGTATAGTGGGCCAGTATAGTCCTTGTCGAAACAACAACCATTTCATCTTATGGCCTGCTTGGTGAGCTCCACATGCTCCAGCGTGCATAATCGAAAGGGCTATGTATGCCTCAGTTTCACTTAAGCATTTCAGCAATACCCCTTCAGGCGTCTTCTTGAATAATTCATTACCCATGAGTACATAACTCAATGCCCTGTACTTTGTTTTTCGTTCTGTCGAAGCCCCTGGATTTTGAAGATAATCCACAATGGGTTTCCTCCAATCTTGTTCTGACAAATTATCTATGAACGAAATTTCGAAGTTACTTTGATCAGCATATCCTAGTCTCGTCGAGGTGATAAACAAGTTGCTCTTATCTTTTCTCGAACTTCGATTGCTCTTTGTAATCTCGTTTTTGAAATCTTATACCCAGATGCAATTTGTGCCAAGTCGTTGGCTATTTGATTTTCCACTCTGGGTATGTGTCGAATATTGACCATTTCAAATTTTTTCAATAAACGATTCGCTATCACAAAGTACATAATGAGATTTTCTCTTATGCATTTATATTCCTTTGTGACTTGCTTAATGACTAACTCTGAGTCTCCCATTATTTCGACTCGAGTTGCCCCCAATTCCAACAATATTTCAAGGCCAGTAATTAGAGCTTCATACTCAGCCTCATTGTTCGAACAAGAACCTGAGATCTTGTACTTGAATGTTGTTGGAATTTTTTCTGGAGAAATGATCAAGACTCCTACCCCTGTTCCATCTTTATGGCTGGAACCGTCGAAGTAGAATTTCCAAGGTTCTATCTCCACATAATTAATATCCTCAACCTGAATTGAGTGGTCGACTATAAAGTCTGCAACCACTTGTCCTTTCACTGCCTTAAGAGGCATAAAGGTCAAGGAGTATTCAGTTAATGCTAATGCCCACTTGCCAATTCGACTGTGCAAGATAGGTTTCAACAACATATACTTGAAAACATCAAAATGAGACGAAACATACACATCAACTGGTTTTATGTATTGCTTGAGTTTTGTACAAGAGAAATACAGACATAGACACAATTTTTCAACTTCACTATATCTAGTTTCTGCATCGTTCAAAACTCTACTAAGATAGTAAATGGGTCTTTCGACTCCATTCTCATCTTCTTGGGCTAACATACTTCCCAAAGTTTTGTCGGATGCAGCTATGTACAATCTCATACTCCTATTGCTACAAGGAGGCACCAAAATAGGTGGCTTAGTGAGGTACCCTTTGATTTTGTCGAAGGCTTCTTGTTGCTCTTACCCCCATTCGAACCCCTCTTTATTCAGTCGAAGTAAGGGTGAAAAGGCCTGAGCTTTCCCACTTAGGTTAGATATAAATCTCCTCAAGAAATTTATCTTGCCTAACAGAGATTGCAGTTCCTTCTTATTCGATGGCGCTTTCGCTTCCAGAATTGCCTTCGTCTTGTTCTGGTTGATTTCGATTCCTTTCTTGTGGACAACGAAGCCCAAGAAATCTCCAGCTCTCACACAGAACGCACACTTCAAAGGGTTCATCTTCAGACCATGTTCTCTCATTCTTTCGAATGATAGTCGAAGGTGGTCAATATGATTCTTCCTGGAAACAGATTTTATAACAATGTCATCAATATATACTTGCATAAAAGTATTAATAAAATCATGGAAGATAGTATTCATTGCTCGCTGGTATGTTGCCCCAGCGTTCTTTAGGCCAAAAGGCATCACTACCCATTCGTAAGTGCCTAGCGCCCCAGGACATCGAAAAGCTGTTTTCGACACATCCTCTTCAGCAATGAATATTTGATTATATCCTGAATAACCATCGAGCATACTCAGGTATTCATATCCAGCGGCAGAATCGACTAGCATTTCCACCACGGGCATAGGATATTCATCTTTGGGTGTAGCAGCATTCAAATCTCTGAAATCTATGCACACCCTTAATGTACCATTTTTCTTAATTACTGGCACAATGTTTGCAATCCATTCGACATACCTTGTAACGCGTATGAATTTGCATTTCAGAAGCCTTTCGACTTCCGTTTTGATCTTCGACAGTATTTCTGGAGCGAAGCGTCTTGGATTCTGTTTGATTGGCTTCTTCCCAGGTTTGATTGGCAACTGAAGTTCTACCAATCCTCTGTCGAGACCAGGCATTTCATCGTAATCCCATGCAAAACAGTCCTTGAACTCTTTCAACAATTGGATTACTTCCAACCTAAGTTCTGGGTCAATTTTGGCGCTGATGTAGGTTGGCCTTTTCTCTGACCCTTCGCCTAAGTTGATTTCTTCTAAAGGATCCTGCGCTAACATTTTAATGTTGTTCGCCAAGGGGTCCTTTTCGAAGCCCAAAGGCTCATCGTCATAGATGGCGTCGAGCCTCTGTTCCTGCATTTCTTCTGGCATGATATCAGGGGGTTTTGGATCGAAATCCTTTCCTAGACCTGCAGCAGATAACTGTTGGTCATTGGCCTGTGTGGCCATGTACTTCACTTCGGCTTCGAGAGCCGTTATCATCTTTGTTTCGGCTACATAAGCCGGAATTCGCTTCAAAGATTGTGACTCAGTCATTATCACTGAATTCACTTCCCCAACCAGTTGGTTGGATATCAGTTAACCCACTGAAGTCTATGTGGGACAAGTCTTCTCTGTCCCATTGGAAACCATGCTCAGGATGCAGGTATAGGGAACAAAAAGTGTTTGGCGCTGGCGCCATGTCGAAGTCAGGTGTTGGACATGGCCCTATGTGAGCCAAGTTCTTGTCGAAATCTGCCAACCCCAGGTGATTCACTTCGCCCAGGTAGTAGCTTTGATCTGCCTCTATGTTTTCGACCATCCCATATGGACGCCATAGCAGCAGCCTCTGGTGCATTGATGATGGCACAGCTCCAACGCCATGAATCCATTCGCGGCCCAACAAAAGGTTGTAGTTAGGTTTGGCCGATATGACCATAAACATTGTTGGTCGAAGGATAGACCCTACTTTGATATCTAGCTGGATCACCCCCATAGTGGTCCCTATGCCGCCCTCATAGTTCGACAGGACCATGTTGTGAGGCTTAATGTCCTCATCCCTTTTGCCAATTTTCCTTAACATAGAGTGAGGAATAATGTTGATGGTTGCCCCACAATCCACCAATATTTTATTCACAGTAGTTTCTTCGAGTTTAGCCCTTATAAATAAAGGCTTGAGGTGATTTTTCATCGCCTCTGTGGGTGGTTCGAAGAATCCATTTTGTTCCTCAGTGGTGCCATTGTCCATGACGAAATAGCACACTGGCCTATGTTTGGCCATTTCTTGCTCCACTTCCCAGTCACTTGCTTCGACCTCCACCTGTCGGTTGAATTCTCTGGGCAGCACTGAGACTATATTCACCATTATATCCAAAGTATCATCAGACTCAGAATCATCTTTGTCCTCGACTTCACCTTGGTTAGGCCAAACTAGCCTGTTGGTTACTGGCTCTCTTTCTAGAGGTTTCCTTTGCTTCCTTTGAGGAACATTCGAACTGGTTTCTGCCTTTGGTTCGTTGGCAGCCTCCCTCTCAGCTTTTCGTCTCCTTTGGTATCTCCTCCATTGAGATCGAGACATGGGATTTTTCCCTTTGTAGTTGCTTGACACTTGTGCAACTTTAGGTGCAGCAACTTGAGGCTCTTTCTTTTGAGTCAAAGAGGAACCCCTTGGCACGTCGAAAGAGTGCCATCTCTCCTCGCTTGGCCTTTTTCGACCAGAGGTTTTGTACCAAGTATCTACCGGCACATTTGTTGGAGGCCTAAAAGTCAATGGCCTCTTTTCTTGGTTTGAGCCTCTTTGGGAGGCTCTTCTGGGGTCATGTCGAAGATCAACATTTTCCCTTCTCTTATTCGCTGCTCTTACGCCTTGAATGTGCTCAGTAGCTTTTTTGTCAAAGATCGAACTGCATCTTGGACACAGCATCACCTCTGATTTCTTTTTCTAGCATCTCTGTAGAAAATCTGCCAGATTTTCATTTTCCCGAGGGAAGGCAGTCTTATTAGCTTGTTCTTGCCTCATGGCCTCTTCTGATGCTTTTGGGTCAGAGAGTTCGACCATGTTGATATTCATTGTATCTTTGTTGGCAAGAGTTAACTGCTTCATTTGTATCTCCAGATTCTCCGTCTGGCCTTGAACTGTGGCCAAGTGGGAACTGGGTTTTGGTCCAGTTTTTTGTGCTTCAGCGGTCTCCAACTTTGGGCTTTCGACCGCTTTCTGAACTGCTTCAATTGTCCTCCTGGATAAATTTCCAGAAAAACTGCCAAAGATTGGCATGTTCATATGGTCCTTTGAGACTTCGACCATTGTGATTCCTGGCCTCTTCGACTGGCTCCTGGTTGCCTCTATCACGTTCACCTCAGAGGGCTCAGCATAGTGGGCTTCAGCCTGCAACGGATTTGAGTCGACAGCCATGGGGGTTTTGTCAGCAAACTTCAACCTCCCTTCTTCGATAGCGTCTTGCACAAGATTCCTGAAAAGAAAACATTGAGAAGTTTTATGGCCCAAAAAATTATGATATTTGCAAAAACCTCTCTTCTTTCTTTGATCAAGAGGAGGCACTTTTACCCCTGGGGGTACTATCATTTGGCCATCTTTAACAAGCAAGTCAAATATTTCATCACATTTTGTGATGTCAAAACTATAAGTCTTTTTGGGGAACCTATCGTTGGTCCTTTCTGGACCAATGGGATTTTTCCCACTTGAGGGGACTAACAGTTTGCAAGAGTATGGTGGCCCTTGTTTCAGTTCCGCTAAATCGACTTCTCCTTCTTCGACAGCTAAAGTATCGTCGAAGGATTCCGGATATTCGTCATCCATCTCAACGTACGCTATCCTCTCTCTCTTGTGAGTTTTCGTTGCCTTTGCTTTTTCAGCTTTGAGGCGTTCTACCTGTCGAACTCTATCGGCCAGTTGGGCCATGTCTCTCAAGTATTGGGTGTCTAGCTTCTTCCTAATGGAATAATCTAAACTGCCTGCGGCTATTTCGACTAACTCATGTTCTGGCACTTGTGTAAAACATCTCGCCTTGAGCAACCTAAACCTATTTAGATATTCATCTATAGGTTCAGTGAAACGTCTCTTCACACTGGCCAATTCTTTCAGGCTTATCTTGGTTTGCCCCATGTAGAATTGTTCATGGAACAATCTTTCCAACTGGGTCCAATGATGGATCGAATTGGGGGGGAGAGTTGTAAACCAAGTAAAAGCGTTCTTTGTTAAAGAACTTTGGAAGTACTTGATCCTCAGATTTTCGTTATTCGAAATATCTCCTGCTTCGATCAAGTATCTCGCCACATGTTCGACAGTAGATTCTGTCGTGTCCCCAGAGAACTTAGTGAATTTGGGGACTTTACATCTAGGAGGTAAGTCTGTTTGTAACACGTATTCTGACAATGGGGATGTAAAGTTGGGCCTTCGAAAGCCCATGTTCATCCCATTCTGAGTCATGATCCTTTCGATCATGGTTGCCAGATTATTTTCCAAACCCGTATTTTGATATTGGATATGCTGGACTACTTCGTCAGCATTTTGGTTTCTGTTAACTAACCTTACCTCTGGGATTATTACCCTAGGTTCCTCGACGGGTTGCTCCAATCGTGCCCTAAGGTTTTCTTCGACAGGCTGTTGAACCTGGTTGATGGTGGTTTCTTCCTCTAAGAATACCCCCTGGTTTCCCCTTATTTGCGCCCTTTGGGGCTGTCGAATAGGTTGGGGTACTCCAAAGAAATCAGCCAAACGCGTCATTTGCGCTGTCACTTGCTGATTCGATTGAGTAGTGGTTTGTATTAGAGGGTTTAGCATTGTACTCAAAGTTTGTGCCAACATTTGCACCATATCATGGTTGCTTTCGTCCATTTGTGGCCTCAAGATTGCTGTCGAGGCATTTGTAAGGCCATGGGCTACTTGGGACGTTCCTCCTAAGAGTTGGGTCCTATTTCTATTCGCCATGCCTACTCCAGAGCCTTGGAGTGGCGAAGAGGCACTCACTAAAGGGTCTGAAAAAGTGGACGCAGCATTCGTCAGGCTAGCCAAGTCAGAAGTTGGCATGCCATAGAGTGGCATAAATCCTGGGGGAACAAAAGGCCTTGTGCCTGAATTTCCCCTTGGTGGGGGAGTTCCCAAAGGCATCCTGGGGCCCGTGAACGAAAGTAATGGCCCCGTTGTTGTGACCATTACTGCTGGTGTCGAACCAACAGTTGTCGCTTCACTTACGGTCGTGCTAACCGTTGCTCCCACATTCGTTTGTGGGATTTCGTTATTGTTTGGCGGATTCGCCATCTCTTCCCTTCTTCTGGCAGTATGGTTATCGTTAGTGTATATTCTACCACTTCTCAATAACATGCAACACTCCTTGAAAATATGAGATTATTTTCAACAATCAACACACAGTCCCACCGGGTGTGCCAATTTGTTTACCGTGGTTATTGGTAAACAACCGTTGATCCTCCAAATGGTTACTTATTTGGTTACTCGCAGGATCGATCAGATTGATCCTAGGACATAGGTTGATTTTGAAGTTTTGGTTAAATTGGATATTGGTTAAATGACAATAAAATAAAGAGGCTTTAAGTAAATTGCATGAAGGGGTAGGCTTGGTAAAATAAATGAAGGCTTAAAGTAAAAGATTTCGACAGAAAATTAAAGAAGAAGGCAAGTAAATTTCTGGAAAAGTAAATGACTTTGATTAATAAAGTTGGTGTTTCACACATACATTTCTCAACAATTCTTTCTCACACGCTGGGTACTCGAATCTATATGAGTGACTTTGTATATAATTGTGAACACACGCGAGAAACTGCGTGACTACTACTATTTATACTAAAACATCCCAAGTAACCGTCGGGCAGTTACACTGCTTCGAGATGATTCCACTTGGCACGTTCTCAACGTTCGACGCTCCAGATCTTTGCACGTTGCACTTGGTAACCGCTGGAAACCGTTTTCCCTCCAAACGCTTGAATTTCAAACTGTTCCACTCTGAACCATCGAACACCTTCGTCGAGAAGAATCTTCGACGAGAAACACCTTCGACGTCGAAGGCAACCAACTTCTCCCTTGGAAGAAATCTTCTAAGTACCTTTCCATCTTTCGATGGTCATTTCGACGGACTTAGCTGGTCGAAAACATCCTTCAGCCTTAATGGCTGATATCAATGAAACAAGGGTGTCGAATTTAGGAGCCAACAAGTGGGTAGAACTGTAAATCGCTTGCTCACAAATTTCACCAAAACAAAACATTTTACACAAACACTTTCAAATATATTTCCAAAACACTTTGTACGCATTCTTGAGGACCGATACAAGAATCATTACAAAGTTTTGACTTACATTGGAGTTTTCAAAATATTTTTCCAACACACGCACAAAAAGAAAATTTTCAAAATGGGCTAAGCGATTAAGAGCCTGTAGATAACTATGGATGAAAAGAGTACCGACACATTCCCTTTTCATAACCTACCCCCCGAACTCAAAATCTTAAAAGTTATTTCCTGTTCTTTTCACCCTTTCCTTATTGGATAAAAGAAAAGTCAGTGGCGACTGTTGTACCCCAAAATTTTCCCTCTATTTCCTCAAGACATTTTTCACAAGATCTTCATTGGCTCAAGCTTGCACAAGTATTGACTAGGTCAATCCACCTCCTAAACATTGATGCCTCAAATTAGGGTTTGATTTTCACAAGTACAATTGTACTGATAATTCCTCAAATTACTTTCATGGATCATTATAGACCTCAAAGAATACTCATGTCAAGTTTCAAGTCTTGAATCACAAATTTGCTCAATCAATTGACCAGATGACTGAAAATCAACTATATTGGGTAAAAAGTCAATTGTGGTCAAGTTACAGTCAAACTTCAAGATTTTGAACAAATATCAACATTTTGAAGTCATATGCATCAATTGATCAAGTTTGGATCACAAATCCTCAAGAAAAGTGTTCAATTCATCAAAAGGGCAAAATGGTCAAAATTAGGGTTTTGACTAAGAATGATTGATTTTTTACTTTTGACCTAATACATGAATTTTTGTTTTGAAACATTATTTCAAGGATTCAATTACATCATTTTTACCTAATTTCATGATTTAACTCATCCCTCAATATCAAGCAATTGATATATGAAATTTGGTCAACTGCTGGAAGTCAATTGATAAACCAAAAGTTAAACTTTGACTTTTTGGTAAAATTTGAGTTTCAAAGATCACAATTCATCAAGACATTCAAAAATATGAAGCTTGATCATCAATAAATCAAGAAAGTCAAAAGTCAATTTGAGAAGTCAAACTTCTCAAGACTTAGAAATTTTTCTAAGTGTTTTTATACATGATAATTTCACTACTTCATGCCATCTTTTCACCAAGATCCAAGATGATTCAATGAAAACTTTCAACATGAAAGTTGTAGATCTCGATGAAATCTACAACTTTGTATTAGAGGGCTCATATCCAAAAAAATTCTTAGATTTTAAGGTGTAGGCCCATGAAGTCATGCACTTTTTCTTAAACACTTAGTAAAATTTTGACCTAGTTTAGGCAGACTTCTTTGTCCTAACTTCTTGGCAATTTTTCACATAGCTCCAATTTGGTTTAGAGAAAATGGAAAACATGAAAGTTTTATATGATATTTCAAGCTTTTCAAAATTTCAAATAACTTGAAGAGATCAATTTTGAGATAAGAGAATCGAAGAGAGGAAGTTGGGCATCCATTCTTGAATTACAAGGCATTTTTGTGATGAACACTAGACAAAACCCTAGCCTATGCTGCATAACTTCACTTTGCAGGCTTCTCACTTGGGTTTCACTCCATAATTAATTTATTACACAACTGATAGAGCCACTGTCCAATCATTTGAACCATTATCCAAGTTGCATTTCCATTAATGGCACAAAGTAACATTGTCATTCTAGTAAAGTGGCTTTAATCGCAAAGTCAACTTGTATTGAGCATTGCACTTATTCTTTCTGCATAAGCATTCTCTACACAATTAGATAAGCATGTTTAAAGTTCCTAACCACTTTAGATAGCCTTGTACCTTTCCTTGGAACAATGTTTGTCAAGTTTGCTTCAAAAACAAGTCAAATGGCTATAACATGTGAACTTTTGCTTCTGACCACCTCAAGCCTCCAAACTTTCTCCTATAAATTAAGACACTATTATGCAATTGAGGACACAAATTAACAAACACTAAAACTCCCTGAAACTCCCTAAAACTCAAAACTGCATCCAAACCTCCATAACTTGTTATTTCTGGCCAAAAACTTCAATCTCATAATCGACTTGTGCGTTTTCCATCTAAATCATTCTCAAAGCTTCCCTACATCAAATATAATTCATACCCTTCCCTGTTTCCCAACTATAACTCCATATTACTCATCTTCCATTTCAAAAATCAGAAGCTTGCACATTGACTTCTACAAGAAGATTCAGCCACTCTCAACTCAAGCTAATCATTGCATTAGCTTCATAGAGGTTCAAGAAAGCTAACCAGATTATTGTAGCACCTTGAATCAAGCTCAAACTCAAAACACAAATTCTATTTTGAAGCACGTTGGACTCTCCAACAATGGGCCTAGCCTCATTTTTCCAATAATCACCCCCCTGGTTGCTTCATGATACGCAAGCCCATTATTTAATTTCATTTTCTTTTTCTGACTTCAAACAAAAAATCATTTTGGGCCTTAAAATAAAAACTAAAGACTATTTTTTCTATCAAACCTCATTTTCACTTTCAAACCCCCCTGACCCAATTTTTATATTTTCTTTTCTTTTCTTTCCTTTTATCATTATTATTATTATTATTATTATTATTATTATTATTATTATTATTATTATTATTATTATTATTATTATTATTATTATTATTTATTATTATCTTATTAAAAATACCAAAATATATTATATTTATTATTTAGATTATTAGTTTATTTTTATTTCATTTCTTTTAAAAAACCCTAAAAATATTCTCTTAACAATTTTAATTTCTTTTCTTAAATTAAAATAAATTTAGACTTAGTTTTTTTTTACTTGCTCATTTAATTAAATCAACTTAGACTTTAATTAATTAATTTCTTTTTTTAGTTTAAATAGGTTATCTTTAAAACCTTTCACAAAATACCAAAAAAACGAATATTTCTTTTTTTATCTTATATTTTTGTACATTTTTATTGTTATTCATTATTCAATTTGGTTGTAATAGTAATTAGGTTTTAATTGTTTTCATCCCTATTTGTAATTTTTACCCCCATCCCCTAAATTTTGTAATAGTATAGAATTTTAAATTTCCGCAATTTATCGCTTTCAATACTATTGCTAGTAACTAGGGTTTGTATGGGAAGACATAAAATTAACTAGTAGAAAACCCTAATTCAAGACAAAAATGCATGAAAACAAAACACTTTGCACACTTGCACCTCTAGGGATAACCTTACTTGTTGCCTTAGAAACAAGACAGTCATGTCCCTCGAACGTGGGATACTTTAGCAAAGACCCTCGATTACAAGATTGTAGTCCCTCGATGACCCTTCGTTGTTGCCTTTGGTAAACGATCTTAGACCCTTATGAAAAAATTGCTAAGGTATCGTACAATGTTGCCTTGTTTGACTGTACGATGACCCACGTCTGTCCCTTCACGTCCAATGATATGGTCGCTTTCACACTTTCCACACCCACACTTTCAAAACATCTTTCCAAAAACAAACATCTCTTTGAACTATTTTAAAAACTAACACTTTGTATACTTTCTCGCCGAAACGAAAATCATTACAAAGTTTTCCAAAACAAAGGAATTTTCAAAATATTTTCAAACTTACACCAAGCACAAAAACATTTACAAAGCATTTTTAAAGTGAACTAGCAACTAAGAACCCGTAGATAACTATGGATGCAAAAGGTGCTAATACATTCCCTTTTCATAACCTACCCCCCGAACTCAAGAAAATTCTCAAAAGGTATTTCCTGTTCTTTTCACCCTTTCCTTTATTAAATAAAATAAAAGCCAGTAGCGAATCTTGCTATTCGCAACAATTGCGATAAAACACAAAACACCCAAGTCAGTTCGCCCACTATATTACAGAACTGGAGACTCTGCTGGGGAATACTTAAAAGTGGGGTTACCTTAGAGACTAGATAACCTTTAAATGATTTCATTTATTTGACTTATTTGCTTTACATTTTTTGGGTCCATGTTTGGGTTTTGAATAGATCCTTTACCCGGATATGGGAACATTATTAGGTAAGTAGCAAAGGTTATGGAGATTGTACGACATAGACCGATATGGTTAAAGTAATAGCTACGTTAGTGTGACACATTTGTGAGTACCGGTATCTCTTGTGGCAAATCAAGGAGAATACGAGGCCGGTGTATGGTGTCATGAAGCACTAACTGACTTTAGAACCTTTAGTTGAAACAACTTGGCCAGTAAGAAGTAGTGAGATATCCGACTTTCATGCAGTCTTAAGTTGGTTGATACTCGATAGTACACTCATTGAGATCAGACTTTTGGGATATTTTGGTCGCCAAAACAGAGGCTTGCGCTGAAACAATGCTCGATGAAGAAAGGCCAATGATATTGAGATTCCCTAGAACCTGATTACTTTCTAGGACAGGTCGAACCAACTAAACTTCAAGAGGGTATTTACCTATGAACTCCTTGCAAGCCTGAACCTAAAGACTTGTTTTCTTTGCTTGTATATGATTATTTGTACATGACATCATGACATTATACCATAACATTTGCACTAACCATTTCAAGGACCTATAGATTTATCTTTGTTCTATTTTGTAGGATATGGCTTCCATTCACAGAAATACCATCCGAAACAACCTTGTGAAAGTGCCTCCTCAACTCAAGGAATTAACATCAAGGGTTTCCGATAATTCTATGTTCATCAAGAATTATGGTCGACTCCTCAACTTGGTTACCTCAAATTTTGAAGAAGACATGGTACATGTGCTCTTTCAATTCTTTGACCCTAAATACCACTGTTTCACATTCCTTGATTACCAATTGGTTCCCACCATGAAAGAGTTCTCTCAACTGTTAGGAATACCTATTGTTGATCAAATATCCATCACCGGTATTGAGAAAGACCCAAGACCTGAGGAGATTGCTCTAGCTTTACATTTGCAACAGTCCGACATAATGACTAATTGGGAAACTAGGAGTGGTGTTAAGGGCTTTCTAGCCAAGTTTCTATTTGAGAAGGCTCAACTATTTTGGGATGCTCTAGATTTTCAAGATTTTTAGGAAGTCTTGGCTATCCTAATCTATGGGTTGGTATTGTTCCCTAATCTGGACCAACTTATAGATGTGGATGCAGTCAGGGTTTTCCTATCTCAAAATCTGGTGCCTACCGTGCTCGGAGACATTTTGCATTCTTTTCACGCTCGCACCATGAAGAGAAGGGGGATTATTATGTGTTACACTCCTTTGCTGGCTAGGTGGTTTATTTTGCACCTTCCTCGATCAGTTTTAAAGAATGAACAAGGAACGAGGTGGTTTCAAAGGTTGATGTCACTTTTGCATTCAAATATTCATTGTTGTTCTCGATCTTTGGAGGATGTTACCATTATTGATTGTTATGGGGAATTCCATAATGTACCACTCCTTGGAATTAGGGGAGGTATCACTTATAATCCTTGATTGGCTCTATGACAGTTTGGGTATGCTCGGAGGGATGGCCCTCATGACGCGCTTGTCCAAGGTATTGTATTTAACTATGAGAACGATGTCCAAGGTTATCGTCAAAGATTTGTACGAGCTTAGGGCATGGTGAACAAGGTTGATAGCAAGACTTTAGGGCATAAGAACTCCACTCCTTTGGAGCCTTATCTCAAGTGGGCGCGAGCTCACGCTTAAAACCTCATTATGCCATATGTGGCCATCCTACCTATCAATATGGAGCCTACCATCGAGGGGGATATTCCTTACACTGTTCTTCATCCTGACATGCCTACTACTCTCGAGGAATTGCAAAGATCATGGATTCAACACAAGGGAGAGTGAGACACCTTTGAAGCCCAATTCTACTCAAGCGAGAAGAAAGTGTTGGAGCTCACAAGGCAACTTCACAAGGAGTGAAAATTGAATGCCTACATCAGTCAAAAGAAGAAGCGTCTATGGGAGACTTGAGTCTTTTGTTGTATAATTTCATTTTGTTGTAAGCCCTAGAGGCAATATGTAATCGTTGAACTTATTTATACAATTAATGTTTTATTTCCTTTTTTGTTTAAGCAAATTTAAATCTTAAAGGTCCTTGAAAGCATTGCATAAGCATAACATGCATCATATCATAAGCAGGTTTTCCGACACAAGTTTCCTCATCTTTCTACTATTTATTTTAGTATAAGATGGATCCCAAGCAAACTGTGAAGGACTTGTAGACTCAAAACTCTCAGTTTCAAGAAACTCTGCTCAATTTAGCAAAGGGGCAACAGGAAATGATGTCACTTCTTATCACAAAGAAGAAGACCAAGAAGAAAGATGCAATCAATATGGGGAAGAGATTCAAGGGCCTCGTCCGACAAGTTGAAGAGGACTCCTCCGAGGAGGATGAGAATCAAGATGAAGATGCTAGGAGCACACATGATGGGGGTGGAAACAATCAAATATATGAAGACGAGGATTATTTCGACGAGCAATATCCACCGGCCGACGACAAGTATAAGACACTAGAAGACAGATTAAAGGCTGTAGAAATCCAAGTTGTTCCTGGCTTGGACTTTGGTGACTTGGGTTTGGTACCTGGGGTAGTCATTCCTCATAAATTCAAGATCCTTGTTTTTGCCAACTACGATGGTGTCTCATTACCGAAGCTTCACCTAAGATGTTACGTCCGCAAAATTCAGCCGCATGCCACTGGTAAGAATTTGTGGGTGCACTTTTTTCAAGAAAGTCTATCTGGGACGCATTTGGAGTGGTTTTACCAATTGGAATGGACTAACATCCATACTTAGGAGGATTTGGCCACTGCCTTTTACCGCCAATATCAATATAACACTGATCTTGCTCCAACTAGGGTGCAATTGCAAGGAATGACCATGGGATCAAATGAGGGCTTCAAATAATACGCCCAAAAATAGAGAGACCTGGATGGCAGGGTGCAACCACCTTTGACTGAAATGGAGTTGGTAGATATGTCTATGGGAACATTGACTGGACCATTTCTCAACTTGCTAATTAGAAGTTCATCATCCGGATGTACTGAATTGATCTTGAATGGTGAGAGGGTTGAAAGCATGATTAAAAGCGGGAAGATACCTATGGCCTCCACCTCAAATGTTGTGAAAAGCCATTTATTGGTAAAAAAGAGACTAATGTTGCCTATGGGTTAAGAAGTCATGCTAAGAATGACCGTCATCATTCAGTAGGGGCTGTACTGATTTCCAATCCAACTCCAACTCAACGACCGCGTCAACAAAATAATCAACAAAGACCGGATGTCCAAAGAAGACAATTTACTAAAATCAATATGCACCTATTGAAAGTTGATTTGGTGACCTTGTGAGGTCCCCTTTCCAACTCGAACACTGATTCTCCAAAATACAACCCCAACGCCAAATGTGATTACCATTCGAATAGCCCCGGACACGATACTAATGATTGTTGGTCTCTAAAGAATAAAATCTAAGACCTAATTGATAACAAGACAATTGAACTCAACCCTCCATAGAATCGCAATGTGATCACCACACCCATGCCAAATCATGGTAAGGGTGTCAATGCTATTGAAGATGCCTCTTTTGTTTCATCCGTCAATGACTTGACCACTCCTTTGAAGACTGTTAAAGAGAGTTTGTTGAATGTCAGGGTATTCCATGGTGTGATACGGTGGTAGAACCGACTGTTAATACTGGTTTGCATTTTTTGTTCACAAATGTCACGGTAAGCAAGAGTCTCCACTGACTTTTCTTTTATCCAACAAAGGAAAGGGTGAAAAGAACAGAAAAAGACCTTTTTTCGAGATTTCTGAGTAAGGGGGTAGATTATGGAAAGGGAAGGTGTTATCACCCTTTACATCCATGGTTTTCCGTGGGCTCTTAGGTACTTGCTCATTTTTTAAATTTGTTTTTATGTTGGTGTGGTTTGAAAAGTTTTGAAAATGCCTTAGTGCGGCGATTCACTTTATGATAACCCTTGTATCAGTCCTCAAGAGTGTGATAAAGCATTTTGAAAACTTTGTTTGAAAAGTGTTTGAAAATATGGTGTGAAAATTTGTTTGAGCAAGTACCTAACAGTTATCTACCTACTCAAAAAAGACTATTCTTTTCCTCCTATCCTTTAGACCGTGTTATCCTACTATTAGTGAGTAGGTAACCCTAGTCGTTGGATGTTGAGGGACTATCGAAAGGGACGTAATGGTCATTGAAGGCAACATGTAAGGATACCCTAGCATTTCGAAGGGATTATCATCATAAGATCATTTCTTGTAGGTAACTCAAGGGACATTTAGGGACTATGATTTTTATGATGACTTTAAACTGAGGGTCTTTGCTAAGAGTATCCCTACGTTCGAAGGACATGACCAGTTTCGAAGGCAACCAAAGTGGGAAATACCCTAGGGGCGCAAGTGTGAAATAGTGTGCTATTTCAGATATTTTATCTTGCCATTTAGTGATCTAAGATTGATTTATTAATCATACACTCCTACGTTGCTAGAAATTATATACAAGCATATAAAATATAAAAGCAGGGAATAAAGGTCCTACGCTATTACAAGGCTTTGGTGTAGATACATAAATAACTACTAAAAAAATAAAGTGCAGAAATAAAACCCTAATTAAGTTAGTACAAACCGGGCACAGTTACATAATTAACAAAAAATGATAAAGTAAATAAATGCGCGCATGAATTGGAAATACGTCTAAAATCCTAAGTGAAAGGAATTTTTTGTTTGTTTTTGTTATGAAAAGAAATTGAATTAAAAAATCCTAAGTCTGTTCAATTTTAGTTTTTTTTTAAAGAAAATATTAAAATAATTAATTAATTAATTGATAAAATTAATTTAATGTAAAAAGCTAAGCCTAATGTTTTTGTGGTTTTTTAGTGTTAATTAAAGCTTAGAAGAAGTAAGGACAAGCAGCCCATCAAAAGGAAACAAAATCGAAAGGCCAAAAATAGGAAACGAAAAGAATGAATTCTTGGAAGCAAGATCTGGACTGAAGAGCCCTGGGTTGCTCTTCGATCCAATGAGCTGATCGAAGACCTTGTTCGAGGATCTTGGGGGCGCTAGAGTTGCAAGCAAAATCATTATAAATTAAAAACGCAAGGCCTGGGATTTGATCCCTGGTCCCTTCGATTGAGCGAATTCCCTTTCGCCACCTGAGCTGCTTGCTCATTTGAAATACATGTCACCTGCTTTTGGTCCTGCAAATTAGTTAATTCGAAACTAAACAACACAGAAAAACATACCATTTGAAATCAATCCCTGAACCCAGATCTGGGTTAGTTTTGATTTTACCCAACCAATATCACGAATTTCAAAAGTAGCCAGCTTTGAAAAACTCTATCCATGGTGTTCGAACGTATGAACACTGCAACTTGCATACACTTTGTTAAATTGCTCACAAATAATAACAAAAACTATGAACATGCAATCATGAGTCTATTTTAAGATTAAGTGGGATCGGACAGTCTTACCACTGGAGGCGCCTGGATCTACAGTCCTGGGTGTGAGATGGCTAGGGTACAAACGAGTGTACGCCTGTGTGAACTCCAAGAACACGATCGGAGCGTCAACCTGGATGGAAGGTTCCTGCAATGAAGTTTTGAAAACTTTTGAATTTTATGCTATTTTTTGGACTTTCGTGGGGTAGGCAGCGTTTTCTTCTGAGGAAGCCTCCGTGTGGTCTTTCCGCCCGGCAGTCTCCGCGAGTTTCCGTCTGTTTTTCTATGAGATCATGAGGTTTATATAGACAAGGGAATTTAGGTCAACATTTTTGCATCAAATCTTGGTCCATTATGATGAAGAGATTTGATTTTATTTCTCCATAAAGACTTGTTATATTTGATTCAATCAAGTGTCAATCTATTTTCATGCGTTACTGCCAGCCTGTTATGAGTTTTTTAGGCCTTCAATATAATGAAAATCGAAAGTTGACCTGCCCCTACAGATCCACTTCCCTTCGAATTTGCTCTCTTCGATGGCTCTAATCTCCACTTTGAATTACTCCAGCTTCGATGTCATAGCCCCTTCGATTGAGACTCCCTCTGCTTCGATTCCTTGATTTAAAAAGAAACACTCTAGTTGAATCAGCTCTTGTGGAGTTGGGAACAAACAAGGCAAGAATTTGGCCTTTAACTCAGGAATTGAATCCACAATCAACATTGAATTCTTGCCATATTTGCAAGGAAGACATGCCATTTTGAACTTTGGGTGAACCTGGACAGGTTAGGATATGTGTTTTTGCTTAGTCATGCCAGCCTATTTCATTCCTTCGAATCTTCCTTCTTTGCCAGCTTCAAAGTCCAATTCGAATCTATTCAGAACATTCACAATTAGACAACTTCGACTAGTCCTTGGCCTTGTGATGAGTCTAAGTTCTGATTCGAAGTGTTCAGAACTTCCTTCATTAGAGCATCTTAGATTAAGACAAACTCTGCACTGAAATTCCATTCGAAGGTCATTTCATTCTGATGTTCTGATTGAGGGAAACTTTGAAGTTCCAGTCGAAGGACACTTTGAAGTTCCAGTCGAAGGACGCTTTGAAGTTCCAGTTGAAGGACCTTTTGGAATGCCAATCAAAGGGCCTTTGTCCATGCCAATCGAAGGGTACTTGTTAAAATTCCAATCGAAGGACACTGTTACAATTCCAATCGAAAGGTACTTGTTAAAATGCCAATCAAAGGACATTGTTACAATGACAATCGAAAGGTACTTGTTAAAATGCCAATCGAAAGGCCTTGTTAACAGACCAATCGAAGGACCTTTGTGAATTCCAATCGAAGGGCGCTATGTAGATGCCAATCGAAAGGTATTTTGGAGATGCCAATTGAAGGAAGCTTAAAAACATCACTCACAAATTTCCCTTTTCTTTAGGCAAAGGTCTGTGACCAACCATGTAGGGGAAGCTCTTGGAGAACATGAGAGGGAAAATTTTGGGGTACAACACATGGTTTCCTTGAAGACTGTTGCTACTGTGCTGTACAAATTAATGGTTGTGAATGGCTGAAGAAAGGTGTTCAACACCTGATGGATAGCCATGAGATTCTATTTGAAAGAACTCCATCTATGAAAAGTTTGACCGAAGTTGTATCTCAAGAAGTTGAAGACATATCCATCATTACTATCTCAAACAGACCTATTAGGATCACCTCCAAAGGTCCTATTAGGATTCTCGTTGAAATAAGAATAGCTCCACTGATAATCACCACACCGGGGCCAGTCCCCTATTTTTCTGATAAGGTTGTGCCCTAGAATTATGGGGCAGAAGTGTATTACCATGGTATCAAACAAGATTCATGGATTGATGAAGAAGAAATTGATGACGTTACCAAAATTGCTGGATCGAGTAAAGTTACTAGGACGGGGAGAATCTCCTCTCTAGAGATTTCACCTCCGACAACCACCACTACATCCGTTCGTATTACGGCTGTTAAACCTAGTGCTGATGCTAGTGAAAAAATTTCCATGATTATATTAAGGTTTGTAGGACTGTAACATGATTCCCGTAGTGTAAATATAGAGGAAAATGCAGAAATTATGCAGAATATAGCAGGATGTGTCAACCCCAAACTGAATGTGTCGATACATGAAGGTTGTAAGACTCAGGATGAGTCGACACGAAGAAAGGATGCATCGATACATGATAGTTGCAAGACTCAGGATGAGTCGCTCAGTGAGAAGCATATGTCGACACATGATGTGTTTGAGACCAGGATGAGTCGATCCATAAGGAGGATGTGTCGACTCATGATGTACAGCTGAAGCAGTACACGTCGATCCATAGGGTTTTGTGTCGACCCATGTTGTAAAGGAGAAGCATGATGAGTCGATCCATAGGGTTTTGTGTCGACCCATAAGGTCTGGTTTTTGACAGAATTGGCTTTTAATTCCTGTAACTTGAGTTTTAGGATGATGTTTGATATGTCGTTTGAAGCGTTGATTAGCTAACGCGGTGAGCTTTATTCTCGGTGATTAAATGATGGATAAGAAGTGTAATCCTATCATATAATGCATGATTTAGAATTAATTCCCGTAGATGATTGTTGTGCTGATTTTTGGACAGAACGATGAATAGTAGATGTTTAGAGGCTGGTGTTAGAATTTTGACAGTGGGATTAGTGACAGTAACGATATAAATTAGCATAATAATAGGATGGATTACTGTACTATTCATATACAGTTGAACATTGATGAGATTTTATTGATGAAGTTGTGTTCGATGATTTTGTGATGATAAATGATGTTTAATAAATTATGAGATGTTGCTAATTGAGATGTTTTGAGATGATTGAGATGTTGTGGTTTTCAGATGATTGAGATGTTGTGGTTTTGAGATGATTGAGATGTTTTGAGATGATTGAGATGTTTTGAGATGATTGAGATGTTGTTATTTTGACATGATCTGAAATTTTGTTAACTTGGGTGTTGTTATTACATTCTTGATGAGTCGCATACATTGCATTTTTGAGATGGAGCTTATGCTCGTTGAGATGGCCTGGATTGGAAAATTTTGAGATGAAGGCTATGCCTTGTTGATGCCTCTATTAATTGGCAGATTTTTGATATGGGAGTTCTGCTCCAATGGTACCACATGCATTTGCATAGTTTGAGTCGCATTTTATGATTGAATAATGAAGTGTATTTGATGTTGATGAATGAGTATATATGCTGCAATTATTGTTGATTATGAGATGAAAAGTGGTGATATTGGTGACCTAATTTAATATATTAATTATCATGCACTTTATTATATTGTTAGATATCTCACCCCTTTTGTTTGAATGTTGCCCTTATGTTGGTAACGTGCAGGTAATCGCGAGTGAAGACCGTATAACTTCAATAGGTCGAGTCGGTGTCATTGCTCTGATATGTAACACTCGGAGGGACGAACGCTTGCTGATTTTTTATTGTTAATTTTCAGTTGCTGAATTTTGAATTGATTATTATTAAATATGAGATGTTTCAAAGTTGTTGTTTAATTTAAAGATGTTATTGTAGAATTCCGCTACATAGATGTTGAATTACTTTATTAAAGAGGTTATGACGATGGTTCATCCGATGTTTTGAAAGTGTTATATATCCACGATGAATGCAATGAATTTGTTAGAAGAATTTGTGACGTGCTGATTCATCTGTATGATTGAAATTTTATAACTGATTTATTTTGCATAATTTCTTGGGGTAGAATTGGGGTGTTACAAAGTTGGTATCAGAGCAAAAGGTTGGTTCGACGTTGTCGTTGGGTCTTAGTTTTCTAACAATCGAGTATTGTTATTTTGATGTTCAAATTGTTGTTTATGTTGTAGTGATAAGTTGAGATGGCTGGAAGGAATGATGTTGCACTTGCTTCTGTATTAGAAGCAATGGCTCATGCGATGGAAAATCAGCCGAATGTTGACGGGAATGCTGGATCTCGTAGCTTGGCGACTTTCCAGAGAGAGAATCCACCTAAATTCAAGGGAAAATATGATCCTGACGGAGCATTGGAATGGTTGAAAGAGATTGAGAGGATCTTTCGCGTGATGGATTGCACTCCAGCGCAGAAGGTTCGTTATGGGACTCATATGCTAGCAGTCAAGGCTGATGACTGGTGGCTAGAGACTTGTCTGAAGTTGGAAGCTGTAGGTGAGAATGTCACTTGAGCTGTGTTCCGTAGAGATTTTTTGAGAAAGTATTTTCCTGAAGATGTCCGTGGTAAGAAGGAAATTGAGTTCCTTGAGTTGAAGCAAGGGAATTTATCTGTTGTTGAGTATACTGCCAAGTTTGCTAAGTTGGCCAAGTTTTATCCACATTAAGCTGAAGAAAATGTTGAGTTCTCAAAGTGTATTAAGTTTGAGAATGGGTTGCGCCCGGAGATTAAGAAAGCAGTTGGATATCAGAAGATCCGTGTCTTTGCTGATTTTGTTGATAGCTGCAGGATTTATGAGGAGGATAATAATGCTCATTACAAGATTATCAGTGAGAAGAGGGGTAGGCACCAACAGAATCGTGGTAAGCCTTATGATTCCCCAACTGGTAAGGGCAAGAAGAGAGTTGCTCATGGTCAGAGGACTAGTGGGGGAGATGCTCCTGCTGGTGTGATTTGCTTTAAGTGTGGGAAGCCTGGGCACAAGAGTAATGTGTGCACTGCTGAAGTGAAGAGGTATTTCTGTTGTAGCAAGAACGGACATGTCGTATCCGAGTGTGAACATAAGGATGTGATTTTTTTCAACTGTAGAGAAGAAGGGCACATTGGTAGTCAGTGTCCGAAGCTGAAGAGGGCTCAGTCAAGTGGTAAAGTGTTTGCTTTGGTTGAGGATCAGACAGCTGCTGAGGATGGACTTATCAGAGGTACATGTTTCATTAATAGTACTCCTTTAATTATTATTATTGATACTGGTGCTACGCATTGTTTTATTGCTACTGATTGTGTTGAAAGATTGGGTCTTATGTTGTCTTCTTTGAATGGAGAAATGGTCGTCGATACTCCAGCCAAGGGGTCGGTGACTACTTCTTTTGTGTGTTTGAAGTGTCCCTTATCGATCTTCGAAAAAGACTTTGTTGTTGATTTGGTTTGTTTACCGTTAAGAGGTTTGGATGTAATTTTGGGTATGAACTGGTTAGAGCATAACTGTGTTCATATTAACTGTTATGACAAGTCGGTGAAGTTTTCTACTCCTAAAGAAGAGGAAGATGGTCTGTTGTCTGCTAGACAGTTGAGGAAGTTGATGCAGGAGGAAGCACTAATGTTTTCGTTGACGGCGTCACTATCTGTAGAGACTCAAGCTATAATTGAGGAATTGCAGGTGGTGTGTGAATTTCCTGAAGTTTTCCCTGATGAGATTCCTGATGTACCGCCAGAGAGGGAAGTTAAATTTGCAATTGATCTTGTACCTGGTACCAGACCTGTGTCTATGGCACCATACAGGATGTCTGCGTCCGAGTTGTCAGAATTGAAGAAGCAATTGGAAGAGTTACTTGAGAAGAGGTTCGTAAGACCAAGTGTATCGTCGTGGGGAGCTCCAGTTTTATTAGTGAAGAAGAAAGATGGAAGTATGAGGCTTTGTGTTGATTATAGACAGTTGAATAAGGTGACAATTAAGAATAAGTATCTGCTTCCAAGAATAGATGACTTGATGGCCAAATAGTGGATGCTCGTGTGTTTAGTAAGATTGATTTGAGATCGGGTTACCATCAGATTAAAGTGAAGGATGAAGATATTCATAAGACGGCTTTCAGAATGCGTTATGGACATTACGAGTATTCGGTGATGCCTTTCGGTGTTACTAATGCGTCGGGAGTATTCATGGAATATATGAATCGTATCTTTCATACTTATTTGGATCGGTTTGTAGTGGTGTTTATTGATGATATTTTGATTTACTCTAAGTCGGAAGAAGAGCATGTTGAACATTTAAGAGTAGTATTATAGACTTTGAAAGAGAAGAAGTTGTATGCAAAGCTCTCCAAGTGTGAATTTTGGTTAAAAGAGGTTAGTTTTCTTGGTCATGTGATTTCAGGTAGTGGCATTGTTTTAGATCCATCGAAGGTTGATGTTGTGTTGCAATGGGAAACTCCAAAGTCAGCTACTGAGATTAGGAGCTTTTTGGGATTAGCTGGTTATTATAGAAGGTTTATCGAAGGGTTTTCTAAGTTTTCACTTCCGTTGACTAAGTTGACTTGTAAAGGTAGAGCGTTTGTTTGGGATGTTCATTGCGAAGAAAGTTTTACGGAATTGAAGAAGAAGTTTACGTCGGCTCCGATTTTGATGTTGCCTAATCCAGAAGAGCCTTTTGTGGTTTATTGTGATGCTTCTAAGATGGGTTTAGAAGGTGTGCTTATGCGTCAAGGAAGTTAAGGACTCATGAGAAGAACTATCCTACGCATGATTTAGAGCTTGCTGCAGTGGTCTTTGTTTTAAAGATTTGGAGGCATTATCTTTATGGTTCTAGATTTGAGGTGTTTAGTGACCATAAGAGTTTGAAGTATTTGTTTGATCAGAAGGAGCTGAATATGGGGCAACGAAGATGGTTATAATTGTTAAAGGATTATGATTTCAGTTTGAATTATCATCCAGGAAAGGAGAATGTGGTAGCTGATGCACTGAGTCAAAAGACTTTACACATGTCAGCAATGATGATTAAAGAGTTGGAATTGATTGAGCAGTTCAGAGATATGAGCTTAGTTTGTGAGGTTACTCCGTAGAGTGTTAGGTTGCGTATGTTGAAGATTAATAATGAATTTTTAGACAGTATCAAAGAAGCTCAGAAGTTGGATGTGAAACTGGTAGATTTGATGGTTGGGATTGATCAATCTGAGAATAATGATTTTAACCTAGATGAGCAAGGCGTGTTGAGATTTCGTAATCGGATTTGTATTCCTGATGATGTTGAGATGAAGAAAGTGATACTTGAAGAGAGTCATAGAAGTAAGCTGAGTATTCGTCCAGGAGCTACAAAGATGTACCAAGATTTGAAAGGTTTGTTTTGGTGGCCTGGGATGAAGAGTGATGTGGCGCGGTTTGTGTATGCATGTTTGACTTGTCAGAAGTTGAAAGTTGAACATCAGAAGCCTGCAGGATTGATGCAACCGTTGGAAGTTCCAGAATGGAAATGGGATAGCATTTCAATGGACTTTGTGACAGGGCTTCCTAGTACTTCAAGAGGACATGATTCAATTTGGGTGATTGTTGATAGGCTTACGAAGTCATCTCATTTTATTCCTATTGACATCAGTTTTCCAGTGTCGAAGTTGGCTGAGATTTATATCAGTGTGATTGTGAATTTGCATGGTGTTCCTTTGTGCATTGTGTCAGATAGAGATCCAAGATTTACTTCTGATTTTTGGAAGAGTTTGCAAGAAGCGATGGGTTCTAAGTTGAGGTTGAGTTCAGCGTATCATCCTCAGACAGATGGTCAGACTGAACGGACTATTCAATCGTTGGGGGATTTGCTGAGGGCGTGTGTTCTTGAGAAAGGAGGTTCATAGGATACTTATTTTCCGTTGATAGAGTTCACGTATAATAACAATTATCATTCCATTATTAGGATGGCACCTTTTGAAGTGTTGTATGGTCGAAGATTTAGAACTCCGTTATGTTGGCATGAATCTGGTGAGAGTGTAGTGCTTGGACCTGAACTTGTTCGTGGGACTACTGAGAAGGTGAAGTTGATTCTAGAAAAGATGAAAGCTTCACAGAGTAGACAAAATAGTTATCATGACAAGCGAAGGAAGGATTTAGAATTTCAAGTTGGTGATCATGTGTTTTTGAGAGTTACACCTGTGACTGGCGTTAGGCGAGCATTGAAGTCTAAGAAGCTCACTTCTCGTTTTATTGGACCGTATCAGATTTCAGAGAGAGTGGGGAATGTTTCTTATAGAGTGGCTTTACCGCCTAATCTTTCGAATTTGCATGATGTGTTTCATGTGTCGCAACTTCGGAAGTATATTTCAGATCCATCTCAGGTGATTCATATGGACGATGGGCAAGTACGGGATAATCTTATGGTGGAAACGATGCCTGTATGAATCACGGATCATGAAATGAAGACTCTGAGGGGAAAAGAGATTGCCTTGGTTAAAGTGGTGTGGCTAGGAGCTGCCGGAGAAATCATGACTTGGGAGTTGGAGAGCAAGATGCGGGACTCATATCCTGAATTGTTTGATTGAGGTAAATTTTCGAGGACGAAAATATTCTAAGTGGGGGAGAGTTGTAACGCCCGTAATTTAATTAATTATTTAATTAAATTATTTTTGGAATATTTGTGAAGATATGTTATTATTAAATTGGATTTATTTTATTAAGTGGAGAAATAATAATATTAGAGGTATAATATTATTATGTGGTGAAATAATATTAGAAGTGTAATATTATTAAGGTGGGCTTAATTTGAGATAGTAGATGTAATAAGAGGGTGTAAGTTTGGAGCCCACTAAGGAATAATAGAATATTAGGTTATTTTATTATTTGTTGTTAGAATAGAAGAAAGAAGCAGTAGAAGAAAATAAGGATTTGAGAAGAACGTGAAGCTGCTGGAAAAAGTGGAAATGACAAGAACAAAGATTCAACCCGGAAATTATAGAGCGACCTTCAATCCAAGGTAAGGGTGGGGTTCTGACTTTATAATTGGGTTCATGATGTTTGATATATGGGGTAAGAGGTAATTGCTGTTTGTTCTTGAATTGGACATATTATGAATGATGAATGGTGAATATTGATGAATTCTTGATGGATAATGATGTTATTATGTTGTTTGATCGATGGAGTAATAGGGTATAACGTTAGGTGATGAATTTCCATGATTATATTACGGTTTGTAGGACTGTAACATGATTCCCGTAGTGTAAATACAGAGGAAAATGCAGAAATTATGCAGAATGTAGCAGGATGTGTCGACCCCAAACTGAATGTCTCGATACATGAAGGCTGTAAGACTCAAGATGAGTCGACACAAAGAGAGGATGCATCGATACATGATAGTTGCAAGACTCAGGATGAGTCGATCAGTGAGAAGCATGTGTCGATACATGCTGTGTTTGAGACCAGGATGAGTCGGTCCATAAGGAGGATGTGTCGACTCATGATGTACAGATGAAGCAGTACGTGTCGATCCATAGGGTTTTGTGTCGACCCATGTTGTAAAGGAGAAGCAGGATGAGTCGATCCATAGGGTTTTGTGTCGACCCATAAGGTCTGGTTTTTGACAGAATTGGCTTTTAATTGTTGTAACTTGAGTTTTAGGATGTTGTTTGATATGTCGTTCGAAGCGTTGATTAGCTAACGCGATGAGCTTTATTCTAGATGATTAAATGATGGATAAGAAGTGTAATCCTAGCATATAATGCATTATTTATAACTAATTCTCATAGATGATCGTTGTGCTGATTTTTGGACAGAACGATGAATAGTAGATGTTTAGAGGCTGGTGTTAGAATTTTGACAATAGGATTAGTGACAGTAACGATATAAATTAGCAGAATAACAGGATGGATTACTGTACTATTCATATATAGTTGAGCATTGGTGAGATGTTATTGATGAAGTTGTGTTCGATGATTTTGTGATGATAAATGATGTTTAATAAATTATGAGAAGTTTTGAGATGATTGAGATGTTGTGGTTTTGAGATGTTTTGAGATGATTGAGATGTTGTGGTTTTGAGATGTTTTGAGATGATTGAGATGTTGTTTTTTTGAGATGATTTGAAATGTTGTTAACTTGGGTGTTGTTATTACATTCATGATGAGTCGCATACATTGCATTTTTGAGATGGAGCTTATGCTCGTTGAGATTGCCTGGATTGGAAAATTTTGAGATGAAGGCTATGCCTTGTTGATGCCTCTTTTAATTGGCAAATTTTTTAGATGGGAGTTCTGCTCCAATGGTACCACATGCATTTGCATAGTTTGAGTTTCATTTTATGATTGAATAATGAAGTGTATTTGATATTGATGAATGAGTATATATGCTGCAATTATTGTTGATTATGAGATGAGAAGTGGTGATATTGGTGACCTAATTTAATATATTAATTATCATGCGCTTTATTATATTGTTAGATATCTCACCCCTTTTGTTAGAATGTTGCCCTTATGTTGGTAACGTGCAGGTAATCGCGAGTGAAGGCCGTATACCTTCAATAGTTCGAGTCGGTGTCATTGCTCTGATATGTAACACTCAGGGGGATGAATGCTTGCTGATTTTTGATTGTTGATTTTCAGTTGCTGAATTTTGAATTGATTATTATTAAATATGAGATGTTTCGAAGTTGTTGTTTTATTTAAAGATGTTATTGAAGAATTCCACTGTGTAGATGTTGAATTACTTTATTAAAGAGGTTATGACGATGGTTCATCCGATGTTTTGAAAGTGTTATATATCCATGATGAATGCAATGAATTTGTTAGAAGAATTTCTGACGTCCCGATTCATCTGTATGATTGAAATTTTATAACTCTGATTTATTTTGCATAATTTCTTGGGGTAAAATTGGGGTGTTACATCAGTTCTCCCACCGTATTACAGAACTGGCGACTCTGCTGGGGAATGCTTAAAAAAAGAGGGGTTACCTTAGAGTCTTAGATCACTTTGTTTGCTTTTACTTGCTAAGATCCTACACCCGGATCTAGGGTACCCTAGGTAAGTATCAATAGATCATGGAAAATGTACGGTGTAGACCGATATGGTTGAAGTGATGGCTCTGTTAGTGTGACACTTTGGTTTGTACTGATTTTCCTTGAGTCAGTCGAGGATAACATTGGGCTACCGCATGGTGTCATAAGCACTAACTGAATTTTAGAACCTTAATTGACCCATCTTTTCCATTAGAAGATAGTGAGATAGACGACTTTGGTGTAGTCCAGAGTTGGTTGATACTCGATGCTACACTCATTGAGATTCAACTCGCGGGATGTTTTGGTGGAAAATTAGTTGTTGTACTAAAATAAAACCTTCGAGAAAGATCTGTGATATGAGATCCCTAGAACTCGGTTACTATTTTTAGGACAGGTTGAGCCAACTGAACTTCAGTAGAAAAGAGTACTTACCTACAGACCTCATGCAAGCCTTTAAACCTAAGGCCTTTGTGTGATTTGTTTGTGTTTTTTATCTTGTTTAAACATGACATCATAACATCATACCATGGAATTTTAACTAACCCTTTTCAAGGATCTTAGGGACCTATGGTGAAGGTTTATCATGAACCAGACTTCTAGCAAGGGGCAAGAGGATTTATTTTCCTTTAGCCAGATGCAATCAAGATCAAAGTGCGTCCTCGTGATTCAAAAGCTAGGACCCACTTGACATGGTGAGCTTGATTCTTATAGAGGAACATTCAAAGATGAATACCTGAAGCTGTTCAGACAAATCTGTAGACTAAACTTCTACTATTTCATCTCTTTTTTGTTTATCCCGCGAGATCCTTGAAAACATTGCATATGCATCCACATACCATACATATCATCACATAATAGGTATTCCCAAGACAGGTTTTCCCATCTTCTTGTTGTTTATTTCAGTAAAAGATGACTCTCGAACAAACCGTCAAAGATCTTCCAGATCAGAATGCTCAATTTCAACAAATGTTCTTGGACTTAGCCAAGGGACAAGAAGAGCTGAAGACCCTCATAACCAAACAGAGGAAGAAAAAGACTAAGAAACCAGTCGTCATCCTTAATATGGGTAGAAGATTCAAAGGTCTAGTCAAGAGGGCTCTAGATTTTGAGGTCCCATCAAATGAATATGATAACCAAGAGCAAGATGATAAGAATGTGAAAGTTGAGGAGAATAACAACCAGGGTTCTGAGGAAGAAGAAGTAGACTATTCAGATGAACAGTATCCTCTTGCTGATGACAAATACAAATAACTGGAAGATCGTCTCAATGATATGGAGATCCAGAGAGTGCCAGGGTCGGATTTTGAAGAGTCGAGCTTAGTCTCAGGAGTTGTTATTCCTCACAAACTCAAGGCCCCTACTTTTCCGAAGTATGATGGTGTTTCTTATCCAAAGCTTCATTTAAGGTCTTATGTCCGGAAGACTCAACCCCACACTGCTGATAGGAAGTTATGGGTGCATTTATTTCAAGAAAGCTTGTGAGGAACACAATTATAATGGTTCTATCAATTGGAAGGGACCAATATTCGTACTTGGGAAGACTTGGCTACTGATTTTTACAAACAATACTAGTACAATCCTGATCTTGCACCAACTCACGTGCAATTACAAAGTATGACTATGGGCTCGAACAAAGGCTTCAAAGAGTATGCCTAGAAATGGAGGGATCTAGCTGGAATAATTTAACCTCCTCTATCTGATAAGGAGCTGGTTGATATTTTTATGGGAAATTTGATAGACCCTTTCTTCAATCATCTGATCGGAAGCTCTTTAGCCGGATTCACTGAGCGGGTATTAACGGGGGAGCAGGTTGAAGGTGGAATCAAGAGTGGAAGAATTTAGGTGGCTGTGTCTTCAAGTATTGTGAAGAATACGTTCAACGGTAAAAAAGAAACTAATGTTGTGTATGGCCAGAAGGGCCATACTAGAAATGACCGCAACTAGTCTGTGGGAGTTGTGCTAATTTATAATCCCGCACCAGTGCAACAACATCAACAAGGCAATTAATGTAGGTTAGACACACCCAGGAGACAATTTACGAAGATCAACATGCCATTGTCTCAGGCATTGCAACATTTATTGAAGGCAGAGTTGATAACATTAAGAGATCCTCCTCAGAATCCCAACACTTCCTCCCCCAAGTACAATCCTAATGTAAGATGAGCCTATCATTCAAATAGTCCCGGAAACAACACAAATAGTTGTTTGGCTTTGAAAAGTAAAATTCAAGATATGATTGAGAATAAAGAGACTGAATTTGATCCTCTCGAGACCCCCAATGTGATTACCGCTCTTATTCCTAAGCACGACAAAGGCATCTGTGTTATTGATGATGTTTTGTATGTTTCAACTGTAAGTGACTTGACTACTCCCCTCCTTATTATTAAGAAGAATATGTTGCTGACAAGTTTATTTCTGGGTTACATTGAAAGATGTTATTGTTGCGCAGCCCAACCCAATGGCTGCAAATTACTGAAAGAAGGTATTCAGCGTCTGATGGATAACCATATAATTTTAGTTGAGAAGACTTCTTCTATTGAGAATTCATTTCAAGACTTGGATCTTAAATAGGTATCTATAATTTTCGATAATCCTATAAGGATCACTGCCAAAGGCGCTATGAAGATTAAGGATGAACCTAGAGTTTCTCCTCTGATAATCACCGCACCCGGACCAATCCCATACTCCTCTGATAAGGTTATCCCTTGGAATTATGGGGCCGACGTCTACTACCATGGCGTCAAGAAAGAACCGTTGACGGTTGAAAGTGAAGGTATTGAAATTACAAATTCCAACGTTGACAATATTGTTGGAACCAGTAAAGTTACTAGAAGTGGAAGATTTTTCTCTCCCGAAATCTCTCTGAAGACTGTCGCCACATCAATTCGTGTTACCCCTACCGAGTCAATTACTGAGACTCGAGGCATAAAACAAATGACTGAGCCTGCCCACACAGAGACACCTAAAGAACTTACCGCTGAAGATACTTCCCGGCAAGAAATGGAGGAGGTATTAAAAATCATCCAAAAAAGTGACTATAGGATTGTTGAACAGCTGGGGCATACTCCCTCTAAGATATCCATGGTATCCCTATTGTTGTGCTCATAAGCCCATGCTCGGGCTTTGGTGAAGTTCTTAAAATCTGCATATGTACCACAAGAAATCTTTGCTGATCAATTTGAAAATTATGTTGCTAGCCTGACCACTGATAATGGGCTAAGCTTTTCCGATGCTGACTTGACTCCCAAAGAACAGAACCATAACCAAGCCCTGTATGTCTCTATTGAATGCAGGGGAACTACCTTAGCTCATGTGTTAGTTGATGTGGGTTCCTCATTAATTGTTTTACCAAAGGGTGCTTTAGACATGCTTGACTTTGAAGGGGTTATGCTAAAACCCAGTGACATTGTGGGCAGAGCCTTTGATGGTTCAAAGAGGATGGTGCATAGAGAGGTGGATCTCCCAATGAAAGTAGGTTCGCAAGTCTTCGACTCTACCTTCTATGTGATGGACATTCGTTCGACTTATTCTTGTTTATTTGGACGCCCCTGGATTCATGGGGCAGGCGCAATCACTTCCACTCTACATCAAAAGATGAAATATCCCGTGAAAGTAAAGGTTGTCACAGTTTATGGTGAAGAAGAGTACGTGGTAAGTCATTTGAACTCATTTAAGTATGTTGAGATAGACGGAAAATTCATCGAGACTCCCTTCTATACTAGAGATCTGTTCAGAATTGCTTCTCTGAAGGATGCAAGAGTTGCGGTAGAGGAAGGTGGTTGTACTACTTGGGGTCAGCTTCCTGACATTCCTTACAAGTGTTACAAATTTGGTTTGGGTTTCACTATAGAGGCTCAGAGGGTTGTTCGTCGTGCTCGTGCTGGAAGACCACCATTCTGCGTTAGTAACAATGGAGTCAACGTGGTAAAAGATGCTAATAGTGACTACGACCTAGACAACTGGATTTTTCCCACCACTGGCAATGGACTCAACAATTGGAAGACTAAAGACGTTATACTTATCTCCTTTAGTCAGGAGTAAATGCTATTTTCTGTTTCTTTTTGCTTTTAAGTTTTTGCTATGTAATTTTTAAAATAATAACTTTAAGCCTTGTGCCTTACCCGGGGCACAACGGTCTATTTGTTAGGGTTATCATTCATTCGTATATTTTCATTCAATAAAACATTGGACGTTGGCATTCAAATTTTTCGCTCTTTGCCTTTCTTTTACTTTATTACTTTCAAAATAACTATGTGTTCTTACACACACCCATACAAAAAAATGCAGATCCATATCCACTCTGGATCCCATTGATAACAATTTTGCTATTGCCAATTATGACTTTGAAAATACGATCTACCAAGCCGAGGACGAAAGAGAGGAAGATTATGAAGTACCTGGAGAGCTTGCTAGGCTGTTAATGCAGGACGAAAGAGCCATACAACCGCATGAAGAGCCATTCTAGGTTGTGAACTTGGATACTGAAGAAGACAAGGAAGAAGTCAAGATAGGTGCCAACCTAGAAGACAATGTCAAGAGAAGATTAATCCAGACGTTGCGTGACTATGTTGATATTTTTGCTTGGTCATACAAAGACATGCCAGGGCTTGATACTGATATTGTGGTTCATTGTCTACCGATGAAAGAAGGTTATTCTCCAATAAAGCAAAAAGCTCTCCGTATGCGTCCCGAGATATCATAAAAGATCAAAGCTGGGGTTATGAAGTAGTTCGACGTAGGTTTCTTGGCTATTACATCTTATCCTCAGTGGGTTAAAAATGTGGTTCCAGTATCGAAGAAAGATGGAAATATGCATATGTGTGTAGACTACATGGATTTGAATATGGCAAGCCCCAAAGATGACTTTTCGCTTCCATATATTGATGTTTTAGTTGACAACACTGTTTAGCACAAAGTGTTTTCCTTCATGGATGGTTTCTCTGGTTATAATCAAATCAAGATTCCACCTAAAGACATGGAGAAGACTACTTTTGTCACACAGTGTGGCACTTTCTTCTACAAGGTTATGCCTTTTGGGTTGAAGAACACTGGTGCGACATATCAATGTGCTATGGTAGCTTTGTTCCATGACATGATACATCACGAGATAGAGGTTTACGTCGACGACATGATAGCCAGATCTCAGACTGAAAAAGAACATCTTGACCACCTAGACAAACTGTTTGAGAGATTGAAGAAGTACAAGCTGAGATTGAATCCAAACAAGTGTACCTTTGGGGTAAGATCTGGTAAACTCCTAGGTTTCATTGCCAGTCATAAAGGTATTGAGGTTGATCCCACCAAGGTTAAAGCCATTCAATAAATTCTAGCTCCCCATACTGAGAAGGGAGTCAGAGGTTTCCTAGGACAACTCAACTATATTGCTAGATTTATTTCTCATTTGACAGCTACTTACAAGCTAATCTTCAAGTTGCTGAAGAAATATCAAGTAGTAAAGTGGAACGACGATTGTCAGATAGCTTTCGACAAAATCAAGGAATATCTCCAAGAACCTCCATGGGGTGTGTATTGGGGCAACATGATGAGTCTGGTCGAAAAAAGCATGCAATATACTACCTTAGAAAAAAATTTAACAACTGTGAAACAAGATACTCATTGTTCGAGAAAACTTGCTACACTTTGGCATGGGCTGCTCGCCGACTAAGACAGTATATGTTAACTCATACCACCTTCTTGATCTCTAAGATGGATCTTATAAAATACATATTCGAGAAGCCCGCTCTATCCGGAAGAATGGCAAGATGGAAAATGGTCTTGACAAAATACGACATTCAGTACACCACTCATAATTCAATCAAAGGAAGTGTACTGGCAAATCATTTGGCTCATCAAGCTGTAGATGAATATAAATCTATGAATTTCGAGTTCCCGGATGAGAATATCATGCTAGTTACAGATTGTGAAGAACTTGGACCGTATGAAGGACCTGAGACTGGATCCCGATGGACTTTGGTTTTTGATGGAGCTACTAACACGCTAGGCAATGGAATCGGTGTTGTGACCATCTCTTCCAAGGGTTACCATACGCCCTTCACTACTAGACTTTGCTTTGATTGTACCAACAACATGGCCGAATATAAAGCATGCATCATGGGTATTAACGCTGCTATTGATATGAGAATCAAATTCTTGAATGTGTACGAGGACTCAGCCCTAGTGATCAGTCAGATTAAGGGATAATGGGATACAAAGCATCTGAATCTCATTCCTTATCAAGAGCATGTATTGACATTAATTTCGTACTTCAACAAAGTCACTTTTGAACATATTCCACGAGAAGAGAATCAGTTGGAAGACGCATTAGCCACCATGTCCTTTATGTTCAAAGTCATATGGGACAACGAAGCTCCTCAAATTACTATTAAGAGGCTAGACGAACCGGCACATTGCTACGAAGTTGACAATGATGGAGTAGAGGAAAATCCTTGGTTTCACGAAGTAAAAAAGATACCTCGAGGCTCAAGAATATCCCGAAGGGGCATCTATTAACGATAAGAAATTTCTACGGAGATTATCTTCCAAATTCTTTTTGAGCAGCGGAATTTTGTACAAACGCAATCATGATTCGACTTTGCTACATTGTATGGACAAGAAGGAAGCTGAGAAGATTATGGAAGATATGCATGAGGGAGTCTTCGGTACTCATTCCAGCGGGCATATGATGGCTAAGAAAATTCTTAGAGTAGGTTATTATTGGTCAACCATGGAAACTGACTGCCATCTCCAGTCCAGAACTTGTCACAAATGCCCGATATGATGACAAGGTACACGTGCCTCTGGTTCCTCTGAACATCTTGATTGCTCATTGTTCGTTCATAATGTGGGGCATTGATATGATTAGAGAGATTAAGCCTACCGCATATAATGGACACCGTTTCATCCTGGTCGCTATTGATTATTTTATAAAGTGGGTTGAAGCAGCCTCGTTTGCCTCTATTACCAAGAATTTCGTGGCCCGGTTTATTAAGCATAACCTCATTTGTCGGTATGGCATACCTGAGAGGATCATCACAGACAATGGTGAAAAAACCGGCTGAAATCATCAAAGATAAAATTCAATGTAGTCGCCATCGAACGTATTTTATCCCACGGGAAGGGAAAGGTAAACATCGAGAAAACCTGAAGGTGTGAAATTACGGTCTTGTGACCGTAGAGATCTGGTAAGGAAGTCGGTTACGCGAGTGGAAGGTATTAGCACCCCAAGCGTCTGTGGTACTCCATAGGATCCACTTATGTTTGTTCTAATCTAAAGGGGTGTGTAAATTCTACGTCTATAGCCTAAGAGCTAAAAAGAATGATGCAAAGGGGGAATGCATGCAAAAGAGAAAATAATGTAGGGAAAGTAAAAGTTGTGCTCGTTTGGGCCCTACCTAATGTGTATGTATCCCTTTTAAGGAATCAGAGCATCCGTAGTTTGGCTAAAAAGTTTCCGTTTGTTTGTATTTTTTAATGAACAATATTAATTTCGCCTTCTGCTCCAACTCGACCTTTGGAGACTTACGTGTCAGCACAAAAGTGAATTAACATTTTCTTTTGAAAACGTTTTGAAAGAAAAACCCATAGGCAAAAGAGTTTGTGTTGGTTGGTGTTTTTTGTTGCAGATAACAGCTAGTTGATCTCAAGAGAGAGATATTAACCACTTCTCCACTTTTTCATGAAATGAGTCTTTGAGACTTGAACCATACCAATACTTAGAATGTAAGAGCAATAAGATCGAGAAGAAACCCGCTTATCATCTCTCATACTCAGCTAAGGTATGATTCTCATCAGTAATTTTTTAATGTTTTGAAGTTTGAAACAAAAAGAAGTTTTTGTTTTAATGAGATGAAAAAGAAGAAAGAAAAGTCTAAGGGGAGACTTGTAAAGTAAACCTAAAGTTGTCATGCAATATTGATCCTATAGTTGAGGATAAAAGAGGGGTGTCTCTACCTAATGTTAGCATACATACATATAAGCCTAAGGTTTATTCAATTCACACTTGGAAATGAGTGAATTAAAAACTTATGGGGAGCATACAAGATATGGGTCTAATAAAGAAGGGAAAATGGATGACCAAGTATCAAGAACATTCAACACTTATGATAAAAACAAAAGATGGAAATCTTAAGCACACCAAGAGAGGTGGATAAGAAGTAATCAAGGTTTGATGGGAAAGAAAGATGTTAGGCTAAAAAAATAGGGAAAAAGCTTGTAAAATTAATTCAATTAAATCCTAACTTTCTAAAGACTTGTAAAAGCGTGAAACATGATTTAAATTCTTTGGATTAAATTGAGGATGTAGAAATGATTGGGAATTAACAAGACTACTTAATAAAAGGGTCAAACTAGAGAGTTTTAGCAAAATATTTGTGAAAAATGTAAAAAATAATCAAAAATTAAAACTCAAAAATGATTTTTATGATCTTAAGTCATCCAAGGAATTTAAACATATTTTCTTTCATTTTTATAAGTAAAGGAACTTAGGTTTTAAATGTTTCTTTAGGCCTAAGCAAGAAGACCGAAAACCAATGTTAGTTTCTAAAAATTAGAATAAAAAAAGAAAATTGAAGTGTAAATTTAATTAAAATCATAGAAAATTAGTTTAATATCTAAGGATCAGTAAATCTATTTTTATGAAATTTTTGCACTAAAGGAAAATATCAAACAAAAATTATTTGCACAATATGACCAAAAAAAATAAAGAAAATGATATAGTTAATGATTGATTTTATTTTCTTATCACGAGTTTTGTAAAACAAAATAAAAATTATTTTTATAAAGTATATTCAAAATGAAATCTAATATATTTTTTGGTGATTTTTTAGGTTAGTGAAAGTTGAAAAATAAAATTCTAGAACCTTAATGACGAAGAAAATTCTAATTGGATTAGTTGAATTATTTAATTTTCTTAAAAAATTGATAAAAAAGGAAATAAAATTCAGAATATGAAAATATAGTAAAAAGTAGGCCTAATATAATTTTTTGATAATTTTTGGGTAAGAGAAAATATTGAAACAAAATTAAGAAAACAAATAAAAATGTGTTAAAAATTCAAAAAAAAAGCTAAAATCTATTACACCTATTAAAACCAAACGCGTTGTAAAAGATATTCAAATCATGCTCAATTGAGGCGTGCCACGTAATCGTCCATGTGCTTAAACCTTGCCCTAATGCGTTTTGTTCATTTTGACAGGCTTATTTCATATCACGTTTTCTCCTTCATTTCATGATGAAAACGAATAAAATTTTGATAAAATTAAAGATCTTATAGAGTAGATTATCATAGGATCAAGAATTTTTCAAAATGATACACGAACCCGGGAGAAAATCTAAGGGGTAAATTACTAAAAACAACACATTATGAACGTGTCAAAAATAGAATCCATCATGCTATTTTCAGATCCACCAATCTCCCTTGTTTCTCCACCAAATCTAATGATCCAAACATCAAAGTTCATCAAGAAATTGCAAGGAATATGAATATGCTATTAGATTCTTAAATTGTTGCAAGAGCAAAATGAAAACTGGTCATGAAATCACTACAACCAACATTTGTAGAGCACGAATTTAAGCCTCATATTGCACATGAACACTCATCAGATCTAAGAACTGGCCAGCTACAATATCATACAAGATCTAGATCTTAAAATGTAAGCACAAGTTCAAATCGAACTTCAAGAACAACTTACCTCAAGTGAGTGAAAAATAAATTCACTATATGCCTCTGAACTTGCAAGAAATCTAACGAACCTTTCTCTTTCACTTCAATGTAGTATAGTTGTGCATAAATTGGAGCTTCGAGCAAAGAACTTGAGAGAAAATTTGAAGACGAAAAATTTGTTTCAAGTGAAAAGTTGAACTTTGAGGAGAATTTTCAGAGGTTTGGTATAAGTATTAAACAAGCTCCTCCGAAATGAGAATGGATGGGAGCTTATATAGAGCAAGGAAGTGAGTTGAGGAAATTTCTGAAAGGGGTAGGACAGTCTTTTGTAGTTAGGAGTCGTTGGAGGGCCTCTTTGGTATTTCTGGAAAAAAATAACATCTTGCAAGCAGCCATGCATTTCATGTTGTTCTCAGTTGAATTTGCAGTCGTTTTAGAAAGAGATGAATGAAACGTGAAATGAAAACCTGAAATTTGCATGCATACAAATTCTTATCAAATAGTCCACTTGTCCCTCAGCATGCTCTCAAATGGTTCGCACGCTTTCTTTGCTTAAGGGGCCTTTGAAAAGTTCTTTCCCTGTAGATCATTATAGAACTTTGAACTTTTGAAAAATATGCTTGAGTCATAAAGAAAAGTTGGTGTGAAATTGAGAAAAAAAGGAGAAACTATCATTTCATGCTGGGTAATAAAACTCAGTTTCATGACCTCCTTTTCTTATGATCATATCTTCTTCATTATTTCCTCAAATGAAGGTATTCAAAGATCCACATGAAGCTTACATATCCCTTTACAACTTCTCTTTGAATTCCAAACTCAATTATCACCTATATTAAGAGATAGAGTGTCATGAATAGGGGCATGCCATGTGTTTGTGAAAATGTTGGCCTGAGCATGCAAGAATGACTGGTAACTTGCCATCTCAATGCCTTAAACTCATAAGTCCAATAACTCACAAATACATCACTTTTGGGACTTGAACACACATTGACAATATTGTAGGTTTTATCTCAAGCTTCCAAGCATGTATGGTTTGTGTTGTACCCCAAAATTTTCCCTCCCATTTTTCTCAATACATGTCAAGTAAGGTCTTCAAATTGCTCAAGGAAGTCCAAGAGTGGACCAGACAAACCCTCTCCTAAGACAGTCTACCCCAAATTAGAGTTTCATTTTACATCAAGATGCTTGAGTCCAAAGGATCCCAAATGCTCACCTTTGTCCTAATATGTTCTCAAGATCATCCATGTCAAGTTTCAAGCCTTGTAGAGAAGATTTGCTCAGTCAATTGCTCAAATGCCTGAAAATCGACTATGTTAGGGCAAAAGTCAACTGTGGCCCACATACAGTCAAACTTCAAATTTTTGGTCAACATTCTCATTTTGAAGTGTTATTAATCATTTTATCAAGGGTTGATTATGATTCCTCAAGGATTCCTCACAATTCATCAAAACCCCAAAGTTTCTAAATTAGGGTTTTGTAGGAAAAGTCAACTCAACTTTGACCAAGTATAACTTTCTCATATTTTATCAAAAATGACCCATCTAAATCTCATTTTGAAGAGGATGTAATTACCTATAATCCATCTTCAGCTCCCAAGTTCAAAATATGCACTCACAAGAAGATATGAATTTGAACATTATAGGTCATTTTGAAAAGTCAACAAAAATACCTTTTGGGTCAAGGCTTCATACATGAACATGGAAAACTCAATTGAGATGAGACCAAAAGGGTTGCTTTGAGGACTTCCTAAGCTTTCTTAAAAGTCCAAGAACACATCTCTAGAGTCAAGATTGAGAGAGTTATGCATTGGCAAAGTTGACCTTTTTTGCAAAATTGCCAAAAGTCAAATATGTCCAAAATTGCATTTTTTTTCTAAATGGGCCCAACTTTTTATGCTTGCACTGAGTTTGTAATGTGATCCAAGAACCATGAGCCTTTCCACTTGTCATTATTTTATTTTTGTCATTTATTTTGATTTTATTTCATTTAAATCAAATAAAATCAATATAAAATAATGAAAATATCAAAAATTAATAAAACCTTGAGATTTTGTGCATGATTAGATTCATTATACAGCTGGATACAAAATCAAATCGTGCAAAGCTTCATATGGACACAAAAATATTGAAAATGCTTGTTTTAGAAAGATTTGGTACAAGGATTAAATCATGGATCAATCTTCATAAATGGCAAAGATTGGATGCAAATATGAACCCTAATGCACTCTATTATACATAAGGAACAAAGGCAGACCAAAAGAAGGAGGCTGGAGGCGTGCAAAGGCAGAGAACCAATTGCAAAAATTCAAGAAAAAAGTGCAAACCAAATTCCAAGTTGCAGGCCATCTCAAGCCGTTCTAACCATACCAATCATTTGATGGACGTCCCAGGATCGTGTTTCAATCGTTAGCAAGTCTCCCCACGCTCAGAATCACCCTGTAAGGTTCACACGGTTTTCCTCTTTTCTTGAATTCGAATATATTGATTCTGGCATATTTAGCATGATTGATTGGCATATTTGTAATCTTTGAGATGTTTGCAAGCTAATGATTGTATTCAATTGCATTTTTATTGATTGTACATCAAACTGCCATGGCTATGGTTTTTTCTTTGTTTTTAGGGATTTCTTATACAGGGAAAATTGGGCATTGATAATGGTACCATGATGCTCGTGAGGTTGAAACGAGTTGATTGGTACCATTGGTTTTCATTTATCATGCATGTATAAGATTTTGGAATAAACAAGGGTTATACCTACGCTTGATGTCCGTAGGTAAAAGTCCTTTACCTAAAATGAAGGAATCGACGAAGAAGACAATGATGTGGTAGTGTGTGAGTGGCTCGTTTGAATTTCTGCGCGTTTTGGGAGGCGTGGCACGTTGTTTGCATTATATTTTATTTGTTTCATTATTGTCACAACTAACATGTTAGCGCAGATGGTGAGGATGCTGGCCTTTGATACACACGTCCTGGGTTCAATCCCAAGCGTGTGCATTTTTTTATTTTCTCAACAAATTCAGGTCAATCCAGTGCTTCCCATTCTCAAGTGTGTTCCATGCACTCTCAACATCAGCCATATGATGTACTCCTGGCCAGATCCAATATACCCACAATGAAGGACCACCATGTGCCCCAGTCAAACATGCACATGGGATTGGGTAAAGTCAACAAGGCCAGGAGCTTGTTGGGCCAAGAAATTCCAAGCAACACCCCCTCTTTTGCTAATGCTATCAGGCCCATTCTTTTTTTCTTTTCTCTAATTTATTTCTTCTATTTAATTTAATTTGCGTAATTATTTTTAACAAAATTAATTTCTTTTTCACAAAAAATCATAAAATCAAGAGTTTACAAAAAATTAGAATTAGTTTGTTTTTTTTATCAAATTTAATTTAATATTAATTTAATTTAATTTAGGGAAATTCTAATTTTTTTTAAAATCAATTAGAAAAATTAGGGTTAGACTCTTGATTCAATATTTATTTATTTCTCAAAATAAAAAAATACAAAAAAATAGGTTAATTTAATTATGTTTCTTAAATTAAAATTAATTAGTAATTAGGTTCCTTTTTATTCAATTAAGCTTTATTTTCTCAAAATAACAGAAAATGACAAAAAAATGATTTTCCCTTTAAATTACAATAGATATAGTTGGGGTCAAAACCCTAATTATTTTTCATTCGATTCATTGCGCGTGTTTATTATTTTTGCAATATTGATGTAACTGTCTATGGTATGTAATAGTTTAATCTAGGATTTTCTTTATTTATCATCTTTTGCGGGGTTTTTGGCTATGTAATTAATCCCTACCCCGAAGTCTTGTAATAGCGTAGGTTTATTTTCTCGCATTTTAATTTTCGCAAATATTAACTGTTTAGATGTATGTTAATAGGATTGTATGAAAAGATTGCATGATAATTTAAAACAGATAGAAAACCCTAATGTGCAAAGATAATAACTGAAATCAAATCATTCGCACATATGCACTCTTAGGGTATACTCTCTGTGATACGGTGGGAAAACTGACTTGATGTTTTGCGTTTTGTCGCAAATGTTGCGGTTAGCAAGAGTCGCCACCGACTTTCTTTTATCCAAAAGGAAAGGTAAAAAAGCATAGGAAAGACCTTTCGAGATTTATTTCTCGGGTTCGGGGGGTAGATTATGAAAAGGGAAGGTATTAACACCCTTTTCATCCATGGTTTTCCATGGGCTCTTAGTTACTCATTTAGATCACTTGCTTTTGTTTAATAATGTGCTTGTGGTGTGGGATTTGAAAATGTTTTGAAAATTTCTTTGTAATGGTTCTCGTTTCTATAAGAATGCGTGCAAAGTTTTGTTTCGAAAAGTGGCTCAAAGATGTGTTTATGGATTGTGTTTCGGAAAGTGTTTTGAAAAGAGGTTTTGCAATGGTTCTCGTCTTTATAAGAACGTATACAAAATGTTTTTTCCTTTTGAAAATGTTTTGGAATGAAAGTGTAGGTGTAAAAATGTTTTTGTCGTGAGCAAGCGAGTAACTAAGAGTGAATCTACCTACTCAAAAGGTTTTAGATGTGTTTTTCCTTTTCCTTTAGATGCGGCTATCTTACCATTGATTTGGTAAGAATCCCCACGTTGGATGTGAAGGACGAGCGTGGGACATTTGAACAGTCATAGAAGGCAACTTATATGACGTTTTAGCAATGTCGTTTTGGGACTAGATCATTTTACCGAAGGCAACATCGAGGGTTATCGAGGGACTATGATCTTTTTTTATCAAAGGGTCTTTGTTAAAACGTCTCGTATTCGAGAGACATGACTATTTTCCGAAAGGAGACAAAGTGATATTTCCCTAGAGGTGTTAGTGTGCAAGTGTGTTAGTTTACATACGTTTTATTTTGTATTTGAAAGTCGTCTATTTGTTGATTTTATTTGCCATGCATCCTATTTACTAGTAATACATGAAAAGCAAGTAAAATGCGGAAAGTAAAATCTAACCTATTACATAACTTTAGGGGGATGGGGCTACGAATTAATAATGGGGATGAAGTGAAAACTAAAATATTACAACCATATCAAACAACAACAAAAATAATGTGAAAATAGTGCCAAATATAGGAAGAAATGCATTTTTAACCACTATGTGTCGACCCATGCTGCTATGCATCGACACATAGCTTTTCCCTGCTCCTGTAAAACAAAATCTGCTCAGTATGGGTCGACACATAATGGGATGTGTCGACTCATACACCTTCTTGCATCGATGTGAAACGCATGTGTGTTGACTCATGGTCTTTTCCCACTTCTGTTTTGTAACCTGAAATCAGTATGAGTCGATGCATGGGGGTTATATGTCGACTCATACCCTATTTTTTTACTAGGATGAGTCGACACATGAGGATATGTGTCGATACATGCTGCATTTTCCTGCCTTAAACGTTATTTTACTGAATGTACAGGTTAGCTTATGGCATATGATGGATAAACATGAACAACAAATGATTGAATAAGCCTAAACAAGGTGTAGATAACTAGTTCAAAAAAAGATATTAAAGTACTACATCTTGTTTTCAAAATAAGCAAATCAATAATGATGTATGGAGAGATATCAAGTCAAGAAGACTTACCTCTGGACTGCACTGTCTGTTTTAAATCTGAATGTTTTTCCAAATGTGATGAGGACCTCAATGAATCTCCAGAAAGCTTCTCGGGACTGTTGAAAATGAGTTAGATTGTACTATGATGTTCTTGGTGTTTTGAAGGTGAAGTTGATAGCACTACAGGGACTGTTTTTGTGATGTTTTGGACCACCTTTATCTGTGATGAGTTGTTTGGTTTAAAGGAGAGTTTGTATGGTGGAGTAATGGATTGGGTTTTCTGTTTTGAACAAGAATAGACTTGGTTTTGAAAAAAATCAAGGTTGTACAGAATATTATTTTTCTGCTCAATAAAACTCTCTATTCTCTCTCTCTAAAAATTTACCTCCTGAAATCTAACTCAAAAAACCAACCCCTTTGTCTTATGAGAAGGTCCTCTTTTATAGACCCCTTGACTGTGGTTTAGGGGGGAAACCAAATAAGTTATTTTCAATTCTTTTTGTCTATTGTTTTGACACTTTCTTCACATAATTTTCCTTTGCCATTTTGGTGTAATTTTGGGGTTGTTATGATGCAGGCTTGGGCAGACTGCATAGAGCAGTTTTGGACTGTATTGGGCAGCATGCATACTTGGGGTGCAGCATAGCACAAGCTTTATTGCAGGGAAGCATGGGGTGTTGTGGCAATGTGGCATATCACGTTTTGTTCAACTTTGGACAGCATAGTTTGTAGCATGTCACAAATTTGGTCTTGTGCATATTATGTCAAAGGCAAAAATATTGTGACAAGGTTTTAATCAAGTCATAGTTTTAGAATTTGTAATTTTGCAAAATGTCACTTTGTAATAACTTGAATTACTTGCATCATCTTGAATTATTTGGAGTTGTAGTAAAATTCCATGAAGCAAATGAAATTAACCAAGTATAGAGAATACTTAGAAAAATCTCAAAGTCTTGCAAAGTTGGATTTTTGATTCTCTTGACCTTTGATGATCAAACTTCATTTTTTTAATGTATTGACATAATGTGATTTTTGGGACTCAAATTTGATCAAAAAGTCAAAATTTGACTTTTTTTAGCATTGGATTGACTTTTCCAATAGAAACTTCAATTTTTCTCATTTTGCCCCCTTTTGATAATTTGAATGATTCTTCTTAGAAAATGTGGTCTGAGGCTTGAAACTTGACTGAAGTAATTCTAAGAATCCTTGAGACAGGATAGGGCAAATTTTGGGGTACAACAGCTGCCCCTGTTCAATCTTCTTAAACCTGAATAGTTAGATTGGCATGTTTTGCCAGTCGTGACTCGAAGGTGGAAGATGATTGAACACTAGAGTGCCCAGAAATTTGCACTTGGTGATGTGATGGTTAAGGGAATAGGCTTAAATATGCCATTTGGAGAGGCGACAGAAAGTTGTAGGAGATGGGCTTAAAGATGCCATCCAGGAATTACTGTTGAATTATGTATGTAAGATGAAACTGAATGAGTATCAGAATGGCGTCCGTGTCTGGAGCGTATCTGAACTGTATCTGAAATCTCAATTTGAATGAGTATCAGGATGGCATATCGGGAGTGTATCTAAATTGTATCTGAACTTGAAATTTGAATGAGTATCAGAATGGCTTCCGTGTTTGGAGCGTATCTGAACTGTATCTGAACTTGAAATCTGAATGAGTATCAGAATGGCTTCCGTGTTTGGAGCGTATATGAACTGTGTGTGAATGGGTATCAGAATGGCTTTCGTGTATGGAGCGTATTTGAACTGTATCTGAATGAGTATCAGGATGGCATCCGTATCGGGAGTGTATCTGAACTGTATCTGAACTTGAAATCTGAATGAGTATCAGAATGGCTTCCGTGTCTGGAGCGTATCTGAACTGTATCTGAATGAGTAACAGAATGGCTTCTGTGTCTGGGGCGTATCTGGACTGTATCATGAACTTGAAATCTGAATAAGTGTCAGAATGGCATTCGTGTCTGGAGCGTATCTGAACTGTATCATGATTGCATATTGTTAGCGGTAGCTTATTAATCTTATCCTGAAAAGGGTAAAATGTTAGCTGAAACACAAAGTTATGTTGCATGAAATGTATGATGCAATATATGTGTTTTTATCAATGTTTATGATATGTGGATGTAATATATGCGTATGTAAGCTAATTCGTTGTATTGTTGAGGAAAATAAATATTTGACTGCTGCTGAGGATATGTGGATTCTTCATGTCTTGAAGTTGGAGTAATTCACAAAAATCTGTTGTGAGCAATGCCACATACTGCTTGAGTAATCTGCTTGGGGAATCCAGAGAATTTTGATGACTTCTACTGGGGATTTAACAAATGGGAATCTTCATTCTGTTGGGGAGAAAATAAAACTCTGTGGGGAAAAAGTTTATTCCTGTTTGGGAAAAAGTTCAGGAGTTTCGGTCATCTGCCACTCTACCGGGGAGTTATCCTAGGCTAGGGAAAGTCAGAAGTTAGCTGTTATCCGATTGATTTTTAGGCTTCAAGACAACTTGCTAGGGAACTTGGAGAAACTGTATGGTTTCCACCAGGGATTAATAGTTTGAAGTTTCAGCTCCGCTGGGGATCTTAATGACGTACTGTAGGGATTGCTCCTGGAATAGCCTAAAGACATTTTCCTATTCTTTTGACCTGTCAGTAATCGTTCTTTTCCATTTTCTTTATTTGTAAACAGTAATTATGTTCAAATGCATATGTTCATTAATGAATCATTGGACGTTTTTGCAAATAAAACACAAGTGTAAAAGAAAAGGAAGAATAGTTTTTTGTACTTTAAAGAGATATCTTTGTATTCACTTTGAATAAGTATTTTGTGCAAAGGAGACAGACATCCTAGTAAGAGGATGGTGTCATAAAAGTAAGAAGAATTTATACAAAGAAAGACAGCTATGTGTGATAATCCCATGGGGTTCCCATTCTGCTATAGCCTCCATATCTCTGAATATCTTGTCTATTCATTGCTTCATCCAAAGATGATTGAATTGATTAGAAGCTTCGAGTTTGTCATTGAAGTTATTTCCCTCAAAGTGATCCGACGAGACATAGCCATACGCTTTAATTCCCTAACTTTTTCCTGGACCGCCCTTTCGGGTTTTCAGTCCACCGGGAAACCCTTTTTTGCCCAAGTCGCCCTTTCAGGTTTTCAACTTTCCGGGTGTACAAATTTTTTTTTGTTATTTTATCCCTAATTTTTGCTCGAACCTTTTGGTTCGTCGGGATGCCCTTGTTTTGCCTAGTTGTGTCAACCTAGCGGGTCTCTTATGCTTAGTAACTTTTGACTATGTCTGCGTTTGCTGGGTGTGGCAAATTGTCGCCGTCCATGGTGGTTAAGATCATTTCCCCACCAGAAAAGATATTCTTGATTACAAATGGTCCTTCATAGGTAGGAGTCCATTTCCCCCTGGGATCACTTTGTGGCAAGATAGTGCGCTTGATCACTAGATCTCCAACTTGATATACTTGGCGTCTGACTTTATTGTTGAAAGCCTTGATCATCCGTTTTTGATATAACTGACCATGGCAAACAGCAGTAAGCCTCTTTTCATCAATTAATTTCAGTTGATCAGGTTGGGTTTGGATCCAATCGTCCTCACTCAAGCCTGCATCTTTCATAATTCTCAAAGAGGGGATATGAACCTCAATAGGCAAGACAGCCTCCATGCCATAAACTAAAGAATAGGGTGTTGCCCCAGTTGATGTGCGTGCCGTGGTACGGTACCCGTGGAGAGCAAACGGTAGAATCTCATGCCAGTCTTTGTAGGTGACTGTCATCTTCTGTATGATCTTTTTAATGTTTTTATTAGCAGCTTCGACTGCACCATTCATCTCTGGCCGATAGGGGGATGAATTGTGATGTTGAATCTTGAACTGCTCGCACAAGGCGGTGATCATAGTATTATTAAGGTTCGTACTGTTATCAGTGATGATCCTTTCCGGGATACCATACCGGCAAATAAGATTCTGCTTGATGAAGCGGGCAACAACATTCTTAGTAACAGATGCGAAGGAAGCTGCTTTGACCCACTTTGTGAAATAGTCAATGGCCACTAGAATGAAGCGGTGTCCATTGGAGGATGTAGGCTTGATCTCCCCAATCATATTGATTCCCCACATAGCGAAGGGCCAAGGAGCTGTTAAGACATTTAGAGGAACCGGAGGCACGTGCACCTTGTCCGCATAGATTTGACACTTATGACAGGTCCGAGAGTATTGATAGCAGTCTGCTTCCATGGTAGACCAATAGTAGCCTGCCCGTAGGATTTTCTTCGCCATCGTATGCCCACTAGAGTGAGTGCCAAAGGTACCTTCATGTAATTCAGCCATGATCTTTTCAGCTTCAATCTTATCCACACAACATAGCAGAATAGAATCGTGATTACGTTTGTACAGGATGCCATTACTTAGGAAGAACTTAGCGGAGAATCTCCTTAGGAATTTTTTATCATTGATTGAAGCTCCTTCTGGTTATTCTCAAGCCTCGAGATACCTTTTGACTTCATGAAACCAAGGTTGGTCCACTACTTCTTCAGTATTAATCTCGTGACAGTCTGCTGGTTCGTCCATTCATTCAATGGTGATCTGGGGAGCCTCATTATCCCAATTAAGTTTAAACATAGATGACATTGTGGCTAGAGCATCTACTAGCTGATTTTCTTCTCGCGGGAAATGCTCGAAGGTAATCTGCTCGAAATGTGGTAACAATGTCAAAACATGTTCTTTGTAAGGGATAAGGTTTGGATGCTTAGTGTCCCATTCTCCTTTGATCTGACTGATGACCAAGGCTGAATCTCCAAATACAACTAAATATTTGATTCCCAAGTATATGGCAGCCTTGAGACCAAAGATGCATGCTTCGTATTCTGCCATATTGTTCGTACAGTTGAAGCAAAGTCTGGTAGTAAAGGGAGTGTGACACCCTTCCGGAGATATGAGTACAGTGCTGATACCATTACCAAGTGCATTGGATGCCCCATCAAAGAACAGGGTCCATCAGGATCCTTGTCCAGGTCCGTCATATGGCTTGATTTCTTCACAGTTGTCTAAGGTCATGATGTCTTCGTCAGGGAATTCAAACTTCATGGACTGATAATCTTCTACAGCTTGATGAGTAAGATGATCAGCTAACACACTTCCCTTTATAGCTTTTTGGGTAGTCTACTGTATGTCATATTCTGTTAGGATCATCTTCCATCTAGCTATCCTCCCAGACAGAGCAGGCTTCTCAAAGATGTACTTTATCGGATCCATCTTAGATATCAGCAAAGTGGTATGAGTCAACATATATTGTCTTAGCCGGCGAGAAACCCATACCAGAGTGCAACAAGTCTTCTCGAGCAGTGAATATATGGTTTCACAGTCGATAAACTTTTTGCTCAGGTAATAAATAGCGTGCTCTTTTCTGCCAGACTCGTCATGCTGCCCCAATACACACCCCATTGAGTTCTCTAAAATGGTCAGATACATGATCAGTGGTCTTCCCTCGACTGGTGGCATCAAGACAGGAGGCTCTTGTAAATACTCTTTGATTTTGTCGAAAGCACTCTGACACTCATCATTCCATCTGACTACTTGATCTTTCTTCAATAGTTTGAAGATTGGTTCACAAGTAAATGTTAGGTGAGAAATGAATCTGGTAATATAGTTCAGGCGTCCCAAGAATCCTCTGACTTCCTTCTCAGTACGAGGAGCAGGCTTTTCTTGTATCGCTTTGACCTTGGCAGGATCAACCTCGAAGCCTTTGTTGCTGACAATGAAACCTAAGAGTTTACCGGACCGGACTCCGAATGTGCACTTGTTTGGATTCATCCTTAGTTTGTACTCCTTCAATCTTACAAATAGCTTTTGCAAGTGATCAAGGTGCTCCTCTTCAGTTTTTGATCGGGCTATCATGTCATCTACGTAGACCTCTATCTCATGATGTATCATATCATGAAACAAAGCTACCATGGCGCGTTGATAGGTTGCCCCGGCATTCTTCAGTCCGAATGGCATCACTTTGTAGCAGAACATGCCCCACTGTGTGACAAATGTAGTTTTCTCCATGTCTTCAGGTGCCATTTTGATCTGGTTATATTCTGAGAATCCGTCCATGAAGGAAAATACTTTGTGATGGGCCGTATTATCAACCAGAATGTCAATGTGTGGAAGTGGAAAATCATCTTTAGGGTTGGCCCTGTTTAAATCTCTATAATCCACGCACATCCGTACTTTACCGTCCTTTTTAGGCACGGGAACAATGTTGGCCACCCATTGAGGATAAGAAGTAACAGCCAAGAACCCGGCATTGAACTGTTTCATGACTTCCGCTTTGATCTTCTCTGACATGTCAGGTCTCATGCGGCAGACTTTTTGCTTCACTGGTGGACAATCTTCTCTTGTGGGTAGATGATGTACCACGATATCTGTATCGAGTCCTGGTATGTCTTTGTATGACCAGGCAAAGATCTCAACATAATCATGCAATAGCTGAATTAGACGCTCCTTGACACTCAGCTCTAGATTGGCACCCACTTTGATTTCCTTTTTATCTTCCTCGGTACCCAAATTGATTGTATCCAACAACTCCTCATAAGGCTGAATAGCTATTTCCTCTTGTTGTAGTAGTCTGGCCAATTCCCCTTGGCACCTCACAATCTTCCTCAGCTTCGTATTCGGCTTGGTAGATCAGATCTTCAGAGTCACTGAAGGCTATAGCAGTATCGTTACCCATGGGATCCGGAATGGAGGGGTACCTGCATTTGTGAGTGTGGGTGTGTGTAAGGGTATAGCCATCTTTAAACAATAAAAATGTAAAAGAAAGACAATGAGCATAAAAGGTTTATATGTGAAAAAGAGTCCATGATTCATTGAATGTCATATGAAGATGAAATAAAAACCCTTAAAAAACGGACCATTGTGCCTCGAGTAAGACACAAGGTTTTTAAAGTGTGAATTGTTTGTGAATATTACAAGTCCAACAGAAATGTAAAAGATAAATTACTGAGAGATGAAAGTTATCGGGACAAAGTTTCTTGCTTCCCAGTTGCGAAGTCCTCTGTTAACAGTAGGAAATATCCAATCTTCCAAGCTGCCATCTTCTTCAACATCTTCCACTTTGTTGACCTCTCTGTTACTAATCTTCAAAGGTGGCCCTCCAGCACAGGCACGGCGCACAGTCTTCTGAGCAGTTGAAGTAAACCCCAAGCCAAACTTGTCTGATTTATACGGGATGTCTAGAAGCTTCCCCCAGATGGTGCATCCACCCTCTTCCACTACTGCCTTTGCGTCCTTTAGAGATGACATCCGAAGTGGAGGTCTCGTGATCTTAGGAATCGAGGATACCGCCTTGGTTGCTGCTACTTCTTGAGAGACTTCTTCGAAATGTTGAAAAGGAGTTTCAATGAACTCGCCATCCAACTCCACATATCGGAAAGAATTCAGATGACTAATCATATACTCCTCCTCCCCATGGACGGTTATGATCTTTCATTGGACCGGGTACTTCAGCATCTGGTGTAGCATGGAAGTGACAGCACCTGCATTATGAATCCAGGGGCGTCCTAACATACAGGAATAAGAAGGACGGATGTCCATCACATAGAAGGTTGAGTTGAAAATCTGAGTTCCCACCTTTATTGGGATGTGCACCTCCCCGTGGACCATCCTCTTTGAACCATCAAATGCTCTCACCACTATGTTACTGGGTTTTAATGTCAGCCCTTAGCAATCCAATCTATCAAGGGCTTTCTTCGATAAGACGTTCAAAGATGAACCCGTGTCCACCAAGACATGGGCTAAAGTCGTTCCTCTACACTCCACAAAGACATGCAAAGCCTCGTTGTGTTTTCTCCCTCTGGGTGTCAAATCAGCATCAGAGAAGCCCAAGCCATTATCAGCTGTCAAATTGGCCACACAATCTTGGAATTGGTCGACAAATGTCTCTTGGGGCACATGAGTTGTCTTCAGAAATTTTACCAGAGCTTTCGCATGTGCTTCAGAGCACAGCAGCAATGCTAGCATGGAGATCTTGGAGGGGGTTTGCCCCAACTGTTCAACCACATCATAATCACTCATCTTTATTATCCTCAGGATTTCTTCCATTTACTTCTTGGATGTTTCGGGAATAGCTAGTGGTTGAGCCTTCGTCTGGACAAGCTCTTCTTGAATGCCTTTTCCTTTATTCTCAGCAGTGGAAGTATTGGTAGGGATAACAACAGGGGTTGCGTCGTCTTTGTCGGTAGGTGCACTTGCAGGTATGATCACTGGTATAAAGGTAATCTTCGGAATGGCCACGAGTTCAAAAACTGCCTTTGGAGGGGCAATCTCTGGAGAGAAGATTCTACCACTGCGGTTAATCTTGCTAGTTCCGCAATATTGCTAATGTCGAAATTTTATTCTTCGGAGCTTTATTCTTTGGTGGTCAACCCATCTTGTTTAATACCATGGTAGTAGATTTCTCCACCGGAATTCCATGGTACTGTTTTATCTGATTCGTACGGGACCGGCCTGGGCATTGTAATCTTAAGTGGAGTAGTCTTTGGAGCAGGTATAATTCTAATGGGTCTTTTGGGGGCCCTGGAAGGATTGGCAGAAATGGTTATGATTGAAATGTCTTTGACAGGAACGGGTAAGACGGGAGCATTCTCAAACAGAATTTCTTGGTTATCAATCAGGCGTTGGATACTTGTCTTCAACAGAGGGCAATCAGCGGGTGACGATAAGAAATGATGGCAGTCTTTATCACAACCTGGGAATATCCCAGCTTTCAACAAGTTCAATTTGATGATCGGGAGCAGAGTCAAAAGTTCATCTACTGTAGCAACAAACAAATCTTCTTCGATAGCATTGGCATTGTGACCATGCCTAGGAATTAGAGCGGAAATAACATTTTGTTTCTCAGAAGCATAAAACTCAACTTCCTTGGCATCTATGAGGTCTTGAATCTTGTTCTTCAGAGCCCAACAGTTGTTGGTGTCGTGCCCTGGACTTTCATAATGGTATGCACATCTGGAATTTGGGTGATAATAAGGGGACGCAGTATTGGGATTCTTTGGGGCCTCTTTTAAAGTTGCTAGATTCAATTTCAGAAGATGTGGTAGAACCTGGGCTAGAGTCATGTTAATCCTGGTGAATTGTCGGACTGGCCTTTCCACCCTTGGCTGGTTATTTCTTGGTTGATCAGATGCAAGCTTTGGGATTATAACGGCCCCCACCGTTGGTCGGCGTTCGGTTCTTCCATGATTCCTTTGTGAATAAACAGCAGATACTTCCTTCCTCCTAGTGAAGGGTTTTTTCACAGATGTAGAGGCAGACGAATCTTTCTGAATCTTCCCACTTCTTATACCAGCTTCCACCCTCTCGCTGGTTAAAATCAATTCAGTAAACCCTGCAGAGGAACTCCCAATCAGATGATTGAAGAAAGGGCCTGATAGAGTCCCCAAGAACATGTCCACCAACTCCCTTTCAGACAGAGGGGGTTGCACTCTTCCGGCTAGATCTCTCCATTTTTGTGCGTAATCTTTGAAGCCCTCATTTGAAACCATAGCCATACTCTGAAGTTGAGTACGGGTAGGTGCCAAATCGGTGTTGTACTGGTATTGTTTATAGAAAGTTGCAGCAAGGTCTTCCCAATTGTGGACGTCGGCCCTTTCCAACTGGTAGAACCAATCAAGTTGCGTTCCTGATAAACTGTCTTGGAAAAAGTGGACCCACAAGTCTTTGTCGGGAGAGTGCGGATGAATCTTTCTGACATATGATCGGAGGTTCATTTTAGGACACGACACTCCATCATATTTTGCAAATAGTGGCACCTTAAACTTTGGCGGGATCACAATTCCTGACACCAGCCCCAACTCTTCAAAATCTAGACCCGGTACTCTCTGAATTTCCATAGCGCTTAAACGCTCTTCAAGGTGTTTGTACTTATCATCATCCGAAGGGTATTGTTTCTCAGAGTAGTCCCCCTCTTCCTCCTCTTCTTCACAGTCTGACGGAACTGCCGTTTCTTTTCCTTTTCTTTCCCCTTCATCAGATGTTGCTGGAAATTCTAAGGTCGTTCTGGCTTGTCCCTGAAACCTTCTGCCCATGATTACCACACCAGCTGGTTTCTTCTCTTTCTTCTTTTTCACTTTTTCCAGAAGAGTCTTCAGCTCCTCTTGCCCCTTGGCTAAGGTCATGAGTAACTGTTGAAATTGTGTATTTTGAGCTTGAAGGTCTTTGACCGTCTGTTCGAGATCCATCTTACTGAAATAAATAGTAGAGAGATGAGGAAACTTGTTGTAAAGACCTATTTATATTTATGATGAATGATATGTATTCATGAAATGCTTTCAAGGATTAAAAATTCAAATTTTTTTCAAACAAAACAGAAACACACGTTATATAGAATTTGAGTACATCAATGCCCCTTGGGCAAAATAATACAAAATTCTAAGATAAAAAGACATTGCACGTCCTCTTTGGTGCAATGTAGGTATTTAGAGTCTTCTCCTCATGAAGTAGCCGAGTGAGTTCCAAAATCTTCTTCTCGCTTGCGTAGAATTGGGCTTCGAAAGTATCACACTCTCCCTTGAGTTGTATCTAATCCCTTTGTAGGTCTTCGAGTGATGTAGGCATGTCAGGATGTAGGATAGTGTATGGAACTTCTCCCTCCTTAAAAGGCTCAATAATCATTGGGAGAATGGAAGGATAAGGCATCATAAGACTTTGAGCGCGGGTTCGTACCCATTTGAGGTAAGGCTCAAGAGTGATGGAATTCTTGTGTCACAAAGTCTTGCTATCCACCTTGTTTAGCATCCTCCAAGCTCGGATGAATCTCTGGCGAAGTCCTTGATCGTCGTTGTCATAGTCGAAAACCAAACCTTGAATCAGCATATCATGTGGGCCATCCCTTCGGGCATAACCAAACTGTCTTAGAGCTAAGCATAGATTTTAGGTGATGCCTCCCCTAATGCCAAGTAGAGGGACATTAGGGAATTCCCCACAACGGTCAACAATGATAACATTCTCTTTGGATCGAGAGCGCTAATGAATATCTGAATGTTTAAGCGTCATTAACCTTTGTGACCACCTCAAACCTTCCTCATTCTTTAAGACTGATTGGGGAAGATGAGAAATAAACCATCTTTCCAGAATAGGAGTACAACACATAACAACACCTCTTTTCCTCATTGTGCGAGTGTGAAAAGAGTGTAAGATATCCCCAAGCAATGTAGGCACCGGGTTGCATGACATGAAGATTTTGACAGCGCTCGTATCTATGAGTTAGTCAGGATTGGGGAACAAGACCATCCCATAGATGAGAAGAGCTACAATCTCCTCAAAAGCTTGCAAGTCTAGGGAATTCCAATAGCTTTGGGCTTTCTCAAACTGAAACTTTTCCAAGAACCCTTTGACACCCCTTCTAGTTTCCCAATGAGTTGTGACATCAGATGAGTGCAAGTGCAAGGCTTGAGCAATCTCTTCTGGCTTTGGATCTCTTTCTGTACCGTTAAAAGATAGTTGATTGAGAATAGGAATCCTCAAAAGTTGAGAGAATTCTTCCAAAGTGGGCACAAGTTGATAGTCAGGAAATGTGAAGCAATGATGTAAAGGGTCAAAGAACTGGAAGAGAACTTTCATCATATCCTCTTTTGCTAATGCTATCAGGCCCATTCTTTTTTATTTTCTCTAATTTATTTCTTCTATTTAATTTAATTTGCTTAATTATTTTTAACAAAATTAATTTCTTTTTCACAAAAAATCATAAAATCAAGAGTTTACAAAAAATTAGAATTAGTTTGTTTTTTTATCAAATTTAATTTAATATTAATTTAATTTAATTTAGGGAAATTCTATTTTTTTTTAAATCAATTAGAAAAATTAGGGTTACACTCTCAAAAAAAAAAAATACAAAAAAATAGGTTAATTTAATTATGTTTCTGAAATTAAAACTAATTAGTAATTAGGTTCCTTTTTATTCAATTAAGCTTTATTTTCTCAAAATAACAGAAAACGACAAAAAAATGATTTTCCCTTTAAATTACAATAGATATAGTTGGGGTCAAAACCCTAATTATTTTGCATTCGATTCATCGCGCGTGTTTATAAGTTTTGCAATATTTATGTAACTGTTTATGGTATGTAATAGTTTAATCTAGGATTTTCTTTATTTATCGTCTTTTGCGGGTTTTTTGGCTATGTAATTAATCCCTACCCCGAATACTTGTAATAGCGTAGGTTTATTTTCTCGCATTTTAATTTTCGCAAATATTAACTGTTTAGATGTATGCTAATAGGATTGTATGACAAGATTGCATGATAATTTAAAACGGCTAGAAAACCCTAATGTGCAAAGATAATAACTGAAATCAAATCATTCGCACATATGCACTCTTAGGGTATACTCTCTGTGATACGGTGGGAGAGCTGACTTGATGTTTTGTGTTTTGTCGCAAATGTTGCGGTTAGCAAGAGTCGCCACCGACTTTTCTTTTATCTAAAAGGAAAGGTAAAAAAGCACAGGAAATACCTTTCGAGATTTATTTCTCGGGTTCGGGGGGTAGATTATGAAAAGGGAAGGTATTAGCACCATTTTCATCCATGGTTATCATGGGCTCTTAGTTACTCGTTTAGATCACTTGCTTTTGTTTGACAGTGTGCTTGTGGTGTGGGCTTTGAAAATGTTTTGAAAAATTTCTTTGTAATGGTTCTCGTTTCTATAAGAACGCGTGCAAAGTTTTGTTTCGAAAAGTGGTTCAAAGATGTGTTTATGGATTGTGTTTCGGAAAGTGTTTTGAAAAGAGGTTTTGCAATGGTTCTCGTCTCTATAAGAACATATACAAAATGTTTTGTCCTTTTGAAAATGTTTTGGAATGAAAGTGTAGGTGTAAAAATGTTTTTGTCGTGAGCAAGCGAGTAACTAAGAGCGAATCTACCTACTCAAAAGGTTTTAGATGTTCTTTTCCTTTTCCTTTAGATGCGGCTATCTTACCATTGATTTGGTAAGAAACCCCATCGTTGGATGTGAAGGGATGAGCGTGGGACATTTGAACAGTCATAGAAGGCAACTTATATGACGTTTTAGCAATGTCGTTTTGGGACTAGATCATTTTACTGAAGGCAACATCGAGGGACTATGATCTTTTTTTATCGAAGGGTCTTTGCTAAAACGTCTCGTATTCGAGGGACATGACTATTTTCTAAAAGGAGACAAAGTGAGATTGTCCTATAGGTGTTAGTGTGCAAGTGTGTTAGTTTGTATACGTTTTATTTTGTATTTGAAAGTCGTCTATTTGTTGATTTTATCTTTCCATGCATCCTATTTACTAGCAATACATGAAAAGCAAGTAAAATGCGGAAAGTAAAATCTAAGCTATTACCTCATTTTAGGGGGATGGGGGTACGAATTAATAATGGGGATGAAGTGAAAACTAAAATATTACAACCATATCGAACAACAATAAAAATAATGTGAAAACAGTGCCAAATATAGGAAGAAATGCATTTTTAACAACTATGTGTCGACCCATGCTGCTATGCATTGACACATAGCTTTTCCCTGCTCCTGTAAAACAAAATTTGCTCAGTATGGGTCGACACATAATGGGATGTGGCGACTCATGCACCTTCTTGCATTGATGCGAAACGCGTATGTGTCGACTCATGGTCTTTTCCCACTTCTGTTTTGTAACCTGAAATCAGTATGAGTCGATGCATGGGGGTTATGTGTCGACTGATACCCTGTTTTTTCACTAGGATGAGTCGACACATGAGGATATGTGTCGATACATGCTGCATTTTCCTGCCTTGTACATTATTTTACTGAATGTATAGGTTAGCTTATGGCATATGATGGATAAACATGAACAACAAATGATTGAATAAGCCTAAACAAGGTGCAGATAACTAGTTCAAAAAAGATATTAAATTACTACATCTTGTTTTCAAAATAAGCAAATCAATAATGATGTATGGAGAGATATTAAGTCAAGAAGACTTACCTCTGGACTGCACTGCCTGTTTTTAATCTGAATGTTTTTCCAAATGTGATGAGGACCTCAATAAATCTCTAGAAAGCTGCTTCAGACTGTTGAAAATGAGTTAGATTGTATTGTGATGTTCTTGGTGTTTTAAAGGTGAAGTTGATAGCACTACAGGGACTGTTTTTGTGATTTTTTGGACCACCTTTGTCTGTGATGAGTTGTTTGGTTTAAAGGAGAGTTTGTATGGTGGAGTAATGGATTGGGTTTTCTGTTTTGAACAAGAATAGACTTGGTTTTGAAAAAAATCAAGGTTGTACAGAATATTGTTTTTCTTCTCAACAAAACTCTCTATTCTCTCTCTCTAAAAATTTACCTCCTGAAATCTAACTCAAAAAACCAACCCCTTTGTCTTATGAGACAATCCTCTTTTGTAGACCCCTTGACTTTGGTTTATGGGGGGAAACCAAATAAGTTATTTTGAATTCTTTTTGCCTACTGTTTTGACACTTTCTACACATAATTTTCCTTTGCCATTTTGGTGGAATTTTAGGGCTGTTATGATGCAGGCTTGGGCAGACTGCATAGAGCAGTTTTGGACTGTATTAGGCAGCATGCATACTTGGGGTGCAACATAGCACAAGCTTTATTGCAGGGCGGCATGGGGTGTTATGGCAATGTGGCATATCATATTTTGTTCAACTTTGGACATCATAGTTTGTAGCATGTCACAAATTTGGTCTTGTGCACATTATGTCAAAGGAAAAAAATATTGTGACAAGGTTTTAATCAAGACATAGTTTTAGAATTTGTAATTTTGCAAAATGTCACTTTGTAATAACTTGAATTACTTGCATCATCTTGAATTATTTGGAGTTGTAGCAAAGTTCCATGAAGCAAATGAAATTAACCAAGTATAGAGAATACTTAGAAAAATCTCAAAGTCTTGCAAAGTTGGATTTTTGATTCTCTTGTCCTTTGATGATCAAACTTCATTTTTTTATGTCTTGACATAATGTGATTTTTGGGACTCAAATTTGATCAAAAAGTCAAAATTTGACTTTTTTAGCATTCAGTTGACTTTTCCAGCAGAAACTCCAATTTTGCTCATTTTGCCCCCTTTTGATAATTTGAATGATTCTTCTTAGAAAATGTGGTCTGAGGCTTGAAACTTGACTGAAGTAATTCTAAGAATCCTTGAGACAGGAGAGGGTAAATTTTGGGGTACAACACTCTCACTTTGGTTGCCTTCGGTAAACGGTCATTAATTATAGGGCGTCTTAGTGATTGCCCTCCCGTCTAACAAAGATCAAAAGTCCCGTTCGGAAATGTTGCCTCGGAAACGTTGCCTCGGAAATGTTTCCTCGAATATGATCTTAAGACTCTAGGGTTATTACTAAGGTGTCCTAACATTGCTTCAATGATCGTACGTCCCTTACGAATTGACCCTTACAACTCCAACGATGGTGCTACCTATTTCTCAATAGTAGGATGGAATTGTCTAAAGGAAATAAGAATATAAATGATCCTTTTTCGAGTAGGTAGATGCTAGTAGGTACTTGCTCAAAATCAACCTTTTCACACTTACACTCTTCAAAACAATTTTCAAAACAACTTCGTCACACCTTTGAGGACTGATACAACGGTTATCACGAAGTCAAAACTTTTCAAAACAAAGCACATTGTTGTACCCTAAAATTTTCCCTCTCATTTTATCAAGATTTCCCCTCACAAGACTCTTTGAACTCCAGACAGGATTAGGGTTTTGCTCTGCTCAAGACATCTCCTTGCACTGATGACCCAAATTAGGGTTTGAGTTTGCACGAGGATTTTTGGACTTCCAATTCTCAAAGTGACTTTCATACTTCATGTTGGACTTATAAGATTGCTCATACCAAGTTTCAAGCCTTGAATCAAATTTTTGCCCAATCAATTGGACAGTTGACCTAGAAATCAACTATATTGGGGAAAAAGTCAACTATGACCAATTTACAGTCAAACCTCATAAATTTTGATCCACAACAACATTCTAGGCTCCTATGAACCATTTGATCAAGTTTGGACCACAACTCCTCAAGAAATTTGATCAGATCATCAAAAGGGCAAAATGGTCATTTTTAGGGTTTTGACTGCACAAGGGCAATTTATGATTTTTAACATAGCCAATGGCAAATTGGGCTCAAAAATGGATTCAATGACTCAATGGCATCATCTTTACCTATTCACAAGGTTCAAAGGATCTCAATTTCATTGGATTGACAGATGAATTTTTCAGTCAACTGATCAAAATTTGACTATACACTGAAAAGTCAAACTTTGACTTTTTGGTCAAAATCAAGTGCCAAGGGTCATTTTTCATCAAGATGTGTCAAAACATGAAACTTGTTCATCAAGAAACCCAATTTTGCAAATTAGGGTTTAAGTTTGAAAATTTTCATAACTTAGAAGTTTTCTAAGTTATGAAATTTTCTTAATTTTTCCCAACTTTACCCAACATTTTCACCATGATGAAATTGGATTAAAACAAAACTTCCAACATGAAAGTTGTAGTCCTCCACAAATTATACAACTTTGATTCACAAAGTTTTCCCAAAAGAATCTTGGATCTCAAGTTATGATTTTTGGAACAAGGGTCCATGAAACTTTTAACTTAGTGAAATTTTACCCTAATTTAGGCAGGATTTTGACCCATCTTCATGGCCATTTTTCACATAGTTCCACTTGGAATATCAAATTACATTTCAAATATGGATTGTAGAGAATGTTGCAAGATTTCTAAAATGTCCAAGAACTCTCCAAAATCATTTGTGGTTAGGGAGAATCGAAAGCTTGAAGTTGGCAAAAACTCACTTTTGATCCATGGCATGTTCATATTGATACAAGTTGCAAACTCTAATCAGCCTTGTTTGTACTAGATTACAGGTCTCAAAACCCTTCCATACTCAATAATTAAATGCAAATCCATTGGTCTAAGGTTTTGTTTTGGTCATGAGAGGATTACACAAAGAATTAATCCTTAAATGGTAAAAGGTAACATTGCCATTTTTGTCAAAAGTGTTTTATGTTAAACCACATCTCTTGAGCCTTGAACAAGATCTTGTACTGCACACAATATCCACCAACTTGAGGGGCCAAGAGCATAAGGTGCAGGCTGACAGATAGCCTGTACAGGCTTGTCTTGCATCATGGTTTGCTTTTTTGCTTCATATACAAGAAACATGTCAAAATTCACATAACTGGAACAACAGATTGAACCAACTCTGGCAAGCTTTTGAGACAAGTTTCACACATTGCATTGAACCTAAAACACGAGCCTTTGAGTCCTGAAACCTCCCATAGCACAAAATCACCTTCCATTGGCAAAATAGGGCAGCTTCTGCATCTTGAGTTCTATCTCACAAGTTGCTCGTGCGGTTTGCCCCAAACCTATTCAAACACCTTCCATACAACCTATCCAAGCTATCCTAACCCTTAAACACTGACTGTAACTCCCTTTACAAGGTTTTCCATTTTTTATTTCAGCTTGTGCAGGTTGAGTTCTGCAGGCTTGTTCAAGCACATTCAAGGCAAGCTATGCATTGGGGAAGGTCAGAGGAAGTTCAACCAAGCTCCCAAACACCTCAGGCCTCATTGAAAAGCTCCACATTGTCAGACACGATCTCAACTGAAACAGGTTTTTATCAACTTCCTATCTCTCTATTTAGGAATCATTAGGCTTAGGTTTGTGAATAAAAAATGTAGTATTCATAGCCATGAAGTTGTACATATGCTCAGTTTTCATTTAAATTAAGCGTGTTAAGAGAATTTGATCCATGAACTTCCTGAAAAATTAGGTTAGGATTTAGGGCCAGAGAAATTCTCTCTGGTCTTTGAGAGTTAGGATGAGTTCTATACATGGTTGGATTCATCTTGAAAAATGCTACAACTTTGATGTTATGGGTTTTTGCATTAGAGCACGTATGCAGGTTGTTCATGTTTGAAGTCAGGCGCGCACATTTTTGAGACAAAGGTTGAAGATGAAGTCAATGGGCTGGGCTTGGTCCTGGCTTTGTTTTTGGCACCCCCCTCATTACTGACTGCACCCCCTGGCCCATTTCTTCATATTTTTGTATTTTTCCATTTTATTTTCATTTCTGATTTTATTTTCTTATTTTTCAAACATAAAAAATATCAAAAAATATTTTTATAAATTTTCACATTTATTTTGTATTTTATTTTTTTTCTAACATAAAAGTAATTTATTTATTATATACTTTTATTTAATGAAAACTTGAAAATAATATATAATAATATTATACCTTTATTTTTATTCTTTATTTTATTTATACTTAAAAAATATTGTTCTAAGTATATTTTTTTTCTTGTATATATTTTATTTTATTTTTATTGTACATGACTAATGTAATTTATATATATTTTATTTAATGAAAACTTGAGAATAAAAACATAAAAATATTGTACCTTTATTTTTTATCATTTATACTTAAATAATATTTTTTCTAAATATTTTTTATTTTTGTATATACATTATTTTATTGTACATAGAAAATATATAATATATATTTACTTTCTTAAAAGAAAATTAGAGTTTTGCCCTTAATAAAAAAATAATAATAATCTTTTTTTATTAATTATTATATTTTTACATATATAAAAATAAACAAAACATCTTTTGCATATTCATAATATTTTACATATTTATTTAATTTGTTTATTTAAATCTTGTTCATTTATTATTGGTACCAATTATTCAATTTGGATGTAATAGTAATATTAGGGTTTTATGTATTGCAAATATCCCCCATTCAAAAATTGTATCCCCCTTCCCATATCAAATGTTGTAATAGTGTAGATTTATTTTACGCATTTATGCTTTCAATTATGCCATGTTAGAGATTAGAGTTTGTATGCAAAAAATCCAAAATCAAACAAATAGCTTGACTAATACAAAGACAAAAAGCATGAAAATTGATAACACAATGCACACTCGCACCCCTAGGGTTTCATCCACTTGTTGTCTTTAAAAAAGGCCATGTTATGCATGTTGAGTACTTTGGCAAAACAAAATATCATAGTCCATTGATGATGCTATCTTGGTTTCCTATACAAAATGATTTAGTCCCTAAAAAATTTGCTAAAGATACTTAGCACAATTGCTATCATGGTCAATACGATGACCCGCGCATGTCCCGTTTAACATCCTAATACAAGGTTGTTTACCAAATGCAATGGTAAAACAACATTGTCAAAAGGGTTAAAAATGTATAGGAAATACTTTTGAGTAAAATAGGGTAGAAAACTCTTAGTTACTTGATCAAAACTTGCAAAAACATTCTTGCTATTTTCAAACACACCTCATAACACAATTTCAAAACATTTCCCAAAAACAAACTTTCAAACTTTCAAGACATTGAAACATCTTTTCAAAAGACAAAAACACCTTTGTATACATTCAAACAAGAATCATTACAAAGGTTTCCACAATGATGGCCTCTTTTAAAAACATCTTTCAAAACCACACACAAAGCACCATTTCAAACAATTGAAAAGAAAAAGCAAGTGATCTAAACATGTAACTAAGAGCCCATGGATAACCACGGATGAAAAGGGTGCTTGCACCTTCCCTATTCATAATCTACTCCCCAAACCAAAGAAAACATCTCAAAGGTCTTTCTTGTTCTTTTTACCTTTCCTTTGGATAAAATAAAAATTCGGTGGCGACTCTTGCTAAACCGAAACATTTGCGAACACAAACGCAAAATCCCAAGTCAGTTCTCCCACCGTATCACAGAACTGGCGACTCTGCTGGGGAACATCTAAAATTGGAGTAACCTTAGGGTTTAGATCACCTTTTACATGCTTATCTTGTTTGCTTTGATTTCTTTACATTTGGTTCTCTTGTTTGGGTTTGAATCCTCTACCCGGATTTGGGAAACATTCATAGGTAAATAGCAATATGTTGTGGAAACTGTGCGGGGTATACCGACATGGTTGAAGCAATAGCTATATTAGTGCGACATATTTGTGGGTACCGGTAGCCTTTGAGTAAATCAAAGAGAATACGGGGCCGCTGAGTGATGTCATGAAGCACTAATGAACTCTTAGAACCTTTACTTGACCATCTTGGCCTTTTTAGGGGTAATGAGATGACCGGCTTTGGTGCAGTCCAAAGTTGGTTGATACTCGATACTACACTCATTGAGGGTTGTTTTCTTGGAATATTTATGTCGCCAGTAAAGTGGCTAAATTGAAACAATGAACACAGAAAATAATCCAGTGATATTGAGCTCCTTAGAACCCGGTTACTATTTATAGGACAGGTTGAGCTAACTAACTTCAAGAGGGTACTTACCTATGAAACCCCATGCAAGCCTGAAACTAGGATCTTGTGTGACTTGTTTGAACATATACTTGGCCATACATCATGAACATCATAAAGCATCATATCCATCCACTAACCATTTCAAGGGTTTGGATCTTCATCTTTGTTCCTGTTTTGTAGGTTATGGAATCACTCCGCAGAAAGACAACCCAGGTCAACCTTGTGAGAATCCCTCCTTAACTCAAGGAGCTTACTTCCAAGATTCCATAGAATTCTCCCTTCAGTGAAAGACATGGTAGACTTCTCAGCTTGGTTAACTCCAACATTGAAGAAGACATGGTGAAAGTTCTCTTCCAGTTCTTTGACCCCCTACACCATTGCTTTACATTTCCTGATTACCAACTAGTGCCTACTTTAGAGGAATTTTCTCAACTCTTGAGGATTCCTATTCTCCATCAACTACCCTACAACGGTACGGAAAGAGAACCAAAGCCTGAAGATGTTGCTCAAGCCCTACACTTGCAACCATCTGATATCAAAGTTGATTGGGAAACCAGAAGTGGTGCCAAGGGTTTCTTGGCAAATTTTCTGTTTGAGAAGGCACAAGACTGCTGGAATTCTCTAGATCTGCAAGCTTTTGAAGAGATTTTAGAACTTCTCATCTATGGGTTGGTCTTGTTCCCAAACCCTAATCAGCTTGTAGATGTGAATGCTGTCAAGATTTTCATATCTCGGAATCCTGTTCCTACATTGCTTGGGGATATCCTCCACTCATTTCACACACGAACAATGAGAAAAAGAGGTGTTCTCATATGCTGTACTCCTCTTCTAGCAAGGTGGTTTATTTATCACCTTCCCCAATCTGTCTTGAAGAATGAACAAGGCTTGAGGTGGTCACAATGATTGATGGCCCTTACACATTCTGATGTTCATTGGTGTTCTAGGTCCAGAGAAAATGTCATCATCATTGATTGTTTTGGGGAATTCCCTAATGTCCCACTACTTGGCATTAGGGGAGGCATTACCTACAACCCCTGTTTAGCTCTGAGACAATTTGGGTATGCCCGAAGGGATGGCCCTCATGACATTCTGATTCCAGACTTGGTTTTTGACTTCGACAACGACGCTCAAGGACTTCAACAAAGGTTTATCCGAGCTTGGAGGATGCCCAACAAAGTGGACGGTAAGACACTGGGACACAAGAATTCCATCCCCCTTGAGCCTTACCTCAAGTGGGTACGAACCCGCGCCCAAAGTCTTATGATGCCCTACCCCTATATTCTGCCTATGATCAAAGAGCCTGTTATGGAAGGAGAGGTTCCATACACCCTCCTACATCCTGACATGCCAACATCATTGGAAGAATTGCAAAAGAGTTGGATACAGCTCAAGGAAGAACGGAATACTTTTGAAGCCAGCTTCTACGCCAGTGAGAAAAAGGTTTTGGAGCTTACCCGTCGACTCCATGAAGAGCAAGCTCTCAACACCTACATCACGCCAAAGAGGGTGTGCAACGTCTTTTTACATTAGAATTTTGTAATATTTTGCCCATGGGGCATTTATGTACTAACAAATTTCTTCTTATTAATATGACGTGCGTTCTTTTTTGTTTACAAAAAAATTGAATTTCTGAATCCTTGAATGCATTACATGAATAACATATCATTCATCATATGCATAAGCAGGTCTTCACACCAGGTTTCCTTATCTTTCTGTTGTTTATTTCAGTAAGATGGATATAGAGCAGACGGTCAGAGATCTACAAGCACAGAATTCGCAGTTCCAACAACTCCTCATGACCTTGGAAAAGGGTCAAGAGGACCTTAAAGCACTGTTAGAGAAGGAAAAGGAAAAAGAAAAGGAGAAAAAGAAAAAGAAAAGAATTGGTGTGGCCATCATGGGAAGAATATTTGAGAATCAAGCTAGAAGAGTCCTGGATTTCCCCTCGACGTCTGATGAAGGGATTGGTAAAGGGAAAGGAGCTGCAGTACCTTCCGAGTCTGAAGCTGAAGAGGAAGAAGAAGAGGAGGAGGAGGAAGATTACTCTGAGCAGCAGTACCCTCCTGCAGACGATAAGTATAAGAATCTGGAAGATCGGCTGGCAGCCATGGAGGTACAAAGAGTACCTGGGTTGGATTTCGAAGAACTAGGGCTGGTTGCTGGGATTGTGATTCCCCCTAAAATCAAGGTGCCTACATTTTCTAAATATGACGGTTTGTCCTGTCCGAAGATGCATCTGCGGTCTTACGTCAGAAAGATCCAACCTCACTCTTCTGATAAGGATTTGTGGGTCCACTTTTTTCAAGATAGTTTGTCGGGTACGCAATTGGACTGGTTCTATCAACTTGAGAGATCTGATGTACATAACTGGTAGGATTTAGCTGCTGCTTTCTACCGACAATACCAATATAATGCAGATTTAGCACCTACTTGTACTCAATTACAGAGTATGGGTATGGTCTCTAATGAAGGCTTTAAGAAGTATGCCCAGAAGTGGTGGGATTTGGATGGAAGGGTTCAGCCACCATTGTCTGAAAGGGAGCTGGTTGATATGTTTTTGGGGACTCTGTCAGGTCCATTCTTTAATCACTTGATCGGGAGCTCATCTGCAGGGTTCACCAAATTAATTCCGACAGGTGAAAGGGTCGAAGCTGGCATTAAGAGCGGTAAAATTCATAAGGATGCATCTGCTTCCACTGCTATCAAGAAGACCTTCCCAGCCAAGAAGGAAGTTTCTGCTGTTTACACCCATAGAAATCAAGGAAGAATGGAGCGCCGACCAGCGGTGGGGGCTGTGATGATTCAGAACTCCTCAGCCGATCAACCTCGAAGCAGTTAACCCAGAGCTAACCAAACCAGGGTGGAAAGGCCACAACGGAAATTCACTTGGATCAATATGACACATGCTCAAGTTCTCCCTCATCTGTTGAAGTTAAACCTTACCAACTTGAAAGAAGCACCAAAGAATCCAAATACCTCTTCTCCCTACTATTATTCAAATGCAAAATGTGTCTATCATTCGGACAGTGTGGGGCATGACACTAATAATTGTTGGGCTCTTAAAAACAAGATCCAAGATTTAATAGATGCCAAGGAGGTGGAGTTTGATGCCCCCGAAAAACCTAATGTGATATTCACTCCTATGCCAAAACATGGTCACAATGTCCATGCTATTGTGGAAGATCTTCATGTTACTGTTGTTGATGACTTAATGACTCCATTGCCAATGATCAAGATGAATCTGTTGAAAGCCTGGATTTTTCCGGGCTGTGAAAAAGATTGTTACTTTTGTTCAACCCTGCAATCCAACTGTCTGCTATTGAAGTTAGGCATCCAACGCCTGATGGATACTCAAGAAATCCTCTTTTAGAAAACTCCTGTTACTCCTGTTACTCCAATCAATGATGTTGCTATAATTACCATTTGCGACAATCTTTCCAAGGTCTCCTAAAGACCTGTTAAGATTACACCCGATCCAAAGTTTGTACCATTGAAGATTACTATGTCGGGGCCTATCCCATACAAGTCCAACAAGACAATACCGTGGAATTATGGAGGAGAGATCTTCTACCACGGTGTTAAGCAGATCGAATCAGTTGAAGAAAGTTCCGATGAAGAAATTCCTGACATAGGAAATATTGCAGGGACAAGTAAGATCACTCGTAGCGGAAGAATCTTCTCTCCGGAGATTGCTCCTCCAAGGGCGATCTTCGGACCCTCAAGTGCTCCTGTGCCAGTCAAGATATATGTGCAAAGTCCAGTTATTGAAGAAATTGTTACTCCCGAAGTTGTACCCTCTGCTGTTACTGCTGATAAAGGTAAGGGGATCCAAGAAGCCCTCGTCAGGACGAGGGCTCAGACTTTGGTTATCCCCGAGACCACCCAAAAGGAAATGGAGGAGATTTTAAGGATGATTAAGAAAAGCGAATATGATGTCATAGAGTAGCTGGGGAAAACCCCTTCAAAAATCTCTATGCTGGCTCTATTGCTCTGCTCCGAGGCTCATGCCAAAGCCTTGATCAAATTCCTGAAGACGGCGCACGTGCCTCAAGAAACTTCTGCGGATCAGTTTCAAGAGTGTGTAGCCAGCCTTACATCCGACAATGGTCTTGGCTTCTCTGATGCCGATCTGACGTCTAAGGGAAGAAAGCATAATGATGTGCTTCATGTATCGGTAGAGTGCAGAGGGACCACTCTTGCTCACGTTCTGGTTGATACCGGGTCGTCTTTAAATGTATTACCAAAGAAAGCATTGGACAGGCTAGACTATGAAGGTTTGACCTTAAAGCCCAGTAATATCATTATTAGAGCCTTTGACGGTTCTAAGCAGATGGTTCACGGAGAAGTGGACATCCCAATTAAAGTGGGTACGGAAATTTTCAGCTCTACATTTTATGTGATGGACATCCGTCCTTCATATTCATGCTTATTGGGAAGGCCATAGATCTACAACGCTGGGGAAGTCACTTCTTCTCTACACCAAATGCTAAAATACCCAAGTCCAGGGTAAAATCATAACAGTTCATGGTGAGGAGGAGTATATGATAAGCCACCTTAACTCTTTCCGCTACATGGAGTTAGATGGTGAATTCATAGAAACACCTTTCCAACACTTTGAAGAGGTTTCTCCTAAAGTTGCGGTAGCTAAGACAATGACTGTTGTGACCATCATTACCAAACTTGTGTCCCGGATGTCATCCCTTAAAGATGCAGAGGCTGTGATCAAGGAGGGAGGAAGCACAGTATGGGGTCAACTGCCAGATTTTCCTGTCAAGATAGATAAGTTCGGTTTGGGTTTCACTGCTGCTAGTCAGAAGGCTGTACGTCGCTCCCGGGCTGGAGGATCGCCATTGAAAATCACTCATCATGGAGTTCATGCTTTAGAGGATGATGAAGAAGGAAGCAATTTTGAAGACTAGATCTTTCCAACCATTGAAGGAGGACTGAACAACTGGGAGGCGAAAGACTTTGTTCCCGTTACTTTCATCAATCAGTAATTTATCTATTGAACATTTTCTATTGGTCTGTAATAATTTTAAAACAATTTGTACACTTTTTGCCTTATGCCTTACCCGGGGCATATAGGTCCATTTGTAAGGGTTTTGATTCTTCATTTTCATATGCCATTTTTAATGAATCATGGATGTTTTCATATATAAACTTTTGTGTTCATTTTCTTTCTTTTTTACATTTCATTTTGTTTAAAGGTAGCTATCCCTTACACACACCCACACTCACAAAATGCAGGTACCCATCCACTCCGGATTCCATGGGAAACAATTCTACTATGGCCTTCAGTGACTCAAAAGATCTGGTCAATCATGCCGAATACGAAGGTGATGAAGACTGTGAAGTGCCTGGAGAGTTGGCTAGACTTTTGTAACAGAAGGAAAGGGCTATTATGCCCCATGAAGTGTTGTTAGAGACTATCAATTTGGGAACAGAGGAAGACAGAAAAGAGGTTAAAGTGGGTGCCAACCTAGAGCCAAGTATCAAAGAGCGCTTAGTTCGGTTGTTGAATGAATATGTTGAGATCTTCGCCTGGTCCTATGAAGACATGCCGGGACTGGATACAGATATTGTGGTTCACCGTCTCCCTACAAGAGAAGACTGTCCACCAATCAAACAGAAAGTTCGTTGAATGAGGCCCGATATGTCTGAAAAGATCAAAGCTGAAGTGATGAAGCAGTTCAATACGGGCTTTCTTGTTGTTACTTCCTATCCATAATGGGTTGCTAACATTGTGCCCATGCCTAAGAAGGACAGAAAAGTCAGAATGTGTGTGGACTACAGAGACTTAAATAGGGCTAACCCTAAAGATGACTTCCCACTACTCCACATTGACATCTTGGTTGACAATACAGCTCAACACAAGGTACTCTCTTTCATGGACGGATTTTCAGGGTACAACCAGATCAAAATGGCCCCTGAAGACATGGAGAAGACTACTTTTGTTATGCAGTGGGGTACCTTCTGCTATAAAGTGATGCCATTCGGACTGAAGAATGTCGGGGCAACCTATCAGCGAGCCATGGTAGCTTTGTTTCATGACATGATACATCATGAGATTGAAGTCTACGTAGACGACATGATAGCCCGTTCACAAACAGAAGAAGAACACCTCGACCATCTGCAAAAGTTGTTTGTCAGATTGAAGGAATATAAGCTCAGACTGAACCCTAGCAAGTGCACTTTCGGAGTCAGGTCCGGTAAACTTTTGGGATTCATCGTCAGTAACAAAGGCATTGAGGTTGATCCTGCCAAAGTGAAAGCTATACAAGAAATGCCTGCCCCTCGCACTGAGAAGGGGGTCAGAGGTTTTTTGGGACGCCTAAACTACATTGCAAGGTTCATCTCTCACCTAACATCTACATGTGAGCCAATCTTCAGGCTTTTGAAGAAAGATCAGGTGGTTGAATGGAATGATGACTGTCAAGTTGTTTTCGATAGAATCAAGGAGTATTTGCTGGAACCTTATATCTTGATGCCACCCTTCAAAGGAAGGCCTTTAATCCTGTATCTGATTGTCTTAGATAATTCAATGGGGTGCGTATTGGGCCAACATGACGAGTCTGGCCGAAAAGAGCATGCCATTTATTACCTTAGCAAAAAGTTTTTCGACTGTGAGACTCACTGCTCGAGAAAACTTGATGCGCTTTGGTATGGGCTGCTCGCTGGATAAGGTAGTATATGTTGACCCATACCACTTTGTTGATCTCTAAGATGGATCCGATCAAGTACATCTTCGAGAAGCCTGCTCTATCCGGAAGAATTGCTAGGTGGCAGATGATCCTCACCGAATATGATATAAAGTACATGACCCAAAAAGCTATAAAGGGGAGTGTGCTAGCCGATCATCTGGCTCATCAAGCTGTCGAAGATTACCAATCCATGCGGTTCGACTTTCCCGACGAAGATATCATGACTTTGAGCAATATTGAAGAGAACAGACCATATGACGAACCTGAATAAGGATCCCAATGGACTCTGTACTTTGATGGCGCCTCCAACGCACTTGGGAACGGTATCGTCACGGTACTTATCTCTCCAGAAGGTTGTCATACACCTTTCACTACTAGACTCTGCTTCAGCTGCACCAACAACATGGCCGAATATGAAGCTTGTATCTTTGGTCTCAAGGCTGCTATTGACTTGGGAATCAAATCTTTGATTGTATTTGGGGACTCAGCTTTAGTTATCATTCAAATCAAAGGAGAGTGGGATATTAAACATCCAAACCTCATCCCTTACAAAGAACATGTCCTGACATTGTTACCACATTTCGAGTAGATCACCTTCAAGCACTTCCCGCGAGAAGAGAATCAGCTAGCAGATGCGTTAGCTACAATGTCCTCCATGTTTAAACTTAACTGGGATAATGAGGCTCCTCAAATCACCATTGAACGAATGGACGAACCTGCACATTGTCACGAGATTAATATCGAAGAAGTGGTGGACCGACCTTGGTTTCATGACGTCAAAAGGTATCTCGAAGCACAAGAATACCCTGAAGAAGCTTCAGTCAACGACAAAAAGTTCTTAAGGAGGTTCGCTGCCAAGTTCTTTCTGAGCAATGGTATTCTATACAAGTGCAATCTTGATTGTGTCCTACTCCGTTGTGTGGAAAAAGTTCAAGCTGAGCAGATCATGGCTGAACTACATAATGGCACCTTTAGAACCCATTCAAGCGGTCATACGATGGCTAAGAAGATTCTACGGGCAGGCTACTACTGGTCTACCATGGAAGCTGATTGTCATCAACATTCCCGTACTTGACACAAATGCCAAATCTATGCTGACAAGGTACATATTCCCCCAGTTCCTCTCAATGTCTTAACAGCTCCTTGGCCATTCGCGATGTGGGGAATCGACATGATTGGAGAGATCAAGCCTACAACATCCAATGGACATAGTTTCATCCTGGTGGCCATTGATTAATTGACCAAGTGGGTTGAAGCAGCTTCCTTCGCCTCCGTTACAAAGAATGTGGTTGCCCGCTTCATCAAGCAGAACCTCATATGCCGGTATGGTATCCCCGATAGGATCATCACTGACAACGGTACAAATTTGAAAAATACTATGATTACCGCTCTATACGAGCAGTTCAAGATTCAACATCACAATTCATCTCCCTATCGGCCTAAGATGAATGGTGTTGTCGAAGCTGCGAACAAAAATATCAAGAAGATCATTCAAAAGATGACAGTCACCTACAAGGACTGGCATGAGATGTTACCGTTTTCTCTGCACGGGTATCGTTCCACGGCGCGCACTTCAACTGGGGTAACACCCTTTTCTTTGGTATACGGCATGGAAGTTGTTTTACCCATCGAGGTTCAGATTCCCTCCTTGAGAATCATGAAAGATGTTGGTTTGAGTGAAGACGATTGGATTCAAACCTGGCTTGATCAACTTCACTTGATTGACGAAAAACGACTAACTGCTGTTTGTCATGGTCAGGCGTATCAAAAACGTATGATCAAGGCTTTTAACAAGAAAGTCAAGAGACGAGTATATCAAGTCGGGGACCCTGTAATCAAGCGGATCATCTTATCGCAAAGTGATCCCAGGGGAAAATGGACTCCTACTTACGAAGGACTATTTGTGATCAAAAACATCTTTTCTGGTGGGGCAATGATTCTGACCACCGTGGACGGCGACGATCTGCCACACCCTGCGAACGCAGACATAGTCAAAAGATACTACGCATAAACGACCCGACAAGTTGAAAACCAGAAAGGGCGACTTGGGCAAATATGGGCATCCCGGTGAATCGAAAACCCGAAAGGGCGGTTCAGGCAAAAATTAGGGATAAATAAAAAAATATGTACACCCGGCAAGTTGAAAACCCGAAAGGGCGACTTGGGCAAAAAAGGGTTTCCCGATGGATCGAAAACCCGAGAGGGCGGTCCAGGCAAAAGTTAGAGAACTAAAGCGTATGACTATGTCTCGTCGGATCACTTTAAGGACAATCTCTTCAACGGAAAAGTTCCAAGCTTATGATCGATCCAATCATCTTCGGACGAAGCGACGAATGGACAAGATACTCAGAGTTGCGAAGGCTATAGCAGAATGGGAACCCCATGGAATTGTTACACATAGCCATCTTTCTTTGTATAAATTTTTTTCTCATTTTTATGACAACATTCTCTTACTAGGATGTCTATCTCCTTTGTACAAAATACTTACGCAAAGTTAATACAAAGATACTTCGAAGTGCAGAAATTTGTTTGCCTTTTCTTTCTTTTCACACTCGTGTTTTATTTGAAAACGTCCAATGATTTATTAAATGAGCATATGCATTGGAATATAATCACTGCTTACAAATAAAACGAAATGAGAAAGGATAATTACTGATACGTTGAAAGTATAGGAAAACGTCTTTAGGCTATTCCAGAAGAAATCCCCTGCATTACATCATCCAGATCCTCAACAGAGCTAAAGCCTTGAAATACATATCCCTAGCGGAGTCAAGCTTCAAAATCTCCATCAGAACTAAGTTTCTAAACTCCCGATCCCCAGCGGAGCCAGAAAACTTTAAACTACAAATCCCCAGTGAAGATGAAACTTTCTTCCCCAACGGAGTCCAAAACTTCAACTCTTAAACCCCGGTGGAAGACCATCCAGTCTCCTCCAATTCCCCAGCAAGTTATCTTAAATCTTGGAAATTAACTAGATAACAGTTAACTTTTGATAATCCCTCAGAAGATTGGCATACTCCCAACCTCCTGATACCCTTAACAGAATGAAGATTCTCATTCTTAAAATCCCAAAAGATTGGCATATACCCAACCTTCTGACCCAAACGCCTGAATGAAGATTCTCATTCTTGCTTCCTCAATAGATTGGCATACAACCCAAGCTCTTGAAAACTCTTCAAACAGGATAAACATTCTCCCCACGGAGTTATTTCCAAACAGATCGAAGATTCTCGGTCTCATTTCTCCAGTTGAAGCCTCCCAGGTCTTAACTCTCCAGTAGAGATCGTCAGAGTTTTCCTTATTCCCCAGGAAAGTCATGAAGGATTCTCACATCCCCACAGAAGTTGTCAAAGTTCTTGTTATTCCCCAACAGCGATCAAGGATTTATTTTCCCCGGCAGCAGTCAAAGATTTCATTATCTCTAGTGATAAAGGATATATTTTCCTCACCACAACAGCTAATCAGCTTACATGCTCATACATTACATTCATATATCATAAATGTCGATAGAACACATTTTATTGCATCATACATGTCATGCAACATAACTTTATGTTTCAGCTAACATTTTACCCTTTTCAGGATAAGATTAAAAGTTATCTTTAATAACTATGCAAAGATTCCAGATACAGTACGGACACACTCCAAGACATGGAAGTTATTCTGCTACTCATTCGGATCCCTTATTCAGATACAGTATGGATATACCCCAGACGCGGAGGTCACTCTATTACTCATTCAGAATTTCAAGTCAAGATACAGTATGGATACACCCCAGACATGGAGGTCATTCTACTACTCATTTAGACTTCAGCAATCAGATACAGATACGCTCCAGACACGGAAGTCATTCTGTCACTTGTCCAGATCCCAGTTACAGTACGGATACACTCCAGACATGGAAGTCATTCTGCTACTCATACAGGTCTCAATTTCAGATACAGTTTAGATATGCACCAGACACGATTGCCATTCTGTCACTCATTCAGAATTTATCCCCAGCCCAGAGATGCTCCATACACGGATGCTATTTTGTCGCCCATCCAGAATTCAGATATAATACAAATACACTCCAAACACAACAGTCATTTTGATATTCATTCAAGAATCGAATGCAGTTACAGCTCGAATACGCTCTAGATATGGACGCCATTCCTTTGCTCATACGGATCCAATCTCTAGATACAACTCAGATACGTTCCAGATACGGATACCATTTTGATGTTCATTCTCCTAGTATTCAACAAACACTTTGGATGGCATCTCTAAGCCCATATCCAACAAGATTCTATCATCTCCAAATGGCATCTTTAAGCCCATTCCCTCAACCTACATTTTGACGAGTGCAAATTTACGGGCACTCTAGTGTCCAATCCTCTTTTACCTTCGAGTAACGAAAGGCAAACTCGCCAATCTAACTCTTCAGGTTCAAGAAGATTGAACAGGGGAATCTGTTGTACCCCAAAATTTGCCTTCTCATTTTATAAAGGGTTAATACCTATTTTCACCCCTGACATATGGGGTGTATTTGAAAAACCCCCCTGCCAAAAAAAAAGTTCCAATTGTTACCTTGACAAATTTTAAAAGTTTCAGTTTTTACCTTGAGGATGCCACATCACCTAAAAAGTTCCAATTGTTACCTTGACAAATTTTAAAAGTTTCAGTTTTTACCTTGACAAATTTTAAAAGTTTCAGTTTTTACCTTGAGGATGCCACAAAAATATAAGCCACATCAGCCTTTTAGGTGATGTGGCATCCTCAAGGTAAAAACTGAAACTTTTAAAATTTGTCAAGGTAACAATTGGAACTTTTTTTTGGCAGGGGGGTTTTTCAAATACACCCCATATGTCAGGGGTGAAAATAGGTATTAACCCTTTTATAAATATTTCCCCTCACAAGACTCTTTGAACTCCAGACAGGATTAGGGTTTTGCTCTCCACAAGACATCTCCTTGCACTGATGACCCAAATTAGGGTTTGAGTTTGCACGAGGATTTTTGGACTTCCAATGCTCAAAGTGACTTTCATACTTCATGTTGGACTTATAATATTTCTATACCAAGTTTCAAGCCTTGAATCAAATTTTTGCCCAGTCAATTGGACAGTTGACCTAGAAATCAGTTGTATTGGGAAAAAAGTCAACTATGGCCAATTTACAGTCAAACCTCATAAATTTTGATCCACATCAACATTATAGGCTCCTATGAAGCATTTGATCAAGTTTGGACCACAACTCCTCAAGAAATTTGATCAGATCATCCAAAGGGCAAAATGGTCATTTTTAGGGTTTTGACTGCACAAGGGCAATTTATGATTTTTTTAACCTAGCCAATGGAAAACTGGGCTCAAACATGGATTCAAGGAATCAATGGCATCATTTTCACCTATTCACAAGGTTCAAAGGATCTCAATTGCATTGGATTGATAGGTGAATTTTTCAGTCAACTGATCAAAATTTGATTGTACACTAAAAAGTCAAACTTTGACTTTTTGGTCAAGATCAAGTGCCAAGGGTCATTTTTCATCAAGATGTGTCAAAACATGAAACTTGTTCATCAAGAAACCCAATTTTGCAAATTAGGGTTTAAGTTTGAAAATTTTCATAACTTAGAATTTTTCTAAGTTATGAAATTTTCTTAATTTTTCCCAACTTTGCCCAACATTTTCACCATGATGCAATTGTATTCAAACAAAACTTCCAACATAAGAGTTGTAGTCCTCCACAAATTCTACAACTTTGATTCACAAAGTTTTCAAAAAATAAGCTTGGATCTCAAGTTATGATTTTTGGAACAAGGGTCCATGAAACTTTTAACTTAGTGAAATTTTGCCCTAGTTTAGGTAGGATTTTGACCCATCTTCATGGCCATTTTTCACATAGTTCCACTTGGAATATCAAATTACATTTCAAATATGGATTGTAGAGCATGTTGCAAGCTTTCTAAAATGTCCAAGAACTCTCCAAAATCATTTGTGGTTAGGGAGAATCGAAAGCTTGAAGTTGGCAAAAACTCACTTTTGATCCATGGCATGTTCATATTGATACAAGTTGCAAACTCTAATCAGCCTTGTTTGTACTAGATTACAGGTATCAAAACCCTTCCATACTCAATAATTAAATGCAAATCCATTGGTCTAAGGTTTTGTTTTGTTCATGAGAGGATTACACAAAGAATTAATCCTTAAATGGTAAAAGGTAACATTGCCATTTTTGTCAAAAGTGATTTATGTCAAACCACATCTCTTGAGCCTTAAACAAGATCTTGTACTACACACAATATCCACCAACTTGAGGGGCCAAGAGCATAAGGTGCAGGCTGATAGATAGCCTGTACAGGCTTGTCTTGCATCATGGTTTGCTTTTTGCTTCATATACAAGAAACATGTCAAAATTCACATAACTCGAACAACAGATAGAACCAACTTTGGCAAGCTTTTGAGACAAGTTTCACACATTGCATTGAACCTAAAACACAAGCCTTTGAGTCCTGAAACCTCCCATAGCACAAAATCACCTTCCATTGGCAAAGCATGGAAGCTTCTACATCTTGAGTTCTATCTCACAAGTTGCTCGTGCGTTTTGCCCAAACCTGTTCAAACATCTTCCATACAACCTATCCAAGTTATCCCAACCCTTAAACACTGATTGTAACTCCCTTTACAAGGTTTGCCATTTTTTATTTCAGCTTGTGCAGGTTGAGTTCCGCAGGCTTGTTCAAGCACATTCAAGGCAAGCTAGGCATTGGGGAAGGTCAGAGGAAGTTCAAGCAAGCTGCCAAACACCTCAGGCCTCATTGAAAAGCTCCACATTGTCAGACACGATCTCAACTGAAACAGGTTTTTATCAACTTCCTATCTCTCTATTTAGGAATCATTAGGCTTAGGTTTGTGAATAAAAAATGTAGTATTCATAGCCATGAAGCTGTACATATGCTCAGTTTTCATTTAAATTAAGCGTGTTAAGAGAATTTGATCCATGAACTTCCTGAAAAAATTAGGTTAGGATTTAGGGCCAGAGAAATTCTCTCTGGTCTTTGAGAGTTAGGATGAGTTCTATACATGGTTGGATTCGTCTTGAAAAATGCTACAACTTTGACGTTATGAGTTTTTGCATTAGAGCACATATGCAGGTTATTCATGTTTGAAGTCAGGTGCGCGCATTTTTGAGACAAAGGTTGAAGATGAAGTCAACGGGCTAGGCTTGGTCCTGGCTTTGTTTTTGGCACCCCCCCTCATTACTGACTGCACACCCCTGGCCCATTTCTTCATATTTTTGTATTTTTCCATTTTATTTTCATTTCTGATTTTATTTTCTTATTTTTCAAACATAAAAAATATCAAAAAATATTTTTATAAATTTTCACATTTATTTTGTATTTTATTTTTATTTTTTTCTAACATAAAAATAATTTAATTAGTATATACTTTTATTTAATGAAAACTTGAAAATAATATATAATAATATTATACCTTTATTTTTATTCTTTATTTTATTTATACTCAAAAAATATTGTTTTAAGTATATTTTTGTCTTGTATATATTTTATTTTATTTTTATTGTACATGACTAATGTAATTAATATATATATATATATATATATATATATATATATATATATATATATATATATATATATATATATATATATATATATATATATATATATATATATATATATATATATATATATATATATATATATATATATATATATATATATATATATATATATATATATATATATATATATATATATATATATATATATATATATATATATATATATATATATATATATATATATATATATATATATATATATATATATATATATATATATATATATATATATATATATATATATATATATATATATATATATATATATATATATATACTTTTATTTTATTTAATGAAAACTTGAGAATAAAAACATAAAAATATTATACCTTTATTTTTTATCATTTATACTTAAATAATATTTTTTCTAAATATATTTTATTTTTGTATATACATTATTTTATTGTACATAGAAAATATATAACATATATTTACTTTCTTAAAAGAAAATTAGGGTTTTGCCCTTAATAAAAAAATAATAATAATCTTTTTTTATTAATTATTATATTTTTACATATATAAAAATAAACAAAACATCTTTTGCATATTTATAATATTTTGCATATTTATTTAATTTGTTTATTTAAATCTTGTTCATTTATTATTGGTACCAATTATTCAATTTGGATGTAATAGTAATATTAGGGTTTTATTTCTTGCAAATATCCCCCATTCAAAAATTGTATCCCCCTGCCCATATCAAATGTTGTAATAGTGTAGATTTATTTTACGCACTTATGCTTTCAATTATGCCATGTTAGAGATTAGGGTTTGTATGCAAAAAATCTAAAATCAAACAAATAGCTTGACTAATACAAAGACAAAAAGCATGAAAATTGACAACACAATGCACACTTGCACCCCTAGGGTTTCATCCACTTGTTGTCTTTAAAAAAGGCCATGTTATGCATGTTGAGTACTTTGGCAAAACAAAAACAAAACAAAAGATCATAGTCCCTCGATGACGCTATCTTGGTTGCCTATACAAAATGATCTAGTCCCTCAAAAATTTGCTAAAGATACTTAGCACAATTGCTATCATGGTCAATACGATGACCCGCGCCTGTCCCGTTTAACATTCTAATACAAGGTTGTTTACCAAATGCAATGGTAAAATAACACTGTCAAAAGGGTTAAAAATGTATAGGAAAGACCTTTGAGTAAAATAGGGTAGACAACTCTTTGTTACTTGATCAAAACTTGCAAAAACATCCTTGCTATTTTCAAACACACCTCATAACACAATTTCAAAACATTTCCCAAAAACAAACTTTCAAACTTTCAAGACATTGAAACATCTTTTCAAAAGACAAAAACACCTTTGTATACATTCAAACAAGAATCATTACAAAGGTTGCCACAACGATGGCCTCTTTTCAAAACATCTTTCAAAACCACACACAAAGCACCATTTCAAACAATTCAAAAGCAAAAGCAAGTGATCTAAACAAGTAACTAAGAGCCCATGGATAACCATGGATGAAAAGGGTGCTTGCACCTTCCCTTTTCATAATCTACTCCCCGAACCCAAGAAAACATCTCAAAGGTCTTTCCGGTGCTTTTTGACCTTTCCTTTGGATAAAATAAAAAGTCGGTGTCGACTCTTGCTAAACTGAAACATTTGCGAACACAAACGCAAAATCCCAAGTTAGTTCTCCCACCGTATCACACACATACACAAGCAATTTTAAAAAGATGAGCAAGTACCTAAGAGACCATGGAAAACCATGGATAGAAAGGGTGCTAACACCTTCCCTTTTCTATAATCTACCCCTCATACTCAGAAACATCACGAAAAAGGATTTTTTTTCTGTACTTTTTTCCTTTCCGATTAGATGAAATAAAAGTAGGTGGCGACTCTTGCTTACCGCGATATTTTGCAAACACAAACCAGCATTTTCAAAACAGTCGGTTCTGCCACCGTATCACAGAACTGGCTACTCTGCTGGGGACTAATAAGTGGGGTATACCTTAGGATCTAGGTCATCATGACTGCTTCTCTTGAATGTTTTGCTTGCTTTACTTTTAAAGGTTTTTGTTTGGGAGTTACTATAGATCCTAACCCGGATCTGGGGATACCTTTTAGGTAAGTAGCAATAAACTGTGAGGGAATTGTACAGCGTAGACCGATACGGTTGAAGTAGTAGCTACGTTGATGTGGCACATTGGTTGGTACCAGTATCCCTTGTGGAGAAACGAGGAGAATACGGGGCCGCTGCATGGTGTCGTTAAGCATCAACTGACCTTAGAACCTTTAATCGACCAACTTGGCCATTAGAAAGTGGTGAGATAGCCGGCCTCGGTGTAAAGCTGAGAACTGGTTGATACTCGATGCTACACTCATTGAGACCATACTCTCGAGATAGTTCCAGCTGCAAGAAAAGATTGCGTGAGCTGAAACCATGATTGGTGGAGGATGGTCAATGATATTGAGAACCTCTAGAACCCGGTTACTTTTGCTAGGACAGGTTGAAACCAACTAAACTTCAAGAGAGTACTACCTTTGACCTCATGCAAACCTTAAACTTAAGGGCTTTGTGTGACTTGTTTGTCTTTTCCATGCCTGTTATCTACTATACCTGTTGTTTTTTTTATCATGACATCATGCATCATAACATGGCATTCATAGTTCATTATACTAACCATTTCAAAGACCGGGGGAATTTATCTTTGTTCTATTTTGCAGATTATGGCTTTCGTGCGCAGAAATACCATCCGAGTTAACTTTGTGCAAATACCTGCTCAACTTAAAGAGTTAGCCTCAAGAGTTTCTGATACTTCCATGTTCATTAAGAGACATGGTCAGCTTCTTAGCCTGGTTACTTCAAATCTTGATGAGCAGATGATGAGTGTACTTTTCCAGTTCTTCGATCCTGTGCATCTTTGCTTCACCTTTCCAGATTACCAGCTGGTTCCCACCTTGGAAGAGTTCTCTCACTTATTGGGCATATCCATCCTTGAGCAGGTACCCTTCACAGGTATGGAAGAGGTTCCTAGACCAGAAGACATTTCCTCATCTCTGCATCTGAAACGGGCTGATGTAGTATCCAATTGGGAAACACGAAGCGGGGTCAAAGGTTTCCTAGCCAAATTTTTGATAGACCGGGCTCAGCTATTCTGGGATAGTTTGTACTTTCAAGATTTCGAAGATATCTTATCTCTCCTTATCTATGGTTTGGTTCTCTTCTCAAATCTGGATTCATTTGTAGATGTAAATGCTGTCAAGATTTTCCTTTCCCGCAATCCTGTGCCTACCCTGCTGGGTGATATCTTGCACGCCATTTATACTCGTACCGTGCGAAGAAGAGGAACTCTTATGTGTTACATTCCGTTGCTGTCAAGGTGGTTTATTTCGCACCTCCCTAAGTTTATGTTGAAGAGCGAAGAAGGGTTGGGTTGGTCCTACAGGATAATGTCACTTGCCCATACAGATATTCTTTGGAGTTCTCGGGCTATGGAAGACACTACTGTTATTGATCGCTGTGGGGGATACCCTAATGTCCCATTGCTTGGAATCAGAGGGGGTATAACCTACAATATTTTTCTATCTTTGCGACAATTTGGTCGTGCTCGGAGAGATGGACCCCATGAGCTACTTCTTGAGGATATTGCATTTGACTACAAGGAAGACGTTAAGGAGCACCACCGGAGGTTTATACGAGCTTGGGGCATGGTGAACAGATCTGACCCCCAAGAGTTGGGACCAAAAACTTCCCTTCTGATGCAGCCTTATCTCCAGTGGGTCCGAGCTCGTGCTCAGAAGCTTGGGATGCCCTATGAAGCAGTATTGCAAGAATTTGTGGAGCCCACTAATGAAGAAGGCGTTCCTTACACGGTTCTCTATCATTACATGCCCGCTGATCCTGGGGAGTTGTAAAGGTCTTGGATTCAGCTGAAAGAGGAGAGGGATACTTACCGAGAAAAGTACCATGAGCAAGAAAGGAAGATTTTGAAGCTCACCAGGCAGCTCGAGGAAGAAAGAGTGATCAATGACTACATCGGCACAAAGAGGAAGCATCCATGGGACTTTTGATTTTGCTTTTATAGTTTTAGATTTGTTTTCCATTTACTTCTTTGTAACGCCTTAAAGGCATTGTTGAACCTTTTACAAGTTAATATAATAAAGTTTGTTTATTTTTGGTTTGCAAATTTAAATTTCCCAAAGTCTTTGAAATCATTACATACACCCAATTATCATGCACAACATTACAGGTACCATTACAGGTTTCTCATCTTCTTCGCTGTTTATTTCAGCAGAAATGTCTTCTGATCAAGCCATCAAAGATCTTCAGGCACAGAACACCCAATTCCAGTAGATGTTCCTAAGTCTGGCTAAAGGGCAAGAGGACCTGAAGACCCTTATTCTAAAAGAGAAGAAGAAGAATAGGGTTGGTATTCTGAACATGGGTAGGAGATTCGGAGAAAGGATAAGACAATCAGCTGATCTGACCTCCTCATCCAAATATGGGGAGAACCAAGAAAGGACAAAGGACCCTAGTCCATCAGTTTATGATAACGATACGGATTATGATGATGAACAATATCCTCCTGCTGAGGATAGGTACAAGCAGCTAGAAGACCGTCTGAGTGCTATGGAGATTTAGAAGATCCTTGGGTTAGATTTCGGAGAACTGGGATTGGTATCGGGAGTGGTGATCCCTCATAAGTTCAAAGCTCCGATTTTTTCCAAGTACAATGGAGTATCCTGTCCAAAACTCCATCTCCGCTCGTATGTCAGAAAAATCCAACCTCACACTGCTGATAGAAATTTGTGGGTGAATTTCTTTCAAGATAGTCTGTCAGGGACTCAGCTTCAATGGTTTTATCAGTTGGAAGGAGCCAGTGTCTGAAACTGAGAAGACCTTGTTGCTGCTTTATACAGACAGTATCAGTATAACACCGACCTTGCTCCCACTCATACTCAACTCTAGGGTATGTCTATGGGTGCAAGTGAAGGTTTTAAGGACTATGCTCAAAAGTGGAGAGACTTGGCTGGAAGAGTCCAACCCCCTTTGTCTGATAGGGAGTTGGTTGACATGTTTCTAGGGACGCTATCTGGTCCATTTTTCAATCATCTGATCGGCAATTCGTCATCTGGGTTTACTGAGTTGATTTTGACTAGAGAGAGAGTAGAAGCTGGCATTCAAAGTGGTAAAATACATAAGGATACTTGATCAAGTGCAGTAAAGAAGCCTTTCACCAGTAAGAAGGAAGCTAGTGCAGTCTATGGCTCGAGGGGCCAAAGCAGACCTGAACACCGTCAAGCAGTAAATGCGGTAGTGATATCAAGACCCACAGTTGCTCCACAATGCAACAATCAACAAAGGGGGGAAAGACCACAGAGGCAGTTCACTCGGCTCAATATGACCTTGTCTCAAATTCTACCACAATTATTGAAGACCAATCTGGTAGCTCTGAGGGAAGCCCCGAAGAACCCCAACACCACTTCTCCTCATTATAACCCAAATGCCCACTGCACCTATCACTCTGAAAGTCCAGGTCATGATACAAACAACTGTTGGGCCTTGAAAAACAAAGTGCAAGACTTGATCGAAGCCAAAGAGATTGAGTTTGACGCTCCGGAGAAGCCCAACGTCATAACTGCTCCCATGCCCAAACATGGTCATGGAGTAAATGCTATAGATGATGATTTATTTGTGACCTCTGTGGAAGAAATTTCTACTCCTTTGACGACAATTAAGAAGAATTTGTTGTTGGCCGGTTTATTTCTGGGCTATGGTGAAGGTTGCCACATGTGTTCAATTCTGTCTGCTGGTTGCCACTTATTGAAATCAGGTGTTCAGCTCCTGATGGATAATAAAGAGATCTTGTTCGAAAATATTATGATTCTATTGGTTCCAATTCAAGATGTTGCCATCATAACCATTTTCGCCAATCCTTCCAAGGTTTCCTCGAGAAAACCTGTTAGGATTACACCTGTCCCAAGAATTTCTCCGTTAATAATTACTATCCCTGGTCCCATCCCATACACTTCAGATAAGGATGCCCCTTGGCACTATGGTGCTGATGTATATTACCATGGAGTTAAAAAAGACTTAAAAAGTGAGGAAGCTGATGTTGATGTCAGCAATATTATCGGGGCTAGCAAGGTCACCAGAAGCGTAAGACCCTTTTCTCCCGAGATTTCTCCTCTGACTGTTCACAAACCTGTTGTCATTCCGTCTGCTATTACACCAACTACTATCCCAGCTCCTATTCCAGTCATCACCCCTGTCGCCAAGCCATCTGGGACTCGGAGCAAAGAAATCATAGGTGAGCCTTCCCGGACGGAGGCACCTAAGAAGATCTTTGTACAAACCTCTAAATAAGAAATAGAAGAAATTCTAAAGATTATCAAGAAGAGCGACTATAACGTAGTCGAGCAGCTGGGGCAGACCCCGTCAAAAATCTCAATGTTGTCCTTATTATTGTGTTCTGAAGCCCATGCAAAGGCTTTAATTGTGTTCCTCAAAACTGCGCATGTGCCGCAGGAAACTTCAGTCGATCAATTCAAAGATTGTGTAGCTAGCTTGACCACCGACAATGGGCTGGGTTTCTCAGATGCAGATCTGAATGCTAAGGGGAGAAATCATAATGATGCCCTGCACGTCTCGATCGAGTGCAGGGGCACCACTATGGCCCATGTACTGGTTGATATCGGGTCTTCATTGAATGTTCTGCCAAAGAAAGCATTAGATCATCTGGACTGTGAAGGTTTGATTCTGAAGCCGAGCAATATTATGGTCAGGGATTTCGACGGGTTCAAAGAGAATGGTGCACGGGGAGGTATACATCCCTGTTAAAGTTGGCTGTCAGACTTTTGCATCCACCTTCTATGTGATGGATATCATACCATCATATTCTTATCACGGTACGAGGTGAAGAAGAGTATATGGTGAGTCATCTCAATTCTTTCTGCTACGTGGAGATGGACGGGGAATTCATCGAAACCCCTTGTCAGAACTTTGAAGAGGTCCCTTAGACCTTAGCGTCAACTGAAGTTACTACTGACAAACCTCGGATGAAGATGGCTTCTCTCAAGGATGCCAGAGCTATAAATGAAGAAGGTGGGTGTACCAATTGGGGTCAGCTCCCTGATTTCACTCACAAAACTAAAAAAATTGGTTTGGGCTTTACTACAGGGGATCAAAGGGCTGTTAGGTGCGTGCGGATTGGAAGACCTCCTCTGCATATCAGCAATCAGGGAGGTAATGCAATTGAGGACAATGAAGAAGATTCAGATATCGACAGCTGGATCTACCCTACAACCAACGGTGGGCTGAACAACTGGACGACGAAGGACTTCATACATGTTTCTTTTATTCCACAGTAATTGACTTTTGTTTTAAGAGTTGTAATAGACAGTTTGAAACTTTACGGCCCGAGGAACCTCGGCTTTGCTTGTGAGGGCTTATTACTTGTCATTTCATATATCATTAATAAAACATTGGACGTATTCTTGCATTACAAATCTTGCACTCTTTGTTTTTCTTTTCTGTCTCCCACTCTATCAAAACAGCTATTCTCTTACACACACTCATGTATCATAATGCAGATCCATATCCACTCTGGATCCCATTGATAACAACTCTACTACTTCCAGTTATGACTTCAAAAATCCGATCAACTAAGCCAAGGACGAAGGTGAAGATGATTGTGAGGTGCCTGGAGAACTTGCTAGACTATTACAGCAGGAAGAGAGGGCCACACAGCCTCATGAAGAGCTAGTTAAGTCAGTGAATTTGGGTACAGAGGAAGACAGGAAAGAGGTTAAGATAGGTGCAAATCTAGAGCCTAGTGTCAAGCAACGGTTGATACAAATGCTACACGACTATGTTGAGATATTCGCTTGGTCTTATGAAGATATTCCTGGTTTGGACACCAGTATTATGGTTCATCGCTTGCCAACTAAAGAAGACTGCCCTCCGGTAAAATAGAAGGTCTGATGTATGCACCCTGAGATGTCTGAGAAAATCAAAGTTGAAGTCATGAAACAGTTCGACGCGGGATTTTTAGTTGTCACTTCTTATCCGCAGTGGGTTGCCAACATTGTTCCAGTACCTAAGAAGGATGGTAAGGTACGGATGTGTGTAGACTATAGAGATCTGAACAGGGCAAGCCCCAAGGATGATTTCCCACTTCCCCACATCGATGTTCTGGTCGACAACACCACACAGCATAAGATCTTCTCCTTCATGGATGGTTTTTCTGGCTACAACCAGATCAAGATGGCTCCTGAAGACATGGAGAAGACAACCTTCGTTACACAGTGGGGAACCTTCTATTACAAGGTAATTCCTTTCGGGTTGAAGAACACTGGGGCAACTTATCAGCGTGCCATGGTGGCTTTGTTCCATGACATGATTCACCATGAGATCGAAGTTTATATTGATGACATGATAGCAAGGTCCCAGACTGAGGAAGAGAACCTTGACCATCTCCAGAAACTGTTCGACGGGTTGAAGACGTACAAGCTGAGGTTAAACTCAAACAAGTGCATCTTCGGGGTAAGGTCTGGTAAACTGTTGGGTTTCGTCGTTAGTGATAAAGGTATTCAGGTGGATCCTGCAAAGGTAAAAGCTATACAAGAGATGCCAGCTCCCCGCATAGAAAAGGAAGTTAGAGGCTTTTTGAGACATCTGAACTACATCGCCTGGTTTATCTCACATCTGACGGCTACTTGTGAGCCAATCTTCAAGATGCTGAAGAAAGATCAAGTGGTAAAATGGAACGACGAATACCAGAACACTTTCGAAAGAATCAAAGAATACCTTTAAGAGCCACCAATTTTGATGCCTCCAGTTGAAGGAAGACCTTTGATTTTATACTTGACAGTACTGGACAGTTGAATGGGGTGTGTGCTGGGGAAACATGACGAGTCTGGCCAAAAAGAGCACGCTATTTACTACCTTAGCAAAAAGTTTACCGACTGTGAGACCCGATACTCATTGCTCGAGAAAACTTGTTGCGCTTTGGCATGGGCTACTCACCGGCTGAGACAGTATATGCTGACTCACACCACTTTGTTGATATCAAAAATTGATCCAATCAAGTATATCTTCGAGAAGCCTACCCTGTCCGAAAGAATAGCAAGATGGCGGATGATCCTCACTGAGTATGACATCCAATATACCACCCAAAAAGAAATCAAGGGGAGTGTGTTGGCGGATCATTTGGCGCATCAAGCCATGGGTGACTATCAGTCCATGAATTTCGAATTCCCGGATGAGAACATCATGTTGGTAACCGATTGTGAAGAACCGGGACCAGATGAAGGACCTGAGGAAGGATCCCGATGGTCTGTGTATTTTGATGGAGCCTCTAACGCGTTGGGTAATGGCATCGGTGCTGTAATTATATCTCCTGAGGGCTGTCATACTCCGTTCACCGCCCGATTATGTTTTAACTGCACCAACAATATGGCGGGGTATGAAGCATGTATTTTGGGCCTTCGAGCTGCTATTGACCTGAGGATTAAGTTCTTGAGTGTATTCGGAGATTCTTCCCTAGTGATCAGTCAGATCAAAGGCGAGTGGGATACGAAGAACCCAAATCTTATTCCTTACAAAGAATATGTATTGACATTTCTCCCACATTTTGAGGAGATAACCTTTTAACACTTCCCAAGAGAGGAGAACTAGTTAGCGGATGCACTAGCTATCATGTCTTCTATGTTCAAAGTCAGGTGGGACAATGAAGCTCCCCAGATTACCATCGAGAGGATGGACGAACCCGCACATTGCTATTACATTGGGACTGAAGAGGTAGCAGATAAACCTTGGTTTCACGAGGTAAAGAGGTATCTTGAGACTCAAGAATACCCCGAGGGGGCATCTGTTAATGATAAGAAGTTTCTGAGAAGGTTTGCTGCGATGTTCTTCGTCAGCAATGGAACCCTTTATAAGCGTAACCATGATTCAAACTTACTGCGATGTGTGGACAAAAGCGAGGCAGAAAGGATCATGGAAGAGTTACACGAAGGTACCTTCGGAACTCATTCCAGTGGACATACCATGGCAAAGAAAATCCTATGGGCAGGATATTACTGGTCTACTATGGAAGATGATCGTTATCAGCACTCTCGGACCTGTCATAAGTGCCAAGTCTATGCTGATAAGGTGCATGTACCTCTAGTTCCCCTGAATGTTCTGACAGCTCCTTGGCCCTTTGCAATGTGGGGCATCAACATGATAGGCGAGATCAGACCTACTGCGTCTAACGGGAATCGCTTCATTATGGTAGCCATTGGTTACTTTACAAAGTGGGTTGAGGCAGCTTCCTTTGTTACAGTAACCAAGAACGTCGTGGCGCGGTTTATCCGACATAATCTGATATGTCGATATGGTGTACCAGAGAGGATTATTACTGACAATGGTACAAATATCAACAATACAATGATTACCGAGCTCTGTAAACAGTTCAAGATTTAGCATCATAACTCTTCTCCCTACCGGCCGAAGATGAATGGCGTTGTTGAAGCTGCTAACAAGAATATTAAGAAGATTATGCAGAAGATGACGGCGACATACAAGGACTGGCACGAGATGTTACCATTCGCTCTTCATGGGTACCGTACCTCGGCACGGACGTCGACTGGGGCAACACCCTACTCTTTGGTATACAGCATGGAGGTGGTCCTACCCATTGAAGTCCAGATACCCTCTCTCAGGATTATGAAGGATGCGAGTCTGAATGAAGACGACTGGATCCAAACCCAGCTTGATCAGCTGAATTTAATCGATGAAAAGAGGCTTAGTGCTATTTGTCATGGTCAGACATATCAGAAGTGAATGATTAAGGCATTTAACAAGAAAGTCAGACGTCAAGAATATCAAGTCAGGGATCTGGTGATCAAACGCATCATACTACCGCAAGGTGATCCCAGTGGCAAATGGACCCCCACATACGAAGGGCCATTTGTGGTTAAGAACATTTTCTCGGGAGGAGCTATGATTCTAACCACCATGGATAGTCACGACCTTCCTCACCCCGCAATACAGACATAGTGAAAAAATACTACGCCTAATCAAATACTACGCCTAGGCAAAAATAAGGGCAAAAAAGGGTATCCCGGTGGACTGAAAATCTGAAAGGGCGGTCCAGGCAAAAATTAGGGATCGAAGCGTAACACTGTGTCTCATTGGATCATCTTGCGACCAGACTTCGGTATCGACTATCAAGCTCGGACGGCGCCAATCAATCTGATCCACCTTCGACCAAGTAGAAAAGTGATGAGACGCTTGAAGATATAAATGCAATAGCAGAATTGGAACCCGATGGGATTGTTTCACATAGATGTTTTTCTTTCTTTTACACAAATTGTATAATTTTTGTTCCCTCGGCAGTGTTCTCTTACTAGGACGTCAACCTCTTTGTACAAAACGCCTGTTATAGGCCAATTTCAAAAATCAATACAATTCATTTTCACAAGAAATTTCAACTTGTTTTTCTGTTTTATTTTGCAAGAACGTCCAATGATTCATTTTTTATATATGCATTTGAAAATAATTGCTGCTCATAAATATTTACATAAGAAACAAAAGACAATTACTCGTAATTCCAAGAACAGGGGCAAACAAGAAGTGTCCAAACCTTACATTTGCTCTACCTACCAGGTACAGGGATAGAGCCAGCTTAAGAATATGACTAAAGGTACATACACTCCCCGCAGAGTAGGGAGTATCCAAAGACATTGGTGTTAGCTCTCCCCATCCGAGGTTCACAATCGCGAATGAGTCGGCAAAATTCTCCCCAAGCAGAGTTTATCTATCACCAGCAATAGAAGCTCACCACCAGCTGAGTTTATTTCTCCAAATCAGCAGATCGTCCAACAGAGTATCTATCTTCCTCATAAAGTCATTCTCCCATAAGATTATTCTCAAACAGAGTCTCTCCCAGCGGAATATTCTCGAGCAGAACGGACGCAAGTCTCCAGCTAATCATCTTCGGTCAATATCCCCAGCGAGAACGAAGAACTCAACTCCTTATACTCTCCAACAGCAGTCCGAGATTTATTCTCCCCAGCCGGAGAATATCACAAGAATACTGCATATCCATACATCGTGGCATGTGCATACGCATCATGCAACACAATCTCATTTATTTTGAGAACATCATTACTCAATACATTTCATACATCATGACATTACATACGACTAACTCTTTACCTTTCAGGGAAAGATGCAATCAAGTTTTGACAAGTTTTCTCTAGTTCAGTCAAACCGACACTAAGGTTTCTATTCTAGTTGAAGACATTTTAAGACTTTCGTCTGGGTCAGCCGAATCGCCACTAAGATTCCCCTGATTTCTATGCCAGTCAAAGTTAATCTGAGACCTCTCCCAGGATCAGTCAAATCGACATTAAGATTTCTCTCCCAGTTGAAGTTCCCATAAGTTCCCCTGGTTCAGTCAAATCGATACTAAGATTTCTATTCCAGTTCAAGCTTTGAAGCCCGGAAATCAACGGAAAAACAGCTTAACCCTCATCAAGTTATTATGAAGCCTGGAAATCAACCAGATAGCAGTACAAGATACCATGAAGCCTGGAATCGACCAGATAACGGTATAAGACGCTGTGAAGACTGGAGCACGACTAGATAGCGGCAAAGGACACTGAAACCTGGGACACAACCAAATAACAGTATAAGGTATTGCGAAGCTTGGAATTCGACCAAATAGCAGTTTACTCGGTCAATTACTATGAAACCCGGAAACCGACCGGATATTAGTATACCTTAAATTCAAGTGGAAACCCGAATGTGACCGGATAACCACTTAATTCCTTCTGAAGCCTGGAGCACGACCAGATAAGAATTGAGAAATTGCAGAGCCTGGAGGATGACCAGATAGCAAGTTTAATCCCATCTCCCTAGTAAAACACTGTAAGGCCTGGAGCACGACTAAATAGAAGTTCATTGTCACCTCCTCAACTAAGAGATGATTCCCCAGTAGAGTAACGGACAACTGAAGCTCCTAAATTTTTATTTCTCCTAAGACAAAGACCATCATGCTCCCAGTGAAATCCTCCTCAACAACAGGTATACGGGTTCTCACAAAGGAATCTCTTATGCGATTTCTTCAGATGGAATCTTTAAGCCCATCTTCCGTCATTGACTTCCAAATGGCATCTATAATCCTATTCCCGATATCGCAAGACAAGTACCACTTCATGCAAGTGTAAATTTCTGGGCACTCTAGTGTTCAATCACCTTCCACCTTCAGATCACGAAAGGAAGACACACCAATCTACATCCTCGGGTTTAAGAAGATTGAACAGGGGAAGCTATTGTACCCCAAAATTTTCCACCCATATTTTTCAATACATGTCAAGTAAGGTCTTTAAATTGCTCAAGGAAGTCCAAGAGTGGACCAGACAAACCCTCTCCTAAGACAGTCTACCCCAAATTAGGGTTTCATTTTACATCAAGATGCTTGAGTCCAAAGGATTCCAAATTCTCACCTTTGTCCTAATATGTTATAAAGATCATCCATGTCAATTTTCAAGCCTTGCAGAGAAGATTTGCCCAGTCAATTGCTCAAAGGCCTGAAAATCGACTGTGTTAGGGAAAAAGTCAACAGTGGCCCACATACAGTCAAACTTCAATATTTTTGGTCAACATTCTCATTTTGAAGTGTTATTCATCATTTGATCAATGTTTGATCATGATTCCTCAAGGATTGCTCACAATTCATCAAAACCCCAAAGTTGCTAAATTAGGGTTTTTTGTAGGAAAAGTCAACTCAACTTTGACCAAGCATAACTTTCTCATATTTTATCAAAAATGACCCATCCAAAGCTCATTTTGAATAGGATGTAATTCCCTATAATCCATCTTCAGCTCCCAAGTTCAAAATATTCACTCACAAGAAGATATGAATTTGGACATTATAGGTCATTTTGAAAAGTCAACAAAAACACCTTTTGGGTCAAGGCTTCATACATGAACATGGAAAACTCAATTGAGATGATACCAAAAGGGTTGCTTAGAGGACATCCTAAGCTTTCTAAAAAGTCCAAGAACACATCTCTAAGATCAAAATTGAGAGAGTTATGGATTGGCCAAGTTGACCTTTTTTGCAAAATTGCCAAAAGTCAAATGTGTCCAAAATTGCATTTTTTGCTAAATAGGCCCAACTTTTTATGCTTGCACTGAGTTTGTAATGTGATCCACGACCCATGAGCCTTTCCACTTGTCATTCTTTTATTTTTGTCATTTATTTTGATTTTATTTCATTTAAATCAAATAAAATCAATATAAAATAATGAAAATATCAAAATCAATAAAACCTTAAGATTTTGTGCATGATTAGATTCATTATACAGCTGGAGACAAAATCAAATCGTGCAAATCTTCATATGGACACAAAAAGATTGAAAATGCTTATTTTGGAAAGATTTGGTGCAAGGATTAAATCATGGATCAATCTTCATAATTGGCAAAGATTGGATGCAAATATGAACCCTAATGCACTCTATTATACATAAGGAACAAAGGCGGACCAAAAGAAGGAAGCTGGAGGCGTGCAAAGGCAGAGAACCAATTGCAAAAATTCATGAAAAAAGTGCAAACCAAATTCCAAGTTGCAGGCCATCTCAAGTCGTTCTAACCATACCAATCATTTGCTGGACGTCCTAGGATCGTGTTTCAATCGTTAGCAACTCTCCCCACGCTCAGAATCACCCTGTAAGGTTCACACGATTTGCCTCTTTTCTTGAATTTGAATATATTGATTCTGGCATATTTAGCATGATTGATTGGCATATTTGTAATCTTTGAGATGTTTGCAAGCTAATGAATGTATTCAATTTCATTTTTATTGATTGTACATCAAACTACCATGGCTAGGGTTTTTTCTTTGTTTTTAGGGATTTCTTATACAGGGAAAATTGGGCATTGATAATGGTACCATGATGCTCGTGAGGTTGAAACAAGTTGATTGGTACCATTGGTTTTCATTTATCATGTACGTACATGATTTTGGAATGAACAAGGGCTATACCTATGCTTAATGTCCGTAGGTAAAACTCCTTTTACCTAAAACGACGGAATCAACTAAGAAGACAATGGCGTGGAATTGGGTGAGTGGCTCGTTTGAATTTCCACACGTTTTGGGAGGCGTGGCACGTTGTTTGCATTATATTTTATTTGTTTCATTATTGTCACAACTAAAATGTTAGCGCAGATGGTGAGGATGCTGGCCTTTGATGCACACGTCCTGGGTTCGATCCCAGGCGTGTGCATTTTATTATTTTCTCAACAAATTCATGTTAATCCAGTAATGTATTCAATTGCATTTTTATTGACTGTACATCAAACTGCCATGGCTAGGGTTTTTTCTTTGTTTTTAGGGATTCCTTATACAAGGAAAATTGGGCATTGATAATGGTACCATGATGCTCGTGAGGTTGAAACAAGTTGATTGGTACCATTGGTTTTCATTTATCATGCGCGTACATGATTTTGGAATGAACAAGGGCTATACCTATGCTTAATGTCCGTAGGTAAAAGTCCTTTTACCTAAAACGACGGAATCAACTAAGAAGACAATGGCATGGCAGTGTGTGAATGGCTCGTTTGAATCTCCACACGTTTTGGGAGGCGTAGCACGTTGTTTGCATTATATTTTATTTGTTTCATTATTGTCACAACTAAAATGTTAGCGCAGATGGTGAGGATGCTGACCTTTGATGCACACGTCCTGGGTTCGATCCCAGGCGTGTGCATTTTATTATTTTCTCAACAAATTCATGTCAATCCAGTAATGTATTCAATTGCATTTTTATTGACTGTACATCAAACTGCCATGGCTAGGGTTTTTTCTTTGTTTTTAGGGATTTCTTATACAGGGAAAATTGGGCATTGATAATGGTACCATGATGCTCGTGAGGTTGAAACAAGTTGATTGGTACCATTGGTTTTCATTTATCATGCACGTACATGATTTTGGAATGAACAAGGGTTATACCTACGCTAAATGTCCGTAGGTAAAAGTCCTTTTACCTAAAACGACGGAATCAACGAAGAAGACAATGGTGTGGCAGTGTGTGAGTGGCTCGTTTGAATTTCCACGCGTTTTGGGAGGTGTGGCACGTTGTTTGCATTATATTTTATTTGTTTCATTATTGTCACAACTAAAATGTTAGCGCGGATGGTGAGGATGCTGGCCTTTGATGCACACGTCCTGGGTTCAATCCCAGGCGTGTGCATTTTATTATTTTCTCAACAAATTCATGTCAATCCAGTAATGTATTCAATTGAATTTTTATTGACTGTACATCAAACTGCCATGGCTAGGGTTTTTTCTTTGTTTTTAGGGATTTCTTATACAGGGAAAATTGGGCATTGATAATGGTACCATGATGCTCGTGAGGTTGAAACAAGTTGATTGGTACCATTGGTTTTCATTTATCAGGCACGTACATGATTTTGGAATGAACAAGGGCTATACCTACGCTTAATGTCCATAGGTAAAAGTCCTTTTACCTAAAACAACGGAATCAACGAAGAAGACAATGGCGTGGCAGTGTGTGAGTGGCTCGTCTGAATTTTCGCGCGTTTTGGGAGGCGTGGCAGTGTGTGAGTGGCTCGTCTGAATTTTCGCGCGTTTTGGGAGGCGTGGCACGTTGTTTGCATTATATTTTATTTGTTTCATTATTGTCACAACTAACATGTTAGCGCAAATGGTGAGGATGCTGGCCTTTGATGTACACGTCCTGGGTTCGATCCCAGGCGTGTGCATTTTATTATTTTCTCAACAAATTCAGGTTAATCCAGTGCTTCCCATTCTGAAGCGTGTTCCATGCACTCTCAACATCAGCCATCTGATGTACTCCTGGCCAGATCCAATATACCCACAATGAAGGACCACCATGCGCCCCAGTCAAACGTGCACATGGGATTGGGTAAAGTCAATAAGGCCAGGAGCTTGTTGGGCCAAGAAATTCCAAGCAACACCCCCTCTTTTGCTAATGCTATCAGGCTCATTCTTTTTTATTTTCTCTAATTTATTTCTTCTATTTAATTTAATTTGCTTAATTATTTTTAACAAAACTAATTTCTTTTAAAAAAAATCATAAAATCAAGAGTTTACAAAAAAATAGAATTAGTTTGTTTTTTAATCAAATTTAATTTAATATTAGTTTAATTTAATTTAGGGAAATTCTAATTTTTTTAAAAATCAATTAGAAAAATTAGGGTTAGACTCTTGATTCAATATTTATTTATTTCTCAAAATAAAAAAAAATAAAAAAAATAGGTTAATTTAATTATGTTTCTTAAATTAAAATTAATTAGTAATTAGGTTCCTTTTTATTCAATTAAGCTTTATTTTCTCAAAATAACAAAAAACGACAAAGAAATGATTTTCCCTTTAAATTACAATTAGATATAGTTGGGGTCAAAACCTAATTATTTTGCATTTGATTCATCGCGCGTGTTTATTATTTTTGCAATATTGATGTAACTGTCTATGGTATGTAATAGTTTAATCTAGGATTTTCTTTATTTATCGTCTTTTGTGGGTTTTTTGACTATGTAATTAATCCCTACCCTGAAGCCTTGTAATAGCGTAGGTTTATTTTCTCGCATTTTAATTTTCGCAAATATTAACTCTTTAGATGTATGTTAATAGGATTGTATGCCAAGATTGCATGATAATTTAAAACGGCTAGAAAACCCTAATGTGCAAAGATAATAACTGAAATCAAATCATTCGCAGATATGCACTCTTAGGATATACTCTCACTTCGGTTGCCTTCGGTAAATGGTCATTAAGTATAGGGTGTCTTAGTGGTTTCCCTCCCGTCTAACAAAGAGCAAAAGTCCCATTCAGAAATATTGCCTCGGAAATGTTACCTCAGAAATGTTGCCTCGAATATGATCTTAAGACTCTAGGGTTATTACTAAGGTGTCCTAACATTGCTTCAATGATCGTACGTCCCTTATGAATTGACCCTTACAACTCCAACGACGGTGCTACCTATTTCTCAATAGTAGGATGGAATTGTCTAAAGGAAACAAGAATAGAAACGATCCTTTTTCGAGTAGGTAGATGCTAGTAGGTACTTGCTCAAAATCAAACTTTCCACACCTACACTCTTCAAAATAATTTTCAAAACAACTTCGTCACACCTTTGAGGACTGATACAATGGTTATCACGAAGTCAAAACTTTTCAAAACAAAGCACATACACAAGCAATTTTAAAAACATGAGAAAGTACCTAAGACTCCATGGAAAACCATGGATAGAAAGGGTGCTAACACCTTCCCTTTTCTATAATCTACCCCCCTTACTCAGAAACATCTCGAAAAAGAATTTTTTTTTCTGTACTTTTTTCCTTTCCGATTGGATGAAATAAAAGTCGGTGGCGACTCTTGCTTACCGCGGCATTTTGCAAACAAAAAACGCAAAACACAAACCATCATTTTCAAAACAGTCGGTTCTGCCACCACATCACAATTTGCTTTCATTGGACAAAAAATGAGAAAGTTATAGATGTCCACAATTCAGTACTATAGGGACTTAAAGACTTGGGAATTTTACTAAATGTCTAAATAACTTCTTGAACAAGTTATCTCCAATTTGACCTCTTTTTTTGATTTTATGACACTAATGATCATAAAATATGAAAATAGGATACTTGAATTGATAGTTGACCAAAAGTCCACTTGGTCAACTTTGACTTTGGTTGACTTTTGATCAAAATGACTATTTTGCCCCTTTTGATCAATTGAACTTCTTTCACTAAAAATTGGCACCCAATATTTCAATCATAGGTGATTATCAACATATAGAAATGAATAGTAGAAATGTGATTCTTCTTCAAACTTTGCAAATTTCTAACTTCTAATGATCATATGGGACAAATGAGAGGGCTTGAAATATAATAAACCCTTGTAGCTTGAGAGAATTTAAAGATTGAAGATATGAGATCCTCTTTTGCACTGATTGACCAAACAAACATCTCTTATAGCCTGTAGAAGAACTTGGGAACCAAGATATCTTAATCCCATCATAAGAATGTATGAATATGTATGATGAAGCATAAGCCATGAAAGGTAAAATGAATAGGGAAAATTTATGGTACAACAGCTGCCCCTATTCAATCTTCTTTAACCAGAGGGTGAGATTGGCGATGGCCTTTCAAACAATCACGATAAAGAGGATTGAATACTCAATAGAACCATAAAATTTGCACTCTGAAGCCAGTCAAGTGAAGGTGGGCCTAAGATGGAAAGACACCAGGCGAAGGTGAACTTACCAATTCAGAGAAAGAACACCTGACAAAGGTGAACTTACCAACAAGAAAGGGGCACCGGGCGAAGGTGGACCCAAGACGGAAAGTCATCGGGTGAAGGTGAACTTGCCGGAGAAAAGAGAACGTCGGGTGAAGACGAACCTTAACCAACAAAAAATGGACACTGGGCAAAGGTGGACCTAAGACGGAAAGACACCGGGCGAATGTGAACTTACCAATTCGGAGAAAAGAGAAAGTCGGGAGAAGACGAACCTTAACCAACAAAAAAGGGACATCGAGCGAAGGTGAACCTAAGTCGGAAGTACATCGGGCGAAGGTGAACTTCCCATAGAAAAGAGAATGTCAGACGAAGATGAACCTTAACTAACAAAAAAGGGACACCGGATGAAAGTAGTCGTAAGACGGAAATACGTCAGGAAAAGGTGAACATACCAATACGGAGAAAAGAGAACGTCGGGTGAAGACGAACCTTAACCAACAAAAAAGGGACACCGGGAGAAGGTGGGCCTAAGATGGAAAGGGCGAAGGTTAACTTGCTGAAGAAAAGAGAACGTCGGGAGAAGACAAACCTTGACCAATAAAAAAGGGACATTGGAAGAAGGTGGACCTAAGACAGAAATACATCGGGCGAAGGTGAACTTGCCGGAGAAAAGAGAACATCGAGCGAAGATGAACCTTAACCAACAAAAAAGGGACACCAGACGAAGGTGGGCCTAAGATGGAAAGACACCGGGCAAAGGTGAACTTGCCGAAGAAAAGAGAACTTCGGGCAAAGATGAACCTTGACCAACACAAAAAGGACACCTGGCGAAGGTGGACCTAAGATGGAAAGACATCGGGCGAGGGCGAACTTACCAATTCGAAGAAAGAACGTCGGGCGAGTGTGAACTTACTGGGGGAAAAGGAAGAACGGTGGGTGAAGGAGAGCTCCACAATGAGAAGAAGACTAAACAAAGATAGACTTTTGACGAATTATCACCAATCCAAAATGGACTTATAGGGGATAAATATATGTATGTATGGTCAACATTATACACACACGACAAAGAGACTAATATAGCAGACTCTTACAATGGATACTGGCTCAGCTAGTGGAAGGGAAACTCGACCAACACGGATAAACCAAAGACAAAGAACCGACTAAGCCTAAACCCAGAGGACACCAATCAAATGTGCACTCGACAAGAGAAAGAGACCATCCAAAAGGGACTCTAACAATATTTGTCAACACGGGTCGAGCTTTAAAAAGGTTGGGAATGCACAAGAACCACAATATCCCTCAAGCCAAAAACAGAACGTGATTCTTCAAGAGTGGAATTTATCTAGGTTACCACACACCGAGTATGGATACTCCAATACTTGAGAAAAAAGAAAGGTTATACACCGACTCTTACTCGTACTTTGACAGTGAGGTAAACACGGGTAAAATAACTGAAGACTTGCAAAGGCATAAAGAAAACATAACTGTGATACGGTGGGAGAACTGACTTTTCTTTTATCCAAAAGGAAAGGTGAAAAAGCATAAGAAATACCTTTGAGATTATTTCTTGAGTTCGGGGGGTAGATTATGAAAAGGGAAGGTATTAGCACCCTTTTCATCCATGTTTTTCCATGGGCTCTTAGTTACTTGCTAGATCACTTGCTTTTGTTTGAAATTGTGCTTTGTGTGGTTTTTTGAAAGTATTTTGTAAAGAGGCCAATGTTTAGGAAATCTTTTTAATGATTCTTGTTTGTAAGAATGTATACAAAGATGTTTGATCTTTTGAAAATGTTTTCAAGTTTGTAAGATGTTTGAAAGTGTAAGTGTTTGTTTTGAAAATATAAAGGATGTTTGTTTTGAAATTGAGCAATTAATTAGGAGCATTCTACCTACTCAAAAGTCTTTATTGTTCATTATTCTTTTCCTTTGACATTGTTATCTTACCATTGATTTGGTAAGTAACCCTATCTTTGAATGTGAACGGGACAGGCATGGGTCATCATATAACCATGATTAGCAATGTTGCAAGGTATCTTAGCATTCTCTTTTAGGGACTAAGATCATTTGAAAGGAAACTTAGATAGCGTCATCGAGGGACTATGATCTTGTATTTGTTTGTTTTTGCTAAGATACCTCACATGCGTAATATCGCCATTTAGTAAGGCAACCAAGTGGATTTTATCCTAGGGATGTTTGTGTGCAAGTGTATTATTTTCATGCTTGATTTTGTCTTGAATTAGGGTTTTCTAATTGATTGGTTTTAGTCTTTCCATACAAATCCTAATTACTAGCATGTTATGTATAAAAGCGATAAATTACGGAATTTAAAGTTACTACGCTATTAGAACATTTGTGGGGAGGAGGGTATACAAATTGAATGGGGATTGCAAGAATGTAAATCTAGTTAGTATATTACAACCATATTGAATGGGTATCAATGTACAAGGAATTTAAATGGATACAATGTACAAAACTGAATAAATGTGCAAAAATGCAAAATATGAAGTAAATGGATATTTGTTTGGATTTTTTAGGAAAAGGATTTTTGTCTTAACCTAATTAATTAAAAAGAAAATAATTAATTAAACCTAAATTTATTAAGAAAGATTTTAAATAAAACCCTAAATCTAATAATTGATTAAAAGAAAATAAGTTTGTAGAAATGCATTTTTAGTATTTTTATGTCTTGAAAATATTTATAGTATTATAAAGTATTTTTGGCCTTTTTTATATTAAAATAATATATTTTTTTAGGTGTAAAAATAATATTAACCTAGTTTTAATTAAATTTATAAGACTAGTTAATAAAAATAAATAATGTATAGTTAAATAAAATATTTTTTGTGAGAAAAATAAAATAAACTAAGTTAAAAATGAAAATCTATTTTTTGTGACTTTTATAATTTTTTTTTAATATTATGAAAATAATTAAGAAAATAAATAAAAAGAAAATAAGGAAATAAAATAAAATTGGGCCAAGGGTGTATAAATGAAATGGGGGGTTAGCCAGCAAAAAACAAAAAAACAAGTCAGGCCCAAAGAGGCCCAGCGCCTGCAAAAAAATAAAAGTCAAGAAGCAAAAATACGAAAAAAAATCAAAAGGGTACCAGTGGGGCTCGAACCCAGGTCCCATAGGTTACAGGCACGCGCTTCTACCACACGGTGGATATACATCCGTTAACATAAGCAAAACAATAAATATACAAGGAAAAACGCACCCTGATGACTTCATCTTCAACCTTCAGCCAGACCAACTGTAACTTTCTCATTTCTCATCAAAAATGAAAACTATAAACATGAAACTTGTAGGAAATTTTCTCACGGTTTCAGAAATATAAAAGCATTAAAACTATAGATCAAAGATAATCATGAATTTTAATGACCCTAATCTGAACCCTAAAAATCTCAGAAATTTCAGTTTCAAAATTCTCTAAGCTCAAGCAAAATTAATGGAAACTATGGACATGGTTAGCTTCAGGGCAATGATACCTACATGTTTTGTTCATAAACAAATCATTGATGATGCCTGTATGAAGAGTTCCAAGTTGAGAAAACTTACCTCAAAACTGGAAATCGTGTTTTGAGTTTGAGCTTGTTTCAAGTGATGGTGATGATCAGGTTAGCTTCCTTAAGGTCCCAAGAAGCTAATGCAATGATTAGCTTGAGCAATGGATGGCTGGAATGGTCTGGAGAAGTCAATATGCAATGATCTGTTTTTGGTTATGGAGGATATAGTAAATGATGTTATAGTAATGAAACAGGGGCAGGGATAGGTTACACTTGATGTAAAGAAGCTTTAGATACCAAAAGGCCAAGAAACGCACAAGGGAAATATGAGTTTGATGTTTGAGGTCAGAAACTGGGCAACAATGGTGTTTTTGCGCAATTTCTGATTTGAGAGAGTTTTGGTGTATTTCAGAGTACTTAAGCTCGTATCCTAGCTCACAAATAGTGATTCTATTTATAAGCAACAAGTTTGGAGACTTGTCCTTGATCAGAATTCAAAAATCACATGATATGGTTTTTTTCTTGTTTTTGAAGCAAGCTTGACACACATTGTCCCAATACATAGTACAAGGCTGTCTAGAGTGATTGCAAAATTTAAACATGTTTAAATGACTTTGTGTGTTGAGTGTGTGCTAAACAAACCAGTAGAGGCTCAAGAAGAGTGGACTTTATGCATAAAGCCACTTTTCCAAAATGGCAATGTTGCCTTTCTTCCTAAAATGGTATTAAGCATGGGCAATGCATTGAATGCTTGGATTAAAGCTTCTAGCAGCTGTGCAAAACAGTAATTATGGAGTGAAAAACAAGTTTGAGTCCTGCAAAGCAAAGATCATGCATCCTAGCATGGATTTGGTTCATGTGTTCACCAAAAATGACTTGTAATTAAAGTTTGAAAACCCTAACTTCCTCTCTTCGATTATCCCTGCTCAAGAATGATCTCAAGGAGTTCTTGGACATTTTGGAAAGCTTGTAATGTGCTCTATAACCCATCTTTTAATTTCTTTTGAATATTCCCATTTTAACTATATGAAAAAGTTCCATGAAGTTGGGTCAAAATCCTGACCAAATTAGGGCAAAATTTCACTAAGTGTTTTGTTTCATGACCACATGTTCATAAAATTAAAAATTGATATCCAAGAACTTTTTGAAGAAGTTGTGTGAAGGAAACTTTTATATTTCATGTAGATATACAACTTTCATGTTGAAAGTTTCTCTTTAATCATCTTACATCATGGTGAAAAAATTGTTCAAAATTGTGAAAAAATATGAAATTTCCAACACTTAGAAAAATTTCTAAGTTTAGAAATTTTGACGTTTCAAAATGAAATCTTGACTTTTTGATTTCTTGATGAATAAGTTTCATATTTTGACATGTTTTTATGAATTGTGATCTTTGGCACTTGAATTTGACCAAAAACTCAAAGTTTGACTTTTCAATATATAGTTGACTTTTGATCAGTTGACTGAAAAATTCATCTGTCAATGCAATGCACTTGCAATGTTTTGAACCATGTAATTGGGTAAAAATGATGCAATTGGACTCTTGAGATCATGACTTAAACCAATTGACCATTTGCTAGGTCAAAAATCAGAAATTGCCCTTTCTCAGTCAAAACCCTAATTTTGACCATTTTGCCCTTTTGGAGATTTGATCAAATTTCTTGAGGAGTTGTTGTCCAAACTTGATCAAATGATAAATATGAGTTTATAATGTTGATGTGGATCAAGAATCATGAAGTTTGACTGTGAGTTGGCCATAGTTGACTTTTTCTCCAATACAACTGATTTTTAGGTCAACTGCTCAATTGACTGAGCAAAAGTGTGATCCAAGGCTTGAAACTTGACATGAGTAATCTTGGAGGTCCATAATGATCCATGAAAGTCATATGAGGCATTGGAAGTTCAAAAATCCTTGTGCAATCTCAAACCCTAATTTTGGTCATTAGTGCTTAAGGAGGTGTCTTGAGCTGATCAACCCTGGTGCAGTCTTGAGTCAAGGATATCTTATGAGTAAATTCTTGATAAGTGAGAGGGAAAATTTTGGGGTACAACAACTGCCCCTGTTCAATCTTCTTATGCCTGAAGAGTTAGATTGGCGAGTTTTACCATTCGTGACTCGAAGGTGGAAGATGATTGGACACTAGAGTGCCCAGAAATTTGCACTCAGTGATGTGATGGTTGAGAAAATGGGCTTAAAGATGCCATTTGGATAGGTGATAGAAAGTTATCGGATATGGGCTTTGTATATGCCATCCAAAATGATTTTTGAATTGTAGTTTGTAGGCTGAAATAATGAGTATCAGAATGGCGTCCGTGTCTGGAGCGTATCTGAACTATATCTGAGAGTTGAGACTGAATGAGTATCAGAATGGCATTCGTGTCTAGAGCGTTACTAAACTGTATTTGTAATCTGAATGAGTATCAGAATGGCATCTGTGCCTGGAGCGTATCTGAACTGTATCTGAAGGCTGAATCTGAATGAGTATCAGAATGGTGTCTGTGTTTGGAGCGTATCTGAACTATATCTGAGAGTTGAGACTGAATGAGTATCAGAATGGCATCCGTGTCTGGAGCGTATCTGAACTGTATCTAAAAACTTTGAACATTGTTAATGGTAGCTGTTAACCCTATCCTGAAAAGGGTAAAATGTTAGCAAAAATGTAAATTCATGTTGTATGAAATGCACGGTATGATGCATTCGTGTTACCAATGTTTATGATATATGGATGTGATGTATGCGTATGTGAGCTAGTCTGCTGCACTACTGTTGTATTTGGGGAAAATAAATCCCTGACCACTGTTGAGGATATGTAAGTTTTCATGTTGTGAAGTGGGGATTGATAACTAGAAGCTTTGTTCCGCTGGGGACTAAACTGCACACTGCGGGGGATTTTATGGAATAGCTCAAAGATATTGCCCTATCTCTTAAAGCCATCAGTGATTGTCTTTTTTTTATTTGTAAACAGTAATTATTTTCAAATGCATATCTTCAAAAATAAAACATTGGACATTTTTGTAAACAAAATACAAGAGTGAAGAAAAACAGATAATTTTGCACTTTCAAAGGGATATCTTTGTATTGACTTTGAGTAAGTATTTTTTTACAATGAGACAAACATTCTATTAAGAGATGTCGTTGTAAAAAATGAAAATTTTGATACAAAGAAAAGATAGCTATGTGCAATAATCCCATGGTATTCCCATTCTGCTATAGCCTTCGTATCTCTGAGCATCTTGTCTATTTGTTGCCTCGTCTGAAGATGATTGAATTGATCAGAACCTCTGAGCTTGTCAGGTTATCCGTAAGGTAATCCAACAGAACATAGTCATACACTTTAAATCCCTAACTTTTGCCTGGACCGCCCTTTTGGGTTTTCAATCCACCGGGATACCCTTTTTTGCCCAAGCTGCCCTTTCGAGTTTTCAGTTGCCAGGTGTACAGATTTTTTGTTTTATCCCTAATTTTTGCTCGAACCTTTTTGGTTCGCCGGGATGCCCTTATTTTGCCTAGGTGTGTCAACGTAGCGGGTATCTTATGCGTAGTATCTTTTGATTATGTATGTGTTTGCAGGGTGCGGCAAGTCGTCACCATCCATGGTGGTCAGAATCATTGCTCCACCACAGAATATGTTTTTAATCATAAATGGTCATTCATATGTAGGAGTCCATTTGCCCCTGGGATCACCTTGCGGCAGTATGATACGTTTGATCACCATATCCCCGACTTGATACACTTGGCGTCTGAGCTTTTTGTTGAAAGCCTTAATCATTCGTTTTTGATACATATGACCATGACAGACAGCAGTAAGTCTTTTCTTATCAATCAAGTTTAGTTGATCAAGTCGATTCTGGATCCAACCGTCTTCATTTAGCCATGCACCTTTCATAATTCTCAGAGAGGGGATATGGACCTCAATAGGCAAGACAGCCTCCATGTTGTATACCATAGAATAGGGTGTCTCCCCGGTTGATGTGTGAGCTGTGGTACGATATTCGTGGAGAGCGAATGGTAGCATCTCATGCCTGTCTTTGTATGTGACTATCATTTTCTGTATGATCTTTTTAATGTTCTTATTCGCGGCTTCAACAACACCATTCATCTTTATCCGGTAAGGGGAAGAATTGTGATGCTGGGTCTTGAATTGTTCGCACAAGGCGGTGATCATAGTATTGTTCAAGTTCGTACCATTGTCTGTAATGATCCTCTCCGGGATACCATAACGACAGATGAGATTCTGTTTGATGAACCGGGCGACGACATTCTTGGTAATGGAAGCGAAAGAAGCTGCCTCCACCCACTTGGTAAAATAGTCAATGGACATTAAGATGAAGCGGTGTCCCTTAGATGTTGTTGGCTTGATTTCCCCAATCATATCAATCCCCCACATAGCAAAGGGCCAAGCGGCCGTCAAGACATTCAGAGGAACTGGAGGTACATGCACCTTATCAGCATAGATCTGACATTTATGGTAGGTTCAAGAGTCTTGATAGCAATCTGCTTCTATGGTAGACCAGTAATAGCCTGCCCGTAGGATTTGCTTTGCCATTGAATGCCCACTGGAATGGGTGCCAAAAGTGCCTTCATGTAATTCAGCCATGATCCTTTCAGCTTCAACCTTGTCTACACACTGAAGTAACACAGAGTCATGGTTGCGTTTGTAAAGAATGTCATTACTAAGGGAGAATTTAGAAGAGGATTTCCTTAAGAACTTCTTATCATTTACTGAAGCTCCTTCTGGATATTCTTGAGCCTCGAGATACCTCTTGACTTCGTGAAACCAAGGCTGGTCCACTACTTCTTCAGTATTGATCTCATGATAGTGTGCTGGTTCATCCCTTTGTTCAATGGTCATATGGGGAGACTCGTTATCCCATTTAAATTTAAACATGGATGACATTGTGGCTAGTGCGTTTGCTAGCTGGTTTTCTTCTCGCGGGAAGTGCTCAAAGGTAATCTTCTCAAAATATGGGAGCAATGTCAAAACATGTTCTTTGTAAGGGATAAGGTTAGGGTGTTTGGTGTCCCATTCCCCTTTGATCTGTCTAATGACCAAAGCTGAATCTTCGAATACATTCAAAGATTTGATCCCCAAGTCTATGGTCGCTTTGAGACCAAAGATGCACGCTTCGTATTCCGCCATGTTGTTTGTACAATTGAAGCAGAGTCTTGCAGTAAAAGGAGTATGACATCCTTCCAAATATATGAGTATCGCACCAATATCATTGCCGAGTGTGTTAGATGCCCCATCAAAAACCAAGGTCCATCGAGATCCTTGTTCAGGTCCGTCATATGGCCTGAATTCTTCATAATTGTTTACCATCATGATGTCTTCATCTTGGAATTCGAACTTCATGGACTGGTAGTCTTCCACAGCTTGGTGAGCAAGGTGATCAGCTAGTACATTGTCCTTTATTGCTTTCTGGGTAGTATATTGTATGTCATATTCTGTCAGGATCATCTTCAATCTCGCTATTCTCCCAGAGAGGGCAGGTTTCTCGAAGATGTATTTTATTGGATCCATTTTAGATATCAACAAGCTAGTATGGGTCAGCATATACTGTCTTAGCCGGCGAGCATCCCATGCCAGAGCGCAGCAAGTTTTCTCGAGTAGTGAATATCTCGTTTCATAGTCGATAAAGGTTTTGCTCAGGTAATAAATAGCGTGCTCTTTTCGGCAAGACTCGTCATGCTGCCCCAGCGCACACCCCATTGAATTTTCCAAAATAGTCAGATACATGATCAATGGTCTTCCCTCGACTAGTTGCATTAAAACGGGAGACTCTTATAAATACTCTTTGATCTTGTCAAAAGCAGTTTGGCACTCATCGTTCCATTTGACTACTTGATCTTTCTTCAGTAACTTGAAGATCGGTTCACAAGTAGCAGTCAGGTGAGAAATGAATCTGGAAATGTAGTTCAAACGTCCCAAGAATCATCTGACTTCCTTCTCGGTACAAGGAGTAGGCATCTCTTGTATCGCTTTCACCTTGGCAGGATCCACTTCAATACCCTTATTGCTGACAACAAAGCCTAGGAGCTTACCAGACCTCACCCCAAATGTGCACTTATTTGGGTTCAACCTCAACTTGTATATCTTTATCCTCTCAAACAGTTTCTATAAATGATCAAGATGCTCTTCTTCTGTTTGAGATCTAGATATCTTGTCATCCACATAGACCTCTATTTTGTGATGTATCATGTCGTGAAATAGGGCTACCATGGCACACTGATAGGTTGCCCCAGCATTCTTCAGTCCGAATGGCATAACCTTGTAGCAGAATGTGCCCCACTACGTGACAAAGGTTGTTTTCTCCATGTCCCCCGGCGCCATTTTTATTTGGTTGTAGCCTGAGAAACCGTCCATGAAGGAAAACACTTTGTGTTGTGCCATATTATCAACTAGAATATCAATGTGGGTAAGTGGGAAATCATCCTTAGGGCTGGCCCTATTCAAATCTCTATAGTCCACGCACATTTATACCTTGTTGTCCTTTTTGGGCACGGGAACAACATTGACAACCCATTGCGGATAAGAGGTAACAGCCAATAATCCAGTGTTGAATTGCTTCATGACTTCGGCTTTAATCTTCTCTGACATGTTTGGTCGCATACGACGGACCTTTTGTTTTACTGGTGAGCAGACCTCTTTTTTAGGTAGACGATGTACCACAATATATACATCAAGTCCTGGCATGTCTTCATACGACCAGGCAAAGACCTAAACATACTCGTGTAACAACTGAATCAGACGCTCTTTGACACTGGGTTCCAGGTTGGCACCCACCTTGACTTCTCTTTTGTCTTCCTCGGTACCTAGGTTGATTGTATCCACTGGTTCCTCGTGGGGCTGAATGGTTCTCTCTTCTTGTAGTAGTAACCTGGCAAGTTCCCCTGGTACTTCACAATCTTCCTCACATTCATCCTCGGCTTGGTAGATTAGATTTTAAGAGTCACAGAAGGCCATAGCAGAATCGTTACCCATGGGATCCCGAATGGATGTAGACCTGCATTGTGAGTGTGAGTGTGTGTAAGAGTATAGATATCTTTGAAAGAAATGAAAATATAAAAGAGAAAAATAATGAGCACAAAGTTTGTCTGAAAAAACGTCCATGATTCATTGATGACATATGAAAAAGAGATAATAAACCTTACAAATGGACCATTATTCCTCGCGTAAGACACAAGGTTTTAAGAGTCTAAATTTTTTAAATATTACAGATCCAACAAAATGTAAAGATAAATTATTGTGGGATAAAATTGATCGGGACAAAGTCTCTGGCCTCCCAGTTTCTGAGCCCTCCACTGACAGTTAGGAAATCCAATCCTCTAGGTCATAGTTATCTTCACTATCTTCCACCGCATTGACTTCGCGGATGCTGATCTTCAGGGGTGGTCCTCCGGCACGAGCGCGGCTGTTGTACCCCAAAATTTGCCCTCCCATATTCTTCAAGATGTGTCAAGATCAAGCTTCAAAATCTCTCAAGGGTTGCACAGTCCAATTGCCTCCTAACACGGTCAAAATTAGGGTTTTGGTTCTTGCAAAGAAATTGAGGTTTTCAAGGGTCCAATCAAGTCCCATATGCCTATTTACATTGTCAAGCATCCATATGTCAAGTTTCAAGACTCACAATATCAAGTTGCACATTCAAAAACCCTAATTGCCTCACAGTCAACTGCAGGGGTAAAATGGTCATTTGACAGTCAAAAGTCAAAAAATTTGGTCAACATCTTATTTTGAAGCCACAATCATCATTTGATCAAGTCTTGATCATGATTCCACAAGCATGGCTCAAAATGTCTCAAGGTGCAAAAGTTTCTATTTTTGGACAGTTGAAAAGTCAACTGCAAATTGACCAAAGCATAACTTCTTCATGGTTTATCATAAAAATCCCATCCAAAGCTCATTTTGAAGGGAATGACATTTCCTACAACTCATCTTCACACTCCAAGTCCAAGAAATACTCTCACAAAAAGTTATCAATTTCAACATTATAGGTCATTTTCAAAAGTCAACAAAAAGGCACTTTAAGTCAAAGACCATAACTTGAGATTGGTAAATCAAAATGACATGGGACTAAAGGAATTGGTTAGAGGACTTCAAGACCTTTCCAAAATGTCCAAGAACATGTTCATAGCTTCAAAATTGAGCAAGATATGCATTGGAGAAGTTGGGAAATTTTTGGGAACTTTCAAAAGTCAACTTTGCCTAAAACACTTCAATTTTGCTAATGGGCCTCAAATTCTTTCTTGAATCATTACCCAAAGCCTATGCACGACCCATTAAGTTTAATTTGACTTATTTTCTCATTTTTAATTAATTAATTGAATTTATATTTATATTAATTCATTTAATTGGTTTTAATTATAAGAAAATTCAAAAGATGTGCTTTTTAAATCTTTTTGTGCAGCAAATGTAACTAGGGAAAGCTGGCAACTCGTTTCTCAATCAACAAGGCAAAAAAATCCATGATTGGCAAGGTTCCATGAAAGAAAATATTGAAAAACATATGATTAGGCAATCAAATATTCAAGTCATAATGCCATGGACTCTTGGGCTTATTCTTGACCTAAATTCATTCACATATAGGTGCTGAAGGAAACCCTAAGGCTACACACGCACAATTGCTGCAAGAACACCATATGCAACATTGAAAAAAAGGGAAAAAGTTCAAAACGGTTTTCTAACTTCCAGGCAGATTAAAGAGAGTTGGTTGATTCTAATCCCTTGCTGGGAGTTTCCTGAACGCATTGCAATCAAGAACGAGCCCTAAAGCTCAAAGAACGCGCAAGAACAGGCCCTACGATTTGCATTATTATCCAGAATTGCATAGCATCATTCATGCATTTTTAACCATTTTTCTTGATTGGTTTATGTTGTTAGGAACATTCTGAAGCTAATGGAATAATCTAATTGCATTATAACGCTCTGAATCATGATCTGCCATTAACACATTTTAGGGTTTTTAAAGCTTGAAAATTAGGGCTTTGCATATACTGTGAAATTAGACCTCAAGACCTATGGGGATAAATTCGTCAGGCCAAGACGAAACCATTGGCACCATCGCGCCTTTTGTATACTGAGTGTATGCCTAATCGCTATTTTGATGTTTCTAGTTTGTGGGGGTTTAAAACCCCCGCTATTCGCTCTTTTTTTGTTTCAGAACAGATGAAGAAGATGATGCATGGATGGACGTGAGTGGTGTATTCAAATATGTGGCGCGCACTTTTGTATTCCCAGCATAATTATTGCTTTACGTATATTATTTTCATCAGTTATTCTATTAACAAATGTGCATCATGGCTCAGATGGCTGGAAACGTGTCCTGCAAGTGTTGGGACCTAGGTTCGATTCCCAGGTCCCCCATATAATTCATAATCCTTTTTCCAACGCGTTCCAGTGCATTGCTTGTCAAAGATCTATCATGAGCCTTCAATGCTCCATGTGCCAAGTGGCTGTGACTATCAATCCAAGGGCTGTAGGAGGAGGTGTATCATACGCCCAGTCAAACAGCATACACATGATTGTGAAAGTCAAACAAAGGCTTTGTGACTCTTGGGCCAGAATTGCTGCAGCTTACCTCCATATGGGCCATCATACCCCTTGGTTTGCCTTGTTCTTAATTTTCTTTTCTTTTCTTTTAATTTCTTTCAATTGTTTTTAATAATTATTATTAATTAACCATCAAATTAATTTTCCTAATAAAAATTCAGAAATCAAAAATTGTAAATATATATTTAATTACTTATTTAATTTCACCATTAACCTATTTTTTATAAATAAATTCCAATAATTAACTTAGTTAATTTAGGCTTTAAATTTTAATCCTTTTTTTAATAAATAAAATTGCATAGAATTAGGTTTTGACTTTTAATTATTTTCATCATTATTGATAATTATTATTATTTTGTACATAAACATGTAAATTAATTTATTAGTTTAAATTAGGTCAACTTTAATATTTTCATTAATAATTAAAATAAAACTTAGAATTAGGGTTGTTTACTAACTTTTAAATTATTTTCTTTACTTCCACAATAAATACCAAAAACACATAAAAAAACACTTTCTTTTCTTTAATTAAATAATTAATTAGGTTTTAATTCAATTTAATTTCAAGCAAAGGGTCTAAAACCCTCGGACGTTCCCGGTTTTATTCTTTCGCACGTTATTCTTATTTTTTTTATTGATTATTATGTAACTGTTCAAGGATGTAATAGTAATTAGGTTTATTGTTTTTTTTACTTTCTGCATCTTTTATCAAAAACGGGTCTTTGTATTTTGGCGATGTATAGACTCGCGCCTTGTAATAGCGTAGCTTTTATCTTTCCGTCTTTTAATTTCCCGCACTCTTAAATTCTAAATTTCATGAAAGAATGTATGGTAATTAAAAACAACGCGTAGCTCACAATGCCATGATCAAAGATAAAACATAACATGAAAACAACACACAATACACACACCACTTCTAGGGTACGCCTCACTTGTTGCCTTCGAAACGTGGTCGTCAGGTATAGGACGTTTTAGCGGTCGCTCTTATGTTCAAGATCCAGTTGCCTCGCAACGGTTGCCTCGGATTAAAAAGGATCTAGGACATTAGGGTTCCTTCTAAGGTGTCCTGCTATTGCTTCGGTGACCACACTGTCCCTAAAATCGAATTGACCCGAACACCTCCAACGGTGGTGCTACCTACCTCTCAATGGTGGGATGGCACTATCTTAAGGACTTTTACACAGCCTAATTCCTTAGGGTAGGTAGATGACTCATGGATACTTGCTCTCTTCAAAAAACAAATCAAAAATCTTTTCACACCAACACTTTCAAAAAGCTTTCAAAACAAATTTTTCAAACACTCTTGAGGACAGATACAAGAGTTATTCAGAAATCTTTCAAAGAAACTTTTTTCAAACCCACTCACATTTTGAAAAGCAAACATTTTGAAAACATAAGAGCAAGTATCTAAGAGCCCATGGATAACCATGGATAGAAAGGGTGCTAACACCTTCCCTTTCTATAAATCTACCTCCCGAACCGAGAAACGTTCTCATAAGGAATTTTGTTGTGCTTTTGTCCTGTCCATGTTGGAGAAAATAAAAGATAGTGGCGACTCTTGCTTCCGCGACATTTCGCGAACCAGCTTTAAACAGTCAGTTCTATTTCCACCGATCACAGAACTGGCGACTCTGCTGGGGACTTTTAAAAGTGAGGTGTACCTTAGGATTAGATCATACTTATGTTTTCAATTGAATGTTTTGTTTGCTTTATTATTGTGGGTTGCATCGGAGATTCATAGATCCTAACCCGGATCTGGGGAATACCCTTTAGGTAGCATAAGTTGTGAGGGACCTGTCCGGCGTAGACCGACACGGGTGAAGCAGTGGCTACGTTGGTGTGACACTTTGGTCTGTACCGATATCCCTTGTGTTGCAACGAGGAGAATATGGGTCTTCTGAGGAGTCATTAAGCACCAATCGACCTTAGAACCCTAAATTGACCCAACTTGGCCATAGAACAGTAGCAGTATGCTACACTCATTGAGGCTAAACTCTCGCGATGGTTCTGGCCGCAAGAAAAGATTGCGACGCTGGAGTTATGACAGATTGAGGGTAGTCAGTGATATTGGGATCCTCTAGAACCCGGTTACTTTTGATAGGACATGTCTTAACCAATGAAACTGAAAGAGGGTAGTACCTGAACTTCATGCTCGCCTAAACTCTAAGGGCTCTCTGTGTGACTTGTGTACCTTCAAACTTGAATTACTTGCATGCTTGTTATCTGACATATGAGTTCCTTGCAGGTTTTGTTTACAGTCCTTAATCTGGACTCATAACAGGGTTTACTTACATCACTCCATGCATAGCATGACATCATACCATTGCATACATCCTACATAAGGACTAATCCATTTCAAGGATCTCAAGGGCTTGTGCTGCAGGTCATGATGAATTAAGGTCTAGCAAGGGGCAAAGGGGATTTATTTTCCTCTAGCCAAGGTGGATGACTTGAGTCAGGGGCTATGACCCACTCGATATGGTGAGCCTTGACTCTTGAAGAAGGACTCTCAACAACATGAAGTTCCTTCAATCAAGCTACCAAATTCTAACAATTTTCTTGTTTACCCCGCGAGATCCTTGAAAACATTGCATACATCTCATACACATCATTGCATAACAGGTACCCTCATTACAGGTCACTTACCATCTTCGCTGTTTATTTCAGCAATGGCTTCCCAACAAGATAACCAGGGTCTTCATGCTTAAGAGACTCAGTTCAGGGAGATCTTCCTAAGCCTATCCAAGGGGCAGGAAGAGTTGAGGACACTCCTCATGAAGAATTTGGCCAAGAAAAGTCCCGAAGATGACAAGGACTAACGGCTGAAACGCTTGCAAGCTGAGGTAGATACTATGAGAACCCAGATGCTGGGGCAAATGGCTCTCATCCAAGGCTTAGCTCGGGAGCAAGAAGAGTTGAGGACCATGATCAGTCAGCTTCCTCAAGACGTGAAGCAACCAGTCCAAGTCAGGGGCCAGGTCATTGATCAACTTCCCAGGGGACAAGAGTCTGATATGGCAAAGAATATATCTCTCCAAATTGCTACCACTTCACAGGTCCAACAACAACCTCGCCCGGAGCAATAGGTTGATCAGAGTAAGCCAAACAAGCCCAGGAGGCAATTCACCCAGCTCAACGTGTCGCTGTTTCAAGCGTTACAACACCTATTGAGTTTGAATCTGATTACACTAAGGGCGCCTCCCCGGAACCCCAACATCTCTGCTCCTAACTATCATCCCAACAAAAGATGTGCATACCACTCTGATAGTTCGGGACATGACACTGCCGACTGATGGGCTCTGAAGAACAAAGTCCAGGACCTGATTAATGAAGGAGCAGTGGATTTCACCCAAGAGGGTCAAGCTGAGTTCTTCTACCATCCCTGCAGGATTCACCATTTGAAGTAACAAGTCCTGAGATGAGAAGACTTTTTGTCCATTAGAATTTTCAAGTTGTAATTTTCTTTTGATTGTTCAAACAATTATCATGTCAAACGCTGTTATTTCGTTAATGCATCGCATATGTCTGTTTTGAATCAATATATTCGCTTTCGCTATATTCAAACTACTTTCATTTTTTGTGATGTTCAACTCTCAATTAATAATTCTAAGCCTCTTGAGGGAGGATGACGAAAACGATACCACAATCTACAGTATGCTTTTGAACAGACCCCGCTGATGAGGTACAGGCATTGTTTCAATTCCTAAACACTTGAGTTATAAGGAAGATAATCCCTCGTCAAACCCCTTTGAGCCAAAGAAGTAGAAGTTTTTCTTTTCGAAAATTAAAACCCTTAATCATAACCTGGGGCAGGGTAGTTCTCTCAGTTGATCCAAGTGCACAATGAATGGCATCAAAGAAGTCCTTCAAAAATAAAAGATAGTGATGGTTCTGAACAATCATAAGGACAGGCAGTCATTATCTCTCAGAAATAAAAGCCCAATAAGTCAAAACCTATGAAGGAGACTTACAAAACTGGGGCATCCCGCTGACTGTAAATACAAAAAGAAACAGTTCAGGAAAAAAACAGAGATAACGAAATCAAAAAGAAAGAGGTCCTACAAACCCTCAACAAAAAGAAATGACTGCCTATTCAAAATAAATTGTCAACATCCGGACCATCACTGGAATATCAAAGCAAAGACTCAAACAAGGTCTAACGCACGATTAGCTGAGCTTAGGTTTGAAGAACATCATGAAGAGAGGGTGGGTACAAATATAATTTGAGCCTTTATCCTTTGTTTCTTAAACCGTGAACCAAGCCACGTTATAACCCTTAAAAGTCCTAGCTGAAGCATGGGTTAGTTCGAAAGCATACTGTTACGAAAGGTATCCTGACTCCTTAAGGCTTGCGGTAAAATAACGAGTTGACGTCACAATTTACAAAAAAATTCACTTGTTTTTATGAAAAATGCATTTTCAAAAATTTCAAGACAGACATAAGCTTTGCATTTTTAATATAACATTGTTTGCATATGACTTTTTGTTCGAACAACAGAGAAATTCGCACGAAGAATATCTAGTGAACAAAAGCACTTCCAACCAAGGGGCAGACGTGATCATTGTCCATCATCTGGGGCAGTTAAGTCAAGATTCGGAGAATCTCTCAAATGCCAAACAGCTTGGGGCAAATCTCCGCCTGAGTCACTTGGGGCATTAGACATGAATTCCAGCAACGAATCTTGCGTGATCAGACAGCTTCTGGTGGTATGGCAATACAATACTATTGGCAGGGGCACCTCCCTACATCCTGAAAGCATGGACATAGTCGAAAAAATACTGCGCATAATCAAAGACCCGCTAGGTTGACACACCTAGGCAAAAATAAGGGCTTCCCGGCGAACCAAAAGGGTTCGGGCAAAAAATAAGGGATGAAAATGAAAAAATCTGTACACCCGGCAAGTCGAAAACCTGAAAAGGTGGCTTGGGCAAAAATGGGTATCCCGGTGGACTGAAAACCCGAAAGGGCGGTCCAGGAAAAAATTAGGGATCAAAGCGTATGACTATGTCCCGTCATCTCGTCACTTGTCTACCAGAAGAAGATTTGTCCATCGACGGTTATTAAGCACCTCATAGGCCTTCTTCTCCCGCAGAAACTGGGGCAATAAGAATTGTCCGAACTGTGCAGTTGCTCTGTCCTCCAAGGTACCAAGGTAAGTTCGGCTGAAGAATGTGACCCAGATACCTCCACTCCCAGCAAGAGTAAGACAGATTTCAGCAATACTCTCCTCGAGCAGAGTTGGTCTCCCGTCAGCCCTAAAAAGGCACAATATCCCTAGCAAGTCAGCAGTACTCTCCCCAAGCAGAGTTAGCCTACTGTCAGCCTTAAGGAAGTTGGGTATCCCCAGAAAATCTCAACATTCCCCAGCGGAGTATGCAGATGTTCCTGAGCAAGCATCCCCGACAGTCTTAATATTCCTCGACGGAAATATAAGATTGTTCCCTGGTGGAATACAGACACCCCAGTGGAGCCACTTCCCCCAATGCAGTCTAAGATCCCCCCAGGAGAGTTCAATCAATCTCCCCAGTAGATTCAGGAAGCTTATCCCCAGTAGATTCTGGAAGCTTATCACCTGCAGAGTACGAACGCGCCTCCCCGGTTTTATTCAAAGGTTATTTCCCCACCAGGATATAACTGGGTTATCCTCAGCCAATTGCCACGGAAAGATTGTCCTCGGCGAAGTTCTTCCTATCCCCCAGCGGAGTTCATCAAAGTTCCTCAACAAAACATATCAACGATACCTCCAGCGGAGTTATCATCAACATCTCAGCAAAGTACCTCTCTTCCCACAGAGTAATTCCCCGCAGAGTAATCTCTCCAGCAAAGTTTATTCCTCAACGGAGTCATCTTCTCCTACTGGTTTATTCCCGCAACCATCATCCCCCGCGGAAACAAAGAACTCTATTCTTCAACATCAGCCCAGGAGTTAACTTCCCGGCATCCGTCAAGGATTTAGTTTCCTAAGACAAAAATACATCCATAAACATCACATCTTCATACATTATAGCATGCACATACGCATCATGAACATACAATCTCATTTATTTTGAGAACATCACGCATTTCATACATCATGACATTGCATACAACTAACATTTTGTCTTTTCAGGACAAAGGTCAATACAAAGATAATTACCATCAACTGTCGCAATTCCAGACTCGATTCCTGTATCCAGCCAGGGCACGTCTGAAGAGTTTGAAGATCTGATTCCTGTATCCAGCCAGGGCATATCTGTTGACGACTAAATTCCAGATTTGATTCCTGTATCCAGCCAGGGCACGTCTGAAGAGTTTGAAGATCTGATTCCTGTATCCAGCCAGGGTGTATCTGTTGACGACTATCTCCAGATTCGATTCCTGTATCAAGCCAGGGCACGTCTGAAGAGTTTGAAGATCCGATTCCTGTATCCAGCCAGGGTGTATCTGTTGACGACTAATTCCAGATTCGATTCCTGTATCCAGCCAGGGCACGTCTGAAGAGTTTGAAGATCTGATTCCTATATCCAGCCAGGGTGTATCTGTTGACGACTAATTCCTTATTCGATTCATGTATCCAGCCAGGGCACGTCTGAAGAGTTTGAAGATCTGATTCTTGTATCCAGCCAGGGTGTATCTGTTGACGACTAATTCCATATTCGATTCCTGTATCCAGTCAGGGCACGTCTGAAGAGTTTGAAGATCCGATTCCTGTATCCAGCCAGGGTGTATCTGTTGACGACTAAATTCCAGATTTGATTCCTGTATCCAGCCAGGGCACGTCTGAAGAGTTTGAAGATCTGATTCCTGTATCCAGCCAGGGTGTATCTGTTGACGACTAATTCCAGATTCGATTCCTGTATCCAGCCAGGGCACGTCTGAAGAGTTTGAAGATCCGATTCCTGTATCCATCCAGGGTGTATCTGTTGACGACTAATTCCAGATTCGATTCCTGTATCCAGCCAGGGCACGTCTGAAGAGTTTGAAGATTCGATTCCTGTATCCAGCCAGGGCGTATCTGTTGACTACTTTTTCCGGACTTGATTCCTGTATCCAGCCAGGGCATGTCTGAAGAGTTTGAAGATCCGATTCCTGTATCCAGCCAGGGCGTATCTGTTGACGACTATTTCCAGACTCGATTCCTGTATCCAGCCAGGGCACGTCTGAAGAGTTTGAAGATCCGATTCCTGTATCCAGCCAGGGCGTATCTGTTGACGACTATTTCCGGACTCGATTCCTGTATCTAGCCAGGGCACGTCTGAAGAGTTTGAAGATCCGATTCCTGTATCCAGCCAGGGCGTATCTGTTGACGACTATTTCCGGACTCGATTCCTGTATCCAGCCAGGGCATGTCTGAAGAGTTTGAAGATCCGATTCCTGTATCCAGCCAGGGCGTATCTGTTGACGACTATTTCCAGACTCGATTCCTGTATCCAGCCAGGGCACGTCTGAAGAGTTTGAAGATCTGATTCCTGTATCCAGCCAGGGCGTATCTGTTGACGACTATTTCCGGACTCGATTCCTGTATCCAGCCAGGGCACGTCTGAAGAGTTTGAAGATCTGATTCCTGTATCCAGCCAGGGCGTATCTGTTGACGACTATTTCCGGACTCGATTCCTGTATCCAGCCAGGGCACGTCTGAAGAGTTTGAAGATCCAATTCCTGTATCTAGCCAGGGCGTATCTGTTGACGATTATTCCGGACTCGATTCCTGTATCCAGCCAGGGCACGTTTGAAGAGTTTGAAGATCCGATTCTTGTATCCAGCCAGGGCGTATCTGTTGACGACTAATTCCAGATTCGATTCCTGTATCCAGCCAGGGCACGTCTGAAGAGTTTGAAGATCTGATTCCTGTATCCAGCCAGGGCGTATCTGCTGACGACTAATTCCAGATTCGATTCCTGTATCCAGCCAGGGCACGTCTGAAGAGTTTGAAGATCCGATTCCTGTATCCAGCTAGGGTGTATCTGTTGACGACTAATTCCAGATTCGATTCCTGTATCTAGCCAGGGCACATCTGTGAGTAACTGATTGTAGACTCGATTCCTGTATCTAGCCAGGGCACATCTGCATGAAGAATTTAGAGATTCGATACCTGTATCCAGCCAGGGTATATCTATATAAAGAGTTTGAAGATCAACCCCTGTAACAGGCCAGGTAATTATCTTTCTTTCTCAGGTACGCAAGTTCTCGCTATGGAATCTCTTACGCGATCGACACCTAGATGGCATCTATAAGCCCATCCACATACCAACAGTCTCCAAATGGCATCCATAAGCCCATTCCCAACAAGACTCCGTCACAGCTCCAGATGGCATCTATAAGCCCATCCTCCCATCCACATACCAACAGTCTCCAAATGGCATCTGTAAGCCCATTCCCGCTATCAAACTGCTGATACTCTACCATGTGAGTGCAAATTTCTGGGCACTCTAGTGTTCAATCATCTTCCACCCTCGGATTACGAAAGGCACGCCAGCCAATCTACATCCTCAGGTCTAATAAGATTGAACAGGGGCAACTGTTGTACCCCAAAATTTGCCCTCCCATATTCTTCAAGATGTGTCAAGATCAAGCTTCAAAATCTCTCAAGGGTTGCACAGTCCAATTGCCTCCTAACACGGTCAAAATTAGGGTTTTGGTTCTTGCAAAGAAATTGAGGTTTTCAAGGGTCCAATCAAGTCCCATATGCCTATATACATTGTCAAGCATCCATATGTCAAGTTTCAAGACTCACAGCATCAAGTTGCACAGTCAAAATCCCTAATTGCCTCACAGTCAACTGCAGGGGTAAAATGGTCATTTGACAGTCAAAAGTCAAAAAATTTGGTCAACATCTTATTTTAAAGCCACAATCATCATTTGATCAAGTCTTGATCATGATTCCACAAGCATGGCTCAAAAATTCTCAAGGTGCAAAAGTTTCTATTTTTGGACAGTTGAAAAGTCAACTACAAATTGACCAAAGCATAACTTCTTCATGGTTTATCAGAAAAATCCCATCCAAAGCTCATTTTTAAGGGGATGACATTTCCTACAACTCATCTTCACACTCCAAGTCCAAGAAATGCTCTCACAAAACGTTATCAATTTCAACATTATAGGTCATTTTCAAAAGTCAACAAAAAGGCACTTTAATTCAAAGACCATAACTTGAGATTGGTAAATCAAAATGACATGGGACCAAAGGCATTGCTTAGAGGACTTCAAGACCTTTCCAAAATGTCCAAGAAAATGTTCATAGCTTCAAAAGTGAGCAAGATATGCATTGGAGAAGTTGGGAAATTTTTGGGAACTTTCAAAAGTCAACTTTGCCTAAAACACTTCAATTTTGCTAATGGGCCTCAAATTCTTTCTTGAATCATTACCCAAAGCCTATGCACGACCCATTAAGTTTAATTTGACTTATTTTCTCATTTTTAATTAATTAATTGAATTTATATTTATATTAATTCATTTAATTGGTTTTAATTATAAGAAAATTCAAAAGATGTGCTTTTTAAATCTTTTTGTGCAGCAAATGTAACTAGGGCAAGCTGGCAACTCGTTTCTCAATCAACAAGGCAAAAAAATCCATGATTGGCAAGGTTCCATGAAAGAAAAGATTGAAAAAGATATGATTAGGCAATCAAATATTCAAGTCATAATGCCATGGACTCTTGGGCTTATTCTTGACCTAAATTCATTCACATATAGGTGCTGAAGGAAACCCTAAGGCTACACACTCACAATTGCTGCAAGAACACCATATGCAACATTGAAAAAAAAGGGAAAAAGTTCAAAACTGTTTTCTAACTTCCAGGCAGATTCAAGAGAGTTGGTTGATTCTAATCCCTTGCTGGGAGTTTCCTGAACGCATTGCAATCAAGAACGAGCCCTAAAGCTCAAAGAACGCGAAAGAACAGGCCCTACAGTTTGCATTATTATCCAGAATTGCATAGCATCATTCATGTGTTTTTAACCATTTTTCTTGATTGGTTTATGTTGTTAGGAACATTCTGAAGCTAATGGAATAATCTAATTGCATTATAACGCTCTGAATCATGATCTGCCATTAACACATTTTAGGGTTTTCAAAGCTTGAAAATTAGGGCTTTGCATATACTGTGAAATTAGACCTCAAGACCTATAGGGATAAATTCGTCAGGCCAAGACGAAACCATTGGCACCATCGCGCCTTTTTTATATTGAGTGTATGCCTAATCGCTATTTTGATGTTTCCAGTTTGTGGGGGTTTAAAACCACCGTTATTCGCTCTTTTTTTGTTTCAGAACAGATGAAGAAGATGATGCATGGATGGACGTGAGTGGTGTATTCAAATATGTGGCGCGCGCTTTTGTATTCCCAGCATAATTATTGCTTTACGTATATTATTTTCATTAGTTATTATATTAACAAATGTGCATCATGGCTCAGATGGCTGGAAACGTGTCCTGCAAGCGTTGGGACCTGGGTTCGATTCCCAGGTCCCCCATATAATTCATAATCCTTTTTCCAACGTGTTCCAGTGCATTGCTTGTCAAAGATCTATCATGAGCCTTCAATGCTCCATGTGCCAAGTGGTTGTGACTATCAATCCAAGGGCTACAGGAGGAGGTCTATCATACGCCCAGTCAAACAGCATACACATGATTGTGAAAGTCAAACAAAGGCTTTGTGAGTCTTGGGCCAGAATTGTTGCAGCTTACCTCCATATGGGCCATCATGCCCCTTGGTTTGCCTTGTTCTTAATTTTCTTTTCTTTTCTTTTAATTTCTTTCAATTGTTTTTAATAATTATTATTAATTAACCATCAAATTAATTTTCCTAATAAAAATTCAGAAATCAAAAATTGTAAATATATATTTAATTACTTATTTAATTTCACCATTAACCTATTTTTTATAAATAAATTCCAATAATTAACTTAGTTAATTTAGGCTTTAAATTTTAATCCTTTTTTTTTAATAAATAAAATTGCATAGAATTAGGTTTTGACTTTTAATTATTTTCATCATTATTGATAATTATTATTATTTTGTACATAAACATGTAAATTAATTTATTAGTTTAAATTAGGTCAACTTTAATATTTTCATTAATAATTAAAATAAAACTTAGAATTAGGGTTGTTTACTAACTTTTAAATTCTTTTCTTTACTTCCACAATAAATACCAAAAACACATAAAAAAACACTTTCTTTTCTTTAATTAAATAATTAATTAGGTTTTAATTCAATTTAATTTCAAGCAAAGGGTCCAAAACCCTCGGACGTTCCCGGTTTTATTCTTTCGCACGTTATTCTTATTTTTTTTATTGATTATTATGTAACTGTTCAAGGATGTAATAGTAATTAGGTTTATTGTTTTTTTTACTTTCCGCATCTTTTATCAAAAACGGGTCTTTGTATTTTGGCGATGTATAGACCGCGCCTTGTAATAGCGTAGCTTTTATCTTTCCGTCTTTTAATTTCTCGCACTCTTAAATTCTAAATTGCATGAAAGAATGTATGGTAATTAAAAACAACGTGTAGCTCACAATGCCATGATCAAAGATAAAACATAACATGAAAACAACACACAATACACACACCACTTCTAGGGTACGCCTCACTCGTTGCCTTCGAAACGTGGTCCTCAGGTATAGGACGTTTTAGCGGTCGCTCTTATGTTCAAGATCCAGTTGCCTCGAAACGGTTGCCTCGAATTAAAAAGGATCTAGGACATTAGGGTTGCTTCTAAGGTGTCCTGCTATTGCTTCGGTGACCACACTGTCCCTAAAATCGAATTGACCCGAACACCTCCAACGGTGGTGCTACCTACCTCTCAATGGTGGGATGGAACTATCTTAAGGACTTTTACACAGCCTAATTCCTTAGGGTAGGTAGATGACTCATGGATACTTGCTCTCTTCAAAAAACAAATCAAAAATCTTTTCACACCGACACTTTCAAAAAGCTTTCAAAACAAATTTTTCAAACACTCTTGAGGACAGATACAAGAGTTATTCATAAATCTTTCAAAGAAACTTTTTTCAAACCCACTCACATTTTGAAAAGCAAACATTTTGAAAACATAAGAGCAAGTATCTAAGAGCCCATGGATAACCATGGATAGAAAGGGTGCTAACACCTTCCCTTTCTATAAATCTACCTCCCGAACCGAGAAACATTCTCATAAGGAATTTTGTTGTGCTTTTGTCCTGTCCATGTTGGAGAAAATAAAAGACGGTGGCGACTCTTGCTTCCGCGAAATTTCGCGAACCAACTTTAAACAATCAATTCTATTTCCACCGATCACAGCGGCGTACAGCCTTCTGGGCACCTGAAGTGAAACCCAAGTCAAACTTGTCAGATTTGTATGGGATATCTGGGAGTTGTCCCCAAATAGTGAACCCACCTTCTTCTATCACTGCCTAGGCATCCTTTAGAGATGACATCCTGAGTGGAGGCCTTGTGATCTTGGGAACTTGAGACATAGCCTTGGTTACTGCCACATCTTGTGGGACTTCTTCAAAGGGCTGGAATGGAGTTTCAATAAATTCACCATCTAATTCCATATATCTGAAGGAATTGAGATGGCTGATCATATACTCTTATTCTCCATGAACGGTGATAATCTTCCCTTGAATCGGATACTTCAGCATTTGGTGCAACATAGAAGTAACAGCATCGGCATTGTGAATCCATGGTCGGCCTAGCAAGCAGGAATATGAAGGGCAAATATCCATTACATAAAAAGTTGAATCAAATGTTTGGGTTCCAACCTTTATGGGGATATCCACTTCCCCATGCACCATCCTTTTTGAGCCATCAAAGGCTCTCACTACTATGTTTCTTGGTTTCAATGTCAATCCCTTGCAGTCAAGCCTGTCAAGAGCCTTTTTAGGCAATACATTCAGAGATGAACTGGTGTCAACCAACACATGAGCCATAGTCGTGCCCCTGCATTCCACTGAGACATGTAATGCCTCATTATGCTTACTTCCTCTTGGCGTTAAATCAGCATCCAAAAAACCTAAATCATTATCTACAGTCAAGCTGGCTATGCATCTTGGAACTGATCGGCAGATGTTTCTTGGGATACATGGGCAGTTTTCAGGAACTTTACCAATGCATTTGCATGCACCTCGGAACATAATAGTAAAGTCAACCTGGAAATTTTAGATGGAGTTTATCCCAGTTGCTCGACTACATTATAGTTGCTTCTTTTTATGATCTTTAGAATTTCCTCCATCTCTTTCCGGGAGGTCTCAGGGATAGCTAATGATTTTGCCTTCATCTGGACAGGCTCAATCAGAATACTTTTAATTCGAGTCTCGGTTGACTCGGCAGCAGAAATGTCAATAGGAGTGATAACAGGAGTTGTAACAGCTTTGTCAGCAGCAGTGTTAGCAGAGATGATTGTAGGACTGGGAATAGTCTTTGGAGGAGCAACAACAACAGGAATGATTACGGTCCAGAAACTGCTTTTGGGGGAGCAATTTCTGGAGAGAATATCCTTCCGCTTCGGGTAATCTTGCTAGTCCCTGCAATATTACTGATATTGGAGTCAACCTTCTCAAAACTTGAATCTTCAGCAGCTGGCCAATCTTTCTTGATACCGCGGTGGTATACATCCCCCCCCCCCATAATTCCATGGTACGGTTTTGTCTGACGAATACGGGATTGGTCCAGGCATTATAATTATCAAAGGAGCTATTTTTGGAACTGATGTAATTCTAACGGGTCTTTTGGTGGAGACCCTGAAAGAATTTTCGGAAATGGTCACGATGGAAACATCATTATAAGAAACAGCTGGAATTGAAGCCTTCTCGTGCAAAATTTCCTTTCTATCTATTAGGCATTGAACGCCTGCTTTTAACAAAGGACAGCTAGTTGGTGAGGACAAACAGAAATGACAGCTTTCATCATAGCCTGGGAAAACACTTATATCCAATAAGTTCTTTTTGGTAATCAGCAGTGGGGTCATAAGTTCATCAACTGAAGTAACAAACATATCTTCCTCAATGGCATTGGTATTATGGCCATGTTTGGGCATAGGGGCAGAAATGACATTGGGCTTTTCTGGTGCATCGAATTCAATCTCTTTGGCTTCAAGGAGGTCTTGTACTTTGTTCTTTAGAGCCCAATAGTTGTTAGTGTCATGGTCGGGACTCTCATAGTGGTATGCACAGCAGGTAGTAGGATGATAGTGAGGAGAGGTTGTGTTAGGGTTCTTTGGAGCTTCTTTCAAGGTCACTAGGTTGGATCTTAACAAATGCAGTAATACTTGAGAGAGTGTCATGTTAATTCTGGTGAATTGTTTGACTGGTATTTCCATTCTTGGTTTGTTATTTCTTTGCTGATCAGGTGTAGTTTTAGGAATCATAACATCCCCCACCATTGGACGTTGTTCGGCCGTATCTTGATTTCTCTGAGGATATACAGCGACCACTTATTTCTTTCCGATGAATGGCTTCCTTACAGCAGCAAAGGATGCATCTTTTTGAATCTTTCCATTCTTTATCCATGCTTCTACCCTTTCTCTGGTCAATATCAATTCAGTAAAACCTGCCAATGAACTCCCAATTAGGTGATTGAATAAGGGACCAGACAAGGTTCCCAAAAACATGTCTACCAACTCTCTTTAAGATAGGAGAGGTTGAACTCTTCCGGCCAAATCTCTCCATTTTTGCACATAGTCCTTGAAGCCTTCACTTGAAACCATGGCCATACTCTGGAGTTGAGTACGGGTAGGTACAAGGTCGGCATTGTATTAGTATTGTTTGTAAAAGGCTACAGCAAGATCTTCCCAGTTATGAACATTGGCTCTTTCTAACTGATAAAACTAATCAAGTTGAGTTCCAGACAAACTATCTTGAAAGAAGTGTACCCATAAATCCTTATCAGCGGTATGAGGCTGGATTTTCCTCACATAGGGCCGGAGATGCATTTTAGGGCATGAGACTCCGTCGTATTTGGCAAACACGGGTGCTTTGAATTTTGGAGGAATGACAATCCCCGACACTAAGCCCAACTCCTCAAAGTCCAAGCCAGGCACTTTTGGATTTCCATTGCCCTCAATCGTTCTTCTAGATGCTTATACTTGTCGTCGACTGGATGGTATTGTTCTTCAGAATAGTCTTCTTCTTCCTCTTCCTCTTCTGAATCAGACTGAACAGTTGTTTCCTTGCCCTTCCCGTCTTGATTGTCTTTCTCACAGGATGCCGTTGCAAAGTCTAAGGCTCTTCTTGTTTGCCCTTGGAATCTTCTTCCCATGTTCAGAATTTCGGTTATTTTCTTCATCTTCTTTTTCTTCTCCTTAACCAGCAAGGTCTTTAACTCTTCTTGTCCTTTGGCTAGAGTTAGAACAATTGTTGAAATTGTGCATTCTGAACTTGGAGGTCCTTCATCGTTTTCTCGAGATCCATCTTACTGAAATAAAAAGTAGAGAGATGAGGAGACGTGTTGCAAGAAACCTGCTTATGTTATGATGAATGATAAATGCATATGCAATGATTTCAAGAATTTTAAGATTCAAATTTGTTTTAGACAAAAAGGAAACACACGTTATATTAATAAATTAAATCTTTGAGTACATCAATGCCTTCTTGAGCAAAATAATAAAAAAACTCTAAGATAAAAAGGCAGTACTCCTCCTCTTTGGTGTAAAGTAGGCATTCAGAGTCTGCTCCTCGTGAAGTAGTCTAGTGACTTCCAAAACCTTCTACTCGCTTGCGTAGAATTGGGCTTCGAAAGTATCTCTCTCCCCCTTGAGTTGTATCCAATCCCTTTGTAGGTCTTAAAGAGAGGTGGGAATGTTATGATGTAGGATAGTGTATGGAACATCTCCTTCCATGACAGGCTCAATGATTACCGGGAGAATGGAGGGATAAGGCATTATAAGACTTTGAGCACGAGTTCATACCCATTTGAGGTAAGGCTTAAGAGGGATGGAATTTTTATGCCCCAAAGTCTTACTATCTACCTTGTTCAACATCCTCCAAGCTCGGATAAATCTCTGACGAAGACCTTGATCGTCATTGTCGTAGTCAAATACCAAACCTTGAATCAATATCTTGTGGGGCCATCCCTTCGGGCGTAACCAAACTGTCTTAAGGCTAAGCAAGGGTTGTAGGTGATACCCCCCCCCCCTAATGCCAAGTAAGGGGACATTAGGTAAATCTCCACAACGGTCAACAATAGTAACATTCTCTGTGGATTGGGAACACCAATGAATGTCTGAATGTTTGAGTGTCATCAACCTTTGTGACCACCTTAAACCTTGCTCATTCTTCAATATAGATTGGGTAAGATGCGAAATAAACCATCTTGCCAAGATAGGAGTGCAACACATAAGAACACCTCTTTTCCTCATTGTGCGAGTGTGAAAAGAGTGTAGGATATCTCCTAGAAATGTAGGTACCGGGTTGCGGGATATGAAGATTTTAACGGCATTCACGTCTATGGGTTGGTCAGGATTTGGAAACAAAACCATCCCATAGATAAGGAGAGCCACAATTTCCTCAAAAGTTTGCAGGTCCAAGGAATTCCAACAATTTTGGGCTTTCTCAAACAAGAACTTTTCTAGGAAACCCTTGACACCACTCCTTGTTTCCCAATGAGTTGTGACATCAGATGAGTGAAAGTGTAGAGCTTGAGCAATCTCTTCTGGATTTGGGTCTCTTTCCGATCCTTTGAAAGGTAGTTGATTGAGAATGGGAATTCTCAAGAGTCGGGAGAATTCTTCTAAAGTAGGCACAAGTTGATAGTCGGGAAATGTGAAGCAATGGTGTAAGGGGTCAAAGAACTGAAAAAGCACCTTCATTATGTCCTCATCTGTGTTAGAGGTGACCAAGTTGAGTAGGCGACCATGTCTCTCGGTGAATGAAGAGTTTTCAGGAATCCTTGAAGCTATCTTTTTAAGTTGTGGAGGGATCCTTACAAGTTTAACTTGAATAGTTTTCCTGACAAGAGAATCCATACCCTACAAAACAGAACAAAGATAAATCCCAAGATCCTTGAAATGGTTAGTGAATGTGTATGATGTTGAGATGTTCATGATGTTATGTACAATTATGTGTATACAAACAAAGCAAACAAGTTCTTAGGTTTAGGCTTGCATGGAGTTTCATATGTAAGTACCCTTTTGAAGTTTAGTTGGCTCAACCTGTCCTAGTAATAGTAACCGGGTTCTAAGGAGCTCAATATCACTGGTTTGTTTCCTTGGTCATTATTTCAGCACAAGCCTCTTTAATGGCGACCGAAATATCCCAAGAAACCAAACCTTAATGAGTGTAGTATCGAGTATCTACCAAATTCGGACTGCACCAAAGTCGGTCATCCCACTACATCCTAAAGGCCAAGTTGGTCAAGTAAAGGTTCTAAAAGTTCATTAGTGCTTCATGATATCACTCAGCGGCCCCGTATTCTTTTTGATTAACTCAAAGGCTACCGGTACCCACTAATATGTCGCACTAACATAGCTATTACTTAGACCATGTCGGTATACCCCGCACAGTTTCTATAACGTATTGCTACTTACCTATAATGTATCCCAAATCCGGGTAGAGGATTTCAAACCCAAATAAAGAACCATAATGTAAAGCAAACAAATCAAATAATGAAGGCAAGTAAATGTGATCTAACCCTAAGGTAACCCCAATTTTAGAACCTCCCTAGCAGAGTCGTCAGTTCTTTGATACGGTGGCAAAACTGACTTGAAGGTTTTGTGTTTGATCGCAAATGTTACGGTTAGCAAGAGTCACCACCGACTTTTCTTTTATCCAAAAGGAAAGGTGAAAAAGCACAGGAAAGACCTTTGAGATTATTTCTTGAGTTCGGGGGGTAGATTATGAAAAAGGAATGTATTAGCACCCTTTTCATCCATGGTTTTCCATGGGCTCTTAGTTACTTTCTAGATCACTTGCTTTTATTTGAAATTATGCTTTGTGTGGTTTTTTGAAATTATTTTGAAAGAGGCCATTGTTTAGGCATTATTTGTAATGATTCTTGTTTGTAAGAATGTATACAAAGATGTTTGATATTTTGAAAATGTTTTCAAGTTTGTAATATGTTTGAAAGTGTAAGTGTTTGTTTTGAAAATAGAAAGGATGTTTGTTTTGAAATTGAGCAAGTAATTAGGATCATTCTACCTACTCAAAAGTCTTTCTTGTTCATTTTTCTTTTCCTCTGACATTGTTATCTTACCATTAATTTGGTAAGTAACCCTATATTTGGATGTGAACGGGACGGGCATGGGTCATCGTATAACCATGATTAGCAATGTTGCAAGGTATCTTAGCATTATCTTTTAGGGACTAAGATCATTTGAAAGGCAACTTAGATAGCGTCATCGAGGGACTATGATCTTGTATTTACTTGTTTTTACTAAGATACCTCACATGCGTAATATGGCCATTTAGTAAGGCAACCAAGTGGATTTTACCCTAGGGGTGTTTGTGTGAAAGTGTGTTGTTTTCATGCTTGATTTTGTCTTGAATTAGGGTTTTCTAATTGATTGGTTTTAGTCTTTCCATACAAACCCTAATTACTAGCATGTTATGTATAAAAGCGATAAATTGCGGAATTTAAAGTTACTACGCTATTACAACATTTGTGGGAAGGAGGGTATACAAATTGAATGGGTATTGCAAGAATGTAAACCTAGTTAGTCTATTACAACCATATTGAATGGGTATCAATGTACAAGGAATTTAAATGGATACAATGTACAAAAATAAATAAATGTACAAAAATGCAAAATATGAAGTAAATGGATATCTGTTTGGATTTTTTAGGAAAAGGATTTTTGTCTTAACCTAATTAATTAAAAAGAAAATAATTAATTAAACCTAAATTTATTAAGAAAGATTTTAAATAAAACCTTAAATCTATTAATTGATTAAAAGAAAATAAGTTTGTAGAAAAGCATTTTTAGTATTTTTATGTCTTGAAAATATTTATAGTATTATAAAGTATTTTTGGCCTTTTTTATATTAAAATAATATATTTTAATAGGTGTAAAAATAATATTAACCTAGTTTTAATTAAATTTATAAGACTAGTTAATAAAAATAAATAATGTATAGTTAAATAAAATATTTTTTGTGAGAAAAATAAAATAAATGAAGTTAAAAATGAAAATCTATTTTTTGTGATTTTTATGATTTTTTTTAATATTATGAAAATAATTAAGAAAATAAGGAAATAAAATAAAATTGGGCCAAGGGTGTATAAATGAAATGGGGGGTTATCCAGCAAAAAACAAAAAAAACAAGCCAGGCCCAAAGAGGCCCAGTTCCTGCAAAAAAACAAAAGTCAGGAAGCAAAAATATGAAAAAAAATCAAAAGGGTACCACTGGGGCTCGAACCCAGGTCCCATAGGTTACAGGTGCGCGCTTCTACCACTAGGGTGGCTATACATCCATTAACATAAGCAAAACAATAAATATACAAGGCAAAATACACCCTAATGACTTCATCTTCAACCTCCAGCCAGACTAACTGTAACTTGCTCATTTCTCATCAAAAATGAAAATTGTAAACATGAAACTTGTAGGAAATTTTCTCACGGTTTCAGAAATATAAAGCATTAAAATTATAGATCAAAGATAAGCATGAATTTTAATGGCCCTAATCTGAACCCTAAAAATCTCATAAATTTTAGTTTCAAAATTCTCTAAGCTCAAGCAAAATTAATGGAAACTATGGACATGGTTAGCTTCAGGGCATTGATATCTACATGTTTTGTTCACAAATAAATCATTGATGATGCCTATATGAAGAGTTTCAAGTTGAGAAAACTTATCTCAAAACTGGAAATCGTGTTTTGAGTTTGAGCTTGTTTCAAGTGATGGTGATGATCAGGTTAGCTTCCTTGAGGTCCCAGGAAGCTAATGCGATGATTAGCTTGAGCAATAGATGACTGGAATGGCTTGGAGAAGTCAGCGTGCAATGCTATGTTTTTGGTTATGGATGATATGGAAAATGATGTTACAGTAATGAAACCGGGGCAGGAATAGGTTACACTTGATGTAAGGAAGCTTTAGGAACCAAAAGGCCAAGAAACGCACGAGGGAAATATGAGTTTGATGTTTGAGGTCAAAAACTGTGCAACAATGGTGTTTTTAGGCAATTTCTGATTTGAGAGAGTTTTGGTGTATTTAAGAGTGCTTAAGCTCGTGTCCTATCTCACAAATAGTGATTCTATTTATAAGCAACAAGTTTGGAGACTTGTCCTTGATCAGAATTCAAAAATCACATGCTATGGCTTTTTTCTTGTTTTTGAAGCAAGCTTGACACACATTGTCCCAATGCATAGTATAGGGTTATCTAGAGTGGTTGAAAACTTTAAACGTGTTTATCTGACTTTGTATGTTGAGTGTGTGCTAAACAAACAAGTTAGAGGCTCAAGAAGAGTGGACTTTATGCATAAAGCCACTTTTCCAATATGGCAATGTTGCCTTTCTTCCTAAAATGGTATTAAGCATGGGCAATGCATTGAATGCTCGGATTAAAGCTTCTAACAGTTGTGCGAAATATTAATTATGGAGTGAAAAACAAGTTTTAGGCCTGAAAAGCAAATATCATGCAGCCTAGCATGGATTTGGTTCATGTATTCACCAAAAATGACTTGTAATTAAAGTTTGAAAACCCTAACTTCCTCTCTTCGATTCTCCCTGCTCAAGAATGATCTCAAGGAGTTCTTGTACATTTTGGAAAGCTTGTAATATGCTATACAATCCATCTTTGAATTTTTTTTTAATATTATCCTTGGAACTATATGAAAAAGTTCCATGAAGTTGGGTTAAAATCCTAACCAAATTAGGGCAAAATTTCACTGTGTTTTGTTTCATGACCACATGTTCATAAAATTAAAACTTGAGATCCAAGCACTTTTGGAAGAAGTTGTGTGAGGCAAAGTTGTAGATTTCATGGAGATCTACAACTTTAATGTTGGAAGTTTCTCTTGAATCATCTTGCATCATGGTGAAAAATTGTTCAAAGTTGTGAAAAAATATGAAATTTCCAACACTTAGAAAAATTTCTAAGTTTAGAAATTTTGACTTTTCAAAATGAAATCTTGACTTTTTGATTTCTTGATGAATAAGTTTCATATTTTGACACGTTTTGGTGAATTGTGATCTTTGGCACTTGGATTTGACCAAAAAGTCAAAGTTTGACTTTTCAGTATACAATTGACTTTTGATCAGTTGACTGAAAAATTCATTTGTCAATCTAATGGACTTGAAATGTTTTGAACCATTTAATTAGGTTAAAATGATGCAATTGGACTTTTGATATCATGCCTTAAACCAATTGACCATTTGCTAGGTCAAAAATCAGAAATTGCCCTTTCTCAGTCAAAACCCTAATTTTGACCATTTTGCCCTTTTGGAGATTTGATCAAATTTCTTGAGGAGTTGTGGTCCAAACTTGATCAAATGATACATATGAGTTTAGAATGTTGATGTGGATCAAGAATCATGAATTTTGACTGTAAATTGGCCATAGTTGACTTTTTCCCCAACACCGCTGATTTTTAGGTCAACTACTCAATTGATTGAGCAAAAGTGTGATCCAAGGCTTGAAACTTGACATGAGTAATATTGGGGGTCCATAATGATCCATGAAATTCATATGGGGAATTGGAATTTCAAAAATCCTTGTGCAATCTCAAACCCTAATTTTGGTCATTAGTGCTTAAGGAGGTGTCTTGAGCTGATCAACCCTAGTGTAGTCTTGAGTCAAGGATATCTTGTGAGTAAATTCTTGATAAGTGAGAGAGAAAATTTTGTGGTACAACAATAACTTACTGGGGAAATAGATAATACCAAAAACCCAAATGGTGGTAAATCAGACAGACTCTGCTGGAGAAACAAAATAGGATCACCCTAGGCTTGTTGCGGAGATAAATCAAATTTGAGCGCGTAACAATCTGGTTACCAAAGATGAACACGATTGGCTTATACTCATGTATGTTTGAATTTTTTATAGCATAATTCTCTATTCAATGGAAACGCTACGCGTTTTGGTAGATGCAACGAAATGATGCATGTTTTAGCGATGCATGAGGAACATCCAGCAACAAACGACTGTTGAGGAGACCATGAACTCTTGAACTAAGATGTTCGCACATCTAATCTTCTATAAAGAGGAATCAACCTAAACTTCAGTGGGGAATCACAATTCATACCCCACAACTTCTGAAGATTGTTATCACTGAGCAAATAATTTCCTGGGGAGAAAACTATGAACGTAAATCACAGCTCTGGAAGAATCTTGAACTCTGATTGAATTCTCAACTCCCTGGGGAACAAATCTAATCCCATCCCGATGAGGAAACTTCGCTGGGAATAGAAAATTTTATTGGGGATAACCACTAGAGGTGATAAACTCCACTTGGGAAAGAAAAGAACACCTCTGAACCACAGCTTGAAATTTGGAACTCTACTGGGTAATTCTCCAACAATAGTCTCCTACTGAGGATAAGAGACCTTTGAATGACAAACTTTAATGCATATTGCTTCAGAAAAAGCCAGGTACCTGACCCACTGGGGGAAAAAGCAGGCCTGATAATCAATCATCTCTTCAAGAAACTTGATAGGGCAAAATTCCCTAGGGAAAAACAAACTTCACGGGGAGTCAAACATCAAACTCACTGAGGATAACATCACCAGGATGGAAATCTTCACTTGAGAAGAAACAGGCCCCCGGGGACAAAAGCTCCACTAGGGATATCTCAAACACCTTCTATCACTAGGGGTATAAGAGTTATGAATGGCACCATCATGCACACCACACTGGGGAGAGAAAGATTGCTTCATTAGGGGATAAAGGCGAATTAATCCAGAATATCCCTGAAATTTGGCTTCGACTGGGGATAAAAACTACCTCTTCCACTGAGTAACAGAGAAGTTTAGATGGTGGAATCAACAACACCAACCATATTGGAGATATCCATTTTCTGCAAAATCCACACTATCAAAGACTTGCACTGGGGAAAATAGTGCAAACTTTACCAAAGAGTAACATGCATACTTCACGGGAAAGACAAAGGGCTAATCTCATTGGGGAAGCCGCAACATGTCAACTTAGAGGGAAGGATGTCAATAATCCTTCAATAAAACAAGAAAGAACAAAATGTAATGAAGAAGAAGAGCATACTCAAACGAGGGTACGACATTGTTGGGGACACACGATTTTGTCCTAAGAAGAAATGAGCATTCACTGGGAATATTGAATCCCAATCCGAACAACGTATAGATCACAACAACATGCCCCCGTATGGGATGTCTACCTTAGCCTTCATATCATACACCTAAAACTCTAAGCAATTTCATTTACCGATATCATGTGTTGTAAAGCTTTTAATGTTTTAAATGCAAAGTTTATCAAAAATGTTGAACGTTTTTTACAATCAAAACAGTAAAATAAAAACAAATTGGCACAAAAAAATACTTTTATTGATTGATTGGCCTGTAAATAGGCATTTACATCAAGAAGAAATTCCTGAAAAGAGGCAATTGCATACAAAGCATACAAAGGGAAAAACAAAGATGGCAATATGAGTGCGGATTCATCGAGTACGACTCTACTACCGCTCTTATGGCCTCAAAGCTCCTTGGTATCTTGCTTTCTGAATAAACTGATGGGATTGATGCTTCCCAAGCCAACCCAACAAAAATGTAAATTGATATTACAAATGCAATGTAGACTGTAGTATTCGCTTTTAATCCTTAACTTTTGCCTAGACTGCCCTTCCGGGTTTTCAATCCACCGGGATACCCTTTTTTGCCTAAATTGCCTTTGATAGGTTCAACTTAGCGGGTGTACAATTATTTTTCACTCATTTACTCTTTCTTTTGTCCCTAACTTTTGCCTGAAGCTATGCTCGCTCTTTTAGGTTCACCGGGATGCCTTTTTTTCCTGAGCCAGTCAACTCAGCGGTCATTTTATGTGAAGTACTTTTTACTATGTATGCGTTAACGGGGTGTCGGAAATCCTCTCTATCCATAGTTATGAGCATCATAGATCCTCTTGAAAAGACTTTCTTTACAACATATGGTCCTTCATAATTAGGATCCCATTTACCCCTAGAATTTGTATTATTGAGAGGCAAGATCCTCTTCAGCACGAGATCACCAGCTTGAAAATTCTGCGGACGAACCTTCTTGTTGAAAGCTTTCTTCATCCTCATCTGGTATAACTGTCCATGGAAAATAGTCGTCAATCTCTTCTCGTCAATGAGATTCAGCTGGTCAAATCTATTTTGAACCCATTCAGCCTCATCCAACTGTACATCTGTCATTATCCTCAAAGAAGGAATTTCCACTTCCACACGCATGACTGCTTCCATGGCATAAACAAACGAGAAGGTGGTTTCCCCATTCGAAGTGTGCACAGTGGTACGATAACCATATAAATCAAATGACAACATCCCGTGCCAATCCTTATAGGTGAAAACCATTTTCTGCATAATCTTCTTAATATTCTTATTAGCTGCCTCAACCGCACCATTCATCTTAGGAAGGTAAGGAGAAGAATTGTGATGTTTTATCTTAAAGCTTTCGCACAGCCCTTTCATCATCTTATTATTGAGATTCGACCCATTATCAAAAATAATCTTCTCGGGAATCCCGTATCGACAGATGATATTATGCTTGATGAATTGAGCAACCACTTGCTTAGTGACGTTGGCATAAGATGATGCTTCGACCCACTTAGCGAAGTAATCAATAGCCACCAGGATGAAGCGGTGCCCATTGGATGCAGTTTGTTCAATCCTACAAATCATATCAATACCCCACATCGCGAAGGGCCAAAGAGAAGTCAAGACATTCAGAGGGTTGGGCGGCACATGCATTTTATCGATATATATCTAACATTTGTAACAGATTCTGGAGTGATTATAGCAATCGCTTTCCATTGTTGACCAATAATAACCTGCTCTAAAGATTTTCTTGGCCATAGATGCCCACTAGAATGTGTTCCAAAGGAACCTTCGTGAATTTCTTATATGATCTTATTTGCTTCGTGTTTATCCACGCATTTGAGCAAAATAGAATCATAGTTTCTTTTGTACAAAACATCTCCATTGAGGAAAAACTTGGTTGCATACTTCTGCACCATCTTCTTATCAGTGACAGAAGCATCCTCTGGATATTCTTTCATTTCAACATATCTTTCGATATCATAAAACCACAGTTTCTCATCAGCAGAATCTTCTTCTACTTCATAATAGAACGTTGGCTCATCCAACCTTAAAATGGTAATAGAGTGGGTTTCATTCGCCCATCTAACTTTAAACATGGATGACATAGTAGCCAGTGCGTCTACCAAGTTGTTCTTTTCACTTGGAATATGACTAAATGTAATCTCATCAAAATAAGGGGTCAGCTTCATCACATGCTCACCATATGGAATCAAATTTGGGTGACGAGTCTCCCAATCTCTGTTGATTTGACTAATCACAAGATTAGAGTCCCCATATACTTACAAGATCTTGATTCGCAAATCAATAGCAGCTTCTAACCCAAATATACAAGCTTCATACTCATCCATATTGTTTGCACAATCAAAGCAAATTTTGGTGGTAAGAGGAGTATGGAAACCTTCAGGACAAGTAATCACAGCATCGACACCATTACCTAATGCATTAAAGGCACCATCGAACACCATCGTCCATCGCAATCCTAGTTCAGGTCCTTCTTCTGGGCCTGGGATGTTACAATCCCGTATGTACATGATGTCTTCATTAGGAAATTCAAACTTCATCGGCTGATAGTCGTCTTCTGTGGGCTGATGAGCAAGATGATCAGCCAACACACTACATTTGATAGCTTTTTGGGTAGTATACTGGATGTCATTTCTGTTAAAATCATCTGCCAACGGGCTACTCTTCCTGTGAGAGCTGGCTTTTAAAAAATGTACTTGATTGGATCCATCTTGGATATCAAGAGATTAGTATGAGTCAGCATATACTGTCTGAGACACTTTGCTGCACACGCAAGTGCACAAAAAGTTTTTTCCAACAATGAATACCTCGACTCACAATTGTTAAATTTCTTGCTCATGTAGTAAATGGCATGTTCCCTTCTACCCGTCTCGTCATGTTGACCAAGTACACAGGCCATGGAGTTTTCCAACACTGTCAAATACACTATCAAGGGCCCACCTTCCACCAGAGACGAAAGATTTGGAGGTTCCAACAAATATTCTTGAACTCTATCAAATGTCAATTGGAAATTGTTTTCCAACTGTCTGTCTGATCTTTTTTTAACAATTTGAAAATTGGTTCACAAGTGGCTATAAGGTGAGAGATGAATCTAGCAATTTAGTTCAATCTCTCGAGAAAACCATGAACCTCTTTCTCTGTTTTTCGGCACAAGCATTTCTTGTATAGCTTTTCCTATTCTATGATCAACCTCAATTCCTTTTTCACTTACGATTAAGCCCAGAAATTTTTCTGACTTCACACCGAAGGTGCACTTATTAGGATTCAACCTCAGTCTGAACTTCCTTAATCTTTCTAACAATTTCAACAAAATGGACAAGATGTTCCTCTTCTGTTTGAGACTTGGCAATCATATCATCAACATATACTTCAATCTCCTTATGCATCGTGTCATGAAAGAGAGTGACCATTGCATGTTGATAAGTTTCCCCTGCACTTTTCAAACCAAAGGGCATCACTTTTTAACAAAATGTTCCCCAAGGTGTAATGAAAGTAGTTTTCTCTATGTCTTTTGGTGCCATCTTGATCTGATTATAGCCAGAAAAACCATCCATGAAGGAAAACACTTTAGCTCGAGCAGTATTGTCAACCAGAATATCAATATGTGGTAACAGGAAATCATCATTGGGGCTTTCTCTGTTCAAGTCCCTATAGCCCACACACATTCTGACTTTACCATCCTTTTTAGGCACTAGTACAATATTCGCGATCCATAGCGGGTAAGAAGTCACCTTCAAAAAACCAGAATCAAAATTTTTCTGAACCTCCTCTTTGATCTTCTTAGACATCTTAGGATGAGTTTTGTGAAGCTTTTGTTTAACAAGAGGACACTCTTCTTTAAGAGGTCGTTTGTGCACAACAATATTTGTGTCCAGCCAATGCATGTCCTTATAAGACCAATTAAAGATATCTGCATACTCACAGAGCATTTCAATCAATCTTTGCTTGACATTGTCTTCTAAAGCGGCCCCAACCTTGACTTCTCTTTGGACCTCTTAGGTACCCAAGTTGATCAACTCAGTAGTCTCTTGGTGTGGCTGAATGACCTTTTCTTCTTGCCTTAACAATCTAGCTAACTCTTCTGGAATTTCACAATCTTCCTCAGCTTCTTCTTCAGCTTGACAAATCGGATTTTTTAAGTCATAAAAGAGCCATAGCAGAATTATTCTCGACAATTTCCGAGATTAACAGGGGACATAATCTGCATGATTATTTTTATTTTTATTTTAGTTTTAGATTAAAAAAGAAAATAAAAACTCACATTTTGCCAAAAATTAAAAAGAAAGACAAGGAGCATATCTTTTGAATGAAAAAGACGTCCTTTATTGATGATAAATTTGCAATGAAAAACATCATGGCCTTACAGCATGTTCACTACGTCTTAGGTGGGACGTAGGGATTATTGCATGATAACAAATAAAAGAAAATTACTCTTCATAACGGATGACTTCAATGACATCCTCAGCAAACCAGTAAGCAAGCTTTTTACCCGGCACAGTAGGACGAACCCACTTATCCATCTCACAATCATTGTCACCACCCTCACTCATAGCATGAGAGTTTTCATGGATAACCCTGCCACTAATGAATTGAATTGGCGGAGGAATACCTTGAACCTAGAGAGGAGCAACAGTTGACATGCTTCGACCAGCCACAAAGCCTAAACCTTTCTTATCTGTCTAAGTGGGGAGATTCAACACTCTTCCCCAGCCTTCTAGATGACCAGATTGAACAATCATTTGTGTTTGACGGTAAGATGACATGGAGACCTACGGCTTCTTAACCTCCTGGTGAGGAGCTCTGACAACTTGCATAGTTTCAAAATCTTGACACAGAGTCTAATGGATTTCTCCTTCCACCTTAACATAGCGAAAGGAACTCAGATGGATGACAATATAATTCTCTTTGCTGCAAATGGTGACCACCTTCCCATTCAACAAGAACTTCAACTTTTGGTGCAGAGTGAAGGTGAGAGCACCAGCCCCATGGATCCATGGACGGCCCAACAAACAGCAATAGGAATGATTAATGTCCATGATAAAGAAGGTGACTTCAAACACCTGGTGACCTATCATGATTGGCAATTCGACCTCCCCGAACACTATCCTTTTCGACCCATCAAAAGCTTTGACAATCAAATCACCTGGCCTCAACAAAAGCCCATCATAATCAAGCTTCATGAGAGAGGACTTGGGAAATACATTGAGAGAGGAACCCGTGTCAACCAGCACAAGGGACAAGGTAGTCTTTGAAATCTCCATGGATATGTGCAGCGCTTTATTGTGCTTCCTCCCCTCATGGGGTAGATCAAAGTCTGTAAAACCAAGCCCATTACTTGTAGAAATACTATTCATGATCCCTTCAAATTGATTCACCGAGATATCTTCAGGAATGAAAGAAGTCCCCAACAACTTCATCAATGCATTTCTATGGGATTTCAAATCTCTGAGCAAAGCAAGAATTGATATCTTTGAGGGTGTCTGACTCAATTGGTAAATGATCTTGTAGTCACTTTTCTTGATGTACCTCATCAACTCGGCTACATCTTTAGCAATTTCAGCATCCAAAGTAGGAACAAGAGTATTTTGCCCTGGATTATCACCATTAACCTCAATATACTTGCCTCTATCCTTAGTTGCAGCATTTGCGCTACTTTAAGGTTGTTCTGGCAGAGAGAAAATCTGACTGCTACGGGTAATCCTACTTTCACCAACAATGTCATGAATCTTAGACTCCTCTTCTTCAAACTTGCCTTTTTCAGACTTCTGAGTAATAAGTTTATGCCCTTGTTGATTACATTCACCACCGTAATACCAAGGAATTTCCTTATTACTAACATACGGCATAGGACCAGGCACAGTGATACATAGTGGAGATTTATTAGCGGGCACTAGAATTGTCATAGGCACACAGATAGTCTTCGGCTTGACCGGAATTGTTATCATATGCACTTCGTCATTATCAACCTCGGGCTTAATAGCCTTGTGATCAAACTGAATAAACCCCTTGGTAATCAGGCCTTGAACCGCATCTTTCAACAATTGGTAACCCTCTCATCGGTTCAAGAAAATTGCACAGTCCATCCCACAACCCAAGAATACACCTTTACTCGACAATTATTCTTTCACAAATGAGATAGGTGTAGTAAACTGATTAACATCCATAATCAAATTCAAATATTTATCTTCCATGGTGGCGCCAACAGTGGCACCGCCATGAGGTGGCAAAGGCTAATTAGTAATATTTGGTGCTGGTCCAAAGTTAATGTCCTGAGAGTCCAATAGGTCTTGGACTTTGTGCTTGAAAGCAAAATAATTCTCAATAGTATTCCCCTTCCCGCCAGAGTGGAAATCACATCGGGAATTAGCATCAAAGTTGTATGGAAACCTTTCTAGATCAACCTTTCAAGGGTGCAAATCAACTAGCTTTAACTCAAGCAACTGAGGTAACAACTCAGCACAAGACATCGGAAGTGTGTCAAGTTTCCTGGGAGGATGCCTTTAGCCTTGCTTATTGCCTTTCTTAGGCATATAAGCTTGCTTCTAAGGCGCAGCATTTGGTATTGTTACAGCAGCAATCTGATGATCTGAACCCTGATATATGCCTTTCCCTTTCGAGAATAGACCACACTGGATTCGCCCTCCTTTTTCTTTTGGTGACCACCAAAATACTTCTTAGAATTACCAGCATTATTTCCAGCAATAACATCTTGGATCTTTCCTAACTTAATTCCAATTTCAATTCTCTCTCCATGCGTTACCATCTCGGTAAAAGTACCTAATGTACTGCAAGTTGTGTAGTACTGACCCTGCAATGTACTACTAAACATTTCCACCATCTCCTGCTCTAACATGGGCGGTTGAACCTTCGCAGCCATCTCTTGCCACCTCTGGGCATACTCTTTAAAAGACTCATCCCGCTTCTGGGATAAATTATGCAATTGGGTTCTTGTGGGAGTCATGTTACTGTTATACTGATAGTGCATAAAAAATCCTCAACCAACTCTATCCATGTATGGATGCGACTGCTTTCCAACTGCATGTACCACTCGAGTGGGCCACATGTCAAGTTGTCTTGAAAGAAGTGAATCAATAGATTCTCATCATCAGAATAAGCAGACATCTTCCGGTAGAAAGACTTAACATGGGCCTTTGGACAGGAAGTGCCTTTGTATTTCACAAAATTAGGCACCTTAAATTTTGGGGGAATCTTCACCCCGTGCATTAAGCCCAAATCAGACATGTCAAATCCCATTGTACCTTGACTTTCAAACATGCGCATCCACTCTTCAAGCATACGCAACTTCTCGTCAGATTCTGTTGGTTCATCAACATTAGACATCCAGTCTTCCCAGTTATCTTCTTCCACTGGCCTAGCGGGAATGCGAACAGGCCTCGGTGGTACAACGGGTTGTTCAATACTCTGATGAACATGAGTATATGGAGGAGGATTCCCCACAACTCGAATCACAGGGATAGCTTGGTTACTTGCAGGATTACCGAGATTTTTTAGGCTGATCATTCTGAATATTCAGACCGACATTTGAATCCAGATTCCCATTTTGAGCACCTCCCAGATTATCAACCATATTTTGAGTACCTAGAGTACCACTAGGATTGTTGATGACGATCCCTTGCAAATTCGTATTCAAAATTTCACCACCATTATTCATAGTTTTAGCAGGCCTCATAATCAAGGCTCTCATTTCCTCTTGTTGGCGATCCATGTTCTGAATGATCTCCAACAACTGGTCAACCCGAGTATCCATCCTGGTACCCATAGCAACAACATCTGCCTAAATTTGTTCCATTTTCTTTTTTGAAGTACTCCGAGTGTTGTAGCGATGTGAGTTTATAGTAGCAATTTCTAAAAAGAAAACCCAGATCGAAGATAAGAAACCTGTGGGTACCACCTATCATGATATGATATGCATGAATGAATGATCATGCATGAAATGTTTTATCATTTGCAGGGTATCCAAAAGTTTTGTCAACCCCTAGGAACATTAAACAAACATGATAAGAGAGATAATCAGCAATCGACAAGAGATATAACAACGATAATTGGTTTCATTAAAAATAAAATGATCCACGTGATCAATAGTGAATTCGTACAAGAATGAACCAAAATACATAATGAAATATAAATTGTCCCATCCATCAAGACTGGTGGTGATCAAATGACATCAAAGAAAAACGACAATCAATGTGGTGGACCTCTGAGCTATGTGTAGTATATTGGTCCCCCTGTCGAAAGTACCCTTCACTCCACTCTTTAGTTTCTGTGAATAATTTCTTTGTCTTTTCACGATCTCGCCCACGTGCAAAGCTATCAACCACCACATCCTTCCGAAATAGTTGTCCCTCCAAATACACACATTGCTCCAGAAAGCGATCACACTCTTTGCTCTCTGTAAAAGGTATGGTTATGGGCGCATCTTCCATCTATTTCATTTTGTCTTGGAGTCTGGAATTTTATTTCATTACTTTGGTCATCTGAGCTTCCTTTAATTCCAGTTCCAACATAGAAACTTCAAATTGATTTCCCAACTCTTTAGCTTTTGCCTAGTTTCTATTGTTGGCCATTTGGAATTTCAAAGTTTCTTGACGATTCTTCTCTACATCAGTAAGGGCCATTTGATACTCTTCTGTAGATACAGAAAAGTTTTTTGTCCTAGGTCTTCTTTTGTTCTTCCTACCTTTAGAACTACCTTCACCTTCATATTATTTTAGCTGACGGGCTAATTCTCTCTTCTTTTCTGTCAGGAAGTATATTTCCATTTTTTGTCTTCAAGGTTTTGACGAAGATCCCTATTTTCCAATTGCACTTGATAAAATCATTCTTTAAGTACATCATGATGTAGCTCAGTGGGGTGAGGATACAAGGACATCTTCTTTTCAAAATCCAACATAAGAGTTTTAACTCTTTCTTTCACCCAATCCACATAAGGATCAAAAGCTAACACCTCCTTTAATCCAAATAACTATTTTCTTTTCCTACCAATGTGGGCCCAAGCAACTTATGCTTTTTTCAACAATTCAAGGTCTTCCCCCTTTTTGCAATACACGGGTTCAACTACTTTAGTTGTGGGTGGACGCCTCATAGCATAGCCTAACTGGAGAAGGGTGAGTACTGAATTGTAATTGATAATCCCTTTTATTCCTATGAGTGGAGCATTAGAGAAACATGCACAATTAGAGATTACCTCAATACTATCAACCTTAAGTTTTTACCACTTAATATCAAAAGAGGTGAGTGTCATCACTTTGGATGCCCAAGAACGAGGATCTTCTTTGAATGGTCCCTTCGTAGGTAATTATGTCATGAACCATTTGTAAAGCATTGGCACACAACATACCACTACTCATTTCTTCCCATACCTAGAGTGAATGGCAAGGTAAGTGTCAACTAATAAGGTAGGTATCATATTTTTATTCATGAAGACGCACAAAGCAGCCAAGTCTACTATCTCCTTAATCTCAGGGAAGAGAATAACTCCATAAATGGTAGCAGCTAATAATGCATAATAAGAATCCCAATTTCCCTTGCTCACCATTTTTTAACCTTTCCTGCCATGAAATCTACTAGAAGACCACAAGTGACTTTATTACGTCTTCACTTTCTTTTTACATCACTAAGGCTCAAATAAAGAACCTTAGCAATAGCCTTAGAGTCAATCTTAACAGGGACCTGGATGAATGGAATGTGATTAATAACCCTGATGTGGAGAATATGAGAATACTCCTCAAGAGTGGGCACCAACTGATAATCTTGAAATGTGAAACAATGCAACTCCGGATCATAAAACTGTATCAAAATCTAAATATCCTTATCATCAACCCAAGCATCCAACAAAGATAGGAGATTCCCATATATTTCACCAAAAACACCCATTTGTTGATAATTCATGACATCTCTGAGCTCTTTAAGAAATGGCCAAACACTTGGAAGAACCTGGTAATGGAAGTTATCCCTTTTGGTCTTCATGACGACATCAATGTTGTTTGCCATTGTAATACGGTGGGAGAACTGACTTGGGTGTTTTGCGTTTTATCGCAATTGTTACGGATAGCAAGAGTTCCCACTGACTTTTCTTTTATCCAATAAAGGAAAGGGTGAAAAGAACAGGAAAGACCTTTTGAGATATTTTATTGAGTTTTGGGGGTAGGTTATGAAAAGGGAAGGTGTTAGCACCCTTTTCATCTATAGTTATCTACGGGCTCTTAGTTGCTAAATCACTTTGAAAATGCTTTGTTTGAAATGTGTTTGTGTTTGTTTGAAAGTATTTTTGAAAGCTCATTTGTTTGGGGGAACTTTGTAATGATTCTCATCTCTATAAGAATGTATACAAAGTGTTGACTTTTGAAAATATTTCGTTTTGAAAGTATTGGTGTGTTTTGAAAGATGTTGTTTTGAAAATGTTGTGAGTAAGAAACTATGAATGTTTTACCTACTCAAAATAAGTCTTTGTTCTTTTCCTCCTCCTTTAGATATTGTTATCTTACCATTGATTGATAATAAGCCCTATCATTGGATGTGAAGGGACGGGCGTGGGTCGTCGTATAGTCATAGAAGGAAACCTATGAGACGCTTTAGAAATTGTTGTAAGGGACTAAGATCGTTTTACCGAAGGCAACAATGAAAGGTCATTGAGGGACTACGATCTTTTTTTTATCGAGGGTCTTTGCTAAAGCGTCCCATATTCGAGGGACATGACTATTTATTCATAGGAAACAAGCAAGATTACCCTAGAGGTGCTCGTGTGAAAAGTGTTTGATTGCATGCATTTTTGTCTTTGAGATTAGGGTTTTCTAAAAGTTGATTTTATTTTTCCATACACACCCTAATTACTAACAATTATATTAAAGCGATAAATTGTGAAACTACCTATTACATCACTTGGGGGATGGGGGTATAATTTACAAATGGGAATGAAGTACAAGCCTAATTAAATTATTACAACCATATTGAATAACAATAAAAATATAAAAATTAAAATAATGTACAAAGAATAAAACAAACTTTATGTGTTGACACATAGCCTTATGCATCGACACATGCCACTTCTTGTTTCTGAAAAAATCAAAATCAACTCAGTATGAGTCGACACATAATGGTATACGTCGACTCATTTCTTGTTTGTGTCAACACATTCGTGTTTTATGTCGACTCATACACCTTTTGTCTCTTTGTATTGTGTTTGGATAACAGTATGCATCGATGCATAAGGTCTTGTATCGACTCATAACTTATTCTGTAACTAAAATGAGTCGACTCATATGGGTATGCATCGACTCATGCTGCATTTTTTTGCCTTTAGCATTGTTTTATGTTATGTATAGGTAAGCTCTCAACATATGATTGACAAAAATGAAAAGAAAGAAAATGGTTAGCTTCAAGGGTATGATATCTACATTTATCTTCAAAAATGAATCATTAATGATGTTTGAAATGAAGAGCTCAAAGTCAAGAAGACTTACCTTGAAACTGAAATTTGTGTTTTGAGTTTGAGTTGCTGTCAAGATGATGTGATGATCATAACGGCTTCAGTGAACCTTATGGAAGTTGCTCCAGCCCTTACTTTGTATTGAAAGCTGCTGAAACACTCCAACCCATTCAAATGGTACAATACTGTTTTTTTTGTTTGTGTTTGGAAGGTGGTGGTAATGGAACTACATAAACTATTCTTGTGTTTGAACAATATCTATTTTATATGAAGTGTTTGGATAGTTGGTTTATGGGAAAGCTTGCAAGGTGGAATAATGGGTTCAGGTTTTGTTTTTATGAATGAAGATAGAGTTGAATATGAGCAGAGGTTACAAAAAGTTCTATTGGATTTTTCAGATTTCTTTCTCTTTCTCTTTCAACAAAAGCCTCTCTTTTTCTCCAAAAACTCTCCTCTTTGTATGTTGTGAAACAACTTATTTATAGATGAAATTGGCTAAAATTTGGGAGGGAAATAGACAAGTTTTGAACTGTTTGGGCACACTATTTCATTGATTTTTAGATGCAGCTCTTATATTCTAATTTTGTGCAAATATGGGACTGATATAGTGCAGGTTTGGACAGGGTGAGAGGCAGTATAACAGGACTATTTTGTAGCAGTTTTAGAGTGGATTGGCAGCTTGGTGCAGGGATGGCTTTGTACAGGACAGCATACTGTTTTTTAACATGGTTTTGGGATAGTAGCAGAAGGCTTGGACTTGGGAGCATATTTGTTTTGGGACTTTTCTAGACAGCAACATTTGTAGCATGATACAAGTCTGGTTTTGTGGACAGATTTATGCAGCTTGTAATAAAGACAAGGCATATTTATGGACAGCATAGTGGCAAAGGTTTGAAGATTGAGTCAAAGGGAAAAGTTCAAACAAGACAAAGCTTTAGGATTTGTGACTTGCAATTTTAACTTAAAAATTCAACTTTGTTGTTTACTTAAACACTTGTAACAACTTGAATTATCTTGAATTGTGGTGAAAAGATGTCATGAAATAATGAAATTAACTCTTAGAAAAATTTCTAAGTCTTGCAAAGTTTGACTTTTCACAATGACTTTTGACTTTCTTGATTTCTTGATGATCAAATTTCATATTTTGAATGTCTTGATGAAATGTGATCTTTGAAACTCAAATTTGATCAAAAAGTCAAAGTTTGACTTTTTAGTGTACAGTTGACTTTTTCATCGGTTGGCCAAATTTATCTATCAATCCATTGATCTCATGAAGTAAATTGAAATATGTGATTAGGTCAAAATGATGTGCTTGAATCCTTGATATCATGTTTCAAACCAATAAGTCATGTACTAGGTCAAAAGTCAAAGATTGGTCATTTTTAGTCAAAAACCCTAATTTTAACCATTTTGCCCTTTAGACGATTTGAACATTTTTCTTGGAGAATTATGATCCAATCTTGATCAAATGATGCATATGACTTAAAAATGTTGGTATTGGTCGAAAATCTTGAAGTTTGACTGTAGGTTGACCATAGTTGACTTTTTAACCAACAGAGTTGATTTTAGACCACCTGATCAATCGACCGAGCAATTTTGTGATCAACAACTTGAAACTTGACAGGAGAAATCTTGAGGGTGCATAATGATCTATGAAATTCATTTGAAATATTAGAATTCTAATTGTCTTTGTGAAAACTCAAACCCTAATTTGAGGCATCAGTGTTAAGGAGATGTCTTGACCTAGTCAATACTAGTGCAAGCTCGAGTCATTTGAAGATATTTGTGGGAAACATCTTGAGAAAAGAGAGGGAAAATTTTTGGGTACAACAGCTTCCCTTGTTCAATCTTCTTAAACTTGAAGATTTAGATTGGTGGGTCTTCCATTTGTGACTTGAAGGTGGAAGATGATTGAACACTAGAGTGCCCAGAAATTTGCACTTGATGATGTGTTGGTTGATTGTGTCGGGAATGGGCTCAAAGATGCCATTTAGAGCGGTGATAAAGAATTTGTCGAAGATGAGTTTATAGATGCCATCCAGAGTGACAGAAGAGGTTTGTTGTTTGGCGACTTCAATTGGGAAGTAATCTTTACCAGAAGAGGTCTGTTGATTGCCTGTCATTAAATGGAAGAAGTAAATCTAACCAAAAGAGGTCTTTTGTTCGCCTATCTTTAACTGGAAGGAGTAAATCTAACCAGAAGAGGTCTTTGTTTGCCTGTCTTTAACTAGAAGAAGTAAATCTAACCAGAAGAGGACTTTGTTTGATTGGTTGGTGTTTCTTGTAAAGAGTAGGGTTAGTTGTATGCAGATGTATGCACGGTATAATGATGCCCTCAAAATAAATGAGATTATGCCGTATGCATTTATCGTATATGTAATATGATGTATGAATGTGAAATATTGTTGAAGTGTATCTTTTTCTTGGAAAATAAATCCTCGACAAATGTTGGGGAGCTTTGGGAAATTAAATCACGGACTGCTGTTGGGGATGAAGAGTATGCACATCTTCAGACCTTGTTTAGAATATTTCCGTTGGGGATTCCTGTTTTGTTGTTTGAGGAGATCTCCACTGGGGAATACTGATTTTGGCTCTTTGCTTGAGGAAACTCTACGAGGAGTGTTGATTTCTGCTTGGGGAATAGAATTCAGGAGTTGTCCCTTACTCTACTGGGGAATTGTATTTGACCAGGGAGAGTGAAAGCTAGTTGTTATCTGGTCGAGATCCAGGCTTCGTAGCAACTTTTGACTTGCTGGGGGTAATAAAGTTAACTATTATCTGGTTGTATTACAGGCTTCGTAGCAACATACTGAGGAAGATGATATTAACTGTTATTTGGTCGGGTTCCAGGCTTTGTAGAAAATTACTTGGAAGAATGAAGTTTATTGTTATCTGGTCGGATTCCAGGCTTCGCAACAACTTAGATGAAATTAACTATTATCTAGTTAGGTTCTAGGATTCGCAGTAATTTGAAGTTAAATTGTTATATGGTCGAATTACAGGCTTCGCAACAACTTATGAAATTAACTATTATCTGGTCGGGTTCCAGGCTTCGCAGTAAATTGAAGTTAAACTGTTATCTGATCAGATTCCAGGCTTCGCAACAACTTATGAAATTAACTATTGTCTTGTCGGGTTCCAGGCTTCGCAGTTGGTGTACCCCAAAATTTTGCCTCCCATTTTTTACTCAATACATGCTCATTGAGGTTCTAAATTTCTCAAGGTTGACCAGAGAATTGATTAGACAAATTCTCCTCCTAAGAAATGAACTCCAGCTAGGGTTTTGTTGTCCACCAAGATGTTTGGGTTGCAAAGGCTCCAAACGATTTATATGGTCCTTAATATGTCTTCAAGAATGTCCATGCCAAATTTCATGCCTTACACTACAGATTTGCTTAGTCAATTGCTCAAGTGTTTGAAAATCAATTGTGCTAGGTCAAAAGTAAACTAAACTTTGACCAGACATAAATTTCACATACTTCACCCATTTTGCCCCAACCAAATCTCATTTTGAAGAGAATCCAGTTCCCTACAACTTCTCTTTTATCCTCAAGTTCAAGAAATGCATCATTTGGAAGATATAAGCTCATACATTAAACCTTCCAATACAAAGGAAGGCTACCACAGCTTCTTGAAAGAGGTTCAAATTCAAAACAAATGTTTAAGGCAAAAAAGCTACAACATGAGTCACATACCCACATGAGTCGACTCATTCTAGTGACAAAACAGGGTATGAGTCGACACATGGCCTTATGCATCGACTCATACTGTTATCTAGGATCCAAAACAGAGGGAGAAAAGGTGCATGAGTCGACACATCCCATTATGCATCGACTTATACTGAGCTGATTTGTTTTTACAAGAGCAAGAAGAGTTATGCATCGATGCAAAGCAACATTGTGTCGACACATAACAGTTCAAAATGCATTTTTCCTATCTTTTTACAATGTCTTTACAGTTTTAACATTACTGACCAACTATTCAATATGGGCTGATGTTTGGATTTGTTTTAAGACCCAATTTTCATGCAGGATACATTAGAAAGGTCCAGGTTCATGCAAAAATGAGAATGGCAAGAGAATCACCCAAAATGGAATGTTTTTTAATTCTTTGATCTTGTTTTCAAAACCATGTTTAATGGCTGATCCTTGCCATATTTGTCAAGCCACTATGCTCCTCTATAAATACAACATCATTTGCAAGCCAAAGACACGCCCACACTGCCTCAGAAAACCATATCAGAATTCACAAAATTGCAAAATCATCATAAGAGCTGTCAAATTTAAAACCAGCTCTACAAGCTCCCTCAATCCAAACAAACACCAGATTCGTGTTCCTGAGATTCCCAAGATTCAGCCCAGGCCTCCTCTACACGCGAAAAGTCCTAGAATCCGTGGATCACGTTACTCCGATCAGGTATAGAATTTTGATCTTGGATCTTTAATTTCTCATGTTGTAAACTGTTTCTAAGCATCCATATATACTCATACTAATGCTTGGGATGATTTAAGATCTGTTTCTTTTGAGTTTCAATGCAGGAAGCATAAGGTGCCATTGTTATAACACGATTTGGAAATGGTGGTTAAAATTGTGTGATACTGAGACCTTTTGCCAATTTTAAACCCAGATTTGGAATCAGGGTGCGATTTCATGTAGGATAGACCCTTTTGTTTTGTCTTAAAGTGTTTATTTTACAGGAATAAATTTTAGACTGATCGGAGATGGTGACCGAAGTTTGACTCCGGCATTGTTGATTGTTGCTGACTCCGGCGCACCAATTGTCATTCTCCCATTGGCTTGTGCAACATGCACGCTTGATATTTGAATCTTATATATCTGATTCGTTTTCTTACATATAATAGTATCATTTCATTATAATAAATGAATTGGCAGTTTGCTCAGTTGGTAAAGAAAGCATGCAAACAGGGAGAGGACCTGGGTTCGATACCCAGGCCCCATTTAATTTTTATATAACTATTCTTCTATAGATTCAATATGTTGCATTCACGGGCATGCATCATACACCATATGATCATAGCCACTAGATCTCATCTGATCAGATCTAAGCGCTCCAAATATGCAGGCTCACCATGGATCCTCCAGATGCACCCTCACCAGATCCAACGTGGCTTGGGCTTCTTCTTGATAATGGGCCCTAACAGATTCCAATTCTCACCCCCCATTGTTGTTCCATATCGGGCCCATGTTCATTGTTTCTTTATCAATTTGTTTTAATTGTTTTATTTCTTTTAATCTTTTTATCATAACATAAAATAGTTAAAATCATAAAAATATTAGGTTAGCATTTTTCTTGATTAAATTAATTTTGTAAATTAATTAATAATTATTTAAACCATTTTTTTAATTTAAAACTAAATAGACTTAGGATTAATTTCATTTCTTTTCATAAACAAAAAATAATAAACAAAAAGATTTTCTTTTACTTTTAGGTTTTAAACGTCCTTTTTTTAATTCGCGCGCATTTATTGCTTTATTTATTTTTCCCCATTCTTGGACTATGTAATTAATCCCCCTCCCCGAAGCCTTGTAATAACTAGGATTTACTTTCCGCATTTTGATTTTCTGTACATATTAACTGTTAGATGTATGGTAATAGGATTGTATGGTAAGAATTAAAAGCAAAGTTAGCAAACCTAACATCAAAGACAAAAATAACTGAAAACAAACACACTTGCACATATACACCTCTAGGGTGCTCCCACTTTGGTTGCCTTGGGAAAATAATTACAACTCTCGAAACGTGAGAGATTTTAGTGGCTACCCTCTGGTTTAAAAAGATCATAAGTCCCTCAATGACCCTCTCGAAGTTGCCTCGTTAAACATTATCTTAAAACCCTAAGGTAGTTACTAAGGTTTCTTGCCCAGTTGCCTTTGTGACTATAAAAAGTCATCTAACGATAGGGCTACCTACTCACTAATAGTAGGATAGCACTGTCTAAAGGAAAGGAGGAAAAGAGCAAACCTTTCGAGTAAAAGTAGATAGCTGTTAGATGCTTGCTCAAAAACAAATTTTCACACTTACACAAAACAACTTTCAAAAACATTTTCAAATGCTTTATCAACACTCTTGAGGACTGATATAAGAGTTATCATAAAGCCAATTGTCTCACTATAGAATTTCAAAACTACTTTTTCAAAACACACAAAGCAAAAGGTATTTTTTTCAAATGAGCTAAGCATCTAAGAGCCTGTAGAAAACTACGGATGGAAAGGGTGATAACACCTTCCCTTTCTATAATCTACCCCCTTACTCATAAAACTCTCGAAAGGTCTTTTCTGTTCTTTTCACCCTTTCCTTTGTTGGATAAAAGAAAATTCGATGGCAAATCTTGCTTACCGCAACATTTTCAAACACAAACGTAAAACCAGTATAATGGTCGGTTCTGCCACTGTATCACAACACTAAATTGAAGTTAAACTGTTATCTGGTCGGATCCCAGGCTTCGCAGAAACTTAGATGAAATTAAATGTTATCTGGTCGGGTTCCAGGCTTTGTAAAAAATTACTTAGAAGAATGAAGTTTATTATTATCTGGTCAAATTCCAGGCTTCGCAGCAACTTAGATGAAATTAACTGTTATTTGGTCGGGTTTCAGGCTTTGCAATAATTTGAAGTTAAATTGTTATTTGGTCTTATTCCAGGCTTCGCGGTAACTTATGAAATTATTTGTTATCTGGTCAGGTTCCAGGCTTCGTAGTAAATTGAAGTTAAACTGTTATCTGGTCAGATTCCAGGCTTTGCAGCAACTTAGATGAAATTAACTGTTATCTGGTTAGATTCAAGGCTTCGTAGTAATTTGTTTAGAGAGATAAAGTTGAACTGACATTTGGTCGGATTCCAGGCTTCGCAGTAAATTGCTTGAAAGGATGAAGTTGAACTGTTATCTGGTCAGATTCCAGGCTTCGCAGTAACTTACTTGAAAGGATGAAGTTAAATTGTTATCTGGTCGGGTTCCAGGCTTCACAATAATTTTCTTGAAGGGATGAAGTTGAACTATTATTTGGTCGGGTCCAGGCTTTGCAGTAACTTTCTTGAAAGGATGAAGTTAAACTATTATCTGGTCAGATTCCAGGCTTCGCAGTAACTAACTTGAAAGGATGAAATCAATTGTTATCTGGTCAGGTTCCAGGCTTCACAGCCACTTTCGGGGATAATAACGACTCTGTTAGGGATTGCAATGACTCTACCGGGGGTTAAGGGGTTTCTTCTGTTGATTTGTAATAGTCTGAGAAGCAAACTCAAGCTGGGGAATTTGCAGTTTGTTGGGGAAGTAAACCATGTTGAAGAGAAAATATGACGACCTGTTGGAGAGGTGTTTCCTTCAGGGAGAAATCCATAAGGCCCTTTTTTAGACCAACTCAGCTGGGGGGAGTTGTTTTTTTGGAGATTGAAACTCTGGCTGGGGATTGCATGAATCCAAGTCAGTGGGGATGATTTTATTGAAGTAACTCTATGAGGTTAATTCAAATCCTTAAGGAGATACTTATTACTGCTTTCATATATTGGTTAAAAGTTAATCATGTTCATATGCATATGTTCATTCGATTTTAGCCATTGGATGCTTTTGCACTTAAAACAGAAAAACAAAAAAGTTTGCACTTTAAAGTATACTTGTATTGATGTTTGCCTATAAATAGGAATTTTTTTACAAGGAGACCGAGATCCTAGTAAAAGGAAATCGTCAAAAGAAATGAAAAGAGTTCAAAATGAAAGCAAAAATAATAGCCATGTGGAAATGATCTCATTGTGTTCCAACTCCGCTATTGCCCATATGTCTTCGAACATTATCTCTTGTCGTAGAAAGAAGTCGATTGAATTGATCTTGGACCATTAAACTTGGACCTTGGTAATAAAGCTAGTTGCAGAGATCCAGGAGGACATAGTCGTACGCTTTAATCCCTAACTTTTGCCTGGACCGCCCTTTCGGGTTTTTAGTCCACCAGGATACCCATTTTTACCCAAGCCGCCATTTCGGGTTTTCGACTTGCCGGGTGTATAATCTTTTATACATATCCCTAACTTTTACCCGAACCCTTTTGGTTCGTCAGGATGCCCTTATTTTTGCCCAGGCATGTCAACCTAGCGGGTCATTCTTTATGCGTAGTATTTTTTGACTATGTCTGTGTTCACAGGATGCGAAAAATCTTCACCGTCCATAGTAGTCAGCATCATGGCACCACCAGAGAATACTTTCTTGACAACAAATGGCCCTTCGTAAGTGGGAGTCCATTTTCCCCTAGGATCGCCTTATGGAAGAATGATGCGCTTTATTACCAAGTCGTCGATCTGATACACTCGAGGCTTGATCTTTTTGTTGAAAGTCGTGATCATACGTTTTTGATACATTTTACCATGACAAACAGCAGCTAGTCTCTTCTCATCAATCAAGTTTAACTGATCCAATCTAGTCAAAATTCATTCATCTTCGCCTAAGTTTGCTTCTTTCGTAATCCTTAGAGAAGGAATCTGAACTTCGATAGGCAGGACAGCTTCCATGCCGTAGACCAAGGAGAACGGGGTTGCCCCAGTTGATGTTCGTGCCGAAGTACGATAGCCATGGAGAGCGAATGGTAGCATCTCATGTTAGTCTTTGTAATTTACCACCTCTTTTGCATAATCTTCTTTATGTTTTTATTGGCAGCTTCCACTGTTCCATTCATCTTAGGTTTGTAGGAAGACGAATTATGATGTTTGATTTTGAACTGCGTGCAGAGTTCAGTAATCATAGCATTGTTGAGATTGGTTCCGTTGTCAGTGATAATCCTTTCAGGGATACCGTAATGGCAAATAAGGTTATGCTTGATAAACCGGGCTACAACGTTCTTTGTGACTGAAGCATAAGAGGCAGCTTCGTCCCATTTGGTGAAGTAGTCAATAGCAACAAGGATGAAACGGTGTCCATTGGAAGCATTGGGTTTGATTTCTCCAATCATGTTAATTCCCCACATTGCAAATGTCCACAGAGAAGTAATGACATTCAAAGGTATTGGAGGCACATGGACCTTGTCAGCATACATCTGACACTTATGGCAAGTCCTCGAGTGATGGTGACAATAAGTTCCATAGTCGACCAATAATACCCATCCCTCATAATCTTCTTGGCCATATTGTGTCCACTAGAGTGAGTTACAAAGATACCCTCGTGCATGTCTTTCATGATCTTCTATGCTTCTTCCTTGTCCATGCAATGGAGCAGAGTAGAATCATGATTGCGCTTGTACAAGATCCCATTTCTTAGGAAGAATTTGGCTGAGAACCTCCGCAAGAATTTCCTGTCGTTGATGGAAGCTCCTTCAGGATACTCTTGTGTCTCAAGATATCTCTTCACCTCATGGTACCAAGGCTTCTCTTCGTCAGTGTCAAGCTCGTAACAGTGTGTTGGTTCGACAAATCTTTCAATTGTAATTCTGGGAGCTTCATTGTCCCAATTGACCTTGAACATAAATGACATTATTGATAGGGCATCTGCCAATTGATTTTCTTCTCTTGGGAAGTGTTCGAAATTAACCTCTTCAAAGTATGGGATCAAAGTTAGCACAAAGTCTTTCTAACGAATCATATTAGGGTGCTTGGTGTCCCACTCTCCCTCAACTTGACTGATTACTAGAGAATAATCTATGTACACATCCAAGAACTTGATTCTTAGGTCGATAGTAGCTTTTAGACCTAAGATGCACACCTCGTACTCAGCCATGTTATTTGTACAGTCGAACCATAATCTAGCAGTGAAAGGTGTATGGAAACCTTCGGGAGAAACAATCACAGCGCCAATTCTGTTACCCAAAGCATTGGAAGCTCCATCAAAAACCATAGCCCATCGGGATCCTTGTTCAGGTCTGCCATACAGTCTAGGATTTTCACAATCAGTTACTAGCATGATATTCTCGTCCGGGAATTCAAAGTTCATGGATTGGTAGTCGTCAACAGCTTGATGTACCAGATGATCCGCCAATAAACTTCCTTTGATTGCCTTTTATGTATTGTACTGGATATCATATTCATTCAAAATCATTTTCCATCTAGCTATTCATCAGGAGAGAGATGGATTTTCGAAGATATACTTGATAGGATCCATCTTAGAAATCAACAAAGTGGTGTGAGTCAACATATATTGTCTTAGTCGGCGATAAGTCCATGCCAAAGTGCAACAAGTTTTCTCGAGTAGTGAATATCTGGTTTCACAGTCGGTAAACTTTTTGCTATGGTAGTTGCATGCTCTTTTCGGCCAGACTCGTCATGTTGGCCCAACATGCACCCCATTGAATTCTCTAATATAGTCAAGTACATAATTAGGGGTCTTCCTTTAACTGGAGGCATCAGAATGAGAGGTTCTTGTAAATATTCCTTGATCTTGTCAAAGGCTGCTTGGTAGTCGTCGTTTCATCTGACTACTTGATCTTTCTTCAAGAGTTTGAAGATTGGCTCACAAGTAGCAGTTAGGTGAGATATGAATTAAGCAATGTAGTTAAGTCGACCTAATAAACCTCTGACTTCCTTCTCAGAGCGGGGAGCTGGCATTTCTTGTATGACTTTAACCTTCGCAGGATCAACTTCAATTCCTTTTCTACTGACAATAAACCCTAAGAGTTTTCCAGATCTTACCCCGAAGGTGCATTTGTTGGGATTCAGCCTTAACTTGTATTTTTTCAACCTCTCAAACAACTTATGAAGATGATCAATGTGTTGTTCCTCAGTTTGTGACCTTGCAATCATATCATCAACATAGACTTTTATCTCACGATGGATCATGTCATCAAATAGGGCTACCATAGCTCACTGATAGGTTGCCCCTTATTCTTCAAACCAAAAGGCATGACCTTGTAACAAAAGGTTCCCCACTGTGTGACAATGGTGGCCTTCTCCCTGTCCTAGGGAGCCATCTTGATTTTATTGTAGCAGGAGAAGCCATCCATGAAAGAGAAGACTTTGTGTTGAGCTGTGTTGTCGACCAAGATATCAATATGCGATAGTGGGAAACATCTTTGGGGCTTGCCTAATTCAAATCCCTGTAGTCTACGCACATACGAACCTTCCTATCTTTCTTCGGCACAGGGACCATGTTCGCAACCCATTGAGGATATGATGTCACAACCAGGAAACTTGCATTGAATTGCTTCATTACCTCAGCTTTTATCTTCTCAGACATGTCTAGTCGCATACCACACACTTTTTGCTTGATTGGAGGGCAATCTTCCTTTGTTGGTAGGTGATGAACCATAATGTCAATATCCAACCCCGGCATATCCTCATATGACCAAGAAAACACCTCAACATAGTCGTGTAACATTTGGACCAATCTTCCTTTGATACAATCTTCCAAGTTGGCGCTGATCTTGACCTCTTTCTTGTATGCCTCAGTACCTTGGTTGATCACTTCAACTGGCTCTTCATGAGGTTGAATGGTTTTTTCCTCTTGCATTAGAAGTCTGGCTAGTTCTCCTGGTATTTCACAATCTTGTTCGCCTTCGTCTTCGGCTTGGTAGATTTGATGTTCAAAGTCATAGCTGGCAATAGCAGAGTTGTTGGCAATGAGATCTGGAGTGGATGAGGATCTGTAAGTGTGTGTGTGTGTGTATGTGTGTGTGTGTGTGTGTGTGTGTGTGTGTGTGTGTGTGTGCATGTAAGATACATGTTTATTTCAAAAAATGCAATAAGGAAAAGAAAGACAATGAGCATAAAATTTGAATGTAAAAGGCCTAATGTTTTTCATTAAATGATCATATAGCATATGAGAATGAACAAACCCTTAACAAATGGACCATGGTTCCCCGGGCAAGGCACATGGCTTAAAGTCATTGTTTGGAATTAAAATTACAGACAAAAGTTCTTGAATTGACAAAACAGTAAATAGTAATTACTCCTCATTGAAGGAGATGGGAATAAAGTCCTTTGCATTCCAGTTGTCGAGTCCTTCACCGGGAGTCGGGTAAATTCATTCATCAAAGTCGTAGTCATCCTCAGAGTCTTCAATAGAATTCACTTCATAATTACCAATGCGGAGAGGTGGTTTTCCAATGCGAGCACGTCTGACCTCTTTTTAAGCTTTGGAAGTGAAACCCAAACCAAACTTATCTGCTTTGAATGGAATGTCAGGGAGTTGTCCCCAAATAGTACAACTTCCATCTCCAACTGTAGTCCGAGCATCTTTGAATGACACCATTCTTGGCACAACTTTATCAACTTTTGGAATATCATAAGAGATTTTGGTGGTGGAAACCATAGGAGGAACCACTTCAAAGGCTTGGCACGGAGTCTCTATAAACTCACCATCCATCTCCACATATTTGAAGGAATTGAGGTGGCTTACCATGAATTCCTCTTCACCACAGACAGTGATGATCTTCCCCTTGACTGGGTACTTCAACTTTTGGTGAAGGGTGGATGTCACTGCCCCTGCCCCATGTATCCAAGGGCGCCCAAGTAAACAAGAGTAGGCGGGACGTATATCCATCACATAGAAGGTAGAATAAAAACTTGTGAACCAACTTTAATGGGGAGATCCACCTCTCCATGCACCATCCTTTTGGACCCATCAAAAGCCCTCACAACTATGTCACTTTGTTTTAACACCAGACCTTGGCTATCTAACCGGTCCAAGGCACCTTTGGGTAAGACATTTAGAGAGGACCCTGTATCCACCAAAACATGGGCCAGAGTAGTTCCTTTGTATTCAATAGAGACAAGCAAAGCCTTGTTATGATTCCTTCCAAATGGTTTCAAGTCAGCATCAGAGAACCACAATCCATTGTTGGCAGTCAGACTCGCCACACAGTTTTCAAATTGATCGGTTATGATCACTTGAGGAACATGCACTTTCTTTAAAAAAATTGATTAAAGCCTGGGCATGAGCATCAGAATAAAGCAGCAAAGATAGCATAGAGATTTTAGAGGGGGTTTGCCCCAGTTTCTCTACTATCTTGAAATCACTCTTTTTTATGATCTTCAAGATTTATTCCATCTCTTGGGTGGAAGGTTCCTCAGTAGTAATGTCTTTGGCTGGCGCCTTCGTCCTGGAAGGCTCAACTACTTTCTCTTTACCCCTAGTGTCAGTATTAGGTTTATCAATGGTAATGTGGACAGGTGTCATCGAAGTAATTGGAGGTGAAATGTTAGGAGAGAAAATTCTCCCCATTCTCGTTACCTTGCTAGAACCATCAATATTTGTAACATCATCATTCTTGTCTTCATTGATCCAGGAATCTTGCTTAGTTCCATGATAGTAAACTTCAGCACCGTAATTCCAAGGGACTGCTTTGTCGGAGGAGTAAGGAATTGGCCCAGGATCAGTAATTATTAAGGGAGCAATCCCTGGTTCGTTGGAAATCCTAATATGACCCATTTTAAGAGATCCTAATAGGCTTGTTGGAAATTGTCATGATGGAAATGTCTTCAGATTTATCGATTAAAATTTTGATGGATGGAGTTCTTTAAAATAGGATCTCATGACTATTTATCAGGCGTTGAACACCTTCTTTCAGCCATTTGCATCCATTAACTTATTCGGCACAACAATTACAGCCTTTCAAATATCTAGGGAAAACCCCAGCTCTCAGCAGGTTCTCTTTCACAACGGTCAGTGGAGTAGTCAAATCTTCAACGGAGGAAACAAAAAAAGTGTCTTCAATTGCATTGACACCTTTACCATGATTTAGCATTGGTGTAGTTATAACATTCGGAGTTGTGGGTGGATCAAACTCAATAGTCTTATTGTCGATAAGATCTTGAATCTTGTTTTTTAGAGCCCAACATTGATCAATATCATGCCCATAGCTATTGGAGTGATAGGCGCATTTGGCGTTAGGATTGTATTTCAGAGACGAAATATTAGGATTTGATGATGGATCGCGCAATGTTACCAAGTTGTCCTTCAATAGTTGTTATAAGGCTTGGGACAGTGACATGTTCATCCTCGTGAACTGTCTTCTTGGAACCTCAGACCTTTGACGGTTGGCTTATTGTGGTTGTCATTAAGCAGATGGGGGATTGGAGATTAAAACAGCATTAACATATGAGCGGTGATCTTTCTTGGTATGGGCCCTTGACCCATACATAACATTGGCTTCTTTCTTACCAGTAAAGGGCTTTTTTACAGTGTTTGATGTAGAAGCAGATGCCATGGGAAATTTTCCACTCTTGATACCACTCTCGACCCTTTCACCAATCAGAATTAACTCAGTGAAACCGGATGATGAACTCCCAATTAACAAGTTGAAAAATGGGCCAGTTAATATTCCCATGAACATATCCACCAGCTCCCTATCCATCAGTGGTGGTTGCACTCTACCAGCAAGGTCTCTCCATTTTTGCGCATACTCTTTAAAACCTTCATTGGATCCCATTGTCATTCCTTGTAATTGAACTCTAGCCGGTGCTAAATCAGCGTTGTACTGATATTGGCGGTAGAAAGCGGTGGCCAGATCTTCCCAAGTATGAATGTTGGAACCCTCCAACTGGTAAAACCATTCTAACTGAGTTCCAGACAAACTCTCTTGAAATAAGTGTACCTAGAGCTTCTTGTCAGTGGTATGCGGTTGTATTTTGCGAACATAGGACCTCAGGTAAAGCTTTGGGCACGAAACGCCGTTGTACTTAGCAAAGATTGGAATTTTGAATTTATGGGGGATAACAACCCCAGGTACTAAACCCAAATCACCAAAATCCAAGCCAGGTACAACTTGAATTTCCACAGCTTTTAACCTATCTTTCAGTTGCTTGTACTTATCCTCAGCCGGTGGATACTGTTCATCAAAGTAATCTTCATCCTCAGAAGCTTGATTATTTGCAATCCCAACACGAGTTCTCCTTGCGTCTTCATTCTGATTCTCATCCTCCTTTGAGGAGTCTTCTTCCACCTGAACCTGTTGGACGAGGCCCTTGAATCTCTTTCCCATGTTGATTATGGCTTTCTTCTTTGTCTTCTTTTTGGCCACCAGAAGTGACATCAGCTCTTGTTGTCCTTAGGCCAAGGTGAGCAAGGTTTCTTGAAATTGAGAATTTTGTTTATGCAAGTCTTTTACGGTTTGCTCGATATCCATCTTAATGAAATAAACAGTAGAAAGATGAGGAAACCTGTGTCGGAATACCTGCTTATATCATGATGCATGTGATGCGAATGCAAATGATTTCAAGGACTTTTAAGATTAAAATTTGTTTAAACAAAGAAGGAACAAACATTAATTGTATTAATAAGTCCAAATGATTACAAAAGTACCTCTTGGGATTAAAATGGGAGAAGCAAATACAAAATAGACTCCTAAAACAAAAAGGACTCAAGCTTCCCATGAGCGCATCCTCTTCGGTGTAATGTAGGCATTCAAACTCCGATCTTCATGAAGTTGTCTCGTGAGCTCCAAAAACTTCTTTTCGCTTGCGTAGAACTGGGTTTCAAAGGTATCTCGCTCTCCTTTGAGTTGAATCCATGCTCTTTGCAATTCCTCGAGAGTAGTTGGCATGTTAGGATGAAGAAGAGTATAAGGGGTGTCTCCCTTAGAAAAGGGCTCCATAATCATAGGTAGGATGGAGGGATAAGGCATCACGAGGCTTTGAGCATGACTTCATACCCACTTAAGGTAAGGCTCAAGGGGGATGGAGTTTTTATGCCCCAATGTCTCACTATCCACTTTGTTTACCATTCTCCAAGCTCGTATGAACCTTTGATAATAGCCTTGTCATTGCCCTCATAGTCGAATACCAAAACTTGGATGAGTGCATCATGGGGACCATCTCTTCATGCATACCCAAGCTGCCATAATTCAAAAGAAGGGTTATATGTGATACCTCCCCTAATGCCTAATAGTGGGACATTAGGGAATTCCCCACAATGGTCAATGATGGTAATATCCTCCAAAGATCGAGAACACCAATGGATATCTGAGTGCGAGAGTGACATCATCCTTTGAGACCATGTCAAGCCTTGCTCATTCTTTAATGTTGATCGAGGTAGGTGCGAAATAAACCACATAGACATTAATTGGATGAAACATAAAAGAGTGCCCCTTTTCTTCATGGTGCGAGTGTGGAAACAATGTAGAATGTCTCCAAGCAAGGTAGGTACGGGATTACGAGAGAGAGAGAGAGAGAGAAACCTTGACGGCATTCACATCTATGAGTTGGTCTAGATTGAGAAATAGAACCAGACTATAGATTAGAAGGGCCAAGACATCCTCAAAAGCTTGAAAATCCATATCTTCCCAGAACAAACGAGCCTTCTCAAACAGAAATTTGGCTAAGAAACCCTTAACTCCACTTCTTGTCTCCCAATTTTTCACAATGCCAGATCTCTTCAAATGCAAGGCTTTGGCAATAACTTCAGGCTTTAGAGTCTCCTCTAAACCGGTGAATGGTATTTGATCCAGCACATGAACTCCTAACAATTGAGAGAATTCTTCTAATGTAGACACCAATTGGTAGTCGGGAAAGGTGAAGCAATGATGCATAGGATCAAAGAATTGGAAAAGCACACACATGATTTCTTCTTGGAAGTTTAAGGTAGCCAAGTTGATAAGTCGACCATATTTCTTGGTGAAGGGAGAATCTCCAGGAACTCTTGATACTAACTCTTGAAGTTGAGGATTCACTTACATGAAGTTGACTCGGATGGTATTCCTATGATTGGAAGTCATGACCTACAAAACAGAACAAAGATAAATTCCTAAATCATTGAAATGGTTAGTGAGAATTCTTATGATGTTAGGATGTTTATGATGTCATGAATAATAATCACAAACAAAGCACATAAAGACCTTAGGTTTAGACTTGCATGGGTTTCATAGGTAAGTACCATTTTGAAGTTTAGTGGGTTCAACTTGTCCTACAAAGTAATCGGGTTCTAGGGAATCTCAATATCATTGATCTTTCTTCATTGGGCATTATCTCAGCACAATCAATCTTTTCTTGCAGTCAGAATATCCCAAAAGTCCAATCTCAATGAGCGTAGTAACGAGTATCAACCAATCTTCAACTTTGCGCCAAAGTCGGCTATCTCACTACTTCTTAATGGCCAAGTTGTTCGATAAAGGTTCTACGGTCAGTTAGTGCTTCATGATACTGCTCAGTGGCCCCGTATTCTCCTTGATTCAACACAAGGGATACTGGTACCAACAAATGTGTCACACTAACATAGCCATTGCTTCAACCATATCGGTCTATGTCGTACAGTTTCCATAATCTATTGCTACTTTCCTAATGATGTTCCCAGATCCAGGTAGAGGATCAATACAAACCCAAAAAAGGACCCATAAATGTAAAGCAAACAAATCAAACAATGAAAGTATTTAAAGGTGATTTAGCTCTAAGGTAACCCCACTTTTAATTTATGTCCCCAGGAGAGTCGCCAGTTCTGTAATACAGTGGGATAATTGACTTGGGTGTTTTATGTTTTATTGCAATTGTTGCGGATAACAAGAGTCTCCACCGACTTTTCTTTTACCCAATAAAGGAAAGGGTGAAAAGAACAGGAAAGACTTTTTTGAGAATTTTCTTAAGTTTGGGGGGTAGGTTATGAAAAGGGAAGGTGTTAGTACCCTTTTCATCTGTAGTTATCTACGGGCTCTTAGTTGCTAGCTCACTTTGAAAATGCTTTGTTTGAAATGTGTTTGTGTTTGTTTGAAAGTATTTTTGAAAGCGCCTTTGTTTGGGCGAACTTTGTAATGATTCTCGTCTCTATAAGAATGTATACAAAGTGTTGACTTTTGAAAATATTTCGTTTTGAAAGCCTTGGTGTGTTTTGAAATATGTTGTTTTGAAAATGTTGTGAGCAAGCAACTATGAACATTCTACCTACTCAAAAGGGTCTTAGTTCTTTTCCTCCTCCTTTAGATGTTTCTATCTTACCATTGATTGATAAGAAGCCCCATTATTGGATGTGAAGGGACGGACGTGGGTCGTTGTACAATCATAGAAGGCAACTTATGAGATGCTTTAACAATTTTCGTAAGGGACTAAGATCATTTTGTCGAAGGCAATATCGAAGGGTCATCGAGGGACTACAATCTTTTTTTATCGAGGGTCTTTGCTAAAGCGTCCCATATTCGAGGGACATGACTATTTATTCGTAGGAAACAAGCAAGATTACCCTAGAGGTGCACGTGTGAAAAGTGTTTGATTACATGCATTTTTGTCTTTGAGATTAGGGTTTTCTAATGGTTGATTTTATCTTTCCATACATACCCTAATTACTAACAATCATATTAAAATGATAAATTACGGAAATTAAAATCCTACGCTATTACATCAATTGGGGGATGGGGGTACAATTTACAAATGGGGATGAAGTACAAGCCTAATTAAATTATTACAACCATATTGAAAAGCAATAAAAATATAAAAATGAAAATAGTGTAAAAAAAAACTTTATGTATTGATACATAACCTTATGCATCGACACATGCCACTTCTTATTTCTGGAAAATCAAAATCAACTCAGTATGAGTCGATACATAATGCTATGTGTCGACTCATTTCTTGTTTGTGTCGACACATTCGTCTTTTATGTCGACTCATGCAACTTTTTGTCTCTCTATATTGTATATGGATAACAGTATGCATCGATGCATAATGTCTTGTGTCGATTCATACCATGTCCTGCAACTAATATGAGTCGACTCATGTGAGTATGCATCGACTCATGCTACAGTTTTTTGCCTCTAACATTGTTCTATTGTGTGTACAGGTCAGTTCTCAACATATAAATGGACAAAAATGAAAAAACAAGCAAATGGTTAGCTTCAAGGGAAATGATTACTACATTCTATCTTCACAAGTGAACCAATAATGATGCTTGTATGAAAAGCTCAAAGTCAAGAAGACTTACCTTTAAACTAAAATTTGTGTTTTGACTTTGAGTTTCTTTCAAGATGCCGTGATGATCAGAACAACTTCAATGAACCTCCAGGAAGTTGATATAGCCCTTAATTTGTATTGAAAGCTGCTAAATCACTCCAACCCAGTCAAATGGTACAATACTATTTTTTTTATTTTTGTTTGGAAGGTGATGGTAATGGAACTACATAAACTATTCTTTTGTTTGAACAATCTCTATCTGATGTGAAGTGTTTGGATAGTTGGTTTATGGGAAAGTTTGCAAGGTGGAACAATGGGTTGAGGTCTTGTTTTTATGAATGAAGATAGAGTTGAATATGAGTAGAGGTTACAAAAAGTTCTATTGGATTTTTCAGATTTTTTTCTCTTTCTCTTTCAATAAAAGCCTCTCTTTTTCTCCACAAAAAAACTCTCCCCTTTGTGTGTTGTGAAACAACTTATTTATAGATGAAATTGGCTGAAATTTGGGAGGGAAATAGACAAGTTTTGAATTGTTTGGGCACACTGTTTCATTGCTTTTTAGATGCAGCTCTTATGTGCTAATTTTGTGCAAACATGGGACTGATATAGTGCAGGTTTGGACAGGGTGAGAGGCAGCATATCATGACTGTTTTGTAGAAGTTTTGGAGTGGAGTGGCAGCTTGGTGCAGGGCTGGATTTATACAGGACAGCTGACTGTTTTTTAACATGGTTTTGGGCTAGTAGCAGCAGGCTTGGACTTGGAAGCATATCTGTTTTAGGACTTTTCTGGACAACAATATTTGTAGCATGATACAAGTCTGGTTTTGTGGACAGATTTATGCAGCTTGTAACAAAGACAAGGCATATTTGTGGACAACATAGTGGAAAAGGTTTGAAGATTGAGTCAAAGGGAATAGTTAAAACAAGACAAAGCTTTAGGATTTGTTACTTGCAATATTAACTTAAAAATGCAACTTTGTAGTTTACTTTAACACTTTTAACAACTAGAATTATCTTGAATTGTGGTGAAAAGATGTCATGAAATGATGAAATTAACACTTAGAAAAATTTCTGTCTTGCAAAGTTTGACTTTTGACTTTCTTGACTTCTTGATGATCAAATTTCATATTTTGAATGTCTTTATGAAATGTGATCTTTGAAACTCAAATTTGATGAAAAAGTCAAAGTTTGACTTTTCAGTGTACAGTTGACTTTTTCATCGGTTGACCAAATTTATCTATCAATCCACTGATCTTGGGAAGTAAATTGAAATATGCAATTAGGTCAAAATGATGTGCTTGAATCCTTGAGATCATGTTTCAAACCAATAAATCATGTACTATGTCAAAAGTCAAAGATTGGTCGTTTTTAGTCAAAAACCCTAATTTTAACCATTTTGCCCTTTAGATAATTTGAACAATTTTCTTGGAGAATTAAGATCCAATCTTGATCAAATGATACATATGACCTCAAAATGTTGGTATTGATCCAAAATCTTGAAGTTTTACTGTAGGTTGACCATAGTTGACTTTTTAACCAATATAGTTGATTTTAGACCACTTGATCAATTGATCGAGCAATTTTGTGATCTAAGACTTGAAACTTGACAGGAGAAATCTTGAGGGTCCATAATGATCCATGAAAGTCATTTGAAATATTAGAAGTCCAACTGTCTTTGTGCAAACTCAAACCCTAATTTGAGGCATCAGTGTTGAGGAGATGTCTTAACCTAGTCAATATTGGTGCAAGCTCGAGTCATTTGAAGATCTTTGTGTGAAACATCTTGATAAAAGAGAGGGAAAATTTTGGGGTACAACAGCCATTCTTAGAGGAAAAGAAAACCCTGGAAAATCCTGGAAATGACAATGCATATGTAGGTTAATCATTTTTTGCACAACATATTGGTTTGAAAAGTAAATATGCTATGATGTAACAGGATATGACCAAGGTTTCCAATGAACTGGATATTGTTGTACTGCTGTATAGAATCATATGTTCAAAGTTTCGAGACAGTCACCAATAATAGTCACCAACCGAAATACCAACAGAAAGAGAGTCACCAACATAACCCAGTCACCAACTGAACTAGAGCCAGCAACTGAACCAAAGTCACCAACTGAACTAGACTCATCCACGAAACCAAAGTCACCAACTATACCTGTAAGAAATCAACCCTCCCACTCACGGGAAAAGACTAGGTCAGGGTAAGGCAATGGTAACTCATAAATCACGGATCCACCTGAAAGTAAAATCATCGCAACACAGACGTGCATGATGAAGATACCTTCATTTGAATCTCATCAGAGCGTGATATATGACATGACTGAACTAATCAAACCATGTTCTATAGTCGTCATATCCCCATTATATTCCTAAGTTTCCTATGAGTTCATAACTCTGGCCTGGGTACTGGGCCTTTTACCTCAAGAAGTATCATCCTAACCCTACAGCATAACAACAGTATCCAGAGTATAGGAGACATTAAAATGCAATGTATGAAAACATATAACCAATGCATATAAACAAATAAGGTTGGAAATAAATAAACACATAAACACCCAAGAAAAGAAAACAAACACAAGCTAGGACTGACTTGTTAAGGACGGACCAGCATTTGGTCGATCTTTCCCCAATGAAGTCGCCAGCTGAAATAACCGGATGAAATCATCAAAGATAAAATTCAATGAAGTCTCCATTTAACGTATTTTATCCCACGGGAAGGGAAAGGTAAACATCGAGAAAACCTAAAGGGGTGAAACCACGATCTTGCGACCATAGAGATCGGGTAAGGAAGTCATTTATGTGAGGGGAAGGTATTAGCACCCCACACGTCTGTGGTACTCCACAGGATCCACTTATGTTTGTTCTAATCTAAAGGGGTGTGTAAATTCTACGTCTAAAGCCTAAGAGCTAAAAAGAAAGATGCAAAAGGGGAATGCATACAAAAGAAAAAATAATGTAGGGAAAGTAAAAATTGTTCTTGTTCGGGCCCTACCCAATGTGTACGTATCCCTTTTAAGGAATCAGAGCAGTCGTAGTTCGGCTAAAAAATTTCCGTTTGTTTGTATTTTTTAATGAACAATATTAATTTCACCTTCTTCCACAACTAGACCTTTGGAGACTTATGCGTCAGCACATAAGTGAATTAACATGTTCTTTTGAAAAGGTTTTGAAAGAAAAACCCATAGGCAGAAGAGTTTGTGTTGGTTGGTGTTTTTTGTTGCGGATAACAGCTAGTTGATCTCAAGAAGAAGATATTAACGACTTCTCCACTTTTTCATGAAATGAGTCTTTGAGACTTGAACCATACCAAGACTTAGAATGGAAGAGCAATAAGATCGAGAAGAAACCCGTTTATCATTTCCCATACGCAGCAAAGGTATGATTCTCATCAGTAATTTTTAAATGTTTTGAAGTTTGAAAGAAAAAGAAGTTTTTGTTTTAATGAGATGCAAAAGAAGAAAGAAAAGTCTAAGGGGAGACTAGTAAAGTAACCCTAAAGTTGTCATGCAATATTGATCTTATACTTGAGGATAAAAGAGGGGCATCTCTACCTAATGTTAGCATACATGGATATAAGCCTAAGGTCTATTTAATTCACACTTGGAAATGAGTGAATTAAAAACTTATGGGGAGCATACAAGAGATGGGTATAATAGAGAAGGGAAAAGAGATGACCAAGCATCAAGAACATTCAACACTTATGATAAAATCAAAATATGGAAATCTTAAGCACACCAAGAGAGATGGATAAGAAGTAACCAAGGTTTGATGGGAAAGAAAGATGTTAGGCGAAAAAAATAGGGAAAAAGCTTGCAAAATTAAGTCAAATAAATCCTAACTTTTTAAAGACTTGTAAAAGCCAGAAACATAATTTAAATTCCTTGGATTAAATTGAGGAGGTAGAAATGATTGGGAATTAACAAGACTAGTTAATAAAAGGGTCAAACTAGAGAGTTTTAGAAAAATATTTGTGAAAAATGTAAAAAAATCAAAAATTAAAATTCAAAAATGATTTTTATGATCTTAAGTCATCCAAGGAATTTAAACATATTTCCTTTTATTTTTATAAGTAAAGGAAGTTAGGTTTTAAATGTTTCTTTAGGCCTAAGCAAGAAGAAAGACCAAAAACCAATGTTAGTTTCTAAAAAATAGAAATAAAAAGAAAATTGAAGTGTAAATTAAATTAGAAATCATAAAAAATTAGTTCCATAGGCAAAGATTAGTAAATCTATTTTTATGTAATTTTATCACTAGAGGAAAATATCAAACAAAAATTATTTGCACAATATGACAAAAAAGTAAAGAAAATGATATAGTTAATGATTGATTTAATTTTCTTATCACAAATTTTGTAAAGTCAAACAAAAATTATTTTTATGAAGTATATTCAAAATGAAACTTATTATATTTTTTTGTGATTTGTCAGGTTAATGAAATTTGAAAAATAAAATTCTAGAACCTTAATGATGAATAAAACCCTAATTGGATTAATTGAATTATTTAATTTTCTAAAAAAAATATAAAAAAGGAAATAAAATTCAGAATATGAAAATATAGTAAAAAAATAGGCCTAATATATTTTTTTTTTTAATTTTTGGGTAAGAGAAAATATTGAAACAAAATTAAGAAAACAAATAAAAATGTATTAAAATTTTTTAAAAAAAAGCTAAAATCTATTACAACTATTAAAACCAAACGCGCTGTAAAAGATATTCAAATCATGCTCAATTGAGGCGCGCCACGTAATCGTCTATGTGCTTAAACCATGCCCTAATGCGTTTTGTTCATTTTGACAGGCTTATTTCAGATCACGATTTCTCCTTCATTTCTTGATGAAAACGGATAAAATTTTGACCAAATTAAAGATCCCATAGAGTAGATTATCATAGGATCAAGAATTTTTCAAAATAGTACACGAATCGAGGAGAAAAGCTAAGGGGTAAATTACTGAAAACAACACATTATGAATGTGACAAAAACAAAATCCATCAAGCTATTTTCAGATCCACCAATATCTCTTATTTCTCCACCAAATCTAATGATCCAAACATTAAAGTTCCTCAAGAAATTACAAGGAATACGAATATGCTATTAGATTCTTCAATTGTTACAAGAGAAAAATGAAAAATATTCATGAAATCACTGTGATGAACAGTTTGAAGATGAATTGCAGAGCACGAATTTAAGCTTCATATTTCACATGAACACTCATCAGATCTAAGATCTGACCAGCTATGTTATCATACAAGATCTTAAAATGTAAGCACAAGTTCAGATCGAAGTTCAAGAATAACTTACCTTAAGTGCGTGAAAAATAAATTTACTTTATGCCTCTGAACTTGCAATAAATCCAAAGAACCTTTCTCTTTCACTTCAATTTAGTGTAGTTGTGCATAAATTGGAGCTTCGAGCAAAGAACTTGAGAGAAAATTTGAAGAAGAAAAATTTGTTTCAAGAGAAAAGTTGAACTTCAAGGAGAATTTTCAGAGGTTTGGTGTAAGTATTAAACAAGCTCCTCCAAAATGAGAATGGATGGGAGCTTATATAGAGCAAGGAAGTGTGTTGAGGAAGTTTCTGCAAGGGGTAGGACAATCTTTTGTAGTTAGGAGATGTTGGAGGGCCTCTTTGGTATTTCTGGAAAAAATAACATCTTGCAAGAAGTCGTGTGTTTCATGTTGTTCTTAGTTGAATTTGTAGTCGTTTTAGAAATAGATGAATGAAACGTGAAATGATGACCTGAAATTTGCACGTATACAAATTCTTATCAAACAACCCACTTGTCCCTCAGCATGCTCCCAAATGGCTCGCACGTTTTCTTTGCTTAAGGGGCCTTTGAAAAGCTCTTTCCATGTAGATCATCATAGAACTTTGAACTTTTGAAAGAGATGCTTGGGTCATGAAGAAACGTTTGTGTGAAATTGAGAAGAAAAAAAAGGGAAACTGTGAGCCTAGGCACGCACGTGCATGGCTTGCATGCTGGGGAAAAAACTCAGTTTCATGACCTCCCTTTCTTATGATCATATCTTCTTCATTATTTGCTCAAATGAAGTGATTCAAAGATCCACATGAAGCTTACATATCCCTTTACAACTTCTCTTTGAATTCTAAACTCAATTATCACTTGTATTAAGAGATAGAGTGTCATGAATAGGGGCATGCCATGTGTTTGTGAAAATGTTGGCCTGAGCGTGCAAGCATGACTGGTAACTTGCCATCTCAATGCCTTAAACTCCTAAGTCCAATAAATCACAAATACTTCACTTTTGGGACTTGAGAACACATTGACAATCTTGTAGGTTTTCTCTCAAGCTTTCCAAGAATGTATGGCTTGCTTTCATTGGACAAAAAATGAGAAAGTTATAGATGTCCATAATTCAGTACTGTAGGGAATTAAAGACTTAGGAATTTTTCTAAATGTCCAAATAACTTCTTGAACAAGTTATCTCCAATTTGACCTCTTTTGTTGATTTTATGACACTAATGATCATGAAATATGAAAATAGGATACTTGAATTGATAGTTGACCAAAAGTCCACTTGGTCAACTTTGACTTTGGTTGACTTTTGGTCAAAATGATTATTTTTCCCCTTTTGATCAATTGAACTTCTTTCACTAAAAATCGGCACCCAGTCTTTCAATCATAGGTGCTTATCAACATATAGAGAGGCATGGAATTAGGTCTTTCCCAAAAAGTCAGAGATTTCTTGATTAAAATCAAAACCCTAATTTTAGCTCTCTGTGTTAGGAGATAGTGACCAATCTTCAAAGCCCTCATTCTTCTGGACAAATTGAGAGATTCTTTGAACAAAGATGCCTTATATAACGATGCGAAGGTAATACTTCACACACTTGACTCTTACAAGCCCCAAACTCTTCAAATGGTCAAAACCCTAATCTTGAGAAGTAAATAGTAGAAATGTGATTCTTCTTCGAACTTTGCAAATTTCCAACTTCTAATGATCATATGGGACAAATGAGAGGTCTTTCAATATAAGAAACCCTTGTAGCTTGAGAGAATTTAAATATTGAAGATACGAGATCCTCTTTTGCACTAATTGACCAAACAAACATCTCTTATAACCTGTAGAAGAACTTGGGAACCAAGATACTTAATCCCATCATAAGAATGTTTGAGTATGTATGGTGAAGCATAATCCATGAAAGGTAAAATGAAGAGGGAAAATTTTGGGGTACAACAAATGGTACCAATCTCAACAACACTATAATCACGAAACTCTGCATACAGTTTAAGATTAAACACCATAATTCTTCTCTGTATCGACCAAAGATGAATGACGCAGTGGAAGCTGCCAACAAGAACATTAAGAAGATTTTGCAGAAAATGACAGTGACATATAAATATTGGCATGAGATGTTATCATTCTCTCTTCATGGTTATCGCACTTCATCACGAACATCAACTTAGGCAACCCCATTCTCTCTAGTCTATGGTATGGAGGTTGTCTTACCTGTTGAAGTCCATATTCCTTCCTTAAGGATCATGAAAGATGCAGGTTTTGACGAAGACGGGTGGATTTAGACTAGGCTGGACCAGATAAATTTGATCGACGAGAAAAGGCTTGTGGGTGTTTGTCATGGTCAGATGTATCAGAAGCTCATGATCAAAACCTTCAACAAGAAAGTCAAACATCGGGTATACTAGGCTGGAGATTTGGTAATAAAGTGCATCATCTTACTACAAGGTGACCCTAGAGGAAAATGGACTCCCACGTACGAAAGGCCATTTATGATTAAGAAGATATTTTCTGGCAGCGCTATGATACTTACCACCATGGGTGGTGAAAATCTTCGGCACCGTGTACATGCAGACATAGTCAAAAAATACTACGCATGAAAAAGAGACCCGCTAGGTTGACTGGCCTAGGAAAAAATAAGGGCATCCTAGTGAACCAAAAGGGTTCGGGCAAAAATTAAGGATATATATAAAGAGTGTACATCCGACAAGTCGAAAACCTGAAAAGGCAGCTTGGGCAAAAAAGAGTATCCCGGTGGATTGAAAACCCGAAAGAGCGATCCAGGCAAAAGTTAGGTATTAAAGCGTACAACTATTTCCCGCCGGATCATCCACTTACAGCAAGCTTTGCTATCAACGTCAAGTTCAAATGTACATATCAATTCAGTTAACGTCTTTCGACAGTAAGGGATGAGATGCTTGAAGACATAAGGGCAATAGCAGAGTTGAAACCCGATGGGATTGTTTCCACATAATTGTATTTCTTTGTTTTTCTTTTTACTTTCTTCATTTTTACGATGATTTCCTCTTACTAGGATCTTTGTCTCCTTGTACAAAATTTCCTGTTTATAAGCAAACTATCAATACAAATATAATTCAAAATTCAAATTTACTTCCTTTGTTTTGTTTGCAAAAACTTCCAATGACTAAATTGAGTGAACATATGCATATGAATATGATTACTGTTAACAAATATGTGAATACAAACAGGGTTAGCATTTATTAAAGACTCAGGGAGTTGGGGTAACGTTCAAGTCGTCTATAAATCTCCATAGATAAATCCCCGTAGAGCTACCTTTACAAGCTCATCCTCGAAAGAGATATATTCGCCACTAAGTCTAATATACCTTTAGACAGAAATTGAGGTATCTTCCAGCAGTTCACATGATCATCTCCCAAGTAGGTCCCTAGAAGGTAAGGAAGTGTGATCATTTCCCCATCATACGATGGAAACTTCCTTCGCACAGCCTATGAAATTCTGATTCCCATCAGAAATTATTCCCGCAATACAGTTTATAGGAATTTAATTCCCCAACGGAGTTTATTTCTCCAACACTGTAAAATCCTTGGCAAAATTCTCTTCTCCAGTAGAGTTTATTTCCCCAGTAGGGTTTATTTCCCCAACAACATTTATTTCCCCAACATGGTTTATTTCCCAAATCGAGGTTATTTCTCTGATTCTTGCAGTTCCCCAACAGGATTCTCTTTTCAGGTTAGATGTCATTCAACTTTATCCTCCCCATAAGAGTTGACATTCATACATCAAAAGGTTATCCATATCTTTTATCCCCGAGAAGGGTATATAATAATCAAATCCTTCAAGAGAACGATGAATGACTAATGTTCTGGAATTCTTCTATTCCCAAGCGGAAGTCAAACGTCCCAAGCGGAATATCCTCAAACAAAGCAGGAATCCCTAGTAAAATTATTCCCAGCAGAGGGAAGATTCTTATCCTTCATCCCCAGCAACAGTCAGGGATTTACTTTTCCCGTTCAAAGATGTCATACGAAGCTACATCGTCGTCAGCAACATCTCATATCCATACATCATTTACAAAACATCATAACATATGCATACGAAACGCATATGCCACTCTCATTTATTTTGAGAAATTCATTACGCAATTCATTACATACATCATGACATTGCATAAAACTAACTTTGTTTATTTAAATTTAGTCCGCAAACAGACGAATATCATCAATAATTTTTAAACAGGTAAAAGATTGATTCTTGAAACAGGACGGGCTAACTATTTATATGACCGGGCGATATGAATTCCCGAAACAGGACGGGTTTACCAACAAAAATGTGTCAGCTATTAATTCCCGAAACAAGACGGGGCAACTATCTATATGACCAGGTGGTATGAATTCTCGAAACAGGACGAGTTTACCAATAGAAATCAGGTGGGAGATTAATTCCCAAAATAATATGGGGCAACTATCTATACGACCAAGCGGTATGAATTCCCGAAACAGGACAGGTTTACCAACAAAAAAGCGGGTCAGATATTAATTCCCGAAACAGGATGGGTTTACCAATAGAAAGAAGATCATAGATTAATTCCTGAAATAAGATGGGGTAACTATCTATACGACCAAGCGGTATGAATTCCCGAAATAGAACAGATTTACCAACACAAAAGTGGTTCAGAGATTAATTCCTGAAACAGGATGGGGAAAATATCTATATGACCAGGTGATATGAATTCCCGCACAGGACGGGGTGACTATCTGCATGACTGAATAATTTCCCTCAAAGACTGAATTCTGAAAAGCATCTCCTTCAGGGCATTCATTCTGAAAAGCATTCTTCTTCGGAATTGTTCATTCCATCAGATCAAGTCAAGCGTGGACTCATTCTGATACTCCTATCAACAGTCACTTTGGATAGTATCTTTAAGCCCATCTCCGGTGGAATCCTATCATTTATCGGAATGGAATCTTTAAGCCCATTCAAGCAATACTATCAACCAACAACATCACTTCATGCACCAGCGAGTGCAAATTTTTGGGCACTTAAGCATTCAATCCTCTTCCACCTTCAGATCATAAATGGCGGACATGCCAATCTAACTCTTCAGGTTTAAGAAGATTGAATAGGGGCAGCTGTTGTACCCCAAAATTTTCCCTCCCATTAGCCAATACATTCTCCTAGGTTTCTCAATTGCTCAAGGTTGCTCAAGAATTGATCAGACAAATTCTCCTCCAAACAATAGACCTACAACTAGGGTTTTTCTTTACTCAAGGAAATTTGAGCTTATAATGCCTCAAGTGGATTTCATGGTTCCTCATATGTCTCAAGGAATTCTCATGCCAAATTTTAACTGCGTTGGACAAAAGTTAACTGTGGTCAAAATACAATCAAACCTCAAGATTTTTTTGTCAAAATCAAGATTTTGAAGTCACATTCATCATTTGATCAAGGTTTGGTCATGATTCATCAAGAAAACTCAAGATTCATCAAAAGTCAAAAGTTACCAAATTAGGGTTTTCTTAAGGAGAAGTCAAATGAACTTTGACCAAGCACAACCTTCACATGCTTCATCATATTTTTCTCAACCCAAGCTCATTTTGAAGGAAATTCAATTCTCTACAACTTTGTCTCTCTAAGCTCAAGTCCAAAAAATGCTTCATTTGAGAGATATGGGCCAAAACATTATAGGTCATTTTAAAAGTCAACAAAAAGACACTTTTTGTCAAGGCAACTTACATCAAGATAAAGTCTTCAAAAGCAAAAATGATCGACATAGAGATTGTAGAGAACATCTTGAGTTTTACAAAAAGTCCAAGATTATTTTCAAATGATAAAAATCGAGAGAGTTATGATTGGTGCAAGTTTGGAAATTTTGAGAAAATGCATGAAACCTAAAGTGACCAAACTTGAATTTTTGGGCTTGTGGGCTTGTGTTTCAAGGTCCATGCATGTTATAGGCCTTAATATGAACCTCAAAATTTATTCATACACCCCTTGGATTTTTTATTCTATTTATTTTAATTTTTATTTATTTAAAGTCAAAATTAAATTAGATAAAGTTAAGCCTTTCTTACAAAGGTCCAAGCCCAATCCCTTTTGACCTAATTCAAGCTCTATATATTCTTATTGTTTGAGACATGAGAAGCCATGAAAAAATCCTTGCAAAACACCATTCCAAAATCTCAAAAATTCTCAAAAATTAGGGCAAATCAAGAACACTAGTTGCAGCCACTTTCAAAGAAAACCAACCTTTCCAACCAATCTCTGAAGTATTGAAGGGTAAGGATGGATCAATATTGAGGATCCAAAGGGCCTAACACACACGATCATACATCACTGTTTTTCCATTCTTCCATGAATTTTTACTTTTGTTTTCTTTACATTTTAATGCATACTAACAATATTAATTTGTTTATGAGATGTATTAGTACAGGATATGAACATTGCATGATCCCCATTATGTTTGAATCGTGAATTGACATGCTTGGTCAGTTTCATGTTATTTTCGTCATATATCACAATACAACACGATTTGGCCAAAACCAATACTTCCATGGAGTTTGCAAGGCCTGGATTAGGGAGGTAGGGTACCCTTGAATCATTGACTGTGCTTATTTTGCAGGGACAAAAAACAAGCTTGCCGGAGAAGACGACCAGAGCTAGGGCTCTGGTGCTTCTCCGGCTCAGTTATTCGAATTTATTATTTGTTTATTTGATGTCACTTAGGTACCGGATGAAACAGCCACCCTAGTGGCAAGCGCGCGCATGATAAGGCATTTGTGTACCAAGGCGTGGGTTCGATCTTGCCTTTTGGCATTTTATTTTTCATGATTTTCCAATTCTGGCAGGTTTGATCCATGTTGTGTTGCGCGCATCCTCCTAACAAATGTGCGCGCCTGGCGTAGTGGTAAGGCAGACAGTGGAAAAGCCTAAGGGCGTGGGTTCAACACCCACCCCTGACATTTTGCTCATTTTGCTTGATTTTGTTTCTAACTTGTTTATTTCTTAACCCTAATCTTTTTTAACCCTATTTTTACTTAATCATAAAAACAAAACCCTTTTTTATAAACCCTACTTATTTAGGTTTTAGTTTTTTAATTAATTTAATTAATTAACTTTTTTTTTTATAATTAAAACTAATTAGGTTTTCAATTTTTTTAATTAACTCTTATTAATTAAAATTAATTAGGTTTTTTAGGGTTTCTTAATTATTATTATTTTCATAAGAAAATCATTAAAACTATTTTCCTTTTCTATTTTTTACTTTTATATATCTTAGATCGACTGTATAAGTTTCGCAAATGTAATAGTCTAGATTTTATCTTTCGCTCTCTTTTATTATTATGTAATTGCTCTGGGATGTAATAGTTGTTGGTTTTAATTTCTGCATTTTATTTTCTCACATCTCTATTATGTATCTTCCCCAAGGCCATGTAATAGCGTAGGAACTTTATTTTCCGCACTTTACTGTTTTTTTATACTTGCTATTACTGCTTAGTAACTAGGGTTTGTATGAAAAGATAAAAACCCAATCGATAGATAACCTAAATTCAAGACTAAAATAACTGAAATTAACACACTTGCACATTTGCACCTCTAGGGTAACCTCTCTTGTTGCCTTAGGAATAAAACGGTCATGTCCCTCGAAAGTAGGGACGCTTTAGCAAAGTCCCTCGAATAAAAGATAATAGTCCCTCGATGACCCTTTGCCATTGCCTTTCAATAAATGATCTAGTCCCTTACGAAATTGCTAAAACATCCTTACTAGTTTCCTTCGATGACCGTACGACGACCCTACGCTTGTCCCTTCACATTCAACGATAGGGATTCCTACTAACTAATGGTACGGATAACACTATCTAAAGGATAATGAAAAGTACAAGAATGACCTTGAGTGGATAGAACTGTTAATCGCTTGCTCACAAATTTCTCAAAAACAAAACATTTTACACAAACACTTTCAAAGATATTTTCAAAACACTTTGTACGCATTCTTGAGGACCGATACAAGAATCATTACAAAGTTTCCCCTTACATTGGCGTTTTCAAAATATTTTCAAACACGCGCACAAAAAGCAAATTTTTAAAGTGAGCTAAGCGATTAAGAGCCCGTAGATAAATACGGATGAAAAGGGTGCTAACACCTTCCCTTTTCATAACCTACCCCCCGAACTCAAAATCTTAAAAGGTCTTTCCTGTTCTTTTCACCCTTTCCTTATTGGATAAAAGAAAATTCGGTGGAAACTCTAGCTATCTGCAACATTTGCGATAAAACACAAAACAAGTCAGTTCTTCCACCGTATTACACAAGGCATGCAACATCTTGAAGGAAAACGAATTTATAAGATGAAAAACAAATCCATATTTATGAAGGAAACAATTAACAAAGCCCTCTTCAAGAACTACTCTCCTGAGAAAAATGAGTTTAAAAGAAAGATCTCCATGAAGAACTTAGAATCTGGAACAAAATCATTCTAAATTGTATCAACCCCAGACTTCCATCAAGTTCTTCTGACTCCTTCAACGTCAATCATAAGTACATGTTGTACTATTTGATAAAACATCAGAAGATATGTCTTCCAACTCTTTTATTTCATTATTTGAAAGACTCTATTTCAAAGACTCTATATTCCTTTTGGACGTATCATCACTGACATTCTGGTAGAAAGTGGCTTGGTGAAAACTCTGGTAGAAGAAGCTAGGTTTACAGAGGATCTAGCTTCTAGTCTTAGAGATTCCTTCAATGGACAGACTCTAAAGAATATGAGGCTGGTAGATGAAGTCGTTGCCAAACCTTTACTTGTTCTCTCTAAAAGTATTAAAATCACACGAATTCCTGTGAATGACTATCCTTTATTTACCAAGGGAGATAACATGTCTAGCATTACTATCTATGTCAAAATGATGGAAGAAGAAGGACATGATATGTCCAGCTTCAACTATTCTGATTTACCTCCTGCTCAAGAGTATGTTGACTCTTCCAAAGGTAAAAGAAAAAAGAGTTCAGAAGCTTCTGAACACAAAAAGAAGACGAAGAAGTCCAGAACCCCTAAAACTGAAACCCTAGCAGCTTATTTAGAAACAACAAGAAAGTCTGATACTACCACATTTGTACCTATTTCTTTTTCTACATCTAATTTTGTTAATGAATGTTCATCCATAACCTCCACTGTAAAAATTAGTCATCCTCTACCATCTACCACAATTATTCATGTGTGTGATCCTATTCCCTTAACCACTGAAATTTGTGTTTCCATTGTATCTACAACTTTACCTGAAATAACAACTTATTCTACTCAAAACATCACAACCACTTCAGACCTTGCAACCTCATCAACAACACACATTTCCAACTTACTTTCATTCATCTCTACACCCATATTGTCTCAACCCATATCTACCTTCTCCTCCCCACATGTCTCATCGTTACCTCAAAACATTTTATCTCAACCTTCAACAGAGATTCCTATTGCTTTAAATCCTATTCCATCTCTCACTACCTTCATTCCATCAGAATCAATACACACATCTACATCTCCATTAACCTCGTCTCAATTACTTACATATACTTCTCATTTATCAACTTTTGACACCAATCTTCACTTCGCGTTTTTTAACAAAAAAAACACTCTTCATGACTCACCCATTATTCATCCTGATCAAATTTCTCCCTTTGTTCCTGAAATATCTGATAGAAAAATCTCTGATGATTTTGAAAACTTTGCAAACCCAACAACTGAATCCTTCTCTATGTCTGATCTTTTCAATCTAACTGAAAAACTCAATCAAACTGGACCTATCACTTCTGAAGTCATTCCTTCCGAAAAAGACCTAGCCACAATTGTCTATGAAAAATCTATTCCAAAAACCTTGGATGAATGCATTAACATCTTTAGAATAAAGACTACGAAAAGGACTACTGAGTTAAAAATAGAGGCAAGTACAAGTACTGAGCCTCAAGACATAGATGGTTCTTGGAAGAAATTTCAGAAGTGGATGTCTTCTGAAGTTGAAAGAATAAATTCTTTTGTTGAAGCATCCAAAATTTTGGATGTTGAAATGGTTATGGAAAGAAAAGAAACAAGAGAAAAAGCTAGATATATTTAACTAATTTCTCTAAAACAAAGAGAAGCAGAAGCTAGAGCGTTAAAAGAGGCTGAAGAAGCCAAGAAAGATGAAGAAGCTAGATTGGGAGCTTCTAAGGCTAAATAAGATGCTATGGACGCCTCATCCTCTGAACCTGCTATTGTGCGACTAGAAAAAGTAATTGATGAAATTAAAGGCGAACAACAAGTGTTCATAAAAAATATCATTGAACATAAGGTTGTCAATGAGAATGTTCAGAACATGCTACAATTAATCCTGCAGAAGATTTATGCCCCTACTTCTGAACCTTAGGCTCTAGTATTTTCTTTCTTCCCATCATCAACACCATCGTAAGACCCGCTGCGGATTCTCCATCTACTCTTGATTAAGTAAGTGTTTTCCGCATTGGGTGTTGTTTACGATTGGCTTTATTGATCATTCCTTATAAAATTTAGTTACCGGGGGGTTTTTTGCTCGGGGCGTTCATACATTCATGTGTAACATTTGCAAGTGGGCTCGTGATATTCATTTCTTCCCCGGTAAATTCATGAAAATACCTGTGACATTCATTTGTTCCCCATAAAATTCATGAGTCCTGCACGGGTAATTTATATACTCCCCGATGAATTCATGAATTTGTCCGACAAAGTCGTATGTTCCTCGTAGCATTCGTGGAGATGCTCGCGATATTTATCCCTTGCCCGCGTTACCCATGAAACATGCGTTTTGTTATTATCATCACTGAGTGGTCTTACGATATTTGTATAAATTCCATGTGTTGATTGTGGGTCATGTATGCTCCCCACTACATGAGTGATCGTCGACCTAGTCTGGGTGAAGCTATCCCCTTTCACTCGTGCTGTGGTGGAAGGGTGGATGTGATTTTACTGTCAAATTCACTGGTTTCCTCTACTTTACAGGTGAAATGGCCGATACTCCGAAGTCGTCCGAGCACATAGATGTCAAAGAGACAAGTACAGTTGAGGAAGGGCTCCATTTAGTCGACACGGTCGATGACTCTGCGATATCCTGGGTCGGTCCAGAACCTATATGGATACCTTCAGTCTATAGTTATAGCATAAGGGAAGCATATACCGTTGTCGAGCATGGCAGCGATATGAAAGGTTTTCGTTGGAACTTTACGATCCTGTGACTGAATCCCACGGTCAGGATATGCATGGAGTTCGAGGAGGACCGCTTCCCTATGTATGAGGTCGTCTTCAAAGACTTGGGGCTTTGTTTTCCCTTTAATGATTTCTAGATGGGCATCTTTAACCATTTGAGCCTGGCACCCTCTTAATTACATCCTAATGCGATCACCTTCATCCAGGCTTTTGAGATCACTTGTGGGTTCCTGAGGATCGGGGCGACCATTCCTCTGTTCTTCAGGGTTTTCCACCTTTAACGATAATCTAGGGGTGGGAAACATAGTTGGGTTTCCTTGAAGCAGTTGAAGAGACTGTTTAGGATGTACATAGATTTTGTTTGCGACTTCAAGGATAGATGGTACGTCGTGCAACCTTCGTCTTAGGCGGCCGTGGATGCCGTATTCGACATGGTTCAAGTAGTAGATGAAGACGGGGAGGTATGCTATGATGAGGAGGGTAATCTAGAGATTGGGTGGCTTTCAAAATTCCCTATCCAATGGTGCTCGGGCCACTACGAGTATAGTCTTGGCCATTACCACACCCTTGTCGGTAATATGAGTATCGAGGATGAAGATTCATTTGGTGTCCTTGACCGATCCATCGACGGGTTCTTTCCCTCTAGGTGGGTCACGAGGGAAGGATATGAAATCCTTGATGAAGATAGAGAACCAACGTTCGAGGCACGCTCGATCAACACCAAGGCGCTCGTTAAATGTCGAACCTACGGGCAAGCCGTGAACCTTCTAGGATTCTGCTCGCGTGATTTATTATATTTTTACTTCTTGAGCTATTTGTTTATGTCCTTCTAACGAGACTAACTCGAGGATATTGTTTTTTTCCCGCAGGTAACATGGCAGAGCATCGTGAACGACTGCTGGAGCTGACCTAGGAAAATAAGAATCATACGAGGTTGGTGAAGCGGCACCAGCCCACACGCCAGTTCGGTCTTAGAGCCGACAAGGGATGGTTCGAGTGGGTCATCGGGTGCCCGCAATGCCGTACATCACACGATTGTGTTGAGCAAGAAGAGAAGTCGTCCCGAAGGTGGACTTACAAGTGCAGTCGGGGAGGGGGTGACTTCCCAGGCCTTCAACCTTCCCCATTGTTTTGTGGAAAAGGACTTCTTCGAGGGTTTCCCTCTAATTGTGTCTGATGCTGAGTCTGACATTATCAGACACCTCGATGAGGAGGTTCGAAGGAAGCACCTGGCTTCCGGGGTGGTTAGTTTGATGAAGGTCGCGGAGATGTTTGTTGTCCTTGCAGGTGAAGGAGCTGGCTCTTCTAGACTGGTGAGGGAATTGGAGTCGGAGAAGGGGAATCTTTAGGCAAAGACACAAAAGTTAAAAAGTTCCCTCGAGCGGAGCGAGGACAAGTTTCACATGTAGGTCAACGAGTTAACGAGAGAGAAGGAAAAAACTGCCAAATCTTATGAGGAAAGGGATTCCCTGTTGCTCGAGAGGGAACGGTTGGAAAAAGAGGTCGCCGATTTAAAGGCTGCCATGTTGCCTGTGGACGAAGAACCTGAAGGAGTCGCTGACTTGCATTCTCGGGCAGAGTTAATTGCTCGGATCTAGATCCTCGAGTCGGATTGTGTCGATGTTTTGACCGACGATCCGAGATTGCACTAACCCAATTGTTCGTGATGAATCCGGAGCTCAACACTGATGGTGCCGAGGTATTGTCCCAAGTGAGTGATGGCTGGGTGGTTCCTCCTCCTGATTCCCCTGAGGTCAAGGTTGAAGTGAGCACTCTGCGGAGTGACTAGTATTTCTATGATATTTTGGTTGTTTGTATTCAGGGCCTGCGTGCCTGTACTTATTGTAATATTCGACAACGTCAGCCTCCATGGTCGATATTTATAAATGTTTCTACTTTGTTTGTATGTCTTTACGTTTTCGTTGATGTTTGCTAGCTATCTGTTCATCGTTGTTTTTGAATGTTTGCTAGATGTCTATTCGTCGTTGTTTTTGACTTTTTTATTTTGTGAAAATTTGTGATTTTCATGAGTGGAGGTTTATGCTCGACCTTGGTTGTGGATGACACATGTTGGGATGTGTCGAGGGGGTGGATTAGGGATCCTTGGAACAAGCTCAAGATCGCAGTCTGGATCTTAAGCTCATGGCGTGAACTGCCCATCGTGAGTTGGGTGTTCTGCCTATTGGATACTTCGACAGCAAAGCTCAATTAAGGTGTCCCTGTCGGGCTAAGGTTTTGCTTGAGAAATGAACAACAACCTGCTGGCGTTGATGTTTGGAGGCCATGTTTGTACCTTAACATGCCTACGCAGTCGAGCTGGTCTCGTCGTCGGTTGGAAAGGACTGGTCGACTGATAATGCTCGTAGTGGGATAAGGACTTAGTTGTAATATTATTTTAGTTTAGTAGCATTCCATAGTCGAGGTAGTGGTTCTCCACATAAATGTTTGAGTTAGTATGCCCCGATGTCCATAGCTCCATGGACGCGGTATGGTGCTTCCTAGTTTGCAGCCAGCTTCCCTTCATGGGAATATTTCTGATTTCTCCGTAGGACTAGGCTTCCGAGCTGGAATTCGCGCTTTATTACTTTGTTGTCATGGTGAAGGGTTATCTTTTGTTTCAATGTGGCCTTGTGGAGAGCTGCTCTTGAACGGATTTCCTCGACTAGGTCGAGCTCTTCTCTTAGGGCCTCATTATTTAGTTTCTCATCTAGAGGGGCCTTAGTTTGCCTGGACGGTTCCAATATTTCTACAGGGATGAAAATCTCGATGCCATAGGTTAGCCGGAATAGGGTCTCTCCTGTTGTCGTATGGCACGTTATTTAATATGCCCATAGGACACTATGTAGTTCTTCGACCCACCCCCTTTTGGCCTCGCCCAGCTTGCACTTGAGACCTCGTAGGATGACTTTATTCGCGGCCTCGACTTGCCTGTTAGTTTGGGGGTGTTCGACTGAGGTGAAGTGTTGCTTGGTACTGAGTTTGGCGATGAAGTTTTGGAAACCTTGATCAGTGAACTGGGTCCCGTTGTTAGTGATGAGCGCTTGTGGTATCCCAAATTGGGCAAGCACATTTCGCTTATAGAAGCGGAGGATATTATGTGAAATGATTTTTTCCAGAGCTTCGGCTTCTATCCATTTTGTGAAATAGTCGACAACCACGATCAGGAATTTGTTTTGATACGTCCCTTGCATGAAAGGTTCGAGGATGTCCATTCCCCACCAGGAGAATCGCCACGAGAAGGATATTGTGTTGAGCTCGTGCGGGGGCGCGAGGTGCATGTTTGTGTGCCTTTGACACTTTTCACATTTCTTGACATGCTCCTTGGAGTCTTGTTGCATAGTAGGCCAGTATTAGCCTACTCGCAGCGCCTTCCGTGCTATGCATCTTTTACCCATGTGTTGGGCGTTGATTCCCTCGTGGATTTCCCGCAGTATCTCAGGGATTGTGGATTCTTCAACACATTTTAGGAGTGGGATGGAGAATCCTCGAAGGCAAAGTTTATGTTCGAGTACCACGTACAAACATGCTCGTCGTTTGGTCGCGGCTTCCTCTCTTTGGTCCATGGTAAATTCCCCCCTTGTTAGAAAGTTGAACATCAGGGTAATCCATCATGAGTTGTCCCTGATAGCATTTACCTCGGGTGGCATAGTGGACTTTTCAATGCTTGGGCAAGAAAGGGATTCTTGGATGACGGATTTGTTCCAACCTTTCTTCTTTGTACTTGCAAGCTTTGAAAGTATGTCGGCCCGCATGTTCTGTTCGCGTGGCACATGCATGATCTCTGCCCGGTCAAACTTCTTCTTATGTTCTTTGACCAGGTTTAAATATTCAATGAGGCTGTTCTTCTTATCCTGGTATCCCCCTTGAACTTGAGATGTGACAAGTTGGAAGTTAGTGAAAATTTGTATCTCTCGGGCACCCAAATCCTCAGCCAGTCTTAATCCTGCGAGCAGGGCCTCATATTCAGCCTGCTTGTTCAATGTTGGAAAAGAAAGGGTAAGGGATTGTTAGATCACGAAGCCTTCCTCGTTCTCTAGGAGGATTCCCGCTCCACTCCATGTCGAGATGGAAGCTCTGTCTATAAAGATGGTCCACTTGTGCTTCTTCCCTATGGGGGATCGTGAGCGGTCATCTCTGCGATAAAGTCGACCAGTGCTTGGCCTCGAGGGACTTCCAGCTCTCATACTGGATGTCGAACTCCAAGAGCTCCAAGGACCATTTTAGCATTCGACCTGCCATGTCTGGTCGGCATAGGAGTTGTCTTACGGGTTGGTCTGTTTGTATGATGATCGTGTCTGCCAAGAAGTAATATATAAGCCTCCTCGCTGCATTGAGGAGGGCCAAGGTCACCTTCTCAATATGTTGATATCTGACTTCGGGCCCTTGAAGTGCTTTGCTCGTGAAATACACTAGCTTTTGCCCATCTGGAGTCTCACGAACGAGGGTCGTGCTTACAGCCTCGGCGGAGATGGCCAGGTAAAGGAACAGGGTCTCCTCGTCCCCAGGTTGAGATAACATGGGCGGTTGCGAAAGGATTTGCTTGAGATGGAGGAGGGCTTGATCGCATTTCTCAGTCCACTCGAAGGCTGCCTCTTTGCACAGAAGTTTGAAAAATGGAAAAGCGTGTTGCACGAATTTCGCCACGAATCAGGAGAGCGAGGTGAGCATGTCGTTTAGGACTTGTATGGATTTCTTCAAGCTAGGTGTAGGGAGCTCGGAGAATTCCCGAAACTTGTCAGGGTTGGATTCAATTCCCTGTTCCGTCATATGAAAACTGAGGAATTTGCCCGCCTTAACCCCGAAGGTGAATTTCTCAGGGTTGAATCTCATTCTGCATTGTCTCTCTTGGGCAAAGACCTTTTTGAGGTGGGAAGCATGGTATGTATCTGTTCGAGATTTGACGATCATGTCGTCCATGTATACCTCGAGCATATCACTGATCTCTTCCCAGAAGACTCTATTCATCACCCGCTGGTATGTTGCCCCTGCGTTTTTCAGGTCGAAGGGCATTACGTTGTAGTAGTAATTGTCCAAGCTGGTCATGAAAGCAGTGCAATGCTTGTCGCTCTTCTCCATTGGGATTTGGTTATAGCCCGAGTAGGCGTCCATAAATGATAAAATTTTATAGTCGGCCGAATTGTCGACCAACATGTCAATATTAGGTAAAGGAAAAGCATCTTTGGGACATGCCCGGTTAAGATTAGTATAGCCAACACATATTCTCCATTTTTCATTATTTTTCTTAACAAGTACAACATTTAAGAGTCAGGTTGAATACCATGCCTCAGAAATAAAATTAGCCTCTAGGAGGTCTTTTACAGGATTTTCAGCAACCTCCGCTTTCTCGGGAGACTACATACGTCTACGTTGTACTACTACCTTAGCGGCTTGATCAATGGCCAATTGGTGACAGGCGACCTCGGGGTCGAGTCCAGGCATCTCCACGGTGCTCCACGCGAACAGGTTCGTGGTCTCCCTCAAGCAAGCTTTGATCTGCTTCCTCTCCAAGTTAGGGAGTCCAGTGCCGATCTTCACGCCTTTCTGAGGGTCTTCACCGAGGGGGACAAACTCGAAGTCTCCGTTCGGGATTGGTCGGAGGAGTTCTTGTTTGTCGTTGGGGGATTCATCCTTGTCGAAGCGGGTGTCGAGCGAGATGAAGTTGACCTTGGGTGGAGCCCTTTGTTCTTATGTCTTGATAGGCTGTGGTTCAAGTTGAGCAGTAACAACTCTCTTGGCAGGTCATGCCCCGGTGTCGACTTTACTCTGTCCCTTAGAAGCTACGTTGAAACATCATCGTGCAGCTGAGATGTCATCGTGGATGGTGGCGACACGTCCCTCCTTGTGTAGAATTTCATTTTTAGATGGATGGTGGAGGGAACAATGGTTAATTCGGCCAGCATTGGTCTCCCTAGGATGCAGTTGTAGAGAGACGGGCAATCGATGACCAAAAATCACACCTTGATCTGTCGGGATGCGGTTTCTTCCCCGAATGTGACAAAAAGTTCAACGTACCCCCATGTTTTGGAGGTCAAGCCATTGAAGCCTTGCAGATCGGACCCTACGTATGGAGAAAGGTGGGAGTCTTCGAGCTGCAAGGTTCGGAACAGATGGTTGTACATAACATCGACAAAACTTCCCTCATCGACCAAGACATGGTGAACATTGAAATTAGCCATTCCTTCCCTCGCCAGCAGAGGGATGCTCGAGTTAGGGGCCCCTCCAGGCAACTCTTCAAGGTAGAACGTGATTAGTTATAATCTTCCCTTGACCTTCTCGAATGTCACCGCTTAAGTCAGGGATGCATCGACCAACTCATCGAGCTTTCTTTTTATGGAGTTTATGGAGATGTCGTTGAACCCCCGCCAGTTATAACCATGGCGTAGGGGAATTTCTCCCACCTTCTGTGCATGGACAGAGGTTCTTCCTCGTATCTGTCGGGGACGTAAAAGTCCTCCGGCCTTGTAAAGGGGAAAACTATCTGGATGAGGGACATCTCATCCGATGGTCAGATGTCCTCCTCGACCTCTTTTGTACCACGGACATCTCGACGAGAGTCATCATTGCATCGATATTGCCCGAGTTTGTCACTCTTAATTAGGGTTTCGATGGCATCTTTGAGATGGACACAGTCTCTAGTCAGGTGCCCGTGACTTCGATGGTACTGACAGTATTTGCTCCTATCATCCTCAGGCTTTGTAGTAGAAGATCAAGGGCATTTGACGCTGCCGTCCTTGAAGTCGGTATTAGCACACTCCGCCAGGATGCACTCGCGAGAAGCATTCAGCGGAGTGTATTCGGTGAATCAGCTTGCGGGTCCCTATGCTCGCAGAGATCATGCGGTTTATCCTCCCTTCTCTTCTCGCTTGTTCGTCGAGGAGATACTACGTCCTGGTGTCGTAGGGTGTTTGTCGATCCACAATTCCTTGGGTCACAGGCTCTGTTAGCCACTTCCCTCTCCTTGTAGTCCATATAGGCCCTAGCTTTTTCGAGGAGAGCATCGAAAGTCTGGGGTGGTTCGATGTCGATGACCTTCCTAAACTTTGTGCCCGGGAGGAGTCCTCTCTCTCTCGAGCAAATATCTCTTCATGTGATCGGTGCACGGGACCTGAATGGCCTTGCGGTTGAACCGATCAATGAATTACCTGAGGGTTTCGTCGCTTCTTTGGACGATAGCCTCAAGGGCGGTCTCAGTCTTTGGGTGTCGATGAGACGCTGTAAAGGACCTGATGAACTGGCTCTTTAGGTTCCTCCAGGAGGTGATTGGCCCTGGGGGGAGATTCTTATACCAGTCCATTGTAGTATTTCTCAAGGTCGTGGGGAACAACTGACATTTGATTAGTCCCGCGATGTTATGATAGTGGAGCATTGCTTCTAACCCGTCGATGTGGTCAATTGGGTCAGCAATGGCGTCATATTCCTTCAGTTGGGGAGGCTTTTCCATTCCCCTGGGAATGGGCGCCTCCATGATTACTTGTGATAAAGGACCGCGAGGTTTTTCTTCCTCGCTCCTGTAGGGGGGGTGGGAAGGAGACCGATTATAGTGGCGGTCGTAGTGATGTCCTTGGTCTCGGGGAGGATCCCTTGGTCGAGGATATGCTTCTACGTTTCCCCTGTTTCTGTTATCAGGGGATCTTTGTTCCCTGTGCGGGGGGGGGGGGGGGGATAGGGTGAGGTCGTGTCTCCCAGTAGCCTCAGGCATAGTTCTCTCCAGTGTGGGGCGTCGGCCAGCCCATTAGAGAGAGAGGCTTCATGACCTGTCCCGTCCGTGTATCTATGGGGGAGATTGAAGACAGTCTTCATTCCAACAAGGAGGTCGAATGTCAGGTCTCCTATGTCTTCTGAGGGATCTACGAGAGTCCTCGTGCATCCTTATTCTCTCACCTTGTGAGAAGATCAAGTAATTTGTCTTGTTAATGGCCGCGAGCAGAGCCTTGGTCGTGGCATCAGTGCCCGGAGGGACGAGGACCTCCTAGAAAATGTTCGGCTCGTAGTTCTGGGGCGGATGGGTGCCCTCGTATGGTCGAGAGCGTGATGATGAAGAGGTAGTCATGTCATCTCTGTAATTATACACGAGACCGACCATGTCGATGTCGTTCCCGTTATTGTTGTTGTTGTTGCCTATGTTGTCGATGACGTTGTTGTTGGGGTCGACGTGATGGATGTTTAGGTTGTTGTTGGCAGCTAGGTCGACCATGACAATCAAAAGAGCTTGAAGAATTGCTTTAGTCTTGGTTTAATGAAAGACAGGGAAGCTTGTTTCCAACAAACGGCACCACCGATCGTACCGGACCAGAGTGGATCGTCAAGACCTACGAGTTGTGAGATGAGTAGCAATTGGAAGTGAGTTAGGGGGTACCTGCAAGATACTCTGATACCAAAGTAAGGTTCAGAGCAGTGCGAGCAAGTATGAGAGTGAGTATGAAAGAATGAATACATGACCCTCTCAAGAGAGTGGGTATTTATAGCCCCCAGCGTTGGGCCAAGGTCCCCATCGTTGGGCTGGGCAAGCAGGCCCAAAATGAAGACTGCCAGGTTCTACGTGCATAGTGGGACCAGCACGTGGTTCCCAACCTTGATGGACTCCTCTGAATAGTCAGGATGATATGAATACTGTCTTTTTTGGACCAAGAGGACTTTGTGATATTCGGGGATGTGATAAGTCAACCCTATGAGGAGGAGGTTCCGATGTCCTTACATCGTCGTGGGCCCTCCCCGTCAGCTGTGAGGTCATCCAGGAGGGCTTGCATTGGTCGACGAGAAGAGTGGAGGATGCTCGCGAGGTCCTCTTGACCGACGACGATCCTCCTCGCGATTCCTGGATTTATCCCCGTACGGCGGAGCCATATTTTCACGAAGAGTGAGGTTACTGCTCGATATAGTTGAGGGTAGACTCGGTCAGCATGCCTCATCGAGTAAGATAGTTGGATTAGGCCTCGTATGAAGTTAGGCCAAGTGCAGACCCAGTCAAGAACACTTTTTATTTTCACTTCTTCTGATTATAAGAACAAAATTGTGTCATCAAAATACATATTTTTATCATCATAAAAAAGGGGGAGATTGTAAGAACAAGATTTGGTTTTGCAATATCATCTCTGAGTTTTGATGATAACAAATGAGTATGATTGTATGAATAATTTTGTTGTACTAATGTTTATTATTATTGAGTACTTAACAAACAGGTTATGCTTCTGATGGATGGTGTGACCAAGACATTAGAAGAGAATTGATTTTGCTTCTATGCTATACAAGTTCTGTTGAATAGTAGCAAGACACTCCATAAGGCTATGACGTGTAAGCTCTAATTTTATTCTAAAGAAATCAGTCAGAAGATTTGAAGACTCAAGTTTCTACTAAAGTCCAGATGCTAAAGACTCACGTTTCTAAAGACAATGTGTTCCAAAGAAACAAAGTTAGAAGATCTAGAGACAAAGTTTCTACTGAAGTCCAGATGCTGAAGGCTTGTGTTTCTAATAACAAGGTTCTAAAGATAAGGGTTCTGAAGATCAAGTGATGAAGACTCTAAAGAAATAAGTTCTAAAAGATTCTAAAGACTTGAAGTTCTAAAGATCCAAGGTTTGAAGGAAAGGTTCTCACAACCAAGTGTTGAAGACTCTAAAGATATAATTCTGAAGACTCTGAAGACTTGAAGTTCTGATAACTTGATGTTATGTTCCCGCTTCTAAACTCATGCTCGGAAAATTCTCAGAAGTGCAGAAGGAAAGAAGATAACGTTAACGTGCTACAAATAGTATATGGTACAATTAACGTTTCATTTCACTACCATGAAAGGACGAACGTGTCGCACGATCTTGTCCCCCATGTTACTGTTCAAGCTGCCAATGTTTCTGAAAATCCCAAGAGTATCCCTCAAAGGATATATTATTTTATTGGCTATATAAAAGTTTGAAGACTAAGAGAGAAAGCTGTCAATTCACTGAATAATCACGCGCAAACGCTGTTCATAGCTTTCACATTCTTAAGCCACTGTTCATAAAATAGTTTACACATTTAGCTTTTTAGAAGCAATACTATTGTAAACAAAACTTGTATTCAAAGAGTTGTTTGATTTTTCTTAAGGAACCGGGTAGGTCTGTATTCTTAAGAAGTCTAGAGCTTGTGAGTTTTAGAAGTTGTTAGTCACTTGTGGGTAGCTTGTGCATTATAATAATCAGATTGATTATCGTTTGATATTTCTTAAGGGACCAGGTATGTCTGAATCCTTAAGAAGTCTAGGACTTACGAGTCTTAGAGGTTGTTAGTCACTTGCAGATAGTTTATGTAAATTGTAATCAGTTTGATTATAGTGAATTAATATAAACATACATTATTCTTTACTTTTCATTCTTACTTACTATTATTATCAAGAGTGAAAAAGAAAACATTTTAACTTAAAAGAAATACATTTTCAAATAATAGTTTTGTGGTTAAAAATCTAATATAAATTTTCTCTTCTTATGTTTTTCGCACCTTCTCTGTAAGTGCAAAGAGAAACTCTTATAAGATGACATAGGTGTAAGTACATACTTGTCGATAGTTCACAAGTGTGAAGTAGTAGTACATACTTAACAATTAAGAAACAAACCAAACTCCCTCACTCTCTCTTTCTTTCCTTGTCTTGTTCTCAACAATAATAACATGTCCCACTACTAATACTTCCGTATATTTATCTTTTCTCATCTTATGTAACGTAATCGCAATCCAATAAATAAATTAAAAGTAACCATTTCTTCAACACCATCACCGCTTTCACAAAACAAGAACAAAGAGAAAACAAAAATCCTCTCAAATCAAATCCAATGAGCAATTACCCTCCACCAGGTACGTCACTTCTTCTTTTTCTTCTTCTTCTTCTTCAATTTCTAACAATTTCATAAAAAATTGGATTCAATTTTTATTCTGTTAGGGTTTGGATCTGCCTACCCTCCACCACCACCTCAACCACACGAAGGCTACCCTCCGCCGGGATACCCTGGAGGCTACCCTCCGCCACCGCCTCCACCTCATCATCGTCCGCCGCACGATTCCTACCAGGGCTATTTCGATAACGGATATCCACCACCGCCTCCTCCTCCGCTTCACTACAACTACCAGCATGTTGATCATTGTCATCATCATGGTGATCCCGGTTGTTGTTCTTTCTTCCGAGGCTGGTATGCTTTTTCCTTAACGAGCAAGTGTTGTATTTTAGGGTTTCAGTGTTTGGTTTCTATAGTATTAGTTCTCATTTGATTTTGTTTCTGAACGTTGATTTCACTGGAAATTATAGTGTCAGTCTTGAGTCTTAGCGTGTGAAAATTTATTGAGTGAATTGATTCTAAAATTGATTATCACTAAAAGTAAGTTGAAGGTAAAGTGATTTTATGTTTAGAAAAATTCTTGCAAAAGTTAGTTCAAAAGTAAATTTAAGGGTAAAAAAAACATTTAGACTCAAACTATATCACAGCTAGCTTCAAGTAGAATCAATTTTGAAAAGCAGAATCAGTTATACTTGAGAGCAACCAATTATGTCAAAGTCAATTTTTTCATATCCATAATCAATTTTGAGTGCTCTAACCGTAAAACCAAACATATACTTGTATTACCAATCTGCAACTGCAATATAAAGGTTTTAGAGATCCGTAGTGGCATTGAAAAGATTGTTAGATGCATAATCCAATGAGATTATAAGAACTTTATATATAAGTACTGTTTTGAGGTGTTTCCCAATGGGATTCGAACTCAGCACAGTTAGCGGGTTAAGTTCTTACTGAACCAACCTCAAGTATAAAATGATTTCGTGACAATTCAATACCACCTGACTCATTTTTAGAAATATTTTATAGCTGTTCTTCATTTCTTCTTATTGAATTCAAGGGAGACTTCTCATATTTAGAATCTTTCTGCGGTGTACTCTGTTTACTACGCAATAGATCAGCAAAGCGTGAGCGGGAGCGGAGAAGGATACACCAAAGACTTTGGCCTATCCGACAAGTCTTCCCCTGCCCCTCCAAAGTCCCCCTACCAAACACACCTTAAGAGAATCAAAGTATAAAAGAAAACTGTTAATGATTTGATGGTGCTTAATAATCCCTCTATAAACAGATTATAAAAACTGTTTATATGATAGCATGCTATTAGGTAACAACTAGTGAGGGGGGTGTAGGTCAAGTATTTGGAAGTAAGAGCAAATGCGAAAACCAGCTTACTCAAAGAAACCCAAATGCTAATCCTACAAATCTTGGATTCTAATTTCCCTCTCAATCAAGTAGTTACAGAGGCATATCTGTTAAGAAATTATCATTGAAACACAAGTACTTACCACTAGAAATTAGAGCTTTTATTGGCTTATGAAAGATTTTAGTCTTAAAGTTAGCGTTATGTTAAGTGGTGCAGGTCGAATTCCCTTTGTCCTTCCTTATATCTTTACTCCTTAACTTTCTCAACCCAGCCACTAAATGTTACAATTTTTATCTCTATAACCCATAGAATATAATTCAGCAATCACCGAAAATTGGACGTATATCATAGTTTACAATGAAGTTGGAGGAGGATTTAAGCCAATATTGTAACCTACTCATCATGAGAACACTAAAACAAGATTAGGATTTTGAAAACCCAATCTCACCTTTCGCTTAAAAACATATCTTATAAATTTTCCTCCGATTTTGAATTATTTGGGTAGAAAAAATTATCACAAATCCATTTGATTCCCCATCTATAAAGATAACAAGGTTCCTTAATTCATTATACATACTCCAAACAGACTCTAAAATTTTTGTGCTGAATTATGGAGGATATGATTCTTGGTAAAACATGAACCGATGAAAGTGAACAAATGCTTATAAGCATGTTTGTTAAAATTTGTTAATTCTTCTGTTTTCTACTTTCCAAAGATTATAACTTAGCAATTACTTGTGTCAACTGTCAAATATACAGTTAAAGAACCATACATATTAATATAATTGCATATGCACTTTAGTTACAAGCTCACTACGTTTTCAGTCATGAGCCCAAGAGGCCAAGACATTAAAAATTGATTCCTTAGTTAAATTTATCAATCCTGAACCTATCGTAGTTACATTTTCACCTTAGATTGATAATTGGATTTTATGCCTATGCTTTTCATAATAAGCTAAATTCACCAATTAGCTTTTGTGACACATTATTTAACTGATAAATACCCTACATAATTGTTTTATTTCAACATGAAACATCGTCTTTTTCATTAAAATATAAAAATTACAAGAAATGTTTTTATTTTAAGTATTTGGCTTCCTCTCCTCTTTGTGTGCATGGTTCTGATTGAAGAATAAGAATCCTTCATTTGCATTGCAGTTTGGCGGCACTTTGTTGCTGCTGTGTGCTAGAAGAGTGCTGTTGCTTTTTCTGATAATCACCCCAAAATAGAAAGTTGTTTATTCTGTTTGGAGCATTTGGTTATGTCCTATGTAGAAATGTTGCTCCAATTCTTGATATATAGTGTGAGATATGGTAAGAGTTTCATATTTGTTTAATCTTGTTCTTGTTCTTCTCAAGCTACATACAAATCCTGGTTTGTACACACAAGTTATGTCACGTGGTATTTGTGAATTTATTTGTAATAAAATTAGATTGGAAAATGTAAACCATTGCTTATATGGTTCAACAGATAATAATATGGTTAAAATAATATTATATGTTATTTTCATCCTTAGGCATCAATGTCTTTCTATCAAATTACTTAGCATGGAAATTCACCATAGACACAATTTGAAGTCTTAGTTTCATGTGTTCTATATTTGTTTTATCATTTGGTTTGGTTAAGTCGATTAAGCAATTCAAATGGCGGCACAATGTACATTTTGCAATTCACATTATTCACATCACACAAACACAATTTACAACACATTGTCACATGTTCACACCATGATATAATAAGTGATACAAATTTCACATATTGAACAGATCACGTTTCGGTTACAATACATCTAAGTCAACCTTTAATTTCTTATTTTAATCTCACTAATTATCATCGTTCATCAATTAATTCACTAAATAAAATCTAACAATCGACCAAATTTCAAACTCAGGATAATTTCGTCATTAAATGTTTTGAATGATGTCAAAATTGGAAAAAACTAATACTTCTGTATATTGGATTCCTCTGTATTAGAGGTCTTAAGAATCATTAAAATAATATTTCGAAATTGATCCAAGTCATTAAAAATAAGTTTTTGCATAAATTTTCAATTGTATGTGTCGACACATACGATTTTCAGGTCGACATATTTACTGTTGTTTTAAAATTTGTAGCCTCTGACTTGTTTCGGTCGACACATATTCTTTCAGGTCAACACATATAGTTTAAATTTGACATAAGTGTCGACACATACGAGTTATAGGGCCACACATACTGATTATTTTGGTCATTTTTAAAATAATAAAAAAATTTGAATATGTTATTTTTCCCTAAATTTCTAAAACTATAAATACATTATTCATGCATCATTCATAACTTTATGATAGCATAAAATTAGTCTACATTTGCTCTTCATCTTCAACCTCCAATCTATGTATACACTACAATGTTTTGTTGGGGTGTCATCTAGACGAAATTTGATAACGTTCGATTAGATTCTTATGTAGTCAAAGATATTGGGTTGGGACTTGTAGGGGTCTTCATCCAAAAAAATCGCGGGTTTGTTCGTCAAGATTATTGATTGATTTGGGGGGTTTTGTGCAAGATGTTCAAGAGGTAATTGTGGTCAAGTGAAGTCTTTTGGAGATAAAGAACGCAAGGGATTCTTTAGAGATAAAGGACGCAAAGGAAGTAGTAAGAGAACGACGCATTACAATTGAAGTCTTGTGTTTGTAATAGGTACAATTGGCGGCGCGCAAAAGCTTTGGAGATAAAATACACAAAGGAGTAGTAAGATTCAGATAACCAGTTAATAGCTATTGTGTCTTGGTCTTTGTCAAGATCAAAAGAAGAGAAGGGGTTGAATCAACAACAAACATTAGGATTTGTGGAGTTGCTCTTGAACACTTCTCTTGTATCAACTTTTTGCATAGTAAGAATTATTCTAATTCCGTTAGAATTAGGCGCAGACGTACCCACTCGCGAGGACAAAAGTGGGGAACTGTGAAGACAAATCCTCGTGTCTCTTTTATTATCGCTTTTACTTGCTTTGATATTCATCAATTGATTTCTCTAATAATATTGCATTATCAATTGAATTGTAAGAAATTTTTCGGACTGTTTTTTATTTTAAATCAAGTGTTGATATTGCTTATAATCACTTTTGATTATAAGTGCATTTGTGTATCAACACAACTTAAGGAAAATTTTCTGAAAATTCAATTGCACACCAAGTGTTCGACAAATTAATTTTGTTTGTTCTTTTAAATATTGGCACTGGAAATAGAATCTTTAGTAACTTATTATAAATGATTGATAACGTGTTATTTAATATAAGTTCTATTAATTCAGTTTAGTATATTCATTTTATTTGCAATTTATTGTATAGTTGCATATCTGAGTTTTCAATAATTGTTCGTATAGGCGAACTTTTAAAAAAACCTCCACATAAGCTCTTTGTTAAAATAACTTTTTCAAAATCAGAATTTTCTGGAGATTTTTAAAGGAGTATCTATTCACCCCCTCCCCTTAAAGATACTTTGTCGTCGTCTAACAAGTGGCATCAAGAGTCCGACTCATTTCGACTTCGACACTCTCTAGAAAATGACTTACGAACCTAAAGGGGATTATAAAAGAGCCCTAATTTTTACAGGAGAAAATTATAGTTTTTGGAAAGCTTGTATGTAAATTCATGCCAACTCATATGACAAAGGTGTTTGAGAAGTCATTTTAAATGGCCCAACACCGGTAACATATGTGGTTGATAATGTTACTATACCTAAGCCGAAAACTTATGGAATGAGGATGATACTAAAAAGTGGTTATATTATTGAAAAACGAAGAACGTTATCGTATCCGCTCTTGGTGTTGATGATTTCTATCGCATTTTTCATTGTCAAACCACTAAAGCTATGTGGGATGCTCTATAAGTTATCTATGAGAGAACTAACGAGGTCAAACAAGCTAGGATTAATACACTTAATCAAGAGTTTGAACTCTTTCGCATGAAGCAAGGTGAAACCATTGCTCAAATGCAAAAGCGGTTCTCGCATCTTATTACTACTAACAAAGTTTTGAGATGTCTTACTAGGAATTAGCAACCAAAGGTCACCGCGATCAAGGAAGCCAGCAACCTTGCAACACTTGATCTCACCGCTTTGTTTGGAAAGTTAGAAGAACATGAGCAAGAACTCAATTGCTTGAAAAAATATGAAAAAAAGCTTGATAAAAAGAAGAAAGAGAAAAACACCCACAAGGAGGAAAGGTTGAAATCTAAATCTCTAAGGGTTTCAAGTTCAAAATCTTCAAGGGATGAGCCCACAAATGATAGTGACTCTAGTAATGAAGAGAATTCAGATGATGAGCAAATGATATTATTTGTAAGGAAATATAATTGACACATTCGAAAGAATGGTGTCAAACACTCCGACAATAATCTTGTCAAATTTAAAAGACAATCTTATTCCTCTAAAGATGAAGACAACAAAAAGGAAAAGATAAAGGGTATATGTTATGAATGCGTAAAGTCGGGTCACTATAGACCGGATTGTCCATCTCTTGCAAATAAGAAAGGAAATGGTCAACGGAACAACTCTAGGAATTCTAGACAAGCCTATGTTTCTTGAGATAACGATAGTGATGTCTCAAGCAATGAAAGCTCAAGTGAGAGCGATGAAGAGACAAACTATTGTTTCATGGAAAATCATCGTAAAATCAAGAAAAATAATGTAAATCATTTTAAATACTCTAATTTTGCAAATTTGTCTTTTAATGAGTTGAAAAATGAATTTGAAAATTTGCAAAAAGAAGTTTTATATGCTCACAAAAAGTTGGCCTCCCAAGAAAATGTTTTTACATATTTAGAGTCAAGGTTGAAGGAGCCAATGAACAACTTGGGGTATTAAAGAAATTCATTGTAGATAGTTAAAATAATGTAAAGAAGGATGCACAATCTTGTAGGATGTGGAACATGTCAAATTTGGCAACAAGAAGTGAGTACTCTTGAAATCAAATTGGATAAAATATATCATCCCATTGATACTATTGCTATTAGATGTTCATGTGATTGCATGCACTCCAATCAAAGTTTTTTGATGAAGACCACCATACATAAAATCAAAGAAATATCAAGGTTTTGGAAAATAAGATATTCAAGATCATATAATATTTCAAGATCACTCTTTAAAGTCTTCTACATGTGTACAAACTTTCAAGATGAAGATTTATGAATATTCATCAACAAGTTAGGTACAAGTTTTAATTTGAGATTTTTAAGATGATATAGTGCTCAAAATATACTATAAACATTTTACATAAGTGCCATGATCATTTAAGAGTAAAACATTGCATGTCCATCACTTAGAAATTAAATTTTTATCACTTTCACTTAGTGGTAACCAGTTACAGGGTTACATTAACCGGTTATAAGGCTTTGCAAAAATAAAATAAAATTTTTGGTTCAGTGTTAACCGGTTACAACTTTACCGGTTACTGGCATGCAAATTTGAAAATATACACGTTATGGCACATGTGTAACCGGTTACAGCCCTACAGTAACCGGTTACCGCTGAAGAAAAATTCAAATATTTTATGTTTTACTTGGCTGTTGGATGATACCTCTTGGGGTCCAACCATTGCATATTAATACTCATTTAGGGTTTAACGAAAGGATGTATTTTACATATAAATCGGTTTGCACTCTGATCATAACAAAACATATATTATTCAAAATTTCAAAAATTCTTAAGTGTTGTAAAACTTTGAGAATTTACATATTACATGAAACATTGTTTAGAACTTTCATACTCATCATTGTTTCAGCAAATATTGAGCACTAGGTATGACTATAAACTTCCTATTAAATCTTGTCTTAGTATATTTATAACCATGGTGTTATTCAAGAATTGATCATACTTTGTAAAAACCAGATTTTGTATAAGATTAACCTTGCATTTCAGGATTGTTGGAGCCAGTGTATGCATTAAAGAGGATTGTTCTTATTGCACTTAGTGTTGAAGATATTAAAGGTTTTAAGAGCCTTTGATCTCCTTATAGATTATATAGTAAGACATCACCTTTGGTGTGATTAGACTTGTGCAATTATTCTAAACTATAGTGAAATCTCTTTCGTGTTGGCAAGAGGACTAGAGTACTCTCGATCTGTAAGGGGAACCAGTATACATCTGGTGTTCATTTATTTTCCACACTTTATTGCTTTTATCACCATAATCAGAAAAATAATAAATTTAAAAAGAAGACAAAAATTGACCATCACCTAATTCACCCCCCTCTTAGGCGCATTATTAACTTACATTTGGCATCAAAGCAAGTTAAGGTAACTTGTTCCTATTCGATCCAGAATGGGTTTCGCACAACCAACTTTCAAAGATGGTGGTAGTAACAACAAGCCTCCATTGTTTTGTGGTAAATACTTTGACTTTTAGAAAATTCGCATGAAGGCTCATCTAGAAGCACAAGGAGAAGAAATATGAGATGTTGTCCAAAATGATCTATTTATTCCAATATGTGTTGTCAATGGTATTGGAACATTAAAGCCTAAAACATCATGAGATGACAATGATAAGAAAAAGGTATTTTATGATAATAAATCAATTAATCTTCTTCAAGGTGCACTTCGCATGGATGAATTCTTTCGTGTTTCAGTATGCACAACGACAAAGGAAATTTGGGATACTTTGGTTGAAACACATGAAGGAACAATTGAAGTTAAAAGATCAATATTGAATACCTTCAGTCAAGAGTTCGAGATGTTTAGAATGGAACCCGGAGAATCTATTCTCAATATGCAAAAAAGATTTTTTCATTTGACGAATAATTTAAAAGCTCTTGGTAAAACTCTCACCAATGACAAACTCAACCTAAAGGTACTTCGATCTTTAACTAGAGAATGGCAACCGAAAGTAACGACTATTTCAGAAAAGAAGAATTTATCCAATATGTCATCCGCAACTCTATTTGGTAAACATTAAGAGTACGAGACAGAACTTGGAAGACTTGCTAAGAATGAAAATCAAGAAAAGAAATCAAAAGACATTGCTTTAAAGGTGGAATCCAAGGAAGTCACTATTGAAGACAATCCGGAAGAAGATGAAAATTTCATGCTTCTTGTTAAAAGGTTAGGTAAATTCCTTGGTCCTAAAAATAATTTTTGTAATTCTAACTTTGTCAAAAGGAAGAAATTCTCAAAGAGAAAAGATAAAGAAGCCTCCACATCAAATGTTACATGCTATGAATGTGGAAAGCAAGACCATATCAAACCGGATTGTCCAAACCTCTCCAAGAAGGATAGAAACAATGGAAGGAAAGACTCCAAGTACAAGAAATCCTACGTCGCTTGGGATGACAATGAAGTTAGTACATAATCTGAATCAGAGAATGACGAATGTGAAAATTTAGCATTGATGGCTACTCATGAATCCGATGGTGATGAAAATGAAGAGGTTAGTACAAATTTTACACTTTATGATGAAAATGCTCAAGGTTCAATTGATGAACTTCTAAATTAATGTAAAGTATTGTATAAAAAGATATAAACATAAGAAAAGGAACTTATTTCTTTTCAATAAAAGATGATCTTGAATGTCAAAAACAAGTTTTTCTTAAAGAAAAACAAGACTCTGTATGCAAAAAATGTGAATCATATACTTTTCAAATTGTTCAACTAAAAATAGTTATTGAACAATTTGAAAAAGGTCAAATTGGTTTGGGAGGATTTCTTAGCCAACAAAAATATCCTAATGACAAAAGTGGACTTGGTTATTCAAAAGAAAATAAATCAAGTTCCAACAAAACCATTTTTGTAAAGGCTACTAATCAATCCGAAACCAAGAAAGCCAACAATGTGCAACTTAAGCATATTCATCAAAAGAAAAAGAAAAGAGTATTTAAGAAAAAACAGGTTTCAAGATACAAGAGAAACTTTATTCCAAATTGTTTTTATTGTGGTATTCTTGGCCATACACCTAATGTTTTCTATGTTAACAACTTTAGTATGACAAGTGGATACCATGTATGGGTTAAGAAAGGAACTAACTATGAAGGACCCAAGACAACTTGGGTACCTAATAAGAAATAATTTATTTTGTTTTTGTAGGTATGCTTGAAATCCACTCAAAATCCATGGTATCTCGATAGTGAATGTTCGAAGCATATGACGGGAGATGTTAACAAATTTTCACATCTAACATTAAAAGCCAAGGGGTATGTCACCTATGGAGATAATACCAAAGGAAAAATTCTTGGCATTGGCAAAGTTGGTGTACCACCTTTCACATCCATTGAAGATGTACTTTATGTTGAAGGACTCAAGCACAATCTTCTAAGTATTAGCCAAATTTGTTACAAAGGGTTCAAGATCAAATTCAATAAAGATGAATGTTTGATCATGGACGAAACAACCAATGAGGTAAAAATCAAAGGTAAAAGAGTTAATAATATTTTTATGATTTCTTTAGATGAGTTGTCTTTGAAAGTAAAATATCTTATGGTAAACAATAATGAATCATGTTTATGGCATAAAAGGGCAGCCTATATACATATGGAACATTTAAATAAATTACCAAACATGATCTTGTCATTGGCTTACCAAAGATAAAATTTGTCAAAGATAAATTGTGTGATACTTGTCAAAAGGGAAAACAAACTAGACCAACTTTCAAATCTAAGAATGTGGTGTCTACTGCAAGGCCACTACAATTGTTGCATATGGACTTATTTGGTCCATCAAGAACAAGAAGCTTCAGAGGTAATGTATATGCTTTAGTTATTATTGATGATTTTTCTAGATATTCTTGAATTTTGTTTCTTGTGAAGAAAAGTGGTGCTTTTAAGGCATTTAAGAAGTATGCAAAGCAAATTAAAAATGAAAAATCATTAAAGATTGTATCCATAAGAAGTGATCATGGTGGAGAATTCCAAAATGCATATTTTGAAGAATTTTGTGAAGAACATGGTATCTCTCACAATTTTTCAGCACCAAGGACTCCACAACAAAATGGAGTAGTTGAAAGAAAGAATTTATTTCTAGTGGAACTTGCAAGAACAATGTTTAGTGACACAAATCTACCAAAATAATTTTGGGCGTATGCGGTTAGTACGACATGTTATGTTGGAAATCGAGTTATTATTAGACATATATTGAAAAAGACTCCATATGAACTATTCAAAGTAAGAAAGCCAAACATTGCTCACTTTCATATTTTTGGATGCAAGTGCTTTGTCCTCAATAATGACAAAGACAATCTCGAGGATATAGTCTCTTGTGATGATGATGATATTTTAGATATGCCAATAGAATATGTTACCAAGGCCAATCAAAATAACAATCAAGATTCTTTCATAGAGGAAACTTCTCAACAAGATCTACCCAAAGAATGGAGAACCCATCGAGATCACCTAATTGACAATTGTTGTACCCAAAAATTTTCCCTCTCATTTATCAAGTATTTTCTTACAAGATCTCCTTTGGCTCAAGACTGCACAAGGATTGATCAGCTCAAGACACCTCCTTAAGCACTGATGACTGAAATTAGGGTTTGATATTGCACAAGGATAATTGAAATTTTAATGCCTAATTTTACTTTCATAGATCATTATGGACCCCCAAGATTTCTCATGTCAAGTTTCAAGTCTTGGATCACATTTTTGCTCAGTCAATTGAGTAATTGACCTAAAAATCAACTGTATTGAGGAAAAAAGTCAACAGGGGCTAATTTACAGTCAAACTTCATATTTTTTTGATCCATATCAATATTGTGAACTCATATGTATCATTTGATCAAGTTTGGACCATAATTCCTCAAGAAATTTGATCAGATCATCAAAAGGGCAAAATAGTCAAAATTAGGGTTTTGATTGAGAAAGGGAAATTTCTGATTTTTGACCTAGCAAATGGTTAATTGGTTGGAAACATGATCTCAAGGAATCAATTGCATCATTTTTACCTAATGACATGACTCAAAATATCCCTCAAGATCAATTGATTGATAGTTGAATTTTCAATCAACTGATCAAAAGTCAACTGTACACTGAAAAGTCAAACTTTGAATTTTTGATCAAAATCAAGTGTCAAAGATCACAATTCATCAAAACATGTCAAAATATGAAACTTTTTCATCAAGAAATCAAAAAGTCAAGATTTCATTTTAAAAAGTCAAAGGTTCCAAACTTAGAAATTTTTTTAAGTGTTGAAAACTTCATATTTTTTCACAACTTTGAGCCAATTTTTCACCATGATGCAAGATGATTCAAAAGAAACTTTCAACATGAAAGTTGTAGATATCCATGATATCTAAAACATTTCTTTACACAACTTCTTCTATAAATGCTTGTATCTCAAGTTATTAATCCATGAAGTCATGGTCATGAAACTAAAACACTTAGTGAAATTTTGAGCATTTTGGTCAGGATTTTGACCTAACTTTTGACCCAAGTTTCGCATAGTTCCATTTGGATTTTACAAAAGTGATTCAAAGAGGGGTTGTAGATCACATTGAAAGCTTTCCAAAATGTCCAAGAACTCCCTGGGATCATTGTGAGCAAGGAGAATCGAAGGCCAGAAGTTGGGGTTTCAAGTTGTTTTGCAAGGCAAAATTTGTGATGAACAAGAATTCAAATCTCAAGCCTATGCTGCACAATCTTGCTTTGCAGGCCTATAAAACTCAATATCTCTCTCTAATAATAAGATTACACTTGCTTTTGAGCTATTATCCATTTGATTCAAGCTTTATCCAAGATAATTTTCCATTAATGGCACAAAGGCACCATTGCCATTTACATAAAGCAAGATTTATGCAAAGTCAACTTGCATTGAGCTTTGCATTTGTTCCTTTTGCACAAGCTTCCTCTACAAAGTCAGATAAGTATAGTTGGTAACCACTCTACATGCTTGTACTTTCTACGTTGAAACTACATTTTTCACTTTTCTTCAAAATCAAGCAACCTAACCATAACCCTATAACTCAGAAATCCCTTGTGCAAAACGTCTCCAACCTTTTTCTTATAGATACACAAGTCATTTTCAAGAAAAGACACACATACACAAGCCCTAAGACACACAAGAACTCAGAATTGAATAAAAAATCACCATTGTTGCACATTGACCAAAAACATGAAACTCACACCTTCCTCTTCAAGTCGTTTGGTTGCTAAAGCTTCTAAACATCAAATAGAACTCATCCCTAACCCTGTTACACGACTGTAATACCATGTGCACCATCTTCCATTTTCAAAAACAGAGCACTGCACATCGACTTCTCCAAGACATTTCAACCACTCTTAACTCATTAAGCATTGCATTAGCTTTCTGAGAACTTAAGGAAGCTAACCTGATCATCACAACTCCTTGAAAGCAGCTCATTTGCATTTCACGATTTCCAGTTTTGAGGTAAGTTTTCCTAACTTTGAACTCTTCATACAAGCATCATTAATGGTTTATTTGTGAATAAGAAATGTAGATATCATTGTCATGAAGCTAACCATGTCCTTAGATTTCATTATTGTTGCTTGATTAGTTAGAATTTTGAATCTGAACCTCTGGAAATATTTAGGTCAGGATTTGGTACCATTAGAAATTCATGCTCATTTTTGAGAATTAGCTTAAGTTATTTACATATTCAGAATCGTAAGAAAATTTCTAACAAGTTTGATGTTGAAAGTTTTATGAGTGGTTGAGAAATGATGAAGTTACAGGTCCTTTGGATAGAGGTTGAAGATGAAGTGTATTCATGACTCATTTTGTAGTATATATTTATCATTTCATTTAAGTTAACAGATGTACAACCACCCCAGTGGTAAGGCAGCGCGCGTTATTGGTAAAGGTCATGGGTTCGAACCTCAGTGCTGCCTTTTGCTCCTTCTTTTCACATTTTACACTTTTTTTGATTTTTTTTACAGGCGTCTGGGCCAGCATGGTCTTTGGGCTTAGCTTTTTTTTTCTATTTCTTACCCCCTGATCACTCTTGCAACTTCTGGCCCATTTTCCTTCTTTTACATTTCATTTTTATTTTCTTTATTATAATTACTATGATTACTATTATTATTTTCTTTATTATTATTATTATTATTATTATTATTATTATTATTATTATTATTATTATTATTATTATTATTTTTATTATTATTAATAAAAATCTAAAAATATTTATATTTATTAGTTATATTTATTTAGTTTATTTTTCTTCATAAAAACTAAAAGAACAAAAACACATTTCCTTTAATAAATTAATTTAATCTTTTTAAATACTTAGATAATTAGTTTTAATCATTATATTATTATTATTTTTTCTTATAAATTAAAATCAATTTAGAACTTAAGACTTTTATTTGATTAATTTTATTTACTAATTAAATTCACAAAAACCCTAAAAACTTGTTTTCTTTAATAAATCATTTTCTTTTATTAACTTAATCTTAATTTTATTTTTTAGTTAATTATTTTATTTTAGTTAACTAGGTTAAAACCCCTTTTTATAAAAAAAATCAAACAAAAAAAACATTTCTCTTTACATTTACATTCTTGCATTTTTACTTATTCATTGTTTGTACAATATTCAATATGGTTGTAATAATTATTTAGATTTAATTTTCTTGCAATTTCCCCATTTATAAATTTGTACACCCCCTCCCCTAATAATGTAATAGTGTAGAATATTTACTTTCCGCAATTTATCATTTATACAAATGCTAGTAATTAGGGTTTGTATGGCAAGATATAAAACCAACAAATAGCAAATCCTAATCAAGACAAATTAAGCATGTAAACCAATACACTTGCACACATACATCTCTAGGGTAAACCCACTTTGTTGCCTTATAAAATGGTCATGTTATGCATGTGAGGTGTCTTAGAAAAAATAAACAAAATACAAGATCATAGTCCCTCAATGACGCTATCAAAGTTGCCTTTCCAAAATGATCTTAGTCCCTCAAGAGAATTGCTAAAATATCTTACAACATTGCTAATCATGGCTACACGATGACCCTTGCCCGTCCCTTTTACATCCAAAGATAGGGTTACTTACCAAATCAATGGTAATATAACAATGTCAAAGGAAAGAGGAAATAAACATGAAATACTTTTGAGTAGGTAGATTGTTCCTAGTTGCTGGCTCAATTTCAAAACCAAAAACATCTTTTCTATTTTCAAAACAAACACCAAACACTTTCAAAAACATCTTTCAAACTTGAAAACATTTTCAAAAGATCAACGCTTTGTATACATTCTTACAAATGAGAATCATTACAAAGTTTACCTAAACGATGGCATCTTTACAAAATACTTTCAAAAACCACACAAAGCACATTTTCAAACAAAAGCAAGTGATCTAGCAAGTAACTAAGAGCCCATGGAAAACCATGGATGAAAAGGGTGCTAATACCTTCCATTTTCATAATCTACCCCCCGAACTCAAGAAAACATCTCAAATGTCTTTCATGTTCTTTTCAGTCTTTCCTTTTGGATAAAAGAAAAGTCGGTGGCGACTCTTACTAAACCGCAACATTTGCAATCAAACACAAAACGACCAAGTCAGTTCTCCCACTGTGTTATAGAACTGGAGACTCTGCTGGGGATTATTTTAAAAGTGGTGTTACCTTAGATCTAGATCATATTTACTCGCTTTCATTGTTTGACTTGTATGCTTTATATTTTGGTTCTTTGTTTGGGTTCGAATCCTCTACCCGGATTTGGGATACCTTATAGGTAAGTAGAAATACATTGTGGAAACTGTGCGGGGTATACCGACATGGTCTAAGAAATAGCTATGTTAGTGTGACATATTTGTGGGTGCCGGTAGCTCTTGAGTAGTCAAGGAGAATACGGGGCCGCTGAGTGATGTCATGAAGCACTAACTAACTTCTAGAACCTTTACTTGACTAACTTGGCCATTAGGACGTAGTGAGATGACCAGCTTTGGTGCAATCCGAAATTGGTAGATACTCGATACTATACTCATTGAGGTTTGGTTTTTTGGGATATTTTGGTCGCTATTAAAGAGGCTTGCACAGAAACAATGCCCGAGAAAATAAACCAGTGATATTGAGCTCCCTTAGAACCCGATTACTATTGTTAGGACAGGTTTGAGCCAACTAAACTTCAAGAGGGTACTTACCTATGAGACTCCATGCAAGCCTAAACCTAAGGACTTATTTGTTTTATTTGTATATATTTACTTGTACATAACATCATAAACATCATAACATCATACTCATACTCACTAACCATTTCAAGGATTTTGGGATTTATCTTTGTTTCTGTTTTATAGGACATGGATTCTATTCGCAGGAAAACCATTCAAGTCAATCTTGTAAGGATCCCTCCTCAAATTAAAGAGTTAGCATCAAGGGTTCCTGAAAAAATTCTCCATTTACCGAAAGACATGGTCACCTCCTAAACTTGGTTATCTCCAACACTGATGAGGACATGGTGAAGGCGCTCTTCCAGTTCTTTGATCCTCTACACATTGCTTCATATTTCCCGATTATCAACTTGTGCCAACTTTGGAAGAATTCTCCCAAATCTTGAGGATTCCCATTCTCAATCAACTACCTTTCAACAGTACGGAAAGAGATCCAAAACCAGAAGAGATTTCTCAAGCCATACACTTGCAACCATCTAATGTCACAACTAATTGGGAAACAAGGAGCGGTGTCAAAGGTTTCTTAGCCAAATTCTTGTTTGAGAAAGCCCAAAACTACTGGAACTCCTTGGACCTGCAAGCTTTTGAGGAAATTGTGGCTCTCCTCATCTATGGGATGGTTTTGTTTCCAAATCCTGACCAACTCATAGATGTAAACACTGTCAAAATCTTCACGTCTCGTAATCTGATGCCTACTTTGTTAGGAGACATCCTACATTCTTTTCACACTCGCACTATGAGGAAAAGAGGTATCCTTATGTGTTGTACTCCTCTTTTGGCAAGATGGTTTATTTCTCATCTTCCTCAATCCGTAGTGAAGAACGAGCAAGGTTCAAGGTGGTCACATAGGTTGATAACGCTCAAACATTCAGACATTCATTGGTGTTCCCGATCTGTGGAGAGTGTTACTATCATCGACCGTTATAGAGAATTCCCTAATGTCCCCTTACTTGGCATTAGAGGAAGTATCACCTACAACCCCTGCTTAGCCTTAAGACAGTTTGGTTACACCCGAAGGGATGGTCCACATGAGATGCTTATTCAAGGGTTGGTATTTTATTATGAGAACAACGATCAAGGTTACCGCCAGAGGTTTATCCGAGATTGGAGGATGTTGAACAAGGCAGATAGAAAGACATTGGGGCATAAGAATCCCATCCCTCTTGAGCCTTATCTCAAATGGGTATGAGCTCGTGCTCAAAGTCTTATGATGCCTTACCCCTCTATTCTTCCAGTTATCATAGAGCCTGTTGTGGAAAGAGATGTCCCATACACTATCCTGCATCCTGACATGCCCACCTCTCTCGAAGACTTGCAAAGGGATTGGATACAACTTAAGGGGGAGAGAGACACCTTTGAGGCCCAATTCTATGCCAGCGAGAAGAAGGTTCTAGAACTCACCAAGCAGCTTCATGAGGAGTGGAGTCTGAACGCCTACATCGCACCAAAGAGGATGCGTACAACTTTTTTATCTTAGAGTTTTTATATTTCTTTGTAAGCCCAAAGAGGCATGATGTACTTAAACTTTGATTTATTAATATAACGTGTGTTCCTTTTTGGTCTAAAGAAAATTTAAATCTCTAAATTCCTTGAAATCATTGCATATGCATCCTCATTCATCATAACATAAGCAGGTTTCTTACCACAAGTCTCCTTATCTTTCTACTGTTTATTTCAGTAAGATGGATCTCGAGAAGACAGTAAAAGATCACCAGGCACAGAATGCTCAGTTTCAACAGATGTTCTTGACTCTAGCCAAGGGACAAGAGGATTTGAAAACTTTGCTGATCGAAGAAAAGAAGAAGAAAGCAAAGAAAGCAACCGGTGTTTTGAATCTAGGAAGAAGGTTCCCTAGGCCAGTCAGATGGACCCTAGACTTCGCAACATATTCTGGTGAAAAGGATAATCAAGAAGGGAAAGACAAGGAAGTGATTGCCCCTTCAGAATCTGAAGAGGAAGAAGAAGATTACTCTGAAGAGCATTATCCTCCGGCTGATGACAAATACAAACATCTGGAAGAGTGTTTAAGTGAAATGGAAATTCAGAAAGTGCTCGGGCTAGACTTTGAAGAGCTGGGTTTAGTGTCTGGGATTGTTATTCCACCAAAGTTCAAGGCACCAGTGTTTGCTAAGTACGACGGGGTTTCGTGTCCCAAGATGAATCTCTGATATTATGTGAGAAAGATACAGCCTCACACTGCTGACAGAGATTTGTGGGCCCACTTCTTTCAGGATAGTCTATCCGGGACTCAACTAGATTGATTCTATCAACTAGAAAGGGCCAATATCCATAATTGAGAAGACATTGCCGCTGCCTTTTATAAACAGTATCAGTATAACACATACCTTGCTCCCGCTCGTACTCAACTCCAAAGTCTAACTATGGGTTCGAACGAGGGTTTCAAAGACTATGCTCAGAAATGGAGGGACTTAGAAGGAAGAGTCCAGCCTCCCCTATCTGACAGAGAGTTAGTAAACATGTTTCTGGGTACCCTGTTCGGTCCTTTCTTCAATCATCTAATTAGAAGCTCCTCAGCAGGCTTCACTGAATTAATCTTGATCGGGGAAAGAGTGGACGCTGGGATTAAGAGTGGGAAGATCCAAAAGGACGCATCCTCTAGTACCGTGAGAAAACCATTTATTGGGAAAAAAGAAGTTGTTGTTGTGTACCCTCAAAGGAATCAGGACAAAATTGAACGCCGTCCAATGGTAGGGGCTGTGATGGTCCTAAGCCTGCACCTACTCAACAAAGGAATAACCAGCCTAGAACAGAAAGACCGGTAAGACAATTTGCCCGGATAAATATAACGCTGTCTCAAGTCCTGCCACATTTATTGAGATCTAATCTGGTAACTTTGAAGGAAGCCCCGAAGAATCCCAACACCGCCTCTCCTCATTATCACCCTAATGCTCATTGTCCTTACCATTCAGAGAGTCCAGGCCATGATACCAACAACTGTTGGGCTTTGAAAAACAAGGTGCAAGACCTTATCGAGTCAAAAGAAATTGAATTTGATGCTCCTTAGATCCCAAATGTTATCACCACTCCTATGCCCAAGCATGGCCGTGATGTTAACTCTGTTGAAGATGATGTGTTTGTTACTGTTGTTGATGAACTTGTTACTCCTCTCCTCACTGTCAAGAGGAACCTGTTGAAGGCCGGTTTATTTCCAGGTTGTGGCAAAGGCTGTCACCTCTGTTTATCCCTACCAACTGGCTGTCATTTACTGAAAGCAGGTGTTCAGCGCCTGATGGATGACAAAGAGATTTTGTTTGAAAAGACTCCCGTTCCAACCATTTTTTACAATGATGTTTCAATAGTAACCATTTCCGGCAATCCTTCCAGGGTCTCCACCAAAAGACCCGTTAGGATTACATCCGTTCCTAAAGTGGCTCCACTGATAATTACTATGCTAGGGCCGATCACATACTCATCAGATAAAATTGTCTCATGGGACTATGGGGGCGACGTCTACAATCACGGCGTTAAACTAGATTGGATGGCTGATGAAGACTCAATTTTTGAGAAGGCTGACCCCAACATCAGCAACATTGCGAGAACCAGCAAAATAACCCGAAGTGAAAGAGTATTCTCTCTTGAGATTTCTCCTCCAAAAACTGCTACCGGTTCTGTGATCATCCCTGATTTTGTTCCTACTACTACAATTCCTATGGTTACCCCTACTAACACCCCTACCACCGAGTCGACCGAGACTCGGGGCAAAGGCATTATTGTTGAGCCTATCTGGATGAAGGCGCAATCAGTATCTATCCTAGAGGCCTCCAAAAAGAAGATGGAAGAAATTCGTAAAATTATAAAGAGAAGCGACTACAACATAATCGAAAAGCTAGGGCAAACTCCGTAAAAAATTTCTATGTTAGCTTTACTGTTGTGCTTTGAGGTTCATGTGAAAGCCTTGGTGAAATTTCTCAAAACTGCCCACGTGCCACAAGAAACCTCTGCTGATCAATTCCAAGACTGTGTGTCCAGTTTGACCGCTAACAACAGTTTAGGATTTTCCGATGCCGACCTGACACCTAGAGGGAGGAAACACAACAAGGCGTTGCATGTCTCTATCGAATGCAGGGGCACAACTCTGGCCCATGTCCTGGTTGATACCAGTTCATCTTTGAATGTGCTGCCTAAGAAAGCTTTGGATAGACTCGACTATGAAGGTTTGACCTTAAAGCCCAACAACATAGTGGTAAGGGCCTTCGACGGTTCAAAGAGAATGGTGCATGGGGAGGTGGACATCCCCATTAAAGTTGAAACTCTAACCTTTGATTCAACTTTTTACGTGATAGACATTCGCCCTTCCTATTCCTGTTTGTTGGGCCGACCTTAGATTCACGATGCTGGTGTCATCACCTCTACATTACATCAGATGATGAAATACCCAACCAAGGGAAAAATCATTACTGTCCATGGAGAAGAGGAATATATGGTCATTCACTTGAACTCCTTCAGATACGTGGAAATGGATGGTGAATTCATTGAAACTCCATGTCAGCATTTCGAGGAAGTCCCACAAACAGTGGCGGAAACTAAGACTGTTTCCCAAGTCCCGAAGATTACAAGACCTCAGCTAAAGATGTCTTCTCTGAAAGATGCCAAGGCAGTGGTCGAAGAAGGTGGGTGTACTATTTTGGGCCAACTCCCGGATATCCCTTACAAATCTGACAAATTTGGTTTGGGTTTCACTTCAGGAGCCCAGAAGGTTGTTCGTCGTGCTCGTGCCAGGGGACCACCTTTAAGGATCAGCAACCACGAAGTCAACATAATGGAGGATAATGATGACTACTATGACCTGGAAGAATGGATTTTCCCAACTATCAACGGAGGACTCACCAAATGGGAAGCTAAAGATTTTGTCCCAATTACTTTTATCCAACAGTAATTTTCTTTAAATTTTTGTCGGACTTGTAATAATTTAAAAATTTAGACTTTTAAAACCTTGTGTCTTACCCGAGGCACAACGGTTCATTTGTAAGGGTTGTTACTTCATTTTCATATGTCATCAATGAGTCATGGACGTTTTTTCAGGCAAACTTTAAGCTCTTCGTTTTTCTTTTTCTACATTTTTTATTCTTTCAAAAATAGCTATGCTCTTACACACACTCGCATATCAAAATGAAGATCTACATCCACTCAGGATCCCACGGGTAACGATTATGCTATGGCCTTTTGTGACTATGAAAATCTAATCTACCAAGCCGAAGACGAAGGTGAGGAAGATTGTGTAGTTCCAGGGGAACTAGCCAGGTTACTACAACAAGAAGAAAGGACCATACAACCCCACGAAGAACCAGTGGATACAACTAACTTAGGTACCGAAGAAGACAAGAAATAAGTCAAGGTGGGTGCCAATCTGGAACCCAGTGTCAAGAAGCGTCTAACTCAGTTTCTACACGATTATGTTGAAGTCTTTGCCTGGTCATACGAAGACATGCCATGACCTGATGCTGATATCGTGGTCCATCGTCTACCGACCAAGGAAGAATGGCCTCTGGTAAAACAGAAAGTCCGTCGCATGCGGCCAGACATGTCAGAGAAGATCAAGAAAAAAGTCATGAAACAATTCAACACCATATTCTTAGCCGTTATCTCCTATCCACAATGGGTCGCCAATGTTGTTCCAGTGCCTAAAAAGGAAGGAAAAGTGCGCATGTGTGTGGATTACCGAGATTTGAATAGGGCAAGCCCTAAGGATGATTTCCCACTTCCCCACATCGATATTTTGGTTGACAATACCGCACAACATAAAGTGTTCTCCTTTATGGATGGTTTCTCAGGCTACAATCAGATCAAAATGGCACCTGAGGATATGGAGAAAATGAACTTCGTCACCCAGTGGGGCACTTTCTGTTACAAGGTTATGTCATTCAGGTTGAAGAACGCCGGGGAAACCTATCAGTGTGCCATGGTAGCTCTATTTCACGACATGATCCATCATGAAATAGAGGTCTATGTGGATAACATGATAGCCAGATCTTAAACTGAAGAGGAACATCTTGACCATTTGCAGAAACTGTTTAAGGCTAAAGAAATACAAGCTAAGGTTGAACCTGGATAAATGCACATTTGGAGTGAGATCCGGTAAACTCTTAGGCTTCGTCGTCAGCGGTAAAGGTATCAAAGTGGACCCTTCCAAGGTGAAAGCAATACAAGAAATTCCCGCTCCTCGCACTGAGAAGGAAGTCAGGGAATTCTTAGGACGACTAAACTACATTTCCAGATTCATTTCTCACTTGACCGCTACTTGTGAACCAATCTTCAAATTATTGACGAAATATCAAGTAGTCAAATGGAATGATGAGTGCCAAGCTGCCTCCGACAAAATCAAAGAATACCTTCAAGAGCCTCCTGTTTTGATGCCGCCATTCGATGGAAGACCTTTGATTATATATCTAACTATTTTGGAAAATTCAATGGGGTGTGTGCTAGGACAACATGACGAGTCTGGCCTAAAAGAGCATGCTATTTACTACATGAGCAAAAAATTTACTGACTGTGAAACAAGATATTCACTGCTCGAGAAAACTTGTTGCGCTCTGGCATGGGGCTGCTCACCGGCTAAGACAATATATGGTTAATTGGTTGGAAACATGATCTCAAGGACTCAATTGTATCATTTTGACCTAATGACATGACTCAAAACATCCCTCAAGATCAATTGATTAATAATTGATTTTTCAGTTAACTGATCAAAAGTCAACTGTACACTAAAAAGTCAAACTTTTACTTTTTGATCAAAATCAAGTGTCAAAGATCACAATTCATCAAAACATGTCAAAATATGAAAAAATTTCATCAAGAAATCAAAAAGTCAAGATTTCATTTTGAAAAGTCAATGTTTCTAAACTTAGAAATTTTTCTAAGTGTTGAAAACTTCATATTTTTTCATAATTTTGAGCCAATTTTTCACCATGATGCAAAATGATTCAAAAGAAACTTTCAACATGAAAGTTGTATATCTCCATGATATCTAAAATATTTCTTTACACAAATTCTTCTATAAATGCTTGTATCTCAAGTTATTAATCCATGAAGTCATGGTCATGAAACTAAAACACTTAGTGAAATTTTGAGCATTTTGGTCAGGATTTTGACCTATCTTCTGACCCAAGTTTCATATAGTTCCATTTGGATTTTGCAAAAGTGATTCAAATAGGGATTGTAGAGAACATTGCAAGCTTTACAAAATGTACAAGAACTCCTTGAGATCATTTGTGAGCAAGGATAATCGAAGGCCAGAAGTTGGGGTTTCAAGTTGTTTTGCAAGGCAAAATTTGTGATGAACAAGAATTCAAATCTCAAGCCTATGTTGCACAATCTTGATTTGCAGGCCTCTAAACCTCAAGATCTCTCCCTAATCAAAAGATTACACTTGCTTTTGAGCTATTATCCATTTGATTCAAGCTTTATCCAAGATAATTTTCCATTAATGGCACGAAGGCACCATTACCATTTACATAAAGGAAGCTTTATGCAAAATCAACTTGCATTGAGCTTTGCACTTGTTCCTTCTGCACAATCTTCCTCTACAAAGTCAGATAAGTATGTTTAAAGTTGGTAACCACTCTACATGCTTGTACTTTCTACCTTGAAACTACATTTTTCACTTTTCTTCAAAATCAAGCAACCTAGCCATAACCCTATAAATTAGAAATCCCTTGTGAAAAACATATCCAACCTTTTGCTTATTGATACACAAGTCATTTGCAAGAAAAGACACGCATACACAAGCCCTAAAACACACAAGAACTCAGAACTGAATCAAAAATCACCATTGTTGCACATTCTGACCAAAAACTTAAAACTCATATCTCCCTCGTGCGTTTTCAATCCTTTTGGTTGCTAAAGCTTCTAAACATCAAATACAACTCATCCCTGAACCTGTTACACGACTGTAACCCCATTTGCACCATATTTCATTTTCAAAAATAGAGCACTGCATATTGACTTCTCTAAGCCATTGCAGCCACTCTCAACTTAAGCTAAGCATTGCATTAGCTTCTTGGGAACAAGAGAAAACTAACCTGATCATCACAACTCCTTGAAAGCAACTCATTTTCATTTCACGATTTCCAGTTTTGAGGTAAGTTTTCTTAACTTTGAACTCTTCATACAAACATAATTAATGGTTTATTTGTGAATAAGAAATGTAGATATCATTGTCATGAAGCTAACCATGTCCTTAGATTTCATTATTGTTGATTGAGTAGTTAGAATTTTGAATCTGAACCTCTGGAAATATTTAGGTCAGGATTTGGTACCATTAGAAATTCATGCTCATTTTTTAAAATTATCTTAAGTTATTTACATATTTAGAATCGTGAGAAAATTTCTAACAAGTTTGATGTTGGAAGTTTTATGAGTGGTTGAGAAATGATGAAGTTACAGGTCCTTTGGCTGGTGGTTGAAGATGAAGTGTATTCATAACTCATTTTGTATTATATATTTATCATTTCATTTAAGTTAACAGATGTAAGCCATCCTAGTGGTAAGGCAACACGCGTTATTGGTAGAGGTCATGGGTTCGAACCTCAGTGCTTCCTTTTGCTCCTTCTTTTCACATTTTACACATTTTTTGATTTTTTTTACAGGCGCCTAGGCCAGCATGGTCTTTGGGCTTAACTTTTTTGCTATTTTTTACCCCCTAATCACTCTTGCAACTTCTGGCCCATTTTCCTTCTTTTACATTTCATTTTTATTTTCTTTATTATAATTATTATTATTACTATTATTATTTTTCTTTATTATTATTATTAATATTATTTTTATTATTATTAATAAAAATCCAAAAATATTTATATTTATTAGTTATATTTATTTAGTTTATTTTTCTTCATAAAAACTAAAAGAACAAAAAAACATTTCCTTTAATAAATTAATTTACTTTTTTAAATACTTAGATAATTAGTTTTAATTATTATATTATTATATTTTTTTTCTTATAAATTGAAATCAATTTAGAACTTAGGACTTTTATTTGATTAATTTTATTTACTAATTAAACTCACAAAAACCCTAAAAACTTGTTTTCTTTAATAAATTATTTTCTTTTATTAACTTAATCTTAATTTTCCTTTTTAGTTAATTATTTTATTTTATTTAACTAGGTTAAAACCCCTTTTTATATAAAAAAAACTAAACAAAAAAAAACATTTCTCTTTACATTTACATTCTTGCATTTTTACTTATTCATTTTTTGTACAGTATTCAATATGATTGTAATAATTATTTAGATTTAATTTTCTTGCAATTTTCCCATTTCTAAATTTGTACACCCCCTCCCCTAATTATGTAATAGCGTAGAATATTTACTCTCCACAATTTATCGCTTTATACAAATGCTAGTAATTAGGGTTTGTATGGCAAGATATAAAATCAGCAAATAGCAAACCCTAATCAAGACAAATCAAGCATGTAAATCAATACACTTGCGCACATACACCCCTACGGTAAACCCACTTTGTTGCCTTATAAAATGGCCATATTATGCATGTGAGGTGTCTTAGCAAAAACAAACAAAATACAAGATCATAATCCCTCAATGACGCTATCAAAGTTGCCTTTCTAAAATGATCCTAGTCCCTCAAGAGAATTGCTAAGATATCTTACAATATTACTAATCATGGCTACAGGATGACCCTTTCCCGTCCCTTTTACATCCAAAGATAGGGTTACTTACCAAATCAATGATAAGATAAAATGTCAAAGGGAAGAGGAAATAAACATGAAAGACTTTTGAGTAGGTAGATTGTTTCTAGTTGCTGGCACAATTTCTAAACCAAAAACATCCTTTCTATTTTCAAAACAAACACCAAAAACTTTCAAAAACATCTTTCAAACTTGAAAACATTTTCAAAAGATCAACGCTTTGTATACGTTCTTACGAACAAGAATCATTACAAAGTTTTCCTAAACGATGACATCTTTACAAAATACTTTCAAAAACCACACAAAGCACATTTTCAAACAAAAGCAAGTGATATAGAAAGTAACTAAGAGCCCATGGAAAACCATGGATGAAAAGGGTGCTAATACCTTCCCTTTTCATAATCTACCCCCCGAACTCAAGAAAACATCTCAAAGGTCTTTCCTGTTCTTTTCAGTCTTTCCTTTTGGATAAAAGAAAAGTCGGTGGTGACTCTTACTAAACCGCAACATTTGTGATCAAACGCAAAACAACCAAGTCAGTTCTCCCACTGCGTTACAACAATATTACCGGTGATATTAGCAAAGAAGTATCAACAAGACTCAACGTTTAAGATGCAGGTCTACACATGGCATTTGTATCTCAAATTGAACCTTCCAAAATGAATGAAGCTTTATTGGACGATCATTGGATGGTTGCGATGCAAGAAGAATTAAACCAAAGAAGTCAAGTTTGGGAACTAGTACCAAGACCAAACAGAAAACATATCTTTGGAACTAAATGGGTATTAAAAAACAAACTCGATAAAAATGGGATAATTGTTTGGAAAAAAGCAAGATTGGTCGCACAAGGATACAATCAAGAAGAAGGAATTGATTTTGAAGAAACCTTCGCTCTGGTTGCAAGGTTAGAAGAAATTAGATTATTATAGGCTTACACTTGTTCTATGAATTTTCAGCTTTTCCAAATGGATGTCAAGAGTGCATTCTTGAATGGATACATCAATGAAGAAGTTTATGTCAAACAACCTCCTGGTTCGAAGACTTCAAGAATACTTCACATGTCTTCAAGTTGAAAAAAAGCACTATATGACTTTAAACAAGCACCAAGAGCATGGTACGACCGACTTAGAAATTTTCTATGTGAAAAGGGCTTTGAAAAGGGACAAGTGGAAAAAACGATTTTTATCAAGAAGATCAAGAATCATACTCTACTTGTTCAAGTGTACATAGATGATATCATCTCTGGATCAATAAATAAAGAATTATGTGAAGAATATCCATCCATGATGCAAGGAGAATTTGAATTGTCCATGATGGGTAAATTGAACTACTTTCTTGGATTACAAATCAAGCAACTTGCAACGGGGAATTTTATTCATCAATCAAAATATTGTAAAGAGTTATTGAGGAAATTTGATATGGATGCATGCAAACCTATTTCCACTCCAATGGGTTAGGGAACTTATGTGGATCTTGATGAAGCTGGTGTGCCTATAGGTGTGTCAAAATATATAGGAATGGTTGGCTCCCTATTGTACCTAACGGAAAGTCGACCTGACATCATGTTTAGCGTATGTCTTTGCGCTAGATTTCAAGCCAATCTAAAGGAGTCTCACCTTGCTGTAGTTAAACGCATTATGAAATATCTTAAGGGAACTACAGACATCGATTTATGGTATGCTAAAGGTAGTATGTGTTTTTTACTTGGTTAGTCTAACACAAATTATGCAGGATGTAAAACAGATAGAAAAAGCACTAGTGGAATATGTCATATTCTTGGCAACACTCTAGTATCATGGTCATGCAAGAAGCAAGCACGTGTGGCTCTTAGCACGACTGAAGCGGAATACATTGTGGATGGAAGTTGTTACGCTCAAATTCTATGGTTAAAATAACAACTACGTGACTATGGAATTAAACTTGGATGCATCCCGCTAAAATGTGACAATACAAGTGCAATCAACATCACGAAGAATCTAGTCATGCACTGTCGGAAAAATCATATTGATATACGCTATCATTTTCTCCGGGATCATGTGTAAAATGGTGACGAAGAAATCTCATTTTTTGATACACACAACCAACTAGCAGACATCTTTACAAAACCTCTAGCAAAAGATTCATTCTTCAAGATTTGAAGAGAACTTGGTATATTAGATGAACATGACCTATGATTTATATCTCTGAAACATAAAAGGTGCATGTATTCTTTTCATTAACTTTTATATTATTCTTACCAAGTATATCTCTCTTCATCCTACATTCACTTTGAGTGGTTCTATATAATGTTTATCTATATGTTTTAATGTCATATATACCTGTTAATATATTGTTATACATGTTTGGTAGAAGTTACAATAAATAGGCATAGGTTCTGGACTGTATTGTACTGTTTTTTTCACTTTTTTCAATATCAGTAACCAGTTACCCTAAGTCAGTAACCAGTTACCACGCAAACATATGCATTTTTAACTTTCCAGGCACCTTCCGTAACCGGTCACCCATATCCTATAACCGGTTACCGCATGAATTTTTTCAAAATTTTAGTTTTGTCAAGGCATTTATGATTTCCCACATCATTTCCCTCCAATTATTTTTTCCTCTTTGACCAAAATTATTTCCCACCTAAAAACATTCCACCAAAAATTACTCTTACCAAAAATTACTCCCTCCAATATTTACTTCACCAAAAGAGTAACTCCCTCCAAAAATCATCTATAAATACTCCCTCATACTTACATCTTTAAACTCGCAACACAAACACTCTCTCTTACATAAATCTCTCCATCCCAAACCCTTTCTATCCAAGAAAAAATCCAACCTTTATCATGGGACCATCAAGAAAGGAGAAAGGAAAGTCAAGAGAAATTGAAGGAGAATTCCAAAATCAAGAGGAAAACGATCCAATATTGGCATTCTGATTCCGCCTTCTCACTCCAGTAAAATATGGTAATCTCTCATCCTTCCCTTTAATGATTTTTAGTTTTCCATCAATGTTGGCTAGGCAAGAAGTAGGTGAACTCATAACCGAATATGGAGTTTACTACCCGGATTTGGTTCGTGAATTCTATGCAACTATGCAAATTGGTGCTGACGGTTAATCGGGACTTTATAAGTCTGTCGGGATACTAACTGCAAGTATACAGTTTAGTCGTTCTAGTTTTAAAAGATTATCGAATCCACAGAGACTGAGGATCAATCACATACGATCTAATGCTACAGTTTGTTTAACTAAGCGATGAATATTTGATTTTTGGGGGAAATAGTTTAATTAAAAATAATAGTAATAGTTATACCGGTATGTGATAATCGGACTTAGAGAATTCGGTGAATCGCTTGACCTATAAAGTATTTCGGTAAAAGCTAATTGTTTAAAAACCTGAGACATACACTCTCGTGTTTATGAAATAAGTCATGCTAATAAACCTAGTGGATGCACTTTAAATTTAATAACACTTTTTGAAAACAATTTAAGTTTAATTAATTTATTAAAACACTCTCGTGTATTTAAAAATCAATGTTTCGTTACCACTATCTGGGTTGAACCCCAGCTCTCGCATGCAGGTTCTTGCCTTAATTAATTTTCCACTCTCGTGGCAAAATCGTGTTAATTAACCTCTCACTCTCGTGACAAGGGTAGTTAAATTAATTTTGGAAATTGGAAACCAGAAATTGTTTTATAAATATTTTTGGCCAAGGTATCACTGAATTCTTTCAGTTCTTAAGAGTCACATACCGGTATTAATAAATTAGCCGGACATAATAAATTTAACAGCAATGCAATTCAAAATATAATTCATAACAATAATTGGCATAATATAAAAAACGAATAAATATTAATTTCAATAAAAACCTGGAATCAAAGTTGCTATGGTAATCTTGAAGTATTACAATAATCCTTGAGCTTGATTGCAGTAAGTAAATAAAGCGGGTTAGTTCTTGAAAGAAGAATTAACACTTGAAACTAAAAACTAAAGCTTGGAATGAAAATTACAGCAATGTAGAAAAACTCAAGAAAATAAGAAAATAGAAACAATTGTAGAAGAATAGTAAAATTTGCTCTGAGAAGATTCCAACGACCCCTGGTACGTTGCACTTGCACACATATATATAGCAGAAGAAAAATAGCAGTTGCCAAGTCTTGAGGAAAGGTTGAAATGGAGAAAATATAGGGAGCACTATTAGTGGGTGGAGGAAAAATAGCAGAACGAGTATGCCCTTGCATTGCCCACGTCTCCACTCTTCATAACGCCCATCTTCACGCGCGTGACGGTCGTCACAGGAGGGTGACGATCATAACCCGCTTAAGTAGCGCATTACACTCGCCAGTGATGTGTGACGAGCGTTACTCCATGTTGGGGGGTGTTACGCCCGTCACAAGGATGTGACGACCGTCACTGCTCCAAAAATCCAAACTTTGTATTTTTTAGTTCTTTTTCTCTTTGTTTATTGTCTAGCCTTCTTCATGTTGTCCTTTTCCATTGGTTTGAGTTGATAAATGTTATACCTGTAAAAAGACAAATAATCTCGGAATAATCGGGGGTTAGACGACTTAATGAAATATAAAATCGGTAAAAAGCATGGTAATTATATGATATGTTTTCTCGTTATCAAATTCCCCCATACTTAAACCTTTGCTTGTCCTCAAGCAAATAGTCATTCGAAAGGTCGGACAAGTTTTGTCAAGCGCATAAGCATGACATACCTTAGGTTTTTAAAGTAATTTCGGGAAATCCTCGTCGGTTCGGCCAATACTTGAGTAAAACACTAAAGATTCGCTAATGACACAAGCAATAAGCTTAGTCGTAGGCTTCCATTTCAAACGAGCTATCCAACAGTTCCGTTATAATTCTTCCCGGAGTTCCTCGTTTCTATTTCACCCGGTTTCATTCTGGCGCAATCACATTAAGCCCTTTGTCTTAGCACGCACGTAGTGGAGTAACCGGTTAGTGATTTTGATCCTTTTAGCACGGGGTATGGTACATGAATGTGGCAACCCTACATATGTTATCCAGATTGGAGGTTGTGGGGGATCGGGCCGTAGCACGCCCTACCGAGTTCAGAACCAGATACCTCTGAACCAACCAACACTGGATTCCTTCATTATTTGCTCGGTTTCTTATATGTGCCCGTATATTTTGGTACACAGATTTTCTTTTCTTTTAGCAACGAGCTAGGAAGGATATTTTTAGAATCAGGCATCAAACACTTATATTCATCGATTCTCCACGTGGTTTATGTCAAGACGGTGCTGACTGCTAGTATAAACTACTAGGGGTTACTTCCAGAACTTGAAACTCCAGATATCAGTATAATGGTTATTGAAATGGATCGCGTAAGTAGGAAGTCTACGATGTCATAACCGTATCGATCTTGTTATGTCGTGTTCGGCTTCCTCAACTGGGATTTCGTTAAAATAGGTATGTCGGGCTAATGCGAAAATAAAATTTTTTTGGTATGGCAAAATAAAGAGAAGAATTTCAATCGAGACATATCGTAAGAATTTACTATTTTATAAAAGATTGAAAGGTACCTCTCCCATACAAAATCCGACATTGTCCTCAATGTTGCGGTATATAGGCGGGGAAGTACAATTACAAAACAAATGGAAAAGAAATGAAACAGAAAAATAATAAATTACATAGAAATTAAAGAAAGACTACTGGTGGCCACGTCCTCTACTCCTGGTGCGAGAGCGTCTGGTAGGAGTGGCTTCAGTGTCAGTGTCTTGGAACCCAAGGGTGCTAACATCCATCCGTAAAGCATTAAGCTCTGACATGGCCTCATCTAACCTCTCGTTCATGTTGCGCTGCCCAGTCAGGATCTGAGCGTTTTGAGCGCAGAGACTCAAATTGTTCATCTTGCCTCCTTTCAAGTGCCGCGTTCATTTGGGTTTGCATATGGAGGGCGCGAAGGATGTCTACAAGATTAATAGGAGGAGGTGCAAATGAGGATCCTGGAATGTCGTGGACTGGAGGAGCACTATCCAACTCTTCTTGTATTTCGTCTGCGGCGGCTGCAGGTTGGTCTTCATGGGCAGGTGCACGCTCTGTGGGAATTGCAGGATCGAACAACCAGTTTGCTCGGTTACTTGGATCGATTCGGTCCCTGCAAGGCAAAATGATGTTCTGATAGACAGTGTTCCTGATTACAGGGTGGAATCTGCCATCTTCCCGCTCGTAAATGAGATGTGCGACTTTGCAGTGATCCAAAGTTAGCAAAGTCGGTGCCATAGAGGGCAAGGTTGCGAGAGCAACACCGTAGTTCAGACCTATGGCGAGTGAAGTGACCAGCCCTCCGAAGTAAAATGGTTTTCCGCCTCTAGCACAAATAGAGTGGATGTGAGCAAGTAGGAACGGGGCGACAATGATCTTTTTCCCAGTGAACACGCAATTTAAAAAGAAGAGCTCCTTGGAGTTGAGCTTATGGTTACTGTCGCGGGCAAAGATTGTGTTGCTAAGGATGCGGTGGAAGTAGCGGATGGCCGGATTATGAATGTGGGTGGCATTCAGGTGGTCGTAGGATCCGACACGGATATTCGTCAAATTCTGCCATAAGTTGAAAGCTTCCTCACCAAAATTATCCGGCACCCGGAGATGAGCACCTTCGTCCGAACAAAAGCCTAGAAGTCTCGCGATGTCGGATTGAGGCAACTCGTGCTCAACTCCAAACATGCGGAATTTTTCCAGGTCTGACAGTTGGTTTGTGGCACCTGGCAGAGTGATGTAAACAAATGAACTCAAGAACTCGAGAGTAAGAGTTTCATAGATCGGTCTTGGTTCGCGGCACCGGTTCCACAAATCCACACTTTGCAATAATCGGCGGACACTGTCAAGCAGTCCCAAACTCCTCAGGCAGTCGATATCAACGTACCATGTGGGTTGGAGACCTCTTGGAATTTCTGAAACTTTGCCCGTTAATTCTCTCCCTGTTCGCCGATTCTGAAATTGAGGGCGGGGGCGTGTGGGTTGTTTGTCATGGTGTAGGTAGGATTTGATTTTGGAATATGAAAATGGGGTACTGTATGGATGGTAATTTGGTGTTGGGAGTTTAGAAGTTAGAATAAAAATGGAGTGTAGTGGGTAGTTTTCTTATGATGTGGTAACAATGGAGAGATGGGTTTATGAAGGAAATGGTTGGAATGGTTCTGTAATAGCCGTTCTGATACATTGTTTGCGTGACGGTCGTCACGAGGGTGTGACGGTCGTCATGAGGCAAAAAGGCGTGTGACGCTCGTCACAAGGGTGTGACGGTCGTAATGCGTTCAACGTCATTAATGAGACGACCGTTACAGGACCGTTGGGGGTGGATATATATAGTTTTATATTTAATATTTTCTTGGTAATAAGGTTTGAAATTTTTTTTGAAATATTTTAATTAATTAAAGTTTTGAATATATTAAAGTAATCTAATAATTAACGTTTTGTAACATTAGTTACCAGTACGTAACGAAATAATAATATTGCGGTAAACATAAACAGTAAATAAAAGAAAGTAAACAGTAAGCTGGAAATGAAATGAAAATAAATGAACTTGGTACTTTAAATAATTGAATAAATTCATAAGAAATTTTTTCGAAATAACTAAAAAAAATTGATAAAATGTTGAAATAATAACTATAATCCCTCCCACACTAAAACTAAACAGTGTCCCCATTGTATGGACAAATGCGAGAGAGAAGAAGAGGATAAAAATGGCAAATCTAGCCACGGGGAGGCGGAAACATATGCTGGTGCATGTACTCCAACTGATCGGTCACCAAATCCATGAAGGCTATGAAGTCCACCCGGAGAGAAGTCAGCTCGCCCCGCATGTTAGTAATTGCTTCATGTAAAGAGTGCAGGGTAACAGTAGGTGAAGGTGGTGTAATCTCTGGAGCCTGGGTGGCGGTCTCAGCGGAAGTAGCCTGCTGTTCCCAAGGATCGGGGAACTCATGGTATCCTGGTGGTGTGGCAGGATCTTCATCAGCATTAGTAGTGTTGGGGACCTCGTAAATGTCAACAGTAGATGGTGAGGAGGGCGGTGTAGCAGGATGGTGAAGGTCAAAAAGCCAGTTATCTCGGTTATGCACACTGGTGATAGGGTCCAGAAGCTTAAACTGGTGGACGATCTGATGATTAACTAACAGGTCAAATTGATCTGGTCCAAGGTTTCCGATAAAGCTGGTGTTGAAATAGAATGAAATGTCCATTGACTTTATTCCATAAAGCGGGGCTGATCCTAGCATAGGCCTACGAAGTCCAATGGCATTTGATAGCATGGTAACTAAACCACCCAACAGGATTGGTGCATTTGGAGTCTGGATGATACGCTCCATATTAGCGAGCATATAAGCAGCACCGTTTATCGGACGGCTCTGGGATGCATAATACATAATGAATAGCTCATCGCGGGATACAGATGTGACATTCTTCTGTTTGCCAAAGATGGTGTGGGCGATGATCTTGTGAAAATACCTGATAGCCGGGTTATGGATGCATTCAGAGTAAAGATCAGACGGCTCAGGATGGTTATTACCAGCGATGCTTCCCCAGAAAAAATCAAGATCAGATTCAGGCAAGAGGTTCTCCTGGGTCATAGTGATAACATCTGGACCAAAAGGGAACCCAAGCAGCTGGCTAAACTCCCGGAGGTTATAAGTGTAATCCATGTTAAACATCCTGAATATGATCAACCCACGGTTGAATCCTATCCCATGATTTGGAATGAAGCTCAGGGTGCTTAGGAACTCAAGGGTCAGCTTCTTGTAGGTACAGAACCGTCTTCGGATAGGAGCAGTGTCCCAGCCAATCTGATGCAGCAAGTACATGACACTCTCACGAATGCCAAGAGCGGTCATAGCATGGTCATATGCGTAGATAGTAGGGCACATTTCCTGTTCAACCAGGTCCGCAAATCATCTTCTTTGGTGTCTGCTTCTCAAGTTGACATTCATGAAGTTTACACAATCCATAGCGCTAAATATGAAAGCAAAAAGAATTACCCCCTGAAAATATTTGATAAATGTTTGAAAAAAAAGGAGAAACTAAGTTAGTATTTTCGGGTTAAGAAATTGCCAAAGTTAAATCAAAAAGAAAAAGAAAGTTTAAAGGAAAAATAAAAACAGAAGAAAAAATAGAAAGGAACAAGAGATGCAATCATGAAAATGTTTTAAAGATCAAGAAAAAGAAAATAAAAATAAAAACATGTTAAAGTAGTAAAAATAATTAAAGTAAAACATGGGTTGCCTCCCACGAAGCGCCTTTATTTTATGTCGAAGGCTCGACAGTTAATACCTATTCAGTTAGGTATATGGGGTAGGTGGCTCACTTAACTGAAGATAAGCCGAATAGTCGATATTTCCGACATTAAAGTAGTGCTTTAGGCGCTGGCCATTAACTATGAATGGTTCGATAGAACTGCCTTTAATTTCTATCGCACCACTTGGGAAAACTTTGTTAATTTCGAACGGTCCAGACCATCTGGAACGTAATTTTCCCGGGAAAAGTTTCAGTCTAGAGTTGAATAGGAGTACGATGTCTCCTTCCTTAAAGTCTTTCCGCGAGATACGCTTATCGTGCCATTTTTTTGTTCTTTCTTTATAGATTTTAGCATTTTCATAAGCGTCTAAACGCAATTCTTCTAATTCATGGATATCTAACACTCGTTTTTCGCCAACACTCTTGTAAAATAAGTTGAGGGTTTTTATGGCCCAATAAGCTTTATGCTCTAATTCTACTGGCAAATGACAAGATTTTCCATAAACTAACTTGAACGGCGTTGTTCCGATAGGGGTTTTAAAAGCTGTCTGATATGCCCAAAGAGCATCATTTAGCTTGGAGGACCAGTCTTTTTTGGATGAAGTTACGGTTTTCTCAAGGATTTGTTTTATCTCCCTATTTGACACTTCCACTTGGCCGCTCATTTGAGGATGGTATGGTGTGGCTATGCGATGTTTAACGCCATATTTTGAAAGTAACTTTTCGAAGATTCTAGAGATAAAATGGGAACCACCATCACTGATTACTAGTCTTGGTACACCGAATCGTGGGAAGATAATATGCTTAAATAGTTTTTATACCACACGTGTATCGTTTGTGGGTGCGGCGATGGCTTCAATCCATTTTGATACGTAGTCGACGGCTACCAAAATATACTTATTTCCAAAAGATGCGGGGAAAGGTCCCATGAAATCAATTCCCCATACATCAAAAATTTCTACTTCGAGGATTCCTTTTTGCGGCATTTCGTCGCGTCTAGATATATTTCCCGTGCGTTGACATCTATCGCAATTCATAATTGCTACGTGGACGTCTTTCCATAAGGTAGGCCAAAAGAAGCCAGCTTGAAGTATTTTTGCACAGGTTTTCGACGTACTAGCGTGTCCACCATAAGGGGCGGAATGGCAATGGGAAATGACGTCGTCTATTTCATCGTTAAGGACGCAGAGACGGTAGATACCATCGGCGCCTCTTTTAAAGAGTAATGGTTCATCCCAAAAGTAGTGTTTAAGATCATGGAAAAATTTCTTCCGCTGTTGGTACGTTAAATCGGGTGGTAAAACACCGGCAGCTAAATAGTTGACGAAGTCAGCGTACCATGGCAGTGTGGTGTTAGTACAAATGGCTTTTACTACCGCAGTTGTTAAAGGTTCATTATGTTGATCTAAACTGTCGGTAGGGTTTATCTCTAGCTTAGAAACAAGGCGTTCATAAGGGAAGTTTTCGTTTATGGGAACACTCTCAGTTTGGATTCCATCTAATCTCGATAAATGGTCAGCTACCACGTTTTCAGTTCCTCTCTTGTCTTTTATTTCTAAATCAAACTCTTGTAGGAGTAAGATCCATCTGAGTAGTCGTGGTTTGGCGTCTTTCTTGCTTAGTAAGTATCGGATCGCAGCATGATCCGTGTAAATAATGATCTTGGCACCTACTAAGTAGGAACGAAATTTATCCAATGTGAATACCACAGCTAAGAGTTCCTTCTCCGTAGTGGCGTAATTCATCTATGCGGGATCGAGCGTTCTGCTTGCGTAGTAGATAGCGTGAAGCTTTTTTTCTTTGCGTTGTCCTAGGACTCAGCCTACAGTATAATCGCTCGCATCGCACATTATTTCAAATGGTAGGTTCTAATCAGGAGGTTGCATAATAGGTGTTGAGATTAAGGCTTCTTTAAGTGTCTCAAATGCGTTCAAGCATTTATCGTCAAAAATAAACTCAGCCTCTTTCATTAATAATTCAGTTAGTGGCTTGGTGATTTTAGAGAAATCTTTTATAAAACGTCGGTAAAAACCCGCATGTCCTAGAAAGATTCTTATTTCTCTAACTGTTTTGGGTGGTTGAAGGTTTTTGATAATTTCGATCTTTGCTTTGTCGACTTCAATCCCTCTGTTTGATACAATGTGACCCAACACAATTCCTTGTCTCACCATGAAGTGACATTTTTCCCAGTTGAGCACTAGGTTGACATTGACACAATGTTTCAGTACTAATTCAAGATTTGATAAACATCCGTCAAAACTTTCTCCACAGACAGGGAAATCGTCCATGAATACTTCCATAATTCCGTCTAAAAAGTCTGCGAAAATCGCCATCATGCATCGTTGGAAGGTTGCAGGTGCGTTACATAGTCCAAATGAAATTCTTTGGTATGCAAAGGTACCATAGGGACATGTGAACGTAGTTTTCTCTTGATCATCAGGATGAATGGGAATTTGAAAGAATCCCGAGTACCCGTCAAGATAGCAGAAATGGGAATGTTTGGCTAAACGCTCGAGCATTTGGTCAATGAATGGTAATGGGAAATGGTCCTTGCGTGTAGCTTTGTTTAGTTTTCTATAATCTATACACATTCTCCATCCTGTTTGGGTACGTTGTGCTATCGATTCGCCTTTTGTGTTCGTTATAACCGTAACACCTCCTTTCTTAGGCACCACGTAAACTGGACTTACCCAGTTGCTATCTGATATTGGGTATATGATGCTTGCTTCTAGTAATTTCTACACTTCCTTCTTAACGACTTCACTTAGGATAGGGTTTATTCGTCTTTGATGTTCTCTAGAAGTCTTGCAGTCCTCCTCCAGCATAATGCGGTGCATACAGAGAGAAGGGCTTATTCCTTTTAGATCTGATATATTATAGCCTAATGTGGCTGGATATTTCCTTAACACACTAAGAAGTTTTTCGGTTTTGATCTCTCCTAATTTGGCATTGACTATAACTGGTCATTCGAGTTCTTTATCTAAGAATTCATACCTAAGATCTTCAGGTAATGTTTTAAGTTCTATACCAGTTTTCTTATTAGTTGGGGCAAGATCGGGTGTTAAGGCTAAACATTCGCTTAGGTCGGCATCTAAGTGTTCTTGTTTCCAGTCCTCGTTCTTAAGGATAGTTGGTGTCTGAATTTTCAGCATCGCAGAATAGGTGTCCTCTTGGCATTCAAGTTCTTTGACACATTCATCAATAATATCTAGGAGACAACATGAGTCATCTATAGCAGGGGCTTTAAAGAATTGGGAAAGAATGAATTCTACTTTTTCTTCTCCTACCTCGAAGGTAAGTTTTCCTTTCTTGACGTATATGATGGCTCCTGCAGTAGCTAAAAATTGTCTTCCTAGTATGATGGGAATGTTTGAATCTTCCTTGATGTCCATTATTATGAAGTCAGTCGGTATGTAAAATTGTCCTATTCGGACAGGAATGTTTTCTAGCATACCAACAGGAAATTTGACTGACCTGTCGGCTAGTTGTAGGGACATCTTGGTAGGTCTCATGTCACCTAATTTGAGCTTCTCGCAAATAGATAAGGGCATTAGACTGACACTGGCTCTTAAATCGCATAGAGCTTTGTCTATGACAAATTTTCCAATTACACATGGTATGGAGAAACTACCAGGATCTTTTAGCTTTGGAGGCATGTTATTTTGAATTATGGCGCTACATTCAGCAGTTAGCATAACGGTTTCGTTCTCAATGATTTTTTTCTTATTAGCCAATATTTATTTTAGGAATTTAGCATATGACGACATTTGGGTTATAGCTTCTGTAAATGGAATAGTGACGTTTAATTGTTTTAGAAGTTCTACAAATTTCTTGAATTGTCCCTCGTTCTTGGATTTTGCAAGTCTTTGGGGGTATGGAATTGGTGGTTTATATGGTGGTGGAGGCACATAAGGTTTTTCTGAAGCCTCTCTTTTCTCATTCGCGTCTTCCTCTACATTTTCAGATTGATCTTTTGACTTCTCTATTTCTTTTTCAGGTTTTTGATACATGGTCGGGTTTTGGAGTCTAGGATCTACCGGTCCATCAAGGGCTGTCCCACTTTCTAATGTGATAGCATTTGCATGTCCTTTAGGATTGGGCTGTGGCTGACCAGGGAATGTATCAGCAGGTGTAGCAGAACTAGCTTGGTGTTGTGCTACTTGGGAGATTTGGGTTTCTAACATTTTATTGTGAGTTGCTAGGGCATCTACCTTGTTTGCTAATAGCTTCAATTGTTCACCGGTGTGAATGTTTTGATTGAGGAATTCTTTGTTTTGTTGGGCTTGATTAGCGATAAAATTTTCCATTAGGATTTCAAGGTTAGATTTCTTAGGAATGTTAGGAACATTAACAACGGGTTTTTGATACCCTGGAGGTACAACAGGTGCTTGGCCAGGTGCATATAAAGCGTTATTGCTCTTGTACGAGAAGTTAGGATGGTTCTTCCAACCAGGATTATAGGTATTGGCATAAGGATTAACTTGAGCATAATTTACCTGATCAGCTGATATTCCTGCTAAGATTTGACATTCGGTTCCAACATGACCAGGAACTCCACAAACTTCGCAGCTTGGGGTAATTACAGCCACGGTAGCTGCAGGAGGTAAGGTCAAGCTTTCTATCTTTTGGGTAAGAGCATCTACCTTAGCATTAACTTTATCTAGGTTACTAACCTCGTACATCCCACCTTTGGTTTGAGTTTTCTCCATAGATGTTCTTTCCCCTCCCCACTGATAGTGGTTTTGAGCCATGTTTTCAATGAGTTGGTTAGCTTCGTCATAAGGCTTGTCCATCAGTGTACCACCTGCAGCGGCATCTATAGAGAGTCTTGTGTTGTACAAGAGTCCATTATAAAACGTGTGGATTATCATCCATTTTTCTAATCCGTGATGTGGGCACATTCGCATCATATCTTTGTAGCGTTCCCATGCATCGAATAGCGATTCAGTATCCTTATGCCTAAATCCATTGATTTGGGCTCTTAGTGCAACGGTCTTACTTGGGGGAAAGTATCGTGCCAAGAATACAATCTTCAGTCCTTCCCACGTAGTGAAGGAATTTGATGGAAAGGATTGCAACCAAGCCCAAGCTCTATCTCTTAGTGAGAAGGGGAAAAGACGTAATCTTATCGCATCTTTACTAACACCATTCGCTATAACTGTGTCGGCAAATTGAACGAATTTGGTAAGATGTTCATTCGGATCCTCAGAAACATCTCCAGAGAATTGGCATTGTTGGATAGCTGATATTAATGACGGTTTCAACTCGAAATCGTTTCAGTTTATTGCTGGAGCAGCAATGCTGTTATGGGGATCTTGTTGTGATGGAGCTGCGTACTCCTTCAGTGGACAGGTCCTTTGTTCTTCGGCCATGTCTAATTCCGGATTCGTTTCGGTTTCAGAGGAAGAATTAGAATCTGTTTCAGAATCAATCTTGATTTCGGGTTTGGGTAAAGGAATAGCGTGATTTAAACAGTAATCCCTGACTGCACGTCTTACAGAAAGAATGCGTTCAGGTTCGTCCATCGATTTGTCAAGTGGTTCTCCTTGTGAGCGAGTCCTTGGCATACAAATCGTAAAAGGGTATCTGTTGCCTAGTCTAAACGCGCAACAGAAGAATCGTAATTAATTGACTACCAGTCCCCGGCAACAGCGCCAAAAACTTGATCGGGACTTTATAAGTCTGTCGGGATACTAACTGCAAGTATACAGTTTAGGCATTCTAGTTTTAAAAGATTATCGAAACCACAGAGACTGAGGATCAATCGCATACGATCTAATGCTACAGTTTGTTTAACTAAGCGATGAATATTCGATTTTTGGGGGAAACCGTTTAATTAAAAATAATAGTAATAGTTATACCGGTATGTGATAATCGGACTTAGAGAATTCGGTGAATCGCTTGGCCTATAAAGTATTTCGATAAAAGCTAATTGTTTAAAAACCTGAAACATACACTCTCGTGTTTATGAAATAAGTCATGCTACTAAACCTAGTGGATGCACTTTAAATTTAATAAAACTTTTTGAAAACAATTTGAGTTTAATTAATTTATTAAAACACTCTCGTGTATTTAAAAATCAATGTTTCGTTACCACTATCTGGGTTGAACCCCAGCTCTCGCATGCAGGTTCTTGCCTTAATTAATTTCCCACTCTCGTGGCAAAATCGTGTTAATTAACCTCTCACTCTCGTGACAAGGGTAGTTAAATTAATTTTGGAAATTGGAAACCAGAAATTGTTTTATAAATATTTTTGGCCAAGGTATCACTGAATTCTTTCAGTTCTTAAGAGTCACATACCGGTATTAATAAATTAGCCGGACATAATAAATTTAACAGCAATGCAATTCAAAATATAATTCATAACAATAATTGGCATAATATAAAAAACGAATAAATATTAATTTCAATAAAACCCTGGAATCAAAGTTGCTATGGTAATCTTGAAGTATTACAATAATCCTTGAGCTTGATTGCAGTAAGTAAATAAAGCGGGTTAATTCTTGAAAGAAGAATTAACACTTGAAACTAAAAACTAAAGCTTGGAATGAAAATTACAGCAATGTAGAAAAACTCAAGAAAATAAGAAAATAGAAACAATTGTAGAAGAATAATAAAATTTGCTCTGAGAAGATTCCAACGACCCCTGGTACGTTGCACTTGCACACATATATATAGCAGAAGAAAAATAGCAGTTGCCAAGTCTTGAGGAAAGGTTGAAATGGAGAAAATATAGGGAGCACTATTAGTGGGTGGAGGAAAAATAGAAGAACGAGTCTGCCCTTGCATTGCCCACGTCTCCACTCTTCACAACGCCCATCTTCACGCGCGTGACGGTCGTCACAGGAGGGTGACGGTCGTAACGCGCTTAAGTAGCGCATTACGCTCGTCAGTGATGTGTGATGAGCGTTACTCCAAGTTGGGGGGTGTTACGCCTGTCACAAGGATGTGACGACTGTCACTGCTCCAAAAATCCAAACTTTGTATTTTTTAGTTCTTTTTCTCTTTTTTTATTGTCTAGCCTTCTTCATGTTGTCCTTTTCCATTGGTTTGAGTTGATAAATGTTATACCTGTAAAAAGACAAATAATCTCGGAATAATCGGGGGTTAGACGACTTAATGAAATATAAAAAGGGAAGGTATTAACACCCTTTCTATCCGTGGTTTTCCACGGGCTCTTACGTACTTTCTCATATTTTAAAAATTGCTTGTGTGTTTTTGTTTTGAAAATTTTTGTTTTACTTTGTTTTAACCCTTGCTTCTGTCTTCAAGAGTGTTACGAAGTGTTTTTGAAAACTTTGTTTGAAAAAAAAGTGTAAGTGTGAAAGTTTGATTTTGAGCAAGTACCTACTAGCATCTACCTACTCGAAAAAGGATAGTTTCTATTCTCGTTTCCTTTAGATAGCACTATCCTACTATTAAGGAGTAAGTAGCACCGTCGTTGGAGTTTGAGGGACTATCAAAAGGGACGTAATGGTCATTGAAGGCAACATGTAAGGATACTTTAGCATTTCGAAGGGACTGTCATCATATATTCATAGGCAACATCGAGGGACAAGATCATATACCGTAGGCAACTTCGAGGGACATCGAGGGACCATGATCTTTATGATGATTTTAACCGAGGGTCTTTGCTAAGGGTATCCCTATGTTCGAGGGACATGACCATTGTTTTCCGAGGCAACCAAGTGAGGCATACCCTAAGAGTGCATATGTGCAAGGTGTGTTATGTTCAGTTATATAATCCTATTAGTCATACATCTAGCAGTTAATAATTGCAGTAATTTAAAAGTGCAGAAATATAAAACCTAGCTATTACAAGGCTTCGGGGAGGGGGATTATGTACATATCCAAAACTGGGGGTAAAAATAAATAAAAGCGGTAAAGGTCCTACTAATCATCTATTACATCCCAATATACAATTACAATAATAAAATGAAGTGCGAAAGAATATAACGCGCAAATTTGAAAAGACGTCTAAAAATCCTAAGATATAAAAAAAATCTTTTTGTTGTTTTTTTTGTTTTAATTTATAAAAATGGTTTAAGTTAAAAAATAATTGATCTAGATCTATATTAAAAAAAAGATAATTATTAAAGAAACATGAAATTTAAATAAAAGAAATTAATTCTATGTTTTTTTGGTATTTTTGTTACGAAAAGGAAAATAAATTAAAATGAAATTAAACCTAAGTTCTATTAATTTTAATTTTAAAAAAAAAGTTAAAGTGTTTAGTTAATTAATTTACCAAAATTAAAATTTAATTAAGAAAAAAATCCTAAGTCTATTTTTATGTGATTTTTATATTTGTTTATTGATAAAAATAAAAAAGGGATTAAAAGAAATAAATGAAATGAATAAAATAAGAAAATAAAGATGGGCCTAGTAGCAAAAGTAAACAGGGGGCGCAATCATCAGAAATCTCTAGGCCTGAATCTTCGAAAGCTTCATGCTCTAACTATGGTATTTTTTATATTCTTGCGTGGAACCTATGATTCAACCATCCATAATTGTTCTATATAAACTCAAATAAACGTTAGCATTCCATAACATGTGATTTAAATTAGAGATTCGAAGTTTAAAATTTTACCAAACCGGTGTTGTCAAATGGGGGCATGCTAGGCGTCTGATGGATTGCTCTTGGGCCTTGTAAGACTCCTGAGGACTTCAAGAGGATGTTTTGAGGCTTGATGTCAATTGAGAGAGACCGGAACCTCGAGATATGACTTGCACCAATTCTTTGATTTCTGGAGAGCTTTTTGAAGAGCTTTTAGAGAGCTTTTTGAAGAACTTTTTGAGAGCTTTTTAGAGAGGAATTTTTCGTCCCTTTCAAGCTTGTATGGCTCTATATTTATAGAGGAGAATGAAGAGACAAGAAATCATGGAAAGAATCTCCCTCATAATGTTGTGTTTTAAGACCATGATCAAAATTTGAAAAAAATGCCATATTTGATGATTTTATGCCATTTTCACATGTGGATGAATCTGGACATATTTGAAAGGTTATTGCACGAAATCAATTGACATAAACCAGCATAAATCTTGCCCAAAATAGATTCACATCAAAATTTATATTATTTCTATTATTTATTTATTTAATTCTGAATTTTAATGAATAAAATATCAAAATAAATAGTATAAATAGTAGAAAAATGTATGGGTGGGCTTATAGGTTGTGTACCATGTTACAAACTCAATGCAAGCATAAAAAGTTGGGCCCATTTGGCAAAAATTGCAATTTTGGACATATTTGACTTTTGGCAATTTTGCAAAAAGGGTCAACTTTTCCAATGCATAACTCCCTCAATTTTGACCCTAGAGAGGTGTTCTTAGACTTTTTAGAAAGCTTAAGATGTCCTCTAAGCAACTCGTTTTGTATCATCTCAATTGAATCTTCCATGTTTATGTATGAAGCTTTGACATAAAAGGTATTTTTGTTGACTTTCCAAAATGACCTATAATGTCCAAATTTATATCTTCTTGTGAGCGCATATTTTGAACTTGGGAGATGAAGATGAATTGTAGGGAATTGCATCCTATTCAAAATGAGCTTTGGATGGGTCATTTCTGATAAAGTATGAGAAAGTTATTCTTGGTCAAAGTTGAGTTGACTTTTCCTACAAAACCCTAATTTAGCAACTTTTGGGTTTTGATGAATTGTGAGCAATCCTTGAGGAATCATGATCAACCCTTAATAAAATGATGAATAATACTTCAAAATGAGGATGTTGACTAAGAATCTTGAAGTTTGACTGTATGTGGGCCACAATTGACTTTTACCCTAGCATAGTCGATTTTCAGGCATTTGAATAGTTGACTGAGCAAACTTCTTCTGCAAGGCTTGAAAATTGACATGGATTATCTTGAGAAAATATTAGGATAATAGTGAGAATTTGGGACCCTTTTGATTCAAACATCTTGATGCAAACTGAAACCCTAATTTGGGGTAGAATGCCTTAGGAGAGAGTTTGTCTGGTCAACCCTTGGACTTCCTTGAGCAGTTTGAGGACCTCACTTGAAATGTATTGAGAAATATGGGAGGGAAAATTTTGGGGTACAACAGCTGCCCCTGTTCAATCTTCTTAAACCTGAGGATGTAGATTGGATTGTCTGCCTTTTGTGATCCGAAGGTGGAAGATGATTGAACACTAGAGTGCCCAGAAATTTGCACTCACATGAAGTGGTATCCATCTTGCGATGTAGGGAATGGGCTTGTAGATGCCATTTGGAGATTGATGACAGAGGATGGGCTTAAAGAAGCCATCAAAGGAGTGTCGATCGCGTAAGAGATTCCTTTGCGAGAGCCCGTAAACCTGTTGATGAGGAAGACTACGTTGGAGAATGCTGGTCTATGTCTTGAGAGAGATAGAGTTTTAGGAGCTTCAGTTGTCCATTACTCTATTGGGGAATCATCTCTTAGTCGAGGAAGTGAAAATGAACTGCTATCTGGTCGTGCTCCAGGCTTCACAGTGATTTGCTAAGGAAAATAAGACCGACTGCTATCTGGCCGTGCTCCAGGCTTCACAACGACTTACTAGGGGGATGGGATTAAACTTGCTATCTGGTCGTAATCCAGGCTTCGCAATTTCTCACTTCTTATCTGGTCGTGCTCCAGGCTTCAGAAGTAATTAAGTTGTTATCCGGTCGTATCCGGGCTTCAACTTGAATTTAAGGCATACTAATATCCGGTCGATACCAGACTGGAGCATTTTATTTCAAATATCCTGATTGGGAATTTCAAAAAAAATCAATGAGGATACGAAGAGAAATTACAAATTTTTGTTTATAAAGGATTTCAAGTTATAAAATAACACAAGAATACTTTATACTACAATTCAAGTTCTTCTCCAATTTCAAACACACCGTCCAAGATTGTTACAAAACTTCAAATTCTTTTAATACTTTATGTTTTACAACTTATTGTATTTAAAGATAAGTTGGTACAGCTATTGGATACAATACATCAAAATACAAGAAGAATTTTTCTAAGTTACAAAGAAAATCAAGTGAACGTTTGGCCTAAGAGAAGTAATCTATGTTTAAGTTGTTTGAAGACTGAAGTTATATCAAATTCCTTTGATTATCTCCAAAATTTCATGTTTGCCACAGATTTCTTGCGTTCTTTGCTTTGTCATCTCCACTTTTGCTCACATGAAAACAAGAGAAAGAAAGAATGATTAATACAAAAATATATGGGCATGAATAAGGAATTTTCCAAAAAAAAGAAAGTTATTTCATAAGTTCATCATTAAGGTTTGCAACATGGAATCAGAATGCTGTTTATTTCATCACAACCTATTTCCCCCAGTTGCAAATCACAAGAAGGTTGCCATTCTTGGTTCACAAAAAAGAAGGAAAAAGAGAAATTCGCGAACATGATAGCCCAAGGCTGCACACAATAACAAAATGCTACAACAGTCCAAACAAACAACATCATCACAAATCCAAACAAACAACATCATCACAAATTGAAACAAACAACATCATCACAAACTGAAACAAATAGCATCATCACAAATTGAAACAAACAGCATCATCACAAACTGAAGCAAAGCAGCATTATCACAAACTGAAGCAAGACAACATCATCATAAGCTAAAACAAGGCAACAATGTGGCAAATATAACAAAATAGCTAGATGCTAAATCAAACAAAATAGCAAGTCAACTTGCTCAAGAGGCAAGGCATCATCATTTTCCAAGTGCTGCAAACCCTTCAGAATAGTAAAATAAGCAAAAGAGAAAATTGCTTTTTATTGTCATTGAGAGAGAAGAGAGGAAAGAGGTCACCTAGGCTACAAAATTGCCCAAAGCACATCCTGCAAAAGCTCTGCTACAAAAAGAAGAGTTGCTGTAAACCCAAAATCAGAACAAAACCTGCTGTAAACCCAAAATCAGAATAAAACCTGCTGTAAACCCAAAATCAGAACAAAACCTGCTGTAAACTCAAAATCACCAAAACCTGCTGTAAACCCAAAATCACCAAAAACTGCTAGAATACAAAATCAGAAAGAAAACCTGCTGTAATGACAGGACCACAAAACCTGTTGTAAACATCAAAGACAAAGGGGCCACAACATAAAGGAGGTTAATAAAAACAGAGAGAGGGGCAATGGATTGAACACACAACAAAACACAGTAACAGAGCTAGCAAGAACAATTCTGATGTTCATCAAGATCAAAGCCAAATAGCCATCATCAAAAACTCAAAAAAACTGATAACCATTATCCAAAAAACTCAGAACAAAAGAACCATCATCAAAAACTCTAAAACCTGAGAACCATCACCCAAAACACAGAAACAACACATTCATCATTCAACATTTGATAATCAAGAAAGAGGTAACATACCATCTGAGCCAAAGGCCAAAAAGAAGACAGAAAAAATTACCAACAAACCAGAAGAGCCTCGCCCCCATCCTCATCTCTTTCCCTCATAAATCTTCTGCCACCACTGAATACCATCCTCAGTCCCGCCTCTCCATTCCTAATTTGCAGAAAATCACAAGAATAACAAGGCAAGGGTGAAGTTATAAAGCTCCAACAGGTATGAGTTTTCCCTCTTTCTCATACTTCCATAAGCATAATTTCTGCATCTAAAGAACTAAGGGTTAGTTAAAGGAAAACTCAACAAAAATGGAAAACTCAACCGAAATCTATAAGCTAGAAAAATAACGAAAGAGACCTTACCTTTTCAAAATCGCTAGGGTTAGATTAGGGAGACGAGAGAGGTATATTCCGGTAACAAAGAGGTTGAGGGAGGTCAAGGACGAGACAATTTTAGGTCTCTTTGATTTAAATCCGAATTCAAAAAAGAAGGGTTTTCAAAAGATGTAAATCACTGTGAGACAAAGAGGCGTAAGTTTTCACTGTAGAGAGCGAATTGTTTGCGAGGTAAGTCAGGAACGGGGTGGTGAGGAAGTTCAGAAGGATTTAGCTTGTGGAAAGGATGAACAGAGAAGAATAGCGCCGCGTGAAAGGGAGGATAGACCAAACCCTAATTTTGTGTTATCCCTTAATCCGTGAATAAGTTTAGATTAGGAATTTTTGGGTTTTGGGTTTTGGTTTGTTGATTTGTGGTGGGCGACCCATTGCCTCTGCTCCTTAAGCCCATTTCTGTTCACTGCATACACACCCCTTCATTTGTTTAATTTATAATTTTTTGTTTACATTATTTATTTTGAATAATTTGTTTTTGTTCCTAATTTGTTTCTTGATTAAACTTTTTGCTATTAATTTCCCTTTGATTCCTTTTCATGATACAAATATTGCAAAAAAATATAGAACATATTTCTATTTTCCTTTTATAATTATTCTCATATTCAAAAAAATATATAAAATGTAAATCTTTCATAGGATTAATTTATTCTTTTCATCATGAAAAATATTAAAAGATAGCAAAAGAATAATACATACGATTTTAATTTCTTTTAGTCAATTATTTCATTTTTAGAATAGGTTTTACGTTATTCCTTTCAAGTAAATACTTAAAATTTCATTTCCATATTTTGTTGGTTAATTTTATTTCATAGATTACTGTAGCTTTAATTAATCGTTCAAAATTCGATTTGGTTGTATTGCTTGCTATTTGGACCTTTCTATCGCATTTGACTCATCCCCATTCGTAAAAAAATTGTACCCTCATTCCCGAACACTTTGTAATAGCGTAGAATTTCAATTCCCGCAATTTACTGTTTTCCTTATACTGTATAGTAATTAGGCGTGTATGACAAGATTCAAAAATTAATCGCTAGATAACCTAATCAAAGAATAAAATAACTTGAAACCAACACACTTTTTCACACGCGCACCTCTAGGGTAACCTCGCTCGTTGCCTCGGAAATACAGTCATGTCCCTCGAATATGGGATGCTTTAGCAATGACCCTTCGATAAAAAAGATCGTAGTCCCTCGATGACCCTCGACGTTGCCTTCGATAAAATGATCTCGTCCCTTACAAAAATTGCTAAAGCGTCTCATAAGTTGCCTTCGATGACTGTAAAATTGACCCGCGCCTGTCCCTTCACATCCAATGATGGGGCTTCTTACCAAATTAATGGTAAGATAGCCACATTAAGAGGAGGAAGAAAAGAACAATTTAAGACCTTTCGAGTAGATAGATTCGCTCCTAGTTACTCGCTTGCTCACGATAAAAACATTTTTACACCTACACTTTCATTTCAAAACATTTTCAAAAGACAAAACATTTTGTATACGTTCTTATAGAGACGAGAACCATTGCAAAATATCTTTTCAAAACACTTTCCGAAACACAATTCACAAACACATCTTTGAACCACTTTTCGAAACAAAACTTTGTACGCGTTCTTATAGAAACGAGAACCATTACAAAAAGATTTTTCAAAATACTTTCAAAGCCCACACCACAAGAACACTGTCAAATGAAAGCAAGTGATCTAAACGAGTAACTAAGAGCCCATGGAAAACCATGGATGAAAAGGGTGCTAATACCTTCCCTTTTCATAATCTACCCCCCGAACCCGAGAAATAATCTCGAAAGGTCTTTCCTGTGCTTTTTTACCTTTCCTTTTGGATAAAAGGAAAGTCGGTGGCGACTCTGGCTATCCGCACAAATGAGATCGAAACGCAAAACATCAAGTCAGTTCTCCCACCGTATCACACCGGGTAAACTACTATTCGGTCGAATTTCGAGCTTTGCAGTACCTTATACTGTTATCTGGTCATGTACAGGCTTCACAACGTCTTATAACATTATCTGGTCGAGTCTAGGCTTCATGGTATTTGGAGAAATCAAGATATTATCTGGTCGAATCCAGGCTTCATAACTTGCATTAAAGATATACCACTATCTGGTCGATTCCATGCTTCATGGTGTCTTGTATTGCTATCTGGTCGATTTCCAGGCTTCACAATACCTTGTTGAGGGGTTAAGCTGCTTTCTGTTTGATTTCCAGGCTTCACAGCTTGTGTTTATGACATACCACTATCTGGTCGATTCCAGGCTTCGTAGTATTTTGGAGAAATCAAGGTATTATCCGGTCGAACCCGAGCTTCATAACTTGAATCTAGAATAGAAATCTTGGTAGTGATTTGACTGAACCAAAGAAACTTGTGAGGACTTGATTGTATATTTCCCTGAAAGGAAAAGAGTTAGTCGTATGTAATGTCATGATGTATGAAATGTATTGATTAATGATGTTCTCAAAATAAATGAGATTGTGCTGTATGATGCATATGCGCATGCTACGATGTATGGATATGCAATGTTTTTGTGATATTCTCTAGCTGGGGAAAATAAATCCTGGACTACTGCTGGAGAGTATAATGAGTTGAGTTCTTTGTTTCTGCTGGGGATAGTGACCAAAGATGATTAGCTGGAGATTTACATCCATTCTGTTTGAGAATATTCTGCCGGGGGAGACTCTGTCTGAGAATAATCTTGCGGGGGAATGACTCTGTGAGGAAGAGAGATACTCTATTGGAAGATCTGCTGATTTAGAGAAATAAACTCAGCTGGGGATGAACTTCCATTGCTGAGCTCTGTTGGAGACTGAGCTTCCGCTGTCAGAGAAATAAACTCTGCCCGGGAGATGGCTTTATAAACTGCTCATGGTTATAAAACTTGGCTGGGGAGTGCAGATATCAACTTTTTGAAGGAACCTGCTGGGGAAGGAATTCCTACTTGGGGATACGGAGGTTAGACCTTGGTTGTCCTTACTCTGTGGGGAATATAGGTATCACTGGCTTGTATGTGATAGTGACTTCGATTCCAACTGTCTCTGCCCCTTGTACCATGTTGGAAAAAGTACATGCGGAGATTTTATGGATGGATCTATGTCGTGATTGTACTTGAACATGTATTTAATGAGTGTCAGTATGACATCCGTCTCTGGGTCATATCTGAACTGTACTTTGAAACATGTGTTGAATGAGTGTCAGAATGACATCCGTTTTTGGATCGTATCTAAACTGTACTTTGAAACATGTGTCGAATGAGTGTCAGAATGGAATTCGTATCTGGAGCGTATCTGAACTGTATCTGAATTGTATCTGAAAGCTGAGTCTGAATGATTATCAGAATGGCATCCATATCTGGAGCGTATCTGAATTGTATCTGAAAGCTGAGTCCGAATGAATATCAGAATAGCATCCGTATCTGGAGCGTATCTGAACTGTATTTGAAAAGCTGAGTCTGAATGAGTATCAGAATGGCATCCGTATCTGGAGCATATCTGAACTGTATCTGAAAGCTGAATCTGAATGAGTATCAGAATGGAATCCGTATCTGGAGCATATCTGAACTGTATCTAAAAGCTGAATCTGAATGAGTATCAGAATGACATCCGTATCTGGAGCGTATCTGAACTGTATCTGAAAGCCGAATCTGAATGAGTATCAGAATGGCATCCGTATCTGGAGCGTATCTGAAAGCTGAATCTGAATGAGTATCAGAATGACATCCGTATCTAGAGCGTATCTGGACTGTATCTGAAAGCTGAATCTGAATGAGTATCATAATGGCATCCGTATCTGGAGCGTATCTGGACTGTATCTGAAAGCTGAATCTGAATGAGTATCAGAATGGCATCCGTATGTGGAGCTTATCTGAACTGTATCTGAAAGCTGAATCTGAATGAGTTTCAGAATGGCATCTGTATCTGGAGCGTATCTGAACTGTATCTGAATGAGTATCATAATGGCATCCATATCTGGAGCGTATCTGAACTGTATCTGAAAGCTGAATCTGAATGATTATCAGAATGGCATTCGTATCTGGAGCGTATCTGAACTGTATCTGAAAGCTGAATTTGAATGAGCATCAGAATGGCATCCGTATCTGGAGTGTATCTGAACTGTATCTGAAAGCTGAATCTGAATGAGTATCAGAATGACATATGTATCTGGAGCGTATCTGGACTGTATCTGAAAGCTGAATCTAAATGAGTATCAGAATGGCATCCGTATCTGGAGCGTATCTGAACTGTATCTATTCTGGTGCTCTTACTGAATGCTGATCAAGGTATAAGTCTTCCACTGATAGACAGGAGATGGGACATAGTCGTACGCTTTAATCCCTAACTTTTGCCTGGACTGTCTTTTCAGATTTTCAGTCCACCGGGATACCCTTTTTTTCCCAAGCTTCCTTTTCAGGTTTTCGGCTTGCCGGGTGTACATATCTTTTTTGTTTTTATCCCTAATTTTTGCCCGAACCCCTTTGGTTCGCCGGGATGCCCTTATTTTTTCCTAGGTCAGTCAACCTAGCGGGTCTTTGTTCATGCGCAGTATTTTCTGACTATGTCCACACTCTCAGGGTGTAGGGAGTTGTCACTGTCGGTAGTGTTGTGTTGCCACACTACCAGAAGATGTTCGTTTGATCATATAAGATTCGTTGCTGGAATTCATGTCTAATTCCCCAAGTGATTCAGATGGAGATCTGCCTCTAGCTATTTGGAATCTTTGAGAGATTCCTTGAATCTTGACTTGACTGCCCCAGATGATGGACAATGATCATGCTGTGCCCCTTGTTTGGAAGTGTTTTTTCCACTTGAGGTGATCCTTTTTATTGAGAAGGTTTTTGTTCACTAGATATTCGTCATGCGAATTTCTCTATTGTTGAACAAATAGTCATATGCAAACAATGTTATTTTAAGAATTCAAAGCTTATGTCTGTCTTGAAGTTTGAAAATTCATTTTTTAGTAAAACAAGTTTTTTTTGTAAAAGTGTGATGCCAACTCAGGAATTATAGCAAACCTTATAGGAGTCAGGATACCTTTTGTAACAATATGCTTTCGAACTAACCCATGCTTCAGCTAGGACTTTTAAGGGTTATAACGTGGCCTGGTTCATGGTTCAAGAAACAAAGGATAAAGGCTCAAATTTTATGTGTACCCAACCCGCTCTTCGTGATGTTCTTCAGTCCTATGCTCAGTTAATTACGCGATTATATCCCGATTGAGTTTGGAATCTTTGCTCTGATACTTGGTGATGATTCAGAAACTGAACATTTGTTTTGAAAAGGCAGTCATTTTTGTAATCTTCTTTTTGTCGAGGACTTGTATTAACCTTTTTTTTTCTTTTCGTTGTCCCTTCTTTTTCCTAAACCGTTTCTTTTGTGATTACAGTCAGCGAGATGCCCCAATTTTTCTCTTAAGTCTCCTTCATAGGTTTTGACTTAACGGGCTTTTATTTCGAGAGATAATGACTGCCTGTCTTGACGATTATACGAAACCATCATCGTCTTTTGTTTTGGAAGGACGTATTTGATGCCATTCATTGTGCACGAAGCGGCAGATTATGACTAAATACGCCTCTGAATTAACTGAGAAAACTACCCTACCCCAGGTTATGATTAAGGGTTTTAATTTGTGTGAAAATAAAAACTCCTACTTCTTTGGCTCGAAGGGGTTGACGAGGGATTATCTTCCTTATAACTCCACTATTTAGGATTTGAAACAACGCCTGTACATCGTCAACGGGGTCTATTCAAAAGCATACTGTAGAGATTTTGATATCATTTTCGTCATCCTCCCTCTAAAGGCTCAGAGATTTTGTTTGAGAGTTGAATATCACAAAAGGAAATAAGAACGCATTTTTGAAATAGTGAATATGAATGAATTGATTCAAGACAAACATGTGCAATGCATTGATGAAATAACGAGGTTTGATATGAATAAATGTTCAAACAAATCAAAAGAAAATTACACATTGAAAATTCTAATGAATGAAAAGCCTTCTTGTGAGAACTTGTCACTTCAGATGGTATGCCTTGTAGGGATGGCAGAAGAACTTAGCCTGACTGTCTTGTGCAAATTCTAGCGCTCCTTCATCAATCAGGTCTTGAGTTTTATTTCTCAACGCCCAACAACTGTTGGTGTCTTGTCCAGGACTGTTGGAGTGGTACGCACATCTTGCATTTGGATTGTACCTTGGGGAGGATATGTTGGGATTCTGAGGAGGGTCCCTTAACATAACCAACTTGGCCTTCAACATGTGTTGCAATGCTTGAGCCAATGACATGTTGATTTTAGTGAAGTGTCCTTCAGATGTATTCTTCTTATGCCGATTTCCCTGTTTTCGTTGGAGAGGTTGTGGTTGGGCTTGTGATGTAGTGGTAATCTGGAAAGGTCTGTTCCCAACCTCTTCTCTCACTGGGGGCTGATTAATGCCTTGATCCATAATTTTAACTGTTTGTTTCATGGATCTGCATCCATCTTGGTGAAGCTTGTTGAGGAAGGCTCTTAGCCCTTCTTGTCCTCGAGCTAAGTTTTGGATAAAAGCCATCTGCCCCAGCATCTGGATTCTCATTGCTTCTACCTCAGATTGCAGTTGTTCCAATTGTTCATCCTTGTTGTTGTCAGGACGTTCCTTGGTCAGATTCCCGGCGAAGAGTGTTTTCAGGTCTTCTTGCCCCTTGGATAGATTCAGGAGAAATTCCTTGAACTGGGCATCTTGAGCTTGGAGATCTCTGTTTACTTGTTGGAGAGCCATTGCTGAAATAAACAACGAGAACATGAGAGACCTGCTTTGAAACCTGCTTATGCAATGATGTGTATGATATGTATGCAATGTTTTCAAGGATCTCGCGGGGTAAACAAGAAACTGTTAGAATTTGGTTGCAGCTTGATTGAAGAAACTTCGTGTCGTTAAGAGTCCTTCTTCAAGAGTCAAGCTCACCATATCGAGTGGGTCATAGCCACTGACTCAAGTTATCGTGTTTTGATCTCTAGACGACATTGGCTAGAGGAAAATAAATCCCCTTGCCCCTTGCTAGACGTTTGGTTTATCATAACCTGCACTACGGGCCCTTGAGATCCTTGAAATGGTTAAGGAAATGCTATGGTATGATGTGTATGCCATGCGTTTAAGCAAAAGTGTGAGGTGATGTAAGCAAGTGAACTCGGCAAGAAATCCAAGTTATTGGATAAGAACTGTAAACAAAACCTACAAGGAACTCATGTTGTCAGATAATAAAAATGTGCAAGTAGTTCAAGTTGAAAGCACACAAGTCACACAAACAACCTTAGGTTTAGGCTTGCATGGGTTTTAAGGTAGTACCCTCTTGAAGTTTAGTTCGTTCAAGCTGTCCTAGAAAAGTAACCGGGTTCTAGAGGTTCTCAATATCACTGACCATCCTCCATCGGTCATGGTTTCAGCTCATGCAGTCTTTTCTTGTGGCCGGAACTATCTCGAGAGTATGGTCTCAATGAGTGTAGCATCGAGTATCAACCAGTTCATAGCTTTACACCGAGGTCGGCTATCTCACTACTTCCTAATGGCCAAGTTGGTTGATTAAAGGTTCTAAGGTCAGTTGATGCTTAACGACACACCCAGCGGCCCTGTATTCTCCTCATTTCTCCACAAGGGATACCGGTACCAACCAATGTGCCACATCAATGTAGCTACTGCTTTAACCGTATCGGTCTATGCTGTATAGTTCCCTCACAGTTTATTGCTACTTACCTAAAAGGTGTCCCCAGATCCGGGTTAGGATCTATAGTAACCCCAAACAAAACCCTTAAAAGTAAAGCAACCAAAACAAATAAGAGAAGCAAATATGATGAACTAAATCCTAAGGTATACCCTACTTATTAAGTCCCCAGCAGAGTCGCCAGTTCTGTGATACGGTGGCAGAACCAGATTGTTTTAGGAAAATGCTGGTTTACATTTTGCGTTTGTGTTCGCAAAATGTTGCGGTAAGCAAGAGTCACCACCGACTTTTATTTTATCCAACTGGAAAGGACAAAAGCATATAAAAATTCCTTTTTCAAGATTTTGAGTATGGGGGGTAGATTATAGAAAGGGAAGGTATTAACACCCTTTCTATCCGTGGTTTTCCATGGGCTCTTAGGTACTTTCTCATCTTTTAAAAATTGCTTGTGTGTGTTTGTTTTGAAAAGTTTTGTTTTACTTCGTTTTAACCCTTGCTTCTGTCTTCAAGAGTGTTACGAAGTGTTTTTGAAAACTTTGTTTGAAAAAAAAAGTGTAAGTGTGAAAGTTTGATTTTGAGCAAGTACCTACTAGCATGTACCTACTCGAAAAAGGATTGTTTCTATTCTCGTTTCCTTTAGACAACGCTATCCTACTATTAATGAGTAAGTAGCACCGTCGTTGGAGTTTAAGGGGCTATCGAAAGGGACGTAATGGTCATTGAAGGCAACATGTAAGGATACTTTAGCATTTCGAAGGGACTGTCATCATATATTCGTAGGCAACATCGAGGGACAAGATCATATACCGTAGGCAACTTCGAGGGATATCGAGGGACCATGATCTTTATGATGATTTTAACCGAGGGTCTTTGCTAAGGGTATCCCTACGTTCGAGGGACATGACCATTATTTTCCGAGGCAACCAAGTGAGGCATACCCTAAGAGTGCATATGTGCAAGGTGTGTTATGTTCAGTTATTTTAGTCTTGTGTTAAGTTTGCTAATGTTTGATTATTCTTGCCATACAATCCTATTAGTCATACATCTAGCAGTTAAGAATTGCAGTAATTTAAAAGTGCAGAAATATAAAACCTAGCTATTACAAGGCTTCGGGGAGGGGGATTATGTACATATCCAAAACTGGGGGAAAAATAAATAAAAGTGGTAAAGGTCCTACTAATCATCTATTACATCCCAATATACAGTTACAATAATAAAATGAAGTGCGAAAGAATAATAACGCGCAAATTTGAAAAGACGTCTAAAAATCCTAAGATATAAAAAAAATTCTTTTTGTTGTTTTTTTTGTTTTAATTTATAAAAATGGTTTAAGTTAAAAAATAATTGATCTAGATCTATATTAAAAAAAGATAATTATTAAAGAAACATGAAATTTAAATAAAATAAATTAATTCTATATTTTTTTGGTATTTTTGTTACGAAAAGGAAAATAAATTAAAATGAAATTAAACCTAAGTTCTATTAATTTTAATTAAAAAAAAAGTTAAAGTGTTTAGTTAATTAATTTACCAAAATTAAAATTTAATTAAGAAAAAAATCCTAAGTCTATTTTTATGTGATTTTTATATTTGTTTATTGATAAAAATAAAAAAGGGATTAAAAGAAATAAATGAAATGAATAAAACAAGAAAATAAAGATTGACCTAGTAGAAAAAGTAAACAGGGGGCGCAATCATCAGAAATCCCTAGGCCCGAACCTTCGAAAGCTTCATGCTCTAACTATGGTGTTTTTTTTATTCTTGTGTGGAACCTATGATTCAACCATCCATAACTGTTCCATATAAACTGAAACAAACGTTAGCATACCATAAAATGTGATTAAAATTAGAGATTCAAAGTTTAAAATTTTACCAAACCGGTGTTGTCCAATGGGGGCGTGCTAGGCGTGTGATGGATTTCTCTTGGGCCTTGTAAGACTCCTGAGGACTTCAAGAGGATGTTTTGAGGCTTGATGTCAATTGAGAGAGACCGGAACCTCGAGATATGACTTGCACCAATTCTTTGATTTCTGGAGAGCTTTTTGAAGAGCTTTTAGAGAGCTTTTTGAAGAGATTTTTGAGAGCTTTTTAGAGAGGAATTTTTCGTCCCTTTCAAGCTTGTATGGCTCTATATTTATAGAGGAGAATGAGGAGACAAGAAAGCATGGAAATAATCTCCCTCATAATGTTGTGTTTTAAGACCATGATCAAAATTTGAAAAAAATGCCATATTTGATGATTTTATGCCATTTTCGTATGTGGATGAACTTGAACATATTTGAAAGGTTATTGCACGAAATCAATTGACATAATCCAGCATAAAGCTTGCCCAAAATAGATTCACATCAAAATTTATATTATTTCTATTATTTATTTATTTAATTCTGAATTTTAATGAATAAAATATCAAAATAAATAGTATAAATAGTATAAAAATGTATGGGTGGGCTTAGAGGTCTTGGACCATGTTACAAACTCAATTCAAGCATAAAAAGTTGGGCCCATTTGGCAAAAATTGCAATTTTGGACATATTTGACTTTTGACAATTTTGCAAAAAGGGTCAACTTTGCCAATGCATAACTCCCTCAATTTTGACCCTAGAGAGGTGTTCTTGGACTTTTTAGAAATATTAATATGTCTTATAAGAAACCCTTTTGGTATCATCTCAATTGAGTCTTCCATGTTCATGTATGAAGCTTTGACATAAAAGGTGTTTTTGTTGACTTTCCAAAATGACCTATAATATCCAAATTTATATCTTCTTGTGAGTGCATATTTTGAACTTGGGAGATGAATATGAATTATATGGAATTGCATCCTCTTAAAAATAAGATTTGGATGGGTCATTTCTAATAAAGTATGAGAAAGTTATGCTTGGTCAAAGTTGAGTTGACTTTTCCTACAAAACCCTAATTTAGCAACTTTTGGGTTTTGATGAATTGTGAGCAATCCTTGAGGAATCATGATAAACCTTTGATCAAATGATGAATAATACTTCAAAATGAGGATTTTGACCAAGAATCTTGAAGTTTGACTCTATGTGGGCCATAGTTGACTTTTGTCCTAGCACAGTCGATTTTCAAGCATTTGAATAGTTGACTGAGCAAACTTCTTATGCAAGGCTTGAAACTTGACATGGATGATCTTGAGAACATATTAGGATAATAGTGAGCATTTTGGACCCTTTTTATTCAAACATCTTGATGCAAACTGAAACCCTAATTTGGGGTAGACTGCCTAAGGAGAGAGTTTGTCTGGTCAACCCTTGGACTTCCTTGAGCAGTTTGAGGACCTCACTTGAAATGTATTGAGAAATATGGGAGGGCAAATTTTGGGGTACAATAATAGCAATACCATCAACGAGAACATATGAGCCTCTTATTGTATCAACCGTTGCAATTGTCTAGCGGACAACAGACCAACTTCTTCCTCTTCAGGAGTAGAAAACCTCACAGACTTGTTATAACAATTAATATGAACATAGTTATGCTCTAACTAGTTCATTCCTAAGATCACATGTAACCCACTTAACGGTAAACAAAATAAATCAAAAGTGAAGTCTCTGTCGAAGATTGACAAAGGACACTTTAAACACACAAAAGAAGTAGTCATCGATCCCTTGGCTGGTGTATCGACGACCATCTCTACATTCATAGAAGACAACATAATCCCCAATCTTTCAACATGATTGTAATATCCCAAATTTGTCCTACCCCTTTTACTTTTATCGGGCTTATGCATTTCACACTTTTCTCATGTGCAAAATTCCCATTAGTTCATCTAACACATCATTCATTCATTATTCAATAAAACTTGGTATATGATCAAGGATGTTGAAAAATTAGGGTTGTTGTATGGCTTTAAGATTCTCGTCTTCATTCAATCTTGAATCAATTGGTTTTATCATCAATCAGGACTTGTGGAGCTAGAGTTGGTGGTCATGATCAGTAAGGGGTTTTTACCCTAAAAACAATAAAGTTCAGGGAGCGTCTTCGTCCAAATTTCTCAAGTGCATTAGGTGTTTGGGGTTTCATCAAGGCTTCATCGGAGGTTATTTTAAAAGAGGGTTTTTCTCATCAAAATATTAAATCTCCTCCTCATTAGTGTGCATTCATGGAAAAGAGATTAGGGTTTCAGTTTGTTGCTCAAGTTCGTTGGTTCATCAATTGGAGAACTGGACTTAAGGGCTTCGTTTCTTATACTTCAAGACGTGTTTGCCTTCAATGTAGTGTGTTGAGGCAACCATTTGAAAATATTTTGTCAAGTCAATATATTTTGTGGAATGAATTTCAAGAATGAAACATAACATAAGAGGTGAAGTTATGGATTAGTTTTGATCAAGACATTTTGTTCTCTTTGTTGCTATACAAGTTAAATGGGATTGGAAAAGGAAAATTGACTTGTCTGTTAAGAAATGAAGGGGAATTCATTCATTCGAGTGATTCCATGAACTCAATCTATGCAAGGGGATAAGTTTGGATCCGATTCATGATTAAATTTGGAAATGATATTGATGTCAATTTTGTAGGATTCAAGTAACAAAGGCCATGGTCCGTTACAAATTGCCATTACATCTTGAGACATTGAATAAAAGAATGAAATTTGGAAATTGAGTTAAAGCAGGGAAATGATGTTTTATCCAATTTTCTTGAACCAATTTATTTTGAAAGTTCCAATGTGCAATTACAAGTGAATTCAAGTGCATTACAAGAGGAGAAAGGGAGAAAATCATGGGTCCTTAAACAAATTAACTATTGACCAAAGTATGATATTTGATTTAAGAAACTCCTACAACCTATTTCACTTCAGCTTTGGTTTGGTCTTCATCATCTCAAATTGCTCCGTGTTTATTGAACTCCCATGCTCCATAGCCGACAAGATCTTTTGCCTTAGCTCTCCTCCATGATCAAAACCATACTGCCTTCAAAATTACAACATATGGCTGGAATTTCTGAATCTTAAAATCAGGCCTGCATAAGTGTTTGACAGTATTAGATCAAAGCAAATCAAAACAAAAAGTGCAGAAATATTTACAGCGATCCTAATAGTTTTCTAACTACCCCTCAAACTCTTGCTAACCAAAATCCCAACTAATTTCCTAGCAAACTCAAACAGACTACTAACCACCTCTCAATCTTCCTGCAGAATTAACAGAAAGCCTGTTAACCAATAACCTCTTTTAACTACCGCATAACAGAAACGCCTCCAACTTATACCAACCTATATCCAAAAAAACTTCACAGCTAATAGGATATCCTCTAACCATTTTCTAACAGACCATTCCAAACAGCCCTGTTTAACACAAAAAACCTGTAACAAATACAAAACTCTAACTGCATCTAACAGAAAAAGTTCCAAACAGAATTTGCAACAACCTCTAACAAAATCTTTTCTGACTGTTTTTAACCAACCCGGCCTCAGCTCAATATAACATATTTTTTTTATCCTTCTAACGACAAAAAAACTCTAGCCTACTGTTTTAAAAAAAAATAGAACCAACAAATTTCCAAAAAAAAAACTTCCCAATTAACTCTGAAACCATCCAAACAAATTCCTAAACCTCTAACTGACTATAACATCCCTAACAGTAATTGCTAACCAAAAAATTCCAGCTTAGTAAAAGAGATAACTCCATAACTGTTTTTCTAGCCAACCTAACCAATCTCTAACTACCTAACTGGACTATAACAGAAAAACTAACATAACCGTAACAAACTTTTTTTCAACAAAAAAGGGAGGAGAAAGTTGAGAGGCATAACAGAAAGGGATATAACAGATTTCGTTCACAGAAAAAAAGGAGAATAACTGAAAAATAGAATGAAAAACTCACGAGAAAACTCCAAAAGCTCGATTCCTCTCACCTTCTTCATCATCATCAACCCTACATAATCTTCATCAATAACCTACTGCAACCTTCATTGATCTTCTTTCTCTTTCTCTCTGCGACATCTTCAACATCGTGAAAACATATCTAAACACCTTCATCTTCATCCTCGTCGCCACAACCTTCACTCCTCTGCAAATCATCCTCTCCAATCTCCCTGAGCTGCAACAACAACTTCAATATTATATCTTCATCTTTTGCAACTGATTCTTCAAAGAATCATCCTCGATCTTCATCTCTCTGAGCGTCATCATCTTCTGCTCAACTTTCAGCACATCATCACCAAATCTGCAACGCATTAACATTGTTATTCCAAAATTGAATTCCCTGCAATTCACATCAACGTCATAACGTTAGAACTGCGATTTCTTGGCATCAGTAATGACGATATACAAGAGCATAAGAGCGAGTGTGGATTGAAGAGAAGAAGTGAGAATAACAAGCATACCTGCATACGTTCTCCATATTTTTTTTTTGCCGTCGACATTAAAGAAGGAGTTACTCCGATCGGTAAGAACCTTATCCCTTTTGCTACACCTTTTGTTGTTAAATGCTTTAGTTTGAATTTAGAAATGTGAGGAAGCAACGAATCGCTGAGTCGAAAGCACGAATCTGATAAGGTTATCTGAAGAACACAAGGTTGGCGATGGAAATCATTCAAGGACGAGAGGTTAAGGGTGTTGGTGATCGATTTAAGAAGAGGGAGGCGTCACGCCGCTGAGAACAAAGTGAGAGGGAAGAAATGTGTTTTGGTCAGAAGTTGAAGCGTCATCCCTAATTTGTGACCCTAATTCAACATTGTTCTTTTTTGAGTTATTATTATTTCTGATAATGACGTTAAAACATAATAAAAAATATGGATGGGGATATTAATTGGTGGGCCTAGATCTTGACATGGATATGAAAGTGAGTTATGAATCATACCATTAAGTTAGATCCGTACCCCCCTTTGAGGCCCATTTTTTTATGTTTTTGGAGCTTGTGGAATTGCAAAAAAAAAAACAGCATGGACCTTATTCTGATGGGCCTAGCGCCTTACTCCTGCATCACCTCCTGACTTCAATCCTCACCCTCTGAGTTTCTCTATGATTTTTTTTAATTTCACTAATTGTTTCCATTTGTGCGATTTTTTCCCATATGATAAAAAAATATGAAATAATATAAAAGAACATTAATAAAAAGATAGTAGAATATAATAGAAATTTTTAGGAATTAATCCTTTAGTTTTTTTTAGAATTTTTCCTTACAGAAAAGCTAATAAAAATACATTTTCTCTTTTAGTTTCTATCGGCATTTCCTTTCCGCTTCACCATGTTATGTTTTGACGCGTTTGTTCATTGTGCAAGGTACATTTTTGTGCTTTCGATCGTGTAACACAACAAGTAGTTATATAATCGAAGCATGCGGCTTGTGCCCTCTTCTGACGCGATACAACTTATTGCTCATCATCTTGAGAAATTCATATCGCATTATATGTTGTCCTGATGCACGCGATGTTTTATGATGTCTTGTGCAGGAACTTATGATTATGTGTTGCATTCACAACACGCATTTGCCTTTATCTTAGTTGGATATTATTTATGACTTTGTTTGTTTCTTGGTGAAACTTGCTCGACACATACTCCTTGCTTCTCTGGTGATTTCTTTTGCTCTTGACGACTTGCTCGCTTTGGTAGTCGCCGCTACTACCCTTGTACTTCTTTGCACTTCATTTCATTTTGTTATAGCTTTATAGATATCATGAGAAGTAGGAAATAAAGAGCGTGTGCTCGAAGTCGCTATTAAAAGACATGTAGTAGGCATTCTGCACTTCATTTACTATATGTGTTGTGCTTGTGTTTGTTTAGTTTCTTGCTGATCGATGAGTCACTCAATTTAGAAATTGAGATCACGACTCCGATCTCAGTGCATGCACCCTATAGGATTTTATCGTTTTCCTTTATTTCTTGTTGATCGATGAGTCACTCGATTTAGAAATTGAGATCACGACTTCGCTCTCAGTGCATGCTCCATATAGGATTTTATCGCTTTCCTTTATTTCTTATTGATTGATGAGACACTCAATTTAGAAATTGAGATCACGACTTCACTCTCATTGTACGTTCCCTATAGGATAATTTTGTTAGACTTTCTCTGGCATGCTAACTTAGATAGGATCTTTCTAGGTTTGCTCTCTTGAGTTTATTAGCTTGCTTGCTTTATCCTTGTACATACCATGTTCCATTAGGATGCGCTTGCTCCATTCAAATGCAAGTTAGACCTTAGGTTGTAAACCATGCATGCTAACATTAGGTAGACGTTTCCCTTTTGTTAATCCAAACCTTAGGACCACCATTGTATGATAACATTAGGTTAGAAATAGGCTAGTCTCCCTTAGACTCTTTTCTTCCCTTTTTGCATCCTTGCATCTAAAACAAAAACTTCTTTTCTTAGCAAATCAAAAACATGCTAATCACACTTAAACCCTTTTTCAAGGTAATAAAACACAAACCAATTCAAACCATTTTGTGCGCTCGAGCACCTTTTCTCTAAAAACCCTTTTTAGATAAGGACATGATTAATTTACTTCTGTGTCAACGCATAAGTCTCCAAAGGTCGAGCTGCGGCAGAAGGCGGAATTAACATTGTCCATAAAAAACACAAAACATATGAGCCAAACTACGGTAGCTCTGATTCCTCAAAAAGGATACGTAGGCATTGGGGTAGGGCCCAAGCGAGTAATACTTTATTTTCCCTACATTATTTTCTCCTTTTTTGCATGCATTCTTCCTCAGTAGTATAGTAAACAGTAAGCATAGATTAAACACACCCATAAGATAGAAAACAAGAGTGGATACCGTAGAGTACTACGGGCGTGTGGGGTGCTAATACCTTCCCCTCGCGTAACAGACTCCCTTACCCGATCTCTTGGTCGCAAGACCGTGACTTCTCCCTTCTCAGGTTTTCTCGATGTTTACCTTTCCCTACATGTGGGATAAAAGACGTTTGATGGTGACTTCATTTTTTGATGATTTTCAGCCGGTTGTTTCAGCTGGCGACTTCACTGGGGACAGGTCTACCAAATACTGGTCCATCCCGGAGTCGCTCCTATCTCTTGTTTCCTTTCTTTGGGTGTTTATTTTTTTTATGCTTTTGGTTTACTCATCCATTTTGTATATACTTGAGCATATGTATGCATTACATTTTACTGTCTTCAATATACTACTGTTGTACTGGATCTACTTCTTATTGGGTGGGCGCTACTATGAGGTAAAAGGCCCAATACCCATGCCAGAGTTGTATACCATAGGAACCCTAGGAATAGAGTGGAACATGAATGGCTCATTGACTTAGGTCTCACTATCGCCGCCATGTCGTCCATGCTCAGATGAGGTACAAATGAGGGGCTATCGTTTTCACGTAGGTGATACGACGATAGTTTTTCAGGAGTACCCTCGATTCTGAGTTACCATTGCCTTACCATGACCTAGTTTTCACCCGTGAGTGGGGTGGGAATTATCATCACAGGTACAGTTGGTGACTATGTTCAGATGGTTACTCGTATTCAGATGGTGACTATGCTCAAACGGTGACTATTGGTTCTATTGGTTATGTCCTGGGTTTCTATCAGTAACTATGAGGATCTCAGATTTATTTTCTGAGTTCTGAGTCTGTTCATGAGGTTCTTTGGTTTATGTTCTGGACCTGTGATCTAGGTACTTACAGACTGCAGAAATAGTACAACAGAAACATGTATCATAGAAGTAGTAACCCCATGATCATTTGCACTCACATCATATTATATTTATTTTTCAAAAGAAATGTCAGAAAAATAAAACTATATACTAACCCTGCATGTGCACGTCCATTCCGTGTTACTTCACGAAGTTATAGTTTCCGTCAGTGATGTCTAGCAACAGTGATGTTCTCAAGAGGATCAGGAGGGACAATTGTACTTATCAGTGCTACCCAAGCTTTCCGCTCAAGTTCTTGGCCTTCTTTGAAGAGTTTAAAAGACCGTTTAGTCTGCCCTAATGCAAAAAAAATCGTATTGGAAGACATGGTGGTGCTTTGACTCTACTTCAGTTTTACGACTACGAGTTACACTGTTTCACCTTCCAGGACTATCAGATTGTTCCAACTCCGGAAAAATACTCTCGTTTGCCCAAGATTATCGAGCACACACTTGTTACTAGTCCGAACGAGCATGATTTTGAAACTATCGCTAAGGCACTTTATTTGGGCCTTGATGATGTGAGATAGAAATGGAAGAAGAATGGTAGCCTACCTTCAGACTGATTATTATATTGTTACTTTGATTACCGGAAAGCTTGTTAGATGGAGTCGCTCATCTTGTACTCCCACAACTTTCTTGTATCCAATTCTTTGGGAATTTCTCTTATTTCTGGATATTTTCTTTGCATGGTCGTTCTTATCATCATGTTGCTCGATTACTGCTAACGGTAATTGAGCCGTGGAAAACCGGAATGGATAATCATTTCATATATCATATATATCATGCATTTCATGAATTGCAGCTTTTCTTGCGGGATTTTTATCTGATGGTTTTGCCTCTTATTATCAGAATCTACAAGACGACTTCCTTACATCCTTATCGCACTCGAGCCAACAAGTTGAGGATTATGGAACAGATTGAGCAGAAGCAGACCACTCTTCGCAAAGACATGGACACCATAGGTGATCGAATGAATCAACTCATGGAAACTCTTCATGCCATCATCCAAGGGCAGGAAGAGCTCAGAATAAGCGTAACTAAGCTGGTAGACAGTGCCTCCACATCCGAGAATGGTGGACCCAAGAATGACCATGGGGGGATTCCTAAGGAGAACCCACGACTGATCGTGGATGACCACCATGATGTCATCGATCTCGATGACCCTCCAAAGGATTCTAGGGATGATTTGTATGAAACTGCTAAGATGTACAAGGCTTTGGAAGAACGCATGAAGGCTATGGAGACTTCTAAGAAACCGAGGTTCAGTGTCGCTGCTATGTGTTTGGTTCCGGGGGTTGTGATCCCGCCAAAGTTTAAGGTACCTGATTTCGACAAGTATAAGGGGGTTACATGTCCAGAGACACACCTCTGATCTTACTACAGAAAGATGGTTGCTTATGCTAGCAACGAGTTGTTGCTTATGCATTTCTTTCAGGACAGTCTTGCTGAAGCTCCATTAGAATGGTATATGCAATTGGAGCAAACTCATGTTAGTACTTGGGGTGCTCTTGTCGATGCTTTCCTAAAACATTATCGTTACAACACCGCCATGGCACCTAGCCGTGCACAGCTGCAGAGTATGTCTCAAAAAGACTGGTGAGTCTTTCAAAGAGTACGCCCAGAGATGGCGCAGTTTAGCCGCGAGGGTTCAACCTCCTCTCCTGGACCGGGAACTGGTAGATCTGTTTATGAGTACCCTCCGAGGCCCGTATTTGCAACATATGCTCAGCAATACTTCTGATTCATTTTCGAATATGGTCATTGTTGTACCCTAAAATTTTCCCTCTCATTTTACTCAACAAATGTCAAGTGAGGTCCCCAATTTGCTCAAGGTTTCCCAAGAGTTGACCAGACAAACTCTCTCCTAAGGCAATATACCCCAAATTAGGGTTTCTATTTTCATCAAGATGGGTGGACCACAAAGGTCTAATATGCTCTCCATGGCCTTAATATGTTCTCAAGACCCTCCATGTCAAGTTTCATGCCTTGCACAAAGAAGTTTGCTCAGTCAACTGCTCAAATGCTTGAGAATCGATTGTATTAGGTCAAAAGTCAATTGTGGCCCACATACAGTCAAACCTCAAGATTTTTGGTCAACATCAACATTTTTGAGTGACTTCCATCATTTGATCAAGGGTTGATCATGATTCCTCAAGGAATGCTCCAAATTCATTAAAACCCAAAAGTTGCTAAATTAGGGTTTTGTAGGAAAAGTCAACCCAACTTTGACAAAGAATAACTTCTTCATACTTTATCAGAAATTTTCCATCCAAGTCTCATTTTGAAGAGGATGCAATTCCCTTCAATTCATCTTCATCCAACAAGTTCAAAATATGCACTCATCAAAAGATATGAATTTTTACATTATAGGTTCTTTTGAAAAGTCAACAAAAACACCTTTTGGGTCAAAGCTTTATACATGAACACGGAAGATCCAATTGAGATGAAACCAAAAGGTTTGCTTAGAGGACATCCTAATCTTTCTAAAAAGTCCAAGAACACCCTCCTAGGGTCAAAATTGAGAGAGTTGTGCATTGTAAAAGTTGGACCCTAGGAGAGAAGGACCCTAGCCCTCCAGTCTCTGACAATGATACTGATTATAACGATGAGCAATATCCTCCTGCTGAGGATAGATACAAACAGTTGGAAGATCATCTGAGTGCCATGGAAGTTTAGAGGATACCTGGATTGGATTTTGAATAATTGGGTTTGGTGTCGGGAGTGGTCATCCCGCAGAAGTTCAAAGCTCCAGTTTTTGCCATGTATGATGGGGTGTCCTGCCCAAAGCTCCATCTCCGTTCCTACTTCAGGAAAATCCAGCCCCACACCGCTGATAGAAATATGTGGGTTCATTTCTTTCAAGATAGTCTATTAGGGACTCAACTTGAATGGTTCTACCAGTTGGAGAGAGCCAATGTCCAAAATTGGGAAGATCTGGCTGCTGCTTTCTATAAGCAATATCAATACAACGCCGACCTTGCTCCTACTCGTACTCAACTCCAGAGTATGTCCATGGGGGCAAGTAAAGGCTTTAAAGACTATGCCCAGAAGTGGAGAGACTTGGCTGGAAGAGTCCAACCACCGTTGTCTGATAGGGAGTTGGTTGATATGTTTCTGGGTACGCTATCTGGTCCATTCTTTAATCATTTGATCGTTAGCTCGTCAGCAGGTTTTGCCGAGCTGATTCTGACTGGAGAAAGAGTAGAAGCTAGGATACAGAGTAGTAAGATCTAGAAAACTACCTCTTCGAGTACAGAGAAAAAGTCATTTGGTGGCAAGAGGGAAGCTAATGCCGTGCACGGCCAGAAGGGGCGTAGCAAGGCAAACTACCACCAATCTGTGGGGGCAGTGTTGATCTCTAATTCGGCACGCACACAACGACCACAACAACGAAACAATCAGCCAAGGGTGGAAAAACCTCAATGGAAGTTCACCCAAATCAACATGCCATTGTCACAAGCATTGCAACATATGTTGAAGAAGAATCTGATTACGGTGATAAACTCTAAGACTTCCTCTCCTAACTACAATTCAGAGGCAAGGTGTGCTTATCATTCTGACAGCCTGGGGCACGATACTAACGATTGTTTGGCGCTGAAATACAAGATTCAGAATATGATTGATGCCAAGGAGATCGAATTCGACCCTCCTAAGACTCCCAACGTGATCATTGCTCCCTTTCTAAAACATGGCTAGGATTGAAAGCATTTTTGTTCATTTAAATTCTGAAGTTGTATTTTCTTTGCTTATTCGAACAATTATTGTCATGACAAACTTTATTATTTCATCAATGCATTACACATGTCTATCTTGAATTAATTTGTTTTCATTATGCTTAAATTGCTTTATATTTCCTTTTCGTGATATTCAACTCTCGACTAAAAAACTGTAAGCCTTTAGAGGAAGGATGACGAAAACAATACCACAATCTCTACAGTATGCTTTTGAACAGACCTTGTTGACGATGTACATGCATTGTTTCAAATCCTAAACAGTGGAGTTATAAGGAAGATAATCCCTAGTCAACCCCTTCGAGCCAAAGAAGTAGGAGTTTTTCTTTTCACACATATTAAAACCCTTAATCATAACCTGGGGCAGGGTAGTTTTCTCAGTTAATTCAGAGGCATATTCAGTCACAATCTGCTACTTCGTACATAATGAGTGGAATCAAATATGTCCTTCCGAAACAAAATACGGTGATGGTTCCCTATAATCATCAAGACAGGCAGTCATTATCTCTCGAAATAAAAGCCCATTAAGTCAAAACCTATGAAGGAGGCTTAAGAAAAAACACTGGGGAATCCCGCTGACTGTAATTACAAAAAGAAATAGTTCAGGCAAAAGACAGGGATAATAAAATAAAAATGAAAGAGGTCCTACAAACCCTCAACAAAAAAAGAAATGACTGCCTATTCAAAATAATCTGTCAGTACCCGAACCATCACTGGAATATCAGAGCAAAGACTCAAACGGGGTCTAAATGCACAATTAGATGAGTTTAGGATCGAAGAACATCACGAAGAATGGGTGGGTACAAATAAAATTTGAGCCTTTATCCTTTGTTTCCTAAACCGTGAACCAGGCCACGTTATAACCCTTAAAAGTCCTAGCTGAAGCATGGGTTAGTTCGAAAGCACACTGTTACAAAAGCTATCCTGACTCATGAAGGCCCGTTACAAATCCTGAGTTGATATCACATCTTTGCAAAATTCTATTTTTCCAAAAAAAAACTGCATTTTCACAACTTCAAGACAGACGTAAGCTTTGCATTCTCAAAATAACATTGTTTGCATATGACTATTTGTTCAACAACAGAGAAATTCACATGACGAATATCTAGTGAACAAAAACCTTCTCAATAAAAAGGATCACCTCAAGTGGAAAAACACTTCCAACCAAGGGGCACAACATGATCATTGTCCATCATCTGGGGAAGTCAAGTCAAGATTCAAGGAATCTCTCAAAGATGCCAAATATCTAGGGGAAGATCTCCATCTGAATCACTTGGGGGCATTGGGCATGAATTCCAGCAACGAATCCTGTACGATCAAACAAACATCTTCTGGCAGTGTGGCAACACAACACTACCGACATTGACAACTCCCTACACCCTAAGAGCGTGGACATAGTCAGAAAATACTACGCATGAATAAAGACCCGCTAGGTTGACTGGACTAGGCAAAAATAAGGGCATCCCGGTGAACCAAAAGGGTTCGGGCAAAAATTAGGGATAAAAACAAAAAAGATCTGTACACCCGGCAAGTCAAAAACCTGAAAAGGCGGCTTGGGAAAGAAAAGGTATCCCGGTGGACTGAAAATATGAAAAGACAGTCCAGGAAAAGTTAGGGATCAAAGCGTACGACTATGTCCCATTATCTTGTCACTTGCCTATCAGTAGAAGACTTATCATTCCGATCGGCAGTTACCAAGCACCTCATAAGTTGGGATGACACTCAATCCACAAGGCCTCCGCAGGCACTTTCTCCAGCAGGTACAGAGGCAAAAAAGTCTTGATGCAAAGTCATTGTCATATCCTCAGCATGCGTCCCAATAACATCTACACTCCCCACAGAGTATAAGCAACCAAAGTTTTGATCTCTGCTTCCCCAAATAGGAGTTACTTTCCCCAACCAAGCTCTTTTGGAGAGTCGACGTCTATATTACCCAGCCGAATTTTGTAATCGCAAGCGGTTCATATAGTTTTCTCCCGAGCATAGTTTATTTCTATGAATACGGAAGCTCATCCCCAACAGAGTTATTCTCCCGCAAAGTTATTCTCAAACAGAGTCTCTCCCCCGGTAGAGTAGCTGTAAACAAGGGGCAAATCCCCAACATAGTCATCTCCGGTTCACCATCCCCAGCGGAAGTAGAAGAACCACTTTTTCTACGACGGTCAGGAACTCAATTTCTGTTACTCTCCAGCAGCGGTCAGGGATTTATTTTCCCACTCGGATATGTCACAATAGAATTTCATGTTCATATATCATGAAATGCGCATACACATTGCATACAACATAGTCTCATTTATTTTGAGAACGTCATCATACAATGCATTTCATGCATCATATACGATTAATCATGTACCTTTTAAGGAAAGATGGTTATCATCAACAACTTCCAGCAAGTTTAAGATTAGCTCCTGAAAATAAACAGAGTAATTATCTACACGATCAAATGCAGCTTTACACGGGTTCGTCACGAAGCAATCTTACACGAGTTTCTCCTAAATGCAGCTTCACACGGGTTTATCCTGAAAAATCTTACACGGGTCCTTTCTCATACATTTCCTTCTGAAGTTTCACATGAACTTATCACAAAGTAACCTTACCCAGGTTCCTTTTTAAGTTTTACAAGAACTTATCACAAAGTAACCTTACCCAGGTTCCTTTTGAAGTTTTACACAAACTCATCCCAAAGTAACCTTACCCAGGTTCCTTTTGAAGTTTTACACGAACTCATCCCAAAGTAACCTTACCCAGGTTCCTCTTGAAGTTTTACTCGAACTTATCACAAAGTAACCTTACCCAGGTTCCTCCTGAAGTTTTACACAAACTTATCACAAAGTAACCTTACCCAGGTTCCTTATGAAGTTTTACACGAACTTATCACAAGGTAACCTTACCCCGGTTCCTCCTGAAGTTTTACACGAACTTATCTCAAGGTGACCTTACTCCGATTCCTCCTGAAGTTTTACACGAACTTAACTTATCTCAAGGTAACCTTACCCCGGTTCCTCCTAGAAGTTCTACACGAACTTATCACAAAGTAACCTTACCCAGGTTCCTTCTAAAGTTTTACACGAACTCATCACAAAGCAACCTTACCCAGGTTCCTCTTGAATTTTTACATAGACTTAGCCCAAAGTAACCTTACCCAGGTTCCTGCCGAAGTTTCACACGGACTTATCCCGAAGTAACCCTACCCAGGTTCCTCCTAAATCCATACACAGACTCCTCACAAAGCAACCTTACCCAGGTTCCTTCTCAGTTCAGATGGAGTTTTACCCAAACTCCTCACAAAGCAACCTTACCCAGGTTCCTTCTCAGTTCAGATGTAGTTTTACCCAAACTCCTCACGAAACAACCTTACCCAGGTTCCTTCCCATAAGCCCTACTATCCAGGTTCCTTCTTATGATACGGTGGCAGAACCGACTGTTACTGGTGTTCATTTTGCGTTTTTTGTTTGCAAAATGTCGCGGTAAGCAAGAGTCGCCACCGAATTTTATTTTATCCAATCAGGAAAAGGAAAAAGAACAGAAAAAAACCTTTTTTTCAAGATTTCTGAGTACCGGGGGTAGATTATAGAAAGGGAAGATGTTAGCACCCTTTCTATCCATGGTTTTCCATGGGCTCTTAGGTACTTTCTCATCTTTTAAAATTGCTCGTGTGTGTGCTTTGTTTTTGAAAAGTTTGACTTTGTGATAACCCTTGTATCAGTCCTCAAAGGTGTGACGAAGTTTGTTTTGAAAATTGTTTTGAAAGGTGTTTGTGTGAAAAGTTTTTACTTGAGGAAGTACCTACTAGCATCTACCTACTCGAAAAAAGATTGTTTTTGTTCTATTTCCTTTAGACAGCACTATCCCACTATTAAAGAGTAGGTAGTACCGTCGTTGGAGTTTGAGGGACTATCGAAAGGGACATAATGGTCATTGAAGGCAACATGTAAGGATACCTTAGCATTTCGAAGGGACTGTCATCATATATTCGTAGGCAACATCGAAGGACAAGATCATTTCTCGTAGGCAACTCGAGGGACGTTAAGGGACTATGATCTTTATGATGACTTTTAGATTGAGGGTCTTTTGCTAAGATATCCCTACGTTCGAGGGACATGACCATTATTTTCCGAGGCAACCAAGTGAGGCATACCCTAAGAGTGAGCATGTGCATGTGTTTGATTTCAGTTATTTAATCTTTTCACAATTAAGGTGATCTACTGTTTTAATTTCCAGTTTGTCTTTCCATACAATCCTATTAACATACATCTAAGCAGTTTATAGTTTGCGGAATTAAAAGCAAGAAAGTTTAAAGTCATAGCTATTACAAGGCTTTTGCAGATACATAATAGTGAAGAATGCAGAAAAGAAATCCTAATACTATTACATCCCGGAAGCAATTACATAATTAGAAAAAAATGCGAGAAAAGATAAATCTACGCTATTACATTGATAATGCGACTGTGATACGGTGGGAGAACTAACTTGAGGTTTTGTGTTTGTGTTTGCAAATGTTTCAGTTTAGCAAGAGTCGCCACCAACTTTTTATTTTATCCTAAGGAAAGGTCAAAAAGCACAGGAAAGACCTTTGAGATATTTTCTTGGGTTCGGGGAGTAGATTATGAAAAGGGAAGGTACAAGCACCCTTTTCATCCATGGTTATCCATGGGCTCTTAGTTACTTGTTTAGATCACTTGCTTTTCTTTTCAATTGTTTGAAATGGTGCTCTTCAATTGTTTGAAATGGTGCTTTGTGTGTGGTTTTGAAAGATGTTTTGAAAAGAGGCCATCGTCATGGCAACCTTTGTAATTATTCTTGTTTGAATGTATACAAAGGTGTTTTTGTCTTTTGAAAAGTTTTCAATGTTTGAAATTTGGATTTTGAAATTGTGTTGTGAAGCGTGTTTGAAAATAGCAAGGATGTTTTGCAAGCTTTTGATCAAGTAACTAAGAGCTATCTACCCTATTTTACTCAAAAGATCTTTCTTATGTTTTTAACCCTTTTAACAGTGTTGTTTCACCATTGCATTTGGTGAACAACCTTGTGTTAGGATGTTAAATGGGACAGGCGCGGGTCATCGTATAGACCATGATAGCAATTGTGTCAAGTATCTTTGGCAATTTTCTTGAGGGACTTGATCATTTTTGTTTAGGCAACCAAGATAGCGTCATCGAGGGACTATGATCTTTTGTTTTGTTCTTGTTTTGCCAAAGTACCCAACATGCATATCATGGCTCATTTTTGAAGGAAACAAGTGGATTGTAACCCTAGGGGTGCAAGTGTGTATTGTGTTTGATTTTCATGCATTTTTTGTCTTTGATTAGGTCAAGCTATTTGTTAAGTGGATTTTACATACAAACCCTAATTCTCTAGTCATGGCATAATTGAAAGCGTTAAATGCGAGAATTTAAATTTTAAGCTATTACATCATGATTATGGGGATGGGGGTACATTTTTTGAATAGGAGGTATTTGACAAGAAATATAAACCCTAGTTACTATTACATCCAAATTGAATATCAAATGTAATCATAATTTAAATGTACAATATTTAAACAAAATGAACAAATATTTAAATAAAAATGTATTATGCAAAAAAAAGTTCTTATTTGTTCATGTATGCAAAAGTATTTTTTAATGTAAAAAGTATACAGAAATAAATAAAAGATTAATTTTATTTGTTTTTAGGGCAAAAACCCTAATTTCTTAAGAAAATAAATATGATGTATTATTTATGTACAAAATATGTATGAGAGTGAAATATATCTAAAAAGGTATTTTTTAGTATAAATAATAAAAATAAAAAAAAAGTAATATTTTTGTATTTTATTTCTAAGTATTTAATAAAATAAAAGTATATATGTGTGTATATATATATATATATATATATATATATATATATATATATATATATATATATATATATATATATATATATATATATATATATATATATATATATATATATATATATATATATATATATATATATATATATATATATATATATATATATATATATATATATATATATATATATATATATATATATATATATATATATATATATATATATATATATATATATATATATATATATATATATATATATATATATATATATATATATATATATATATATATATATATATATATATATATATATATATATATATATATATATATATATATATATATATATATATATATATATATATATATATATATATATATATATATATATATATATATATATATATATATATATATATATATATTTATTAAATATATTAAGTAAAAAAAATAAAATAAAATATTTACAAAAATACACCATATTCAAGAAAATATTTTTGGTGTGAATAAAAAAATAGAAATGAAAAATAGAAATATTATTTGCATTATTTTCAAGTTTAAACAAAACAATATAAGTATTTAAATTGTTTTTTATATTAGACAAAAGTCAAATAAATATCTAATAAATGAAAAAAATGTGAAAATATTTTTAGAGTATTTTTCATATTTGAAAATAAAATATCAAAGTCAGAAAAGAAATTAAAATGCAAAAATAATAAAAATACAAAGAAATGGGCCAGGGGGTGTTGAAAGTAAGCTGGGAGGTGTTGGAAGCAAGAAATCCAGGCCCATCCCATACTTCATCTTCTTCCTTGTGACAAACAGAAAAACACGCGTGGCTAGTTCAAACCTGTATCTCCTGTTTCAGTGCTTTTTTGACAAAACTGAAAACATGAAACTTGTAGAGCATCAAACAACGATTTCAACCATATAAAACATTAAACCTAACTCTCAAAGACCAGAGAGAATTTCTATGGCCCTAATTTCTAACCTAGTTTTTTCAGAAAGTTCATGGATGAAATTCTCCTAACACGATTAATATAAATGAAAACTAAGCATATGTATGGTTTCAGGGCAATGAGTATAACATCTTTTATTCATAAACCTAAGGCTAAATGTTCCTAAATAGAGAGATAGAAGTTCATGAAATACCTGTTTCAGTTGAGTTCGAGTTGGACAATGCAACAAATTTCAATGGGGTCTGAGGTTCTTTTGAGCTTGCTTGATGTCCCCTGAACCTTTCCCAATACTTAGTTTGTGTTGAAGTGGCCTGAATCGTAATACAGAACTCAACCTGCAAAGCTTCCAAATAAAAATGGTGATCACTGTAAATGGAGTTACAGTAGCTTGTGAATGGTCTGGACAGCTTAGGTGTATTGTTTAGAATGTGTTTGAAGTGATTTGGGACAAAACGCACGAGGGGATTTGGTTGTGGCTTGTGATTTGCTGAACTTGCCCTGTTTTGGGCAGAAATGGTGATTTTGTGCACAAGGGGGTTAGAGAGGTCAAAGACTTGTGTTTTTGGCTTACAAGGATATGAGAGACTTGTTTGAAAACTTTGCTTGAGTTGATTTTATCAGATATGTGTGTTCTTGACTTTTTGCATAATGCCTTGGTTTTGAAGCAAAGATGTGAAGTGACCAAGCTATGACCTGTATAGGTTAGCTCCAAGCATGCTTAAGTTAGTGTACTATGCCTGAGATTAGTGAACTTGTTTGCTGCAAGGAAATAAGTCCAAGGCTTAAGAAAAATGCAATTTGACATAAAGTTGCCTTTATGAAAATGGAAGTGTGACCTTCAAGCTCAAAATGGAAATGTTCATTGTACAATGCTCTCTTGATCAGAACAATGCCAATGTCCAATGTATTTGCATTCAATTTTTGAGTGTAAATTGGTTTAGAGGCCTGTAATTATGTACTAAGCTAGTTTGGTCAGATTTGCAACTTGGTATGAACATGTATTGGCCATGGTTACAAAGTGAGTTTTTGCAAACTTCAAGCATTCGATTCTCCCTAACCACAAATGTGTTTGAGGAGTTCTTGGACAATTTGGAAAGCTTTCAACATGTAATATAATCCATCTTTGAAATGAAACTTGAAACTCCAAGTGGAACCATGTGAAAATGGCCAAGAAGATGGGTCAAAATCCTACCTAAACTAGGGCAAAATTTCTCTAAGTTAAAAGTTTTGGGTACCCCTGTTCCAAAAATCATAACCTGAGATCCAAGCTTCTTTTGAGAAAACTTTGTGAATAAAAGTTGTAGACTTTATGATGGACTACAACTTTCATCTTGTAAGTTTTCTTTTAATCCATTTGCATCTTGGTGAAAATATGGGACAAAGTTAGGAAAAATTAATAAAATCTCATAACTTAGAAAATTTCTAAGTTATGAAAATTTTAAATTTCAAACCCTAATTTGTAATTTTTGGTTTCTTGATGAACAAGTTTCATAATTTGACACATCTTGATGGAAAATGAATCTTGGCACTTGATTTTGACCAAAAAGTCAAAGTTTGACTTTTCAGTGTACAATCAAATTTTGACTAGTTGACTGAAAAATTCATCTGCCAATCCTATGCATTTGAGATCTTTTGAACTTGTTGAATGGGTCAAGACAATGTAATTGAGTCCTTGAGTCCATGGTTGAGCTTGATTTGCCATTGGTTAGGTCAAACAGTCAAAAATTGCCTTTGTGCAGTCCAAACCCTAGAAATGACCATTTTGCCCTTTTGGTGACCTGATCAAATTTCTTGTGGAATTGTGATCCAAACTTGACCAAATGGTTCAAATGAGTTCATAATGTTGATGTGGGACAAAATTCATGAGTTTTGACTGTAAATTCGCCACAGTTGACTTTTTCCCCAATACAGCTGATTTCTAGGTCAGCTGTCCAATTGACTGGGCAAAAATTTGATTCAAGGCTTGAAACTTGGTATGGGAAAACTTATGAGTCCAAAATGAAGTATGAAAGTAACTTTGGGCATTGTAGGTCAAAACATCCCTGTGCAAATTCAAACCCTAATTTAGGTCAACAGTACAAGGAGGTGTCTTGACAGAGCAAGCCCTAGCTTGATCTTGAGTTCCAAGGGCCCTGTGATGAGAAATGTTGATAAAATGAGAGGGAAAATTTTGGGGTACAAAAGTTCCCCCTGTTCAGTCTTCTTGAACCTGAAGAGTTAGATTGGCAAGTTTTGCCTTTCGCGACTCGAAGGTAAAAGAAGATTGGACACTAGAGTGCCCGTAAATTTGCACTCGTCAAAATATTATTGAGGGAATGGGCTTAAAGATGCCATTTGGAGATGGTAGAGTCTTACTGGAGATGGGATTAAAGATGCCATCCAAGAATGTTTGTTGAACTGTAATGGTGTAGGTCAGAAGAATGAGCATCAAAATGGTATCCGTGTCTGGAATGCATTTGAACTATATCTGGAGACTGAGTCCGTATGAGCAAAGGAATGGCGTCCGTGTCTAGAGCGTATCCGAGCTGTAACCGAAGTTGAGATCTGTATCAGTAGCAGAATGACTTCCGTGTCTGGAGTGTATCTGAAACTGTAATTGGGATCTGAATAAGCGATAGAATGACTTCCGTGGCGACTGCACTGGGGAGAATCAAACTGCTGGTGTAAGGGCCAGAATGGAATCCGTGTTTGGAGCGTATCTGAACTTGAAGTTGATAGTTGAATCTGAATGAGAGATAGAATGGCCGCCGTGTCTGGAGCGTATCTAGTCTGTATCTAATTGCTGAAGTCTGAATGAGTAGTAGGATGACCGTCGTGACTGGGGGGTATCCATACTGTATCTGGCTTGAAATTTTGAATGAGTAATAGAATGACCGCTGTGTCTAGGGTGTATCCATACTGTATCTCACTAATTGTTAATGATAGCCTTTTAATATTATCTTGAAAAGGGTAAAATGTTAGCAAAAACACAAAGTTATGTTGCATGATATGTATGATGCAATGAACTGTGTTTCATCAATGTTTATGATATATGAATGTAATGGTTATGCATGTAAGCTGAGTAGCTGTCTTGCTGAGGAAAAATAAATCCTTGATAGCCGGAAATAATGAAATCTTAGACTGCTGCCGGAGAAAGTAAATTCTTGACTGATGCTGAGGATTCAAAATCTTTGATTGTTGAAGATGAGAAATCCTTGCTGACTGCTTGGGGATTAAAAATCTTTGATGACTTGTGGGGATGAGAAATCCTGGGACCAATGCTGGGGATCAAAAATCCTTGGTCACTTGTAGGGATTCACAAGGGTTCTGGAAACTTCTGCGGGGAATGAGGATCCTTCATGACTTTCCTGGGAACTAAGGAAAATTATGAAAATCTCTACTGGGGAGTTGGAACCTAGGAGGCTTCTGCTGGAGAAATGAAACCAAGAATCTTTGATCTGCTGGGAAATAACTCTGTGGGGAGAATGTTTACTCGACCGGTGGAATCATGAGCTTGGGTTGTACGCCAATCTACTGGGGAAGCCAAGAAATTAACCGTTATCTGCTTGATTCTCAGACTTTTAAGATAACCTGCTGGGGAAATAGGTTTAGAATATTCTGGTTCCGCTGGTGATATGTATTTCAGGGTTTTCGGGCTCCACTGGGGATCTTTTAACTCCGCTGGGGACACATACTCTAAGGCTTGAGGATCTGAACGATATACTGTAGGGGATTTCTTCTAGAACGGCACAAAGATATCTTCTTACACCTTCAACCTACCAGTAATTATCCTTTCTCAATTTCGTTTTATTTGTAAGCAGTGATTATATTCAAATGCATATGCCTATTTAACAAAACTTTGGACGTTTTCAAAATAAAACATAAGTGTAAAAAGAAAGAAAAGCAAGCAAATTTCTGCATTTTGAACTATTTTTTTATTAACTTTTGTAAGTATCTTTGTACAAAGAAGACAAACATCCTAGTAAGAGAATGTCGTCGTAAAAAATTGAAAAATTTTATACAAAAAGAAAGATGGCTATGTGTAACAATTCCATGGGTTTCCCATTCGGCTATATCCTTCACAACTCTGAGTATCTTGTCCATTCGCTGCTTCGTCCGTTGATGATTGGATTGATCAGAAGCTTGGAGCTTGTTGGTGAAGAGATTGTTCTTCAAGTGATCCGACGAGACATAGTCATACGCTTTAATTCCCTAACTTTTGCCTGGACCGCCCTTTCGGGTTTTCGATCCATCGGGAAACCCCTTTTTTGCCCAAAGTCGTCCTTTCGGGTTTTCAACTTGCCGGGTGTACAGATTTTTTTTGTTTTATCCCTAATTTTTGCCTGAACCGCCCTTTTGGGTTTTCGATTCACCGGGATGCCCATTTTTGCCCAAGTCGCCCTTTCGGGTTTTCAACTTGTCGGGTCATTTTATGCGTAGTATCTTTTGACTATGTCTGCGTTCGCAGGGTGCGGCAAATCGTCGCCGTCCATGGTGGTCAGAATCATTGCCCCACCAGAAAAGATGCTCTTGATCACAAATGGTCCTTCGTAAGTAGGAGTCCACTTTCCCCTGGGATCACTTTGCGGCAAGATGATCCGCTTGATTACAAGATCTCTGACTCGATATTCCTGACGCCTGACTTTCTTGTTGAAAGCCTTGATCATCCGTTTTTGATACATCTGACCATGACAAACAATAGTAATTCGCTTCTCGTCGATCAAGTTGAGTTGATCCAGCCGGGTCTGAATCCAATCGTCCTAACTCAAACCAGTATCCTTCATAATCCTTAAGGAAGGAATCTGAACTTCCATAGGCAAAACAACTTCCATGCCATATACCAGAGAAAAAGGGGTTGCCCCTGTTTAAGTACGCGCCATGGTATGATATCCATGCAGAGCAAATGGTAGCATCTCATGCCAGTCTTTGTAGGTGACTGTCATCTTTTGAATGATCTTCTTGATATTTTTGTTCGCAGCTTCAACAACACCATTCATCTTCGGCCGATAGGGAGATGAATTGTGATGATAAATCTTGAACTGCTCACACAGAGCGGTGATCATAGTGTTGTTCAAATTTGTTCCGTTGTTTGTAATGATTCTGTCGGGGATACCATACCGACATATGAGGTTCTGCTTGATGAAGCGGGCAACCACATTCTTTGTAACAAAGGCAAAGGAAGCTGCTTCGACCCATTTGGTGAAGTAATCAATAGCCACCAGGATGAAGCGATGTCCATTGGATGCCGTAGGCTTGATCTCTCCAATCATGTCAATGCCCCACATTGCGAATGGCCAAGGAGCTGTCAGAACATTGAGAGGAACATGAGGAATATGTACTTTGTCGGCGTAGACTTGAAATTTGTGGCAAGTACGGGAATGTTGATGACAGTCAGCTTCCATGGTGGACCAGTAGTAGCCTGCCCTTAGAATCTTCTTAGCCATCGTATGTCCGCTCAAGTGGGTGTCAAATGTGCCACTGTGTACTTCGGTCATGATTAACTCTGCTTCAACCTTGTCCACACAACGAAGTAGAACACAATCATGACTGCGCTTATAAAGGACTACATTGCTTAGGAAGAACTTGGCAGCAAATCTCCTTAAGAACTTTTTGTCATTGACGGAAGCTCCTTCAGGATATTCTCGAATCTGGAGATACCTTTTGATTTCATGAAACCAGGGTTGTTCCACTACTTCTTCGGTATTAATTTCATGACAGTGCGCAGGTTCGTCCATTCGTTCGATGGTGATTTGGTGAGCCTCGTTATCCCAGTTGAGTTTAAACATGGAAGACATTGTAGCCAGAGTATCTTCTAGCTGATTTTCTTCTCGCGGGAAGTGCTCAAAAGTAATCTGCTCGAAATGAGGCAACAACGTCAAGACATGTTCTTTGTATTGGATAAGATTAGGATGTTTGGTTTCCCACTCTCCTTTGACTTGACTGATAACCAAAGCCGAGTCCCCAAACACGACCAAAGATTTGATTCCCAAATCTATAGCAGCCTTGAGACCAAAGATGCAAGCTTCATATTCACCCATGTTGTTGGCACAACTGAAGCAAAGTTGGGCAGTGAAGGGTGTATGGCAACCTTCCGGAGAAACGAGTACCGCACTGATACCGTTGCCAAGTGCATTTGAAGCACCATCAAAGTATATGGTCCATCGGGATCCTTGTTCAGGTCCGTCATACGGTCCGTTACCTTCAATGTTGTCCAATGTCATGATGTCCTCGTCAGGGAAGTCGAATCTCATAGATTGGTAATCTTCGACGGCTTGAGGAGCTAGATGGTCAGCTTGTACACTCCCCTTTATAGCTTTTTGGGTAGTATACTGGATATCATACTCAGTCAGGATCATTTGCCATCTAGCGATTCTTCCAGATAAAGCAGGCTTCTCGAAGATATACTTGATCGGATCCATCTTGGAAATCAGCAGAGTGGTATAAGTCAACATATACTGCCTTAGCCGGCGAGCAGCCCCTACCAAAGCGCAACAAGTTTTCTCGAGCAGTGAGTAGCGATTCTCACAGTCGGTAAACTTTTTGCTAAGGTAATAAATGGCATGCTCTTTTCGGCCATACTCGTCATGTTGGCCCAGTACGCACCCCATTGAGTTATCCAACACAGTCAGATACATGATTAACGGCCTTCCTTCGACGGGTGGCATCAAAATAGGTGGTTCTAATAAATACTACTTGATCTTATCAAAAGCAACTTGACAATCATTATTCCATTCAACTACCTGATCTTTCTTCAACAGCTTGAAGATTGGCTCACAGATAGATGTCAGGTGAGAGATGAACCTCGCAATATAGTTTAAGCGTCCCAAGAATCCTCTAACCTCCTTTTCAGTGCGGGGGAAGGCATTTCTTGTATAGCCTTTACTTTAGCTGGATCAACCTCAATGCCTTTGTTGCCGACAATAAATCCCAAAAGTTTACCAGACCTAACTCCAAAAGTGCACTTGCTTGGGTTCAGTCTGAGCTTATACTCCGTCAACCTGGCAAACAACTTTTGTAGATGATCAATGTGTTCTTCTTTTGTCTGTGATCGAGCTATCATGTCGTATACATAGACTTTAATCTCATGATGTATCATGTCATGAAATAAAGCTACCATGGCACGTTGATAGGTTGCCCCTGCATTCTTTAGTCCGAATGGCATCACTTTGTAGCAGAAGGTACCCCATTGCGTGACAAAAGTAGTTTTCTCCATGTCCTCGGGGGCCATTTTGATATGGTTGTATCCCGAGAATCCATCCATGAAGGAAAATACCTTGTGTTGAGTTGTGTTGTCAACCAAGATGTCGATGTGTGGCAGTGGAAAACCATCTTTAGGGGTAGCCCTGTTTAAGTCCCGATAGTCCACACACATTCTGACTTTGCCGTCCTTCTTAGGCACGGGTACAATGTTAGCAACCCATTGTGGATAGGAAGTAACAACCAGAAAGCCGGCGTTGAATTGCTTCATTACCACAGCTTTGATCTTCTCAGACATGTTGGGCCTCATTTGGCGGACCTTTTGCTTGATCGGTGGACAGTCTTCTCTTACAGGGAGACGGTGAACCACGATATCTGTGTCTAATCCCGGCATGTCTTCATAGGACCAGGCAAAGATCTCAACATATTCGTTCAACAACTGCACTAGACGCTCTTTGACACCTGGTTCCAGGTTGGCACCCACTTTTACCTCTTTCTTGTCTTTCTCTGTTCCCAAGTTGATGGTCTATATCAACTCTTCATGAGGCAGAATAGCCCTTTCCTCTTGTTGCAAAAGTCTAGCTAACTCTCCAGGCACTTCACAGTCTTCATCACCTTCCTACTCGACATGATTGACCAAATCTTCAGAGTAACCGAAGGCTAAAGCAAAATAGTCACCCATGGAATCCGGAGTGGATGGGTACCTGCATTTTGTAAGTGTGGGTGTGTGTAAGGGATAGCCATCCTCAAACAAAACAAAATGCAGAAGGAAAGAAAATGAACACAACAGTTTATAGATGAAAACGTCCAATGATTCATTAAAGCATGGCATATGATAATGAAGAAAATCAAGCCCTTACAAATGGACCTATATGCCCCGGGAAAGGCATAAGGTGAAAATAGTGTACGAATTGTTTAATTATTACAGACCAAAATAGGAAATTGTTCAAAGATAAATTTACTGGTTGATGAAGGTGATGGGAATAAAATCCTTTGCTTCCCAGTTGCTTAAACCCCCTTCGACAGTTAGAAAGATCCAATCCTCAAAGTTTTCCTCTTCATCATCATCTTCTACAGCATTAATTCCATGGTAGGTGATTTTTACGGGTGGTCCTCCAGTCTTGGAGCGACGCATAACCTTCTGTCCTGCAGCAGTAAACCCTAGTCCAAATTTGTCTGTCTTATGGGGAAATCAAGCAATTGTACCCACACTGTACTCTTTCCTTCTTTGATTACCACCTCTGCGTCCTTGAGAGATGCCATCCTATGCACATGCTTGGGAATGATAGGCACCTCAACCATTGTCTTCGCAACTGCGACCTCAGGAGAAACTTCCTCAAAATGTTGGAAAGGCGTTTCTATGAACTCGCCATCCAACTCCACATAGCGGAAGGAGTTGAGGTGACTTATCATGTACTCTTCCTCACCGTGCACCGTTATAATCTTACCCTTAACAAGATATTTTAGCATTTGGTGCAAAGAGGAGGTAACTGCCCCAGCATAATGGATCCACGGTCTTCCCAACAAACACGAATATGAAGGACGGATGTCCATCACATAAAAGGTGGAGTTGAAAACTTTTGTGCCCACTTTGATAGGAATGTCAACCTCTCCGTGAACCATTCTTTTGGACCCATCAAAGGCCCTAACAACGATGTTACTTGGTTTGAGGGTCAATCCTTCGCAGTCCAAACGGTCCAACACTTTCTTCGGCAACACATTCAAGGAAGAACCGGTATCAACTAAGACATGGGCGAGGGTGGTTCCCCTGCATTCAACTGAGACATGTAGCGCGTCGTTGTGTTTCCTTCCCTTGGGAGTCAAATCAGCATCGGAAAAACCAAGACCATTATCAGCCGTAAGGCTGGCCACGCACTCTTGAAACTGGTCAACCGAAGTTTCTTGGGGCACGTGTGCTACCTTTAAAAATTTGATTAAGGCCTTAGCATGGGCCTCAGAGCAGAGTAGAAGAGCTAACATGAAGATTTTGGAAGGGGTCTGCCCTAGCTGTTCCACGATGCCGTAGTCGCTCCTTCTGATTATCTTCAAGATTTCTTCCATTTCTTTCTAGGTGGTTTTGGGGATAACCACAGTATGAGCCTTCGTCCTGACAGGCGCTTCTAGTATCCCCTTACCCTTATCGGTAGTATCAACAAATAGTCTTACTTCAGGAGTATCCAATTCTTCAATTATCGGGCCTTGCACTGATGGCTTAACAGGCACAGAAGCTTTCGAGGGTCCGAAAACTGCTCGAGGGGGAGCAATCTCCGGAGAAAAAATCCGTCCGCTGCGAGTTATCTTGCTTGTTCCCGCAATGTTCCCTATATCAGGGGTTTCCTCTTCAGAGTTCTCTTGGACTGATTCAATCTGTTTGATGCCATGATAGAAGATTTCTCCTCCGTAGTTCCATGGTATCGTCTTGTTAGATTGATACGGGACAGGCCCCGACATGGTGATTTTCAACGGTACAAATTTAGGGTCGGGCGTAATCTTGACAAGCCTTTTGCAAGCCTCGGGAAGATTGTTGGAGATGGTTATTATTGCAATGTCGTTGGTTGAAGTAGCAAAAGTAGCAGGAGTAACAGGAGTGAAGGTATCAACATGGGTCTTTTGGAAGAGTATCTCTTGGGTATCCATCAGGCGTTGGATGCCTGACTTCAACATTGGGCAATCAGCTTGTATGTTTAAACAAAAGTAACAGTCCTTTCCACAGCCTGGGAATATCCCGGCTCTCATCAAACTCACTTTAATCACTGGTAAGGGGGTCAAAAGGTAAGCAACATTGGTAACATGAAGGTCTTCCATAATAGCATGAACATTATGACCGTGCTTGGGCATCGGAGCAGATATCACGTTGGGCTTCTCACGAGCATCAAACTCTACCTCCTTAGCGTCTATTAGGTCTTGGATTTTGTTCTTAAGCGCCCAACAATTATTGGTATCATGCCCTACACTGTCGGAGTGGTAAGCACATTTTGCATTGGAGTGATAATATGGCGAAGAAGTATTAGGGTTCTTTGGCGCTTCCTTCAAATTGGTAAGATTCAACTTTAGAAAATGAGGAAGTACTTGAGCCGGCGTCATGTTGATTCGGGTGAACTGCTGTTGTGGCCTTTCTACCCGTTGCTGATTAGATCTTGGATGATTGCTGCGAGGTTGATCATTTGAAGAGTTTTTAATCATCACAGCCCCTACAGTTGGTCGGCGCTCGGTTCTTCCTTGACTTTTCTGAGAATAAACAGCAGAGGCTTCCTTCTTAGCTGGGAAGGTTTTCTTAATAGCAGTGGACGTGGAGGTATCTTTCTGAATCTTACCACTTTTAATACCGGCCTCGACCCTTTCGCCGATCAGAATTAATTCGGTAAATACCATGGAGGAACTCCCAATTAAATGATTGAAGAAAGGGCCAGACAGGGTCCCCAGAAACATGTCAACTAGCTCTCTATCCGACAATGGTGGCTGCACCCTTCCATCCAAATCACGCCACTTCTGGGCATACTCCTTAAATCCTTCATTAGAAGCCATACCCATACTCTGTAGTTGAGTACGAGTGGGCGCTAAATCAGCGTTGTATTGGTATTGCTGGTAGAAAGCAGCGGCTAAGTCTTCCCAGTTATGAACCTCTGATCTCTCAAGTTGATAGAATCAGTCCAATTATGTGCCTGACAAACTGTCTTGAAAAAAGGGTACCCAGAGGTCTTTATCAGATGAGTGGGGTTGGATCTTTCTGACATAGGATCTCAGATGCATCTTTGGACAGGACAGACCGTCATACTTACCAAATGTAGGAACTTTGAACTTGGGAGGAATGACGATCCCAGCGACCAGCCCTAGTTCTTCGAAATCTAAACCAGGTACCCTTTACAACTCCATGGCTGCCAATCGATCCTTAAGATTTTTATATTTATCATTCACCGGGGGATATTGCTGTTCGGAGTAGTCTTCATCCTCTTCCTCTTCTTCCTCTTCAACTTCAGATTCAGAAGGTCCTGCAGCTCCTTTTCCTTTACCAGCCCCTTCATCAGACGTTGAGGGGAACTCGAGGAATTTTCTAGCATTGCTTTCAAACCTTCTTCCAAAAGTGGCTACTCCGGGCGTTTTCTTCTTTTTCTCTTTATTTTTCTCCAACAGAGCTTTAAGGTCCTCTTGACCCTTTGCCGAGGTCATGAGGAGTTGCTGGAATTGAGAATTCTGTGCTTGCAGATCCTTAACCGTCTGCTCCAAATCGATCTTGCTGAAATAAACAGCAGAAAGATAAGGAAACCTGGTGTGAAGACCTGTTTATCAATATGATGAATGATGCGTTATTCATGTAATGCATTCAAGGATTCAGAAATTCAAATTTGTTGCAAACAAAAAGAACACACGTCATATTAAGAAGAAATTTGTTAGTACATAAGTGCCCCATGGGCAAAATATTACAAAATTCTTAATGTAAAAAGTCTTTGTGCATCCTCTTTCGTGCGATGTAAGTGTTAAGAGTTTCCTCCTCATGAAGTCGGCGGGTAAGCTCCAAAACCTTCTTCTCACTGGCATATAAGCTGGCTTCAAAAGTATTCCGTTCTTCTATGAGTTGGATCCAACTCCTTTGTAATTCTTCCCATGATGTTGGCATGTCAGGATGTAGGAGGGTGTATGGAACCTCTCCTTCCATCACAGGCTCTTTGATCACGGGGAGAATGTGAGGATATGGCATCATAAGATTCTGGGCGCGGGTTCGTACCCACTTGGGATAAGGCTCAAGGGGGATGGAATTCTTGTGCCCCAGTGTCTTACTATCCACTTTGTTGGGCATCCTCCAAGCTCTGATGAACCTTTGTCGAAGTCCTTGCGCATAATTGTCGAAGCCAAAAACTAGGTCAGGAATCAGCATGTCATAAGGGCCTTCCCTCAGAGCATATCCAAACTGTCTTAGAGCTAAATAGGGGTTGTAGGTAATACCTCCCCTAATGCCAAGTAGTGGGACATTAGGGAACTCCCCACAATGATCAATGATGATGACATTTTCTCTAGACCAAGAACACCAATGAACATCAGAATGTGTGAGGGTCATCAATCGTTGTGACCACCTTAAACCCTGCTCATTCTTCAAAACTAATTGTGGAAGGTGAGAAATAAACCACCTTGCTAGGAGAGGAGTACAACACATGAGAACATCTCTTTTCCTCAATGTTCGTGTGTAAAATGAGTGTAGGATGTCCCCAAGCAATGTAGGCACAGGATTCTGAGATATGAAAATTTTGACAGCATTCACATCTATAAGCTGATCAGGGTTTGGGAACAAGACCAACCCATAGATGAGAAGTGCTAAAATCTCCTCAAAAGCTTGTAGATCTAAAGAATTCCAGCAGTCTTGTGCCTTCTCAAACAGAAACTTTACCAAGAATCCCTTGACACCACTTCTGGTTTCCCAATGTCCTTTGATGTCAGATGGTTGCAAGTGTAATGCTTGAGCAACATCTTCAGGCTTTGGTTCTTTTTCCGTACCGTTGTAGGGTAGTTGATGAAGAATAGGAATTATCAGGAGTTGAGAAAATTCCTCCAAAGTGGGTACTAGTTGGTAATCAGGGAATGTGAAACAGTGGTGTAGGGGATCAAAGATCTGGAAGAGAACTTTCACCATGTCTTATTAAATGTTGGAGTTGACCAAGTTGAGAAGCCTACCATGTCTTTCACTGAAGAGAGAATTCTCTATAATCCTGGAAGTAAGCTCCTTGATTTGAGGAGGGATTCTCACAAGGTTGACTTTAATTGTTTTCCTGCGAAGAGATTCCATGAGCTATAAAACAAGAACAAAGCTGAAGATCCAAACCCTTGAAATGGTTAGTGGATGCATACGATGCTTTATGATGTTCATGATGTATGCACAAGCAAATGTACAAACAAGTCACACAAAACCCTAGTTTCAGGCTTGCATGAGGTTTCATAGGTAAATACCCTCTTGAGTTTAGTTAGCTCAAACCTGTCCTATAAATAGTAACCGGGTTCTAAGAAGCTCAATATTACTGGATTGTTTTCTATGTTCATTGTTTTGGTTTAGCCACTTAACTAGAGACCAAAATATTCCAAGAAAACAACCCTCAATGAGTGTAGTATCGAGTATCTACCAACTTTGGACTGTACCAAAGCCGGTCATCTCACTACCCCTAACAAAAGGCCAAGATGGTCAAGTAAGGTTCTAAGAGTTCATTAGTGCTTCATGACATCACTCAGCGGCCCCGTATTCTCTTTGATTGACTCAAAGGCTACCGGTACTCACAAATATGTCGCACTAATATAGCTATTGCTTCAACCATGTCGGTATACCCCGCACAGTCTCCACAACGTATTGCTATTTACCTATGAATGTTTCCCAAATCCGGGTGGAGGATTTCAAACCCAAACAAGAGAACCAAATGTAAAGCAATCAAGATAAGCATGCAAAGGTGATCTAAGCCCTAAGGTTACTCCACTTTTAAAGTTTTCCCCAGCAGAGTCGCTAGTTCTGTGATACGGTGGGAGAACTGACTTGAGGTTTTGCGTTTGTGTTCGCAAATGTTTCGGTTTAGCAAGAGTCTCCACCGACTTTTTATTTTATCCTAAGGAAAGGTCAAAAAGCACAGGAAATACCTTTGAGATGTTTTCTTGGGTTGGGGGAGTAGATTATGAAAAGGGAAGGTACAAGCACCCTTTTCATCCATGGTTATCCATGGGCTCTTAGTTACTTGTTTAGATCACTTGCTTTTCTTTTCAATTGTTTGAAATGGTGCTCTTCAATTGTTTGAAATGGTGCTTTGTGTGTGGTTTTGAAAGATGTTTTAAAAAGAGGCCATCGTCGTGGCAAACTTTATAATGATTCTTGTTTGAATGTATACAAAGGTGTTTTTGTCTTTTGAAAAGTTTTCAATGTTTGAAAGTTGGATTTTGAAATTGTGTTGTGAAGTGTGTTTGAAAATAACAAGGATGTTTTGCAAGCTTTTGATCAAGTAACTAAGATCTATCTACCCTATTTTACTCAAAAGATCTTTCTTATGTTTTTAACCCCTTTAACAGTGTTGTTTCACCATTGCATTTGGTGAACAATCTTGTGTTAGGATGTTAAACGGGACAAGCGCGGGTCATCGTATAGACCATGATAGCAATTGTGTCAAGTATCTTTGGCAATTTTCTTGAGGGACTTGATCATTTTTGTTTAGGCAACCAAGATAGCGTCATCGAGGGACTATGATCTTTTGTTTTGTTCTTGTTTTGCCAAAGTACCCAACATGCATGTCATGGCCCATTTTTGAAAGCAACAAGTGGATTGTAACCCTAGGGGTGCAAGTGTGTATTGTGTTTAATTTTCATGCATTTTTTGTCTTTGATTAGGTTAAGCTATTTGTTAAGTGGATTTTGCATACAAACCCTAATTCTCTAGTCATGGCATAATTGAAAGCGTTAAATGCGAGAATTTAAATTCTAAGCTATTACATCATGATTATGGGGATGGGGGTACAATTTTTGAATAGGGGGTATTTGACAAGAAATATAAACCCTAGTTACTATTACATCCAAATTGAATATCAAATGCAATCATAATTTAAATGTACAATATTTAAACAAAATGAACAAATATTTAAATAAAAATGTATTATGCAAAAAAAAGTTCTTATTTGTTCATGTATGCAAAAGTATTTTTTAATGTAAAAGGTATGAAGAAATAAATAAAAGATTAATTTTATTTGTTTTTAGGGCAAAAACCCTAATTTCTTAAGAAAATAAATATGATGTATTATTTATGTACAAAATATGTATGAGAGTGAAATATATCTAAAAAGGTATTTTTTAGTATAAATAATAAAAATAAAAAAAAGTAATATTTTTGTATTTTATTTCTAAGTATTTAATAAAATAAAAGTATATATGTGTATGGAAACTAAGCATATGTATGGTTTCAGAAAGTTCATGGATAAAATTCTCCTAGCACGATTAATATAAATGAAAACTAAGCATATGTATGGTTTCAGGGCAATAAGTACAACAACTTTTATTCACAAACCTAAGGCTAAATGTTCCTAAATAGAGAGATAGAAGTTCATGAAATACCTATTTCAGTTGAGTTCGAGTTGGACAATGCAGCAACTTTCAATGGGGTCTGAGGTTCTTTTGAGCTTGCTTGATGTCCCTTGAACCTTTCCCAATACTTAGTTTGTTTTGAAGTGGCCTGAATCGTGCTACAGAACTCAACCTGCAAAGCTTCCAAACAAAAATGGTGATCACTGTAAATGGAGTTACAGTAGCTTGTGAATGGTCTGGAGAGCTTAGGTGTATTATTTAGAATGTGTTTGAAGTGATTTGGGACAAAATGCACGAGGGGATTTGGTTGTGGCTTGTGATTTGCTGAACTTGCCATGTTTTGGGCAGAAATGGAGATTTTGTGCACAAGGGGGTTAGAGAGGTCAAAGAATCGTGTTTCTGCCTTACAAGGATATGAGAAACTTGTTTGAAAACTTTGCTTGAGTTGATTTTATCAGATATGTGTGTTCTTGACTTTTTGCACAATGCCTTGGTTTTGAAGCAAAGATGTGAAGTGACCAAGCTATGACCTGTACAGGCTAGCTCCAAGCATGCTTAAGTTGGTGTACTATGCCTGAGATTAGGGAACTTGTTTACTGCAAGGAAAGAAGTCCAAGGCTCAAGAAAAATGCAATTTGACATAAAGTTGCCTTTATGAAAACGGAAGTGTGACCTTTAAGCTCAAAATGGAAATGTTCATTGTACAATGCTCTCTTGATCAAAACAATGCCAATGTCCAATTTATTTGCATTAAATTTTTGAGTGTAAATTGGTTTAGAGGCCTGTAATTATGTACTAAGCTAGTTTGGTCAGATTTGCAACTTGGTATGAACATGTATTGGCCATGGTTACAAAGTGAGTTTTTGCCAACTTCAAGCATTCGATTCTCCCTAACCACAAATGTGTTTGAGGAGTTCTTGGACAATATGGAAAGCTTGAAACATGTACTATAATTCATCTTTGAAATGAAACTTTAAAATCCAAGTGGAACCATGTGAAAAATGGCCAAGAAAATGGGTCAAAATCCTGCCTAAACTAGGGCAAAATTTCTCTAAGTTAAAAGTTTTAGGTACTCTTGTTCCAAAAATCATAACTTGAGATCCAAGCTTCTTTTTAGAAAACTTTGTGAATAAAAGTTGTATACTTTGTGATGTAATACAACTTTCATGTTGTAAGTTTTCTTTGAATCCATTTGCATCTTGGTGAAAATATGGGACAAAGTTAGGAAAAATTAAGAAAATTTCATAACTTAGAAAATTTCTAAGTTATGAAAATTTTCAATTTCAAACCCTAATTTGTAATTTTGGGTTTCTTGATGAACAATTTTCATAATTCGACACATCTTGATGGAAAATGAATCTTGGCACTTGATTTTGACCAAAAAACCAGAAGTTTGACTTTTCAGTGTACAATCAAATTTTGATCAGTCGACTGAAAAATTCATCTGCCAATCCTATGCATTTGAGATCTTTTGAACTTGTTGAATGGGTCAAGACAATGTCATTGAGTCCTTGAGTCCATGGTTGAGCTTGATTTGCCATTGGTTAGGTCAAACAGTCAAAAATTGCCTTTGTGTAGTCAAAACCCTAGAAATGACCATTTTGCCCTTTTGGTGATCTGATCAAATTTCTCATGGAATTGTGATCCAAACTTGATCAAATGGTTCACATGAGTTCATAATGTTGATGTGGGTCAAAATTCATGAGGTTTGATTGTAAATTGGCCACAATTGACTTTTTCCCCAATACAGCTGATTTCTAGGTCAACTGTCCAATTGACTGGGCAAAAATTTGATTCAAGGCTTGAAACTTGGTATGGGCAAACTTATGAGTCTAACATGAAGTATGAAAGTCACTTTGGGAATTGTAGGTCAAAACATCCCTGTGCAAATTCAAACCCTAATTTAGGTCAACAGTGCAAGGAGGTGTCTTGAGCAGAGCAACCCTTGCTTGATCTTGAGTTCCGAGGGCCTTGTGATGAGAAATGTTGATAAAATGAGAGGGCAAATTTTAGGGCACAACAGAGACCTATACAATTTTCCTAGAAATTAAAATAAAAAAGAATAAATAAAAAGAAATTAAGGAAAAATTAAAACCTAAAATTCTAAGTTAATGTTTTTGGTGTTTTTTTTTTGTAGAAAATAATTTTAAGTTAATTAAAAAACCTAATTCTAACTAATTTTAATAAAAAAAAGTTAATTAACTTAATTTATTAATAAATGAAAAAAAAGCCAAACATTCAGTTACTAACTGAAACCACGCGGCCGAGACCTGTCATCTAGATGCAATGAAACATCAATGAAGTCGCCACCGAACGTCTTTTATCCCACCGGGAGGGAAAGGTAAACATCGAGAAAACCTGAAAAGGGAGAAATCACGGTCTTTCGACCGAGAGATCGGGTAAGGGAGTCTGTTACGCGAGGGGAAGGTGTTAGCACCCCACACGCCCGTAGTACTCTACGGTATCCACTCTTGTTGTCTAATCTAATGGGTGTGGTCAAATCCTATGTCTATGGGTTAAAACTGAAAAGGGAATGCATGCAAAAGGGAAGAAGAAAATAATGTAGGGAAAATAAAAAGTTGTGCTCGGTTGTGTTAGAACAAAGTTTGAATCTACTACCCTAAGTTTAAGTTTTAATGATAACAAAATGCTAAGATATATTAATTGTATGATTCATGTAAGAACTATTTTCTACCTAAAAATTACATTCTATTTTACAGAAACTCTGATGGGTATCAGCATGAGAACATCCTCATCAGCATCAAAAAATTGGATATCAACATCAGCATCAGATGATGCTATATCAGATACTAGAATCAGAAGATCAACTTGCGCTTATTCTGAAGCTTGATGAATAGATCTGCGCTCAACACTCTGAACTCTGATAAAGACAACAACAATTCATTAGCACCTAAGCAGCGTCAGAATGAGCCAAAGCCAAAACATGCTTAAGTGGCAACGGTACTGTGCATTCAAGATGAGTTATTACCAACGACATCATTCCAGACATGATCTGCTTAATAAGGAAAGATTGTTATTGGCATTGAAACATAATTATTGCTCCAACGTACACTAATTCCAATGCTATATAAACAAGTCAATGAAGATTGAATTGGCTAATGCTCTACAACAATCTACACGCCAAAAAGCTATTCATCATCTTCCTCACTCTCAGTTTGCTAAAAGCTCCAAAATTCCTTACTCAATTATTTTAGCAATCTAGTCTCATAAGCTTAATTTGTGTAGTATCACAGTTGTGATAAACAGTTTTGTAGAAAACATTCACACACCTAGATTTCAATTCTTTGTAAGAAAGTATTTCCTTGAGAAACCGGTTTGTGGTTTGCATCAAGAAGGCTTTAGCAGTTGTTAAAGCAGATTGTAATATTCAGTTGAATATAGTGGATTAAGACCTCGTTGGAGAGAGGCGAAATCACCTTGACGGGTGGACTGGAGTAGTTTGAGATCAAACGAACCAGGATAAAAATATCGTGTTGATTGCAATTGATTTCCAGTTTTTACAATTCAACCCCCCCTTCTTGTGTTTTTCACTTCTTCAATTGGCATCAGAGCGCCTGGTTCTGAGCTAAAACACTTAACCGTGTCAGTACAAGATCCAGCGTCAGAAAAACACAATGGGAGGAACTTATCAACACATCAGCAATGACAACAATGAAGACAGAGACAGATTCAGCGGCAAACCTCCAGTCTTTGATGGAGAAAATTTTGATTACTGGAAAGACAAAATTGAAAGCTTCTTTCTGACATGGTGACAGATGGATACACGCACCCTGTGAATGCAAGCGGTCAGAAGATTGATAGGAAAGCAATGTCTGACCAACAAAAGCGTGACTTCAAAAATCACCACAAGGCCAGAACCATCCTTCTCAGCGCCATCTCTTATGCTGAATATGAAAAGATCTCTAACAGAGACACAACAAAGAACATGTTTGACTCACTCAGAATGACGCATGAGGGCAACGTTCAGGTCAAAGAAACTAAAGCTCTTGCGCTCATTCAGAAGTATGAGGCATTCAAAATGGAAGAAAGTGAATCCATTGAAATAATGTTCTCAAGATTCCAAATTCTGGTAGCTGGTCTCAAGGTTCTGGACAAAGGATACTCTACTGCTGATCACGTCAAGAAGATCATCAGAAGCTTACCAAAGCAGTGGAGGCCAATGGTTACATCTCTGAAGCTAGCAAAAGATCTCAACAAAATTTCTCTGGAGGAACTTATCAGCTCCCTCAGAAGTCATGAGATAGAGCTAGAAGCTGATGAACCTCAGAAGCAAGGTAAGCCTTTAGCATTAAAATCTAACAAAAAATCTGAGTCTAAAGTTTTGCAGGAAGTTGAAGAAACATCTGATGGATCCTCATCAGAAGAAGACGGACTTTCTCTCCTCTCCAGAAGAGTGAACCAACTGTGGAAGCAGAGGCAAAGGAAGTTCAGGAATCCCAGAAGATCTGATCAGAACGAGTCTTCCTCCAGATACAGAAGGACAGATTCTTCTTCTGGATACAGAAGATCTGAAGGCTCCTCAGGAAGCAGAAAGCCAAACACCAAGGACATCATCTGCTATGAGTGCAATGAGCAAGGACACTACAAGAGTGACTGCCCAAAACTTCAGAGGGAAAAGCCCAAAAAGAAGTTTGGAAGAGAAAAGAAGAAAAGTCTCATGGCTACATGGGATGACTCTGACTCGTCTGAAGCTGACTCAGAATCAGATGATGAGAGAGCAAACATAGCTCTCATGGCCAACATTTCAGAAGATAGTGAAGCTTCTGAATCAGACTCAGAATCAGATACTGAAGAGGTATTTCCTGACTTTGCAATTAATTTTACTAAGGCTGAACTTGCTGAAAGCCTTAATGAAATTCTGGAAAGGTACCAACAAATTAGAGTTAAATTCAGAAACCTGAAAAGGAATCTTGAATCTGACTCTGATAAGACTGAGAGTCTTAAATTGGAAAATTCTGAGCTGAGAAATAAAATTTCAAAATTAGAAAATACTTTACAAAACTCTCAGAAGGAACCAATTTCTGGAACTCCCAGCAGCGCTGATGAGATCATCAAGGAGTATGATCACAGTTTCCAGAAGTTCCTTGCTAAAAGCATAGATAGAAGCAAAATGGCTTCAATGATCTATGGAGTTAGCAGAAACGGCAGGAAGGGAATAGGATACCAAGGTAAGGTTCCTACACCAAAGAATGTCATGGATTTAACCATTAAACACACTCCTCTGAACTCACATTTTGTGTATGGTCACACACATGATATTAAATACACTAGCAGTAAGTATTCTGTGAAACCAAAATTCAACCAGAGTTTTGGTAAATCTAACAAATCAGGACCCAAGAAAATCTGGGTACCTAAGGATAAAATAATACATGTTGCAGATATCTTTAGCAGCAAATCAGAAACACCAGTCATGGTACCTGGACTCTGGCTGCTCGCGACACATAACGGGAAGAAGGCATATGTTCCAAAGCCTGGAACTTAAGCCTGGAGGCCACATTGGCTTTGGAGGCAATCAGAGGGGAAAGATAATTGGTTCTGGAACTGTAGGTAATGGAAATCTTCCCTCTATAAATAATGTTCTGCTAGTAGATGGATTAATGCATAATCTGTTATCCATAAGTCAATTAAGTGATAACGGTTATGATATAATCTTTAATCAAAAATCATGTAAAGCTGTTAGTCAGAAAGATGGGACTATCCTGTTTAATGGAAAGAGGAAAAACAACATCTATAAAATCAAACTTTCTGAACTGAAAAGTCAAAATGTAAAGTGTCTTCTGTCTGTTAACAACGAGCAGTGGATCTGGCACAGAAGATTGGGGCATGTCAGTATGAGAAGAATATCTCAGATTAACAAACTCAATCTGGTCAGAGGACTTCCTAACTTGAAGTTCAATTCAAATGCTCTGTGTGAAGCATGTCAGAAAGGCAAGTTTGCAAAACCTTCTTTCAAATCTAAAAATGTTGTTTCTACCTCTAAGCCATTAGAACTTCTACACATTGACTTATTTGGACCAGTTAAAACTGCTTCAGTCAGTGGCAAGAAGTATGGGTTAGTAATCGTAGATGACTATAGCAGATGGACATGGGTAAAGTTCTTAAGACACAAGGACGAGTCACACTCTGTGTTTGTTACCTTTTGTAACCAAGTTCAGAATGAAAAGGATCTTAGAATCGTTAAAGTCAGAAGTGATCATGGTGGAGAGTTTGAAAACAAAGATTTTGAGTCATTCTTTAATGACTGAGGCATTCTGCATGATTTCTCTTGTCCTAGAACTACACAACAAAATGGAGTTGTAGAACGAAAGAACAGAACATTGCAAGAAATGGCCAGAACCATGATCAATGAGACAAACGTTGCTAAGATCTTCTGGGCAGAGGCAATAAACACAGCGTGCTACATTCAGAATAGAATCTCAATAAGACCTATTCTGGAAAAGACTCCATATGAATTGTGGAAGAACAGAAAGCCCAACATTTCATATTTTCATCCATTTGGATGTACTTGTTTTATGTTAAATAGAAAAAATTATTTGAACAAGTTTGACTCTAAAGCACAAAAGTGTATTATGTTAGGATACTCTGAACGCTCAAGAGGGTACAGAGTATACAATACAGAAACACAGATTGTGGAAGAATCAATCAGTGTTCATTTTGATGATAAGCTTGACTCTGAAAAGTCAAAGCAGAATGAAGTTTTTGCAGGTATGGAAATTGAATTTACAGGTTCTGAAGACAAGTCATCAGAAGCTCTCAACAAAGACACTCCTTCAACATCTGAAAGGAGCACTGTTAGCAATCCTACAACAGCTGCTGATCAACCTCAAAAGAGACTACCCAGAAGCAGCTTGGATCACCCAGAAGAAACTATCTTAGGAAGAAAGGCAGATCAAATTAGAACAAGAGCAAGCTTCAGAAACTCTGAAGAAACCCTCATGGAACTTGTGTCTCTGATTGAACCTTCTTCTATTGATGAAGCACTTCTGGACAACGAATGGATTCTAGCAATGCAAGAAGAGCTGAATCAATTCACCAGAAATGACGTATGGGATCTTGTTCCCAGACCAAAAGGATTCAACGTCATTGGAACAAGATGGGTGTTCAGAAACAAGCTAAATGAACAAGGTGAAGTTATCAGAAACAAAGCACGACTGGTAGCACAAGGTTATAGTCAACAAGAGGGGATAGACTATACAGAAACCTTTGCTCCAGTCGCCAGGTTAGAATCTATCAGACTTTTAATTTCATTTGCTGTTAATAGAGGCATCACTCTGTATCAGATGGATGTCAAGAGTGCATTCTTAAATGGTTATATAGAAGAAGAGGTTTATGTGAACCAACCCCCTGGTTTTGAAAATACAAAACATCCAGAACATGTGTTCAAACTAAAGAAGTCACTATATGGTCTGAAACAAGCTCCCAGAGCTTGGTATGAAAGACTAAGTAACTTTCTGCTAGAAAATGAATTCACCAGAGGGAAGGTGGACACTACCTTATTCTATAAGTCAGTTAAGAATGACATCTTAGTCTGTCAAATTTATGTTGATGATATCATTTTTGGATCTACTAATCCTTCTCTTGGATGAAAATTTGCTAAGTGTATGCCGGCAGAATTTGAGATGAGCCTCATGGGGGAACTGAAATTCTTTCTAGGAATTCAGATCAATCAAACTCCAGAGGGAACTTACATTCATCATAGCAAATATGTCAGAGATCTTCTGAAGAAATTTGACCTCTCAGAATTTAAGCCATCAAAGATTCCAATGCATCCCACGTGCATTCTGGAAAGAGAAGAGGTAAGCAAAAAGGTAGAACAGAAGGTCTACAGAGGTATGATTGGCTCTCTCCTTTATCTGACTGCTTCAAGGCCTGATATCTTATTCAGCGTATGTATTTGTGCTAGATTCCAATCAGATCCTAGAGAATCTCACTTAACAGTTGTTAAGCGAATTTTCAAGTATCTGAAAGGTACTACTAATCTAGGTTTATTTTATAGAAAATCTAATGATTACAGCTTAGTAGGCTACTGCGATGCTGACTTTGCTGGAGACAGAGTAGAGCGTAAAAGTACTTCTGGAAGCTGCCAGTTTCTGGGAGAAAATCTGATCTCTTGGTCCAGCAAAAGGCAATCCACAATTGCGCTATCAACAGCAGAAGCTGAGTACATAGCAGCAGCAGGTTGTAGCATACAAATGCTCTGGATGAAAAGTCAGCTTGAAGACTTCCAGATTTTTGAGAGTAACATCCCTATACTCTGTGACAATACTTTTGCTATTTGCTTAAGTAAGAATCCCATTTTACATTCTAGGGCTAAGCATATAGAAATAAAACATCACTTCATTAGGGACTACATTCAGAAAGGAATTTTGAACTTAAAATTTATTGATACAGACCATCAATGGGCTGATATCTTCACTAAACCCCTTTCTGAAGATAGGTTCAATTTCATTCTGAAACATCTCAGCATGAAAATCTGCCCAGAGTGAAAATGCTTTAGTTCTATATATTATCCTTCAGAATGTATTTGTTTTACTGTGAACTTCTGATCAATCTCTTTTTAGAAAGATAGACATGCATATTGTATCAGATGCTATTCTTAAAGATCTGAGTGTTTCAGCTCAAGGATAGACGTGCTGCTCACTAAATCAAACAAGTGTCATCCAATCATCAGCAAATCTCTGAAGCAGAACGCGTGCACGCTTCTGAGAAGGCAAAACGCTGATTGGGTGCATTGAGACACATGTCTGGTAACCGTTTCAAGTATCTTTCTCAAATCCCCCAAAATCAGCAAGCATTAAATGAAAGTAATCATGTTTTAAAAACGTAGTCATGAATTACTTCTCTTTCTTGAAACCGTTTACACTTTCAAAAATTATTTTGAAATCTATTTAAGCACATTAACATCTCACATTAATCCTTTACCGTTTCTTACAATCTTACAAATATTTTTCTGCATTTTCCTTGTGTGTTCATCTCTCTCAAAAGAAACCCATTTTTCAGTTTTCTCAAAAAAAAACCCTAAGTGTGAACATGGAAACCTCCAGCAATGTCTCTGCAGGTTCTCAGAAGGAGGCTTCTTCTGAACAATACCAAGTTCCATTCAGAACACTCCTTACACCAGTGAAGAATTTGGAAGTGCTGTCTGAACTAATTGTTGACTTCTCCAGTCTGAAAGAAAATGGATTTGACTTGACAGAAGAAGTTAGGGCACAGGGATGGGAGAGATATTTTGATAGGTTGGTTGGACCAACGTTCCCAGTCTTGGTCAAGGAGTTCTGGATTCATGCGTACTCATCAAAGCATCAAGTCACCTCCTACATAATAGGAAAGAAGATTGTGATCACTGAGGATCACATAGCAAGATTGATTGGATACGGTGGTGGTGGTATCCGCTGTATCGACATGGCTGAAAGATGCTCTAACGTTGCTGTCATTGCAAGGCAGATTTTCACCGATGGGGTTCCCAGCAGCAAGATCAGAGACTTAAAGGATCAGGACATAATATGGGCGAAGATTATTCTGGGGTGCTTTAATCACAGGAAGCCAACAAGCTCTCCTGATTATATAAATATAGATCAGCAGTTTTTGATCTATTTTATTAATCAGAAGGTAAAAATCAACTTGGCTCATCTTCTGTTTAATCACCTCAGGACCAGCGTCAAGGAGACAAGGGAAGAAGAAAGAACAAAGAGGGATTGGATACCCTTTGGCAGGTTAATATCATATATTCTGACTGAGAATAGGCTGATAGAACACCTCACAGAAGCTCAGGAATTAAGTTCTATTGAACCTACTGTTGGCAAGCCTCTGAACGCCAAGAATCTGAAGAAAATGAAACTGATAGAGAATATCAGAAAGGAGCCCAGCGTTACTCCTCTTGCTGACATCACCAGCAGAAGAGTCCCTCTGGACGACTTTCCATTATTTTCTGAGATAGAATCTAAACCAGTGGTGGTTCTCAGATACTTGGACGCTTGCAAGGCTGATGGTACAGATCCCAAACTGAATATCAAAGATCTGCACCAACAACAACCTGAAGTTACACTGAAGAAGACGAAGAAAAGAAAGGCCACTTTAGAAGGACCATCCCAGCAGACCCCTAAGAAAAGAGGTAATTTATCTGCTGCTTCTGTTTTAAATTCTTCTGCTATTCCAACATCAATCCCAACCCCAGCTTCACATGAACTTCCAATCCCCATACCAACTATTGATGAAACCGAACCAGAAGATGACCCTTCCGAGTCACTGACTCTCAGGAGACCCCGCACCAAATCCCAAACTCCAAAACCCACAACATCAACAGCATCAGAACTTGACAAAGTTCTGTCTGAAATTGATGAACGTGTTTCCACTCACCTCTCAAACAATCCAAACACAGAGATTTCCCACTCTCCTCAACCAGAACATCCTCTCTCACCCATACCAGAAGAACCACAAATTCCACAAGAACCAGAAATTCCACCTCCCTCTCCACAACCAGCAATTCCTCCTCCCTCTCCACAACCAGAAATTCATCCACCATCACCTCAACCATCACCTACACAACCTGAGTTTCATCACTCTGAAACTCCATCACCTGAACCTCATTCTCCTCAATCCTCTGAGCCACAACCCTTGGCAATTCAGCTGCCATGTGGAACAACTGTAACCATGGCCCAGCTGCCATCCTCGCCAGAAACTACCCCTCCAAACACTCCAAACAGTCCAATCATTATTTCTGATTCTCCCACTCCATCTCCCAAACAAACTACAGAAGACCACAACAGGACCTTCATCGATTTAACAATCCTTGACCGTCTTGCTGATCTCAAACACAAAATAGCCATTCCCAAACCAAAACAGCTAGATGTTGGCTCTGGCATTGTGAACTTTGAAACAGGCTTGCAGCAATGGATTGCTTCTCTAAAGCAAGTTTTCCCTGGAATGATTGATCCTGCTGCCTCAGACCAACTCTGGACACGATTCAGAATATGGGTACGTGCTGAAGCCCTCAAATTGCAAGACATCAATTATGAGCAGGCACAACAGAATTTCAGCAAGCTGCTGAAGGAAGTTGGAAGTCAGCTGCTGAAGGAAGAAGTGCTCCTTCTGGATAGTGAGCCATGGTCTGAGAAGTGCCCAACTTCAAAAGTGCAGCCAGAAGAAGATCAAACAATTCAAGCTGAAGAGGTCAGTCAAGCTGAAGATGTTGCAGAAAGCTCTCAGAAGCTTCCTGCTTCTGACGTTTCTCAAGCTGCCTTGGACAGGCAGACTCTGGAAGAGCTGAAGCTGAATGATATTCGTCTGCAGCAAAGAATGGATGAAAATGATCAGAAGATGAAGGAAAGGATGGATGTGCAAGACAGCAACATAGATACAGTAGTCAGCATGGTGCACAAGCAGAATGAAACTGCTGATCAGATTAAGGCAATGCTGGAGACTCTGTTCACACGCTTCCCACCTCAACCTTAGTTTTTCATTCATGATAATTTTTAATGTTTTCTTTGCATAATCATCTGTACTGTTTTGTCTAGCTCTGAATTTTAATATAACAAGTTTTTCTGCTCTGATCGTTTTAGCACATCACTTACACTTTTTGATTGCTGACAAAAAGGGGGAGAACAAGAATGATATTTTTCAATAACGGATTACTGAGACAAAAAAAAAGTCTCAAACATTCTAACTCTGATATACTTGAATGTTGTCTGTTTTTGCATAAGTCTACAGGTACAAGAAGTTAATCACCTCTGATACACTGAAGCTTGAAGCTCTGATATTCTGATCTGAAGCTCTGATATTCTGATGTTCAAAGAAAGTCAATAAAGATCTGATCCTGAAGAACTCTTGGAATTAAAAAGGGAAGTAATAAATTCAGGGGGAGTATCTCCAATATAAACTCCGATATCTCTTTATCCCTTATCCTTGATAACTTCCTAATTAATTCTGATGCAACTTATCATTTAGTTATCTCTGATACTTTTCACGCTAATTTTCAATTAAAAAATATCTAGTTTTTGTCATCATCAAAAAGGGGGAGATTGTTAGAACAAAGTTTGAATCTACTACCCTAAGTTTAAGTTTTGATGATAACAAAATGCTAAGATATATTAATTGTATGATTCATGTAAGAACTATTTTCTACCTAAAAATTACATTCTGTTTTACAAAAACTCTGATGGGTATCAGCATGAGAACATCCTCATCAGCATCAAAAAATTGGATATCAACATCAGCATCAGATGATGCTATATCAGATACCAGAATCAGAAGATCAACTTGCGCTTATGCTGAAGCTTGATGAACAGATCTGCGCTCAACACTCTGAACTCTGATAAAGACAACAACAGTTCATCAACACCTAAGCAGCGTCAGAATGAGCCAAAGCCATAACACGCTTAAGTGGCAACGGTACTATGCATTCAAGATGAGTTATTACCAACGGCATCATTCCAGACAAGATCTGCTTAATAAGGAAAGATTGTTATTGGCATTGAAACAGAATTATTGCTCCAACGTACACTAATTCCAATGCTATATAAACAAGTCAATGAAGATTGAATTGGCTAATGCTCTACAACAATCTACACGCCAAAAAGCTATTCATCATCTTCCTCACTCTCAGTTTGCTAAAAGCTCCAAAATTCCTTACTCAATTATTTTAGCAATCTAGTCTCATAAGCTTAATTTGTGTAGTATCACAGTTGTGATAAACAGTTTTGTAGAAAACATTCACAAACCTAGATTTCAATTCTTTGTAAGAAAGTATTTCCTTGAGAAACCGGTTTGTGGTTTGCATCAAGAAGGCTTTAGCAGTTGTTAAAGCAGATTGTAATATTCAGTTGAATATAGTGGATTAAGACCTCGTTGGAGAGAGGCGAAATCACCTTGACGGGTGGACTGGAGTAGTTTGAGATCAAATGAACCAGGATAAAAATATCGTGTTGATTGCAATTGATTTCCAGTTTTTACAATTCAACTCCCCCTTCTTGTGTTTTTCACTTCTTCAGGTTGGGCCCTACCCCAATGCCTACGTATCCCTTTTAAGGAATCAGAGCAGCCGTAGTTCAGCTTACATATTTTGGTAGGTTTGTGTTTTTTAGTTAAGACAACAAAAACAGTCAAGATGGCAAAACATCAAATAAAACAACAAACAAGTGAGATGGTAAAACATCGGTTAAAAATAACGTAACATGTCAAAGATGGCGAAACATCGAATGATAAAATAATCACACCTAACAATGACATTGAGAGTCAAAGTAGGATAACAAACAAGTGCAATGGCGAAACATCGGCTTCAAACGAATGTGCAATGACGAAACATCGGCTAAAAGATAATAAGATGGCATGGAAAAGATGACGAAACATCAATAAATCGGATGACAAAACATCACACCTAACAATGATATTGAGAATCAAAGTAGGATAACGAACATGTGCGATGGCGAGGCGTCGACTTCAAACAAATGTGCGATGGCAAAACATTGATAAAAGATAACAAGATGGCATGGCAAAGATGACGAAACATCAATAAATCGGATGACAAAACGTCACACCTAACAATGATATTGAGAATCAAAGTAGGATAACAAACATGTGCGATGGCGAGACATCGGCTTTAAACAAATGTGCGATGGCGAAACATTGGCAAAAAGATGACAAAGATATCATGGCAAAGATGACGAAACATCAATAAATCGGATGACAAAACATCACACCTAACAATGATATTGAGAATCAAAGTAGGATAACAAACATGTGCGATGGCGAGACATCGACTTTAAATAAATGTGCGATGGCGAAACATCGGCAAAAAGATGACAAAGATATCATGGCAAAGATGGCGAAACATCAATAAAATGGATGGCAAAACATCACACCTAACAATGATATTGAGAATCAAAGTAGGATAACAGACATGTGCAATGGCGAAACATCGGCTTCAAGATAACACAGACAAAGTAAGATTGGTTTGTATCTTTTATTCTGAAGAGGAGTTTGAGTTTATTAGAGGTGTTCTTATGATTTTCCAAGAAAACAGTTTTTGTTTTAAGATGCAAAATGCAAAGAAAGGGAAAACAGATAAGGGGAACTAACCTAGTGTCATCCCTAGTGTTATCATACAATGATTGACCGTAAGGTTGAGGATAAAGGGAAAATCCTATCCAAATGTTAGCATACATGGATTCCTACCTTAATTAGCATGTCAGAGAAAGGTTAGCAAAACTATCCTATAGGGAACATGCAATGAGAGTGAAGTCGTGGTATCAATGTCTAAATTGAGTGACTCATCGATCAACAATTAGAGAGGAAAAGCAATAAACATCCTATAGGGAACATGCAATGAGAGCAAAGTCGTGATCTCAATGTCTAAATTGAGTGACTCATCGATCAACAATCACAACACATGCATCAGATAAAAAACCAGAGGGTCTCCTGACATATATATGCAACAGAGATCCCATCATGAAATCAGAGAATTATGCAAAATGAAAATGGGAGAAAGGATGTGATATAATACCAAATAGATAACTATCTGTAGTAGTCAAGCAAGAAATAAAGAAACCCATAGAAACTTTAAGCAAGCTGGCATCAGTAGACAAATGGAGTCAACAATTACACCATTAAGATGTAAGCAAATTATCATATATGTACAAATCCCATGGGAAATAGTATGGCATTCACAATCAAATATATGTGTATCCTGCATAAACCATCAAGCATGCCAAACACAAAAACAGTGCCAATATAATAAACTGTGTGCCACAAATAAAGTGGGACACAAAAACCTTAAGCCAAAAGTTGCAACTTTCTCAGAGTACCTCACATATTCAACAACCAAGTTAGTATTCCATGAGTTGAAGAAGTGACAATAATCATGGTGGCAATTACCAAATATTAGACATCATAAGCAAGAGGAGACAAGCATATGTACATATTAGGTCAAAAGAATCAAAGGAATGTTGCTCTTTCCTATCACCATGTTGAATTGACAATTGAGTGTCAATCAAGGATCACAAGAGCTTGATAATAATATGAACAAGAACCATGAAGGTTAGTAGCAAACACATTTCAATCATGCACAATTGATTCAAACACAACTTCATGAATACAATGGGAGATGAAACCTACATAAAGCATTAGATGGTTCAAAATATTCAAACATGAGGCTCCTAAGTGAAATGGATTGAGCTATCATGGACAATTAAGAACCAACATGATCATTAGGTTCCCAATTATAGGCCTCACTCAAGTTCATTGGCCATCAATCAAATTGCAACAAGTCATACAAACATGATTGGGTACCTTCACTTCAAAATTACACCAAAAATAGAAACAAGGATCCATAATTCAAACCAAAAAATATCTCAACATCTTGGAGGTGTTTAGAAGTCATAATGCAAACCCTAAGTTCATGAATGATTGAGGAAGGGGCCAAGTGAAGTGCAAAGTTTAAGACTAGTTAGCAAAAACACCAAACTAGACAAGTTTTCAAAATTATTTGTGGAAAAATGTCAAACCAAGTTAAATAATTCAATAAAAATGTTTTTAAAATTCCCAACACATTCATGAACCATAATCAAGACCTGCATCCCAAGAAAAAACCAAGGCAAAGTGAATTTTGAAAATAAACTTGCATCATAAGCAATAAAACCCTAATTTTTGACTTTTTATCTCAAATATTGATTAAATGAGATCAAAATTCAAACAAATTGAGTCAAGATCATACAAATCATCAAGGAACCCTAAATGTCAGAATATACATTTTTTATATTTTTTTGAATTAGGAAAAGTCAAAGAATGGAATTAAATTCAAACAATTAGGTAATTAAAAAATATCCACATATCAAAATGATATTTAGATAAAAAATTCAGGAGAATGGCCAACCAAAATTATATTCCAGTATTAGGGCTAAAAACATACATCCCTAAATTTTTTGTGAATTTTTAGATAAAAGGAAAATATAAAAAAACAAAAAAACAAGAAATTAATAATGAAATTATTATTTAAGGGCAAGGAAATGCAAAAAATAACCAAAAATAACAAAAAAGGCAAAACAAAAATAAGATCAGGTTTTATGATTAAAAAAAAGATTACATGATTTTTTTTGGAATTTTTGAATTAATAGAAGTATTAAAAATAAAAAAACAAACAAATATTACAAATATCCTTTGAAATTAAATTTAAAATAAAAAATAATAAAAATGATGAACCAAAGTCAGAATCAACTTTCACATTATTTTGGGAGTCTCAAATAATTTTTGTGGATTTTTTAGGTCAAAGGAACTATTAAAGTAAAAATTATCTTTGATCAATTAATTAATTAAACCTAACAAATTTTTTAACCAATCAGACTATTTCAAAAAAATATCAAAAAAATATGCAAAGTGAGAAATACTATTTTGAATTTATGATAATTTTTTTAGAATTTTCCAATCATTTTTGAGCAAGAAATAAAATTATGGAAATCAATTTGTAAAACAAAAATTCAAATAATCCAAAAATTTCAAACGGACCAATCATGATGTGCCACCACATCATCTTCAACCTCCGGATGTTCAAAAACGCGCGCATCTTCTCAAGCCTAGGGCTCAGTTTCAAATCAATTTAACTCACTCAATTTTGCATCATTTTTGATGAAATCAAAGGCAAATTAAAGCTAGCATGGCAAGGAATCCATAGCAATTTCGAATCAAATCAAATCATCAACCACATTATCCATAATCAAGTCATGAACATGAACAAAAACCTTATGAATTGCTAGTTTCAGAACATCCAAACATGCATAATTCATCAAATTAAACGCTATAAAGCTCCAGACACATTCCATTAACAACATTGAACGTGAATTCAAGCTCAAACATCTCAATAAACAAGTGCATCTCAAGAATCGGAGTTTGGAATCATTACCTCAAGGTGAAAAGTGATCTACTTTCTCCTTCACTCCAGATGCAAACAAATGGTGCTGGTTTGATCTACTTGCTTTGCTGAAGCAGAATCCACAAGAATTTTGAAGAAAGAACCAAGGAATTGAGAGAATCGAATCAAATTGCAGAAGAGGAAGAAAAAATTCAGATCTGGAATTCTTGAAAATGGATTGTTTTTTTTTCTCTCTCTCTTTGTTTGCTTTCACTTATATAGAGTTTGTAGAGAAGGATAGAAGTGGAAGTTTGTCCTTAAAACCGTTGGAGGGCAGGATTGGGAATTTTGGCAAAAAATGAGGTGCATACTGAATCAGGCCTTTTGCTCGTGCATTTTCTTGCTTCTTATGCGTTTTGTGAGCCAAATAACTTTAGAATTACACTCCCAAAATTCCAGCTCAGAATCAATTGAGATGAAGAAGTGTTGGTGAATTTGCAACTTTGAGCAATTTTGTCATGTTTTCAATGTAACATGTGCAATACCATATGGGGCACGAAATAGTAAGTGTAATGGGCCTTATCATGTCACAAATTACCAATGGGCTTGATTAGAAGCAATAGGAATGGCTAAAACTTGAGTTTGCAAGAAATGGCCATTTTGCACATTGGCCAAATTTCAATAAAATGCTCCAAAATTCCAAAACTCATAACTTGCTCATACTTTTGAATTTTGGCACAAATGAACACAATTTGGAAAGGTCTTGAAAATATATACAATCCCCTAGTTTTGAGTTTTTGTAATTGAGTCCATTAAGGTTCTCAAAATGTTGCTTGAAATTCACTGATTTTGAAAAATGACCTATAATTTTGTAACTTCAAAAGACCATAACTCTTGATTTCTTATCAATATGGACATGAGACCAAAATGAGGTGAAATATAATTTTCTTAGATTTCCAAGCATATTTCATTTGCATCTTCTTGATCAAGAATGAATAAAATATGATTTTTTGAAATTAAGTCCTCATCTTCCAAAATTAGAAACTTTTAGGGTTTCTTCAAGAACAAGTTTCAACCCAAACCTCAATCTCCTTGATCCAATGACCAAAATGGACTTGAAATATGAAAAGTACATCCTTGGATTGATGGTTGGCCAAAAATTCACTTGGTCAACCTTGACTTTGACTGATTTTGACCAAAATGACCATTTTGCCCCTCTGAATCAATTAATCCACTTCTCTTCAAAATCGATGATCAAAACTTAAACCATATGATCTTCCAATCATAAAAAGGCCATGTGCAAAGTTTCACTTCAAAATTCTCAAGAAATATTGATGAAATCCCAAAATCTAATTTTGGTCAACACATTAGGAGACTGATGAATCATCTTCAAAACTTCAAATCCTCTGGGCATTTTGACCAATTCCTTGTACAAAGACCTTTAAAATATCAAAGAAATGTTCTAGCTCCCTAAATCAAGTCTTGTACATTGGCTAACAACCTTTCTCAAGCAAACCCTAATTTGGCTAATGATTCCAAAGAGATGGGTAAAAACATCTTGAAATATGCCAAAACCTTTGAGCTCAAAAGATCCAGAGATTTGGATGGAAAGATATTTCTTGAGCAACTTGTCCATGCAAAATAACCTTCAAGGCCTGAGGAAGACTTGACAACTAAAGTGCTTTGATCCCATCACAATGTATGAATGCAATGTAATATGATATTCATGATGAAACATAAGCCTAAATCAAGAGGGTAAATTTTGGGGTGCAACAGCTGCCCCTATTCAAATATCTTCAACACGATAAGTAAAAAAAGTGATAACTTTTGAGCGTTCAAAGTTGAAGATGATTGAATACAAAAGAACCCGAAAATTTACACTCTTGAAGAAGAAAGAAAAAGAAGCAGAAAACCCCCTAGGGCATGCGTCAGAATGGAGCTGTAACACAGGTTGAAACAAAACCAGAACAAAGAAGAGTAGACGCAACTAAACTTCCGACAAACGTGCCAGGGTGAAACTGGGCTTCAAAAGGGGGGGGGGTGAGACAATACTCAACCAACAGAGTGTAGGCGCGACTAAACTCTGCAACAAAAAAATACGCGGGTGAGGAGACGAAACTTGAGCTCGACCCAAAGCAAAAGTGGCTAGAGTGTGTGATTCTAGGAGCACTTGTTAAACTCAACTAAGATAGACAGTACGAAGGAACTGAAAGATTCTTAGAAATGAGGAACAAGAGCGAGACGAAACCCGACTCAAAGACTAGTTAGACGAAACCAAACCAGATGAGTACCAGGACGAAACTGGATTTCACGCACGGGTAACGAGGCGAAACTCGACCCAAAGCGAAGTGATGAGAGTGCATGTTTCTCAGAGCACCTGCTGGTGTCAGATTGATGGATAAACAGTGACGAAAACTGATAGAAGAATCCAAGGAACAAAAGAGACTGATCTCAAGCCAGGGACGCAGTACAAACACTGCACTCGGTAAACGATCACCGCCAAAAGGTCCAAGGTATGAAAACAAATACGAGACGAAACTCGACTTAATAACTAGTTAGGCGAAACTACTAGATGAGTACTAGGACGAAACTGGATTTCATGCACAAGGTGAGGAGACAAAACTTTGAGCTCAACCCAAAGCGAGGAGATTAGGGTGTACACCTAAAAACCTGCTGAAAGCGAATATCAGGACGAAACTGGTATTCAAAAAGGTGCATCAATAGACACTGGAATGGACCAGAGAGGGTAGTGAAGACTAAACTCGAGAAGACCGCGTCAGGGAGAAACTGAACTGTAGTCCAGAGTAGACACTCAAACAAAAGATGATTGACGTCATAAGGATATTGGTACGGGGTGAATAAAACCGAGATAAAGAAGACGAGGACCTCGCTGGGGATTAAATCCGAAGTGTTAGCAAAAACACTGGGGATGACGGAAATAAAAATGGCTTATGTTCTGATGCATGCTTGAATTTTTTATAGCGCAATGCTCCATATAATGGAAATGCTGCTCATTTTGGTAGATGTAATGTAATGATGCATTTTTAAAAGTTTCACTGGGGAATGGCCAACTGAAAGGTCAATAACCAAAGAGTCAGGATCTGACATGATTTTGCAAAAATAAATTGCAAAATCCCGAAGAGAGGAAGAAATATGGGAATTCACTGGGGAAGGAACCTCAAAGGGAAGAAGCTTCACGGAGAATAACAAACAGGCAACAAACATTGAGAGGAGCCGCAAAAATAAATTACAAACTCCTAGAGAAAACCAGATCGACACTGCAGCTTCTGGAAAGGGACGAAAACCTTTGCTGGGGGAATAAAGCCTTGCCGAAGAGATGGAACCTCACCGGGGAGATAGAACTCCATTGAGGATTATTTTGCTGGAGAGATATTCTCTTGGAACGCGACCAAAGGATGAATCCTGCAGACAGTTACAGGGTATCAAAACTTTACTGGGGAATGAAGGAAGGTCCTCAACATAAAGATGCCCCGGTCAACAGATTGGCTGGGAAATGAGGGGTCAAGGCGAGGGACCTCTAATGGAAATCTCAAAGGGGAGTTGAAACTTCTTCAAAATGTAGGTCCCTGCTTAACGACTCTAATGGGGATATGCGACATATCCAAACTTGAAGTCTTGGAACAAGGCTTTTTGAAAGAAAATACCTGGAGTAACAAAACTTTGCTGCTTAAATGAAACTTCACCGGGGAAAGGAAACTTCACTGGGGAAATGAAACTTCACAGGGGACCAACAGAGTCCTACACAAACATGGGCTCCATCAAAACAGAAGAGAGTCGAACATTCCCTTTTTGACCACCATTAAGCTCTTTACAGGTATTCAACATGTAAACTTTTTTGATGTCAAACAACTGTTTTGCCTACAGAAAAATGTTTATTGAGAATGATAGACCTGATGCAATGATTTTTTATACCTTGAAGAACTTAACAAAGTGTCGCATCTCTGTCGTGAATGAATCACTGGCTAGAGTGCAAAAATGTTTTTTTAAAACTTTTCTTCCCCTTTTTGAAAAACAAGTCAAAACGCGGGTGATAAGATACCAACACGGCTATGCAACACACATTTGGGAGTTTAGGAAACGTTATCCTATTGTAGTATGCTTTCGAGTTAAACCCCCGTTTTAGTTAGGACTTTTCGAGGTTGTAACGTGGCCTGGTTCAGGGTTCTTTGGAAATTTTTTTTTTCGAGGCTCAAGTTATTTGGTTCCCACCCCCTTCGTGATATTTTTCTATCCTAAGTTCAGTTGACTTATTAAAAGCATTCATCTTTCAAAAGGATTTATAATGGGTGAGTGATCACGACAAATTCTTCAACACAATTGTCACTTCACTTCTGCTGCTTTTGTTGATGTTATTATTGTTCCTCTTCTTTTGATGAAAATTTTATTGAATAATCCCTTTTTTTGGCCTTTTAGGCTCTTCTTTTCCCTAACTTTTTTCCTGGACAATATCTTTTGAATTTTAATTTTGGGAGTCCAACGGGATGCCCTAACTTTTTCCTAAGCGACTTGTTTTCAAGTTTCGACTTAGCGGGGCTTTTTGTTTCTTTCTTATTCATGCTTTCCTCTTCGAACAAGTCAATGTGACTTTAGGTCCTTGAACTTTTTCTTTCTTTCTCTCTTTTTTTGAAAACAAATGCCTCATTACTTGGTCAGCGAGGGATAGCCATTATTGTATCGATTCGATCCCGACCTCAGGACTTTGTGAGGAAGTGAATATCATGGTTTAGACATTTTTGATCTTATGATGTGAAAGATAAAGTGTGGTGATCCTCAGATGGGACAATCCTTCTGAAATTTGAATGCCTGGGCAAATCAACTGAACATCTACCCTACCCCTGGTTAAAAAGAAGGTTTATTTTTATTTTTCGAACAGAAAGAAAACTCCTACTTCGAAGGCTCAGAGGGGTTAACGAGGGTCTAACTCCCTTATATCTCCAGTAATTGGGGATTGAAACAATGCCTGTACATCGTCAACGGGGTTCTACTCAAAAGCATACCACTACAGTCATCGTTTTTTAGCTAAACTCCTGCCTCCAAACCCTTGGCTAAGCAAAAGAATTGGCACAGTTGGTATCAAAATGCCCGAAACAGCGATTAAAGAATGATACAGGAGGGATTGAGTAAAATGAAACAATTTTTCAAGGCAAAAATATTCGACGCATCAGGACTGACATTCAGCTATAAACAAAATCCTATATGCAGACAATGCTTAAAACAAACAATCAAGATGACACACGAGAGTGCGACAAAGAAGCGTAATAAAAGTCATTATGGGGAAGAAGTATCTCTGACCAGGCTCACCGGTCCCACCGACCTGCCATAACCTTGATATTACCCTGACCCATGATTGTTAACAACAGCCTGGAGCTGTGAAACAAAACTGCAAGGCAAAACTGCCTAAAAGAGTGAAAGAGAAGTCCACCAAACAGAGAAACAAACATGCCCCTTGCACAGTAGTAGTGGTGTTTGTTATCCATATTTCAAGCGATCAGCCAACCAATGACTTATATTACCATTTTCGTGTAAGGTCCACGAAGTTTATATGCTCATGCTTATAAAAAATATTGGACGTTTTTGCAAACAAAATAGTAAAAAGAGAGAAAAGAAAAATATGCGTGTACTCGAAAGAAGATATTCTATTGATTTTAAGAAATTAGCCCGTGAAAAAAGGCATTTACATTGGGAAGCAAGTAATTACAAAATCAAAGCAAACAAGTGTTTACAAATGGAAGTGTAAATGTGAATATCCATCGAGTCCCGACTCTGCTATGACTCTTATGACCCTCATCTTCCTGCTTTCAAACAGATCAAACTTGGATTAGCCTCGAGCTTATGCCAGGTGACGAAATGAAGGAAAGAAACAAAGGGCCCATGCTGAGCGTAGTCATTTTCTTTAAGTCCCTAACTTTTGCCTGAATCTCCCTTTCGGGTTTTCAATTCACCAGGACACCCTTTTTTTTGTTGCCTAAACTGCCCTTTCGGGTTTTCAGTTTAGCGGGTTCTTTATTATTTTTATGCAAAGTATTTTTTAACTACGTCAGCATTCACAGGGAGAGGGAAGTACTCTCCATCCATAGTCGTGAGCATCATCGCTCCTCCAGAGAAAACTTTTCTGACCACGAAAGGACCTTCATAAGTTGGAACCCACTTTCCCATGGGATCTCCCTGGGGAAGAATTATCCTCTTTAGCACGAGGTCACCTGGCTTGTAACACTGGGGATGTACCCTCTTATCAAAAGCTTTTCTCATCCTTTGCTGATATACCTGACCATGACACACGGCCTTCAATCTCTTTTCATCAATAAGTTCCAATTGATCCATCCGATTCTGAACCCATTCACTTTCATCCAGCTCAACATCTCTCATGACCCTAAGAGAAGGAATCTCGACTTCTACCGGCAATACTGCCTCCATGCCGTAAACCAACGAAAATTGGGTTGCCCCAGTAGAAGTACACACTATGGTGCGATAACCATGCAAAGCGAAAGGCAGCATCTCATGCCAGTCTTTATAGGTTACCACCATCTTCTGCATAATTTTCTTGATATTCTTATTGGCTGCTTCGACAACACCATTCATCTTTGGTCTATATGGGGAAGAATTATGATGCTTGATTTTGAAAGTCTCACAAAGCTCCTTCATCATCTTGTTGTTCAAATTAGACCCATTATCAGTAATGATCTTCTCGGGCACTCCGTATCGACAAATGATGTTGTGTTTAATGAACCGAGTCACTACCTGCTTGGTGACATTGGCATAGGATGCAGCTTCGACCCATTTGGTAAAATAATCGATGGCAACCAGAATGAAACGGTGCCCATTGGACGCAGTCGGTTCAATTTTGCCGATCATATCAATTCCCCACATTGCAAACGACCAAGGGGAGGTCAGGACATTCAAGGGTACTGGCGGAATATGCACCTTATCAGCATAGACTTGACATTTGTGGCAAACCCGTGCATGATTGTAACAGTCAGTCTCCATTGTGGACCAATAATAACCTGCTTGCAAAATCTTTTTGGCCATGGTGTGCCCGTTGGAATGGGTCCCGAAGTCACCTTCATGTATCTCCTCAATTATTCTAGCTGCTTCTTTCTTGTCAACACATCTGAGCAGTAGACCGTCATGATGCCTTCTGTACAACACACCACCACTGAGAAAGAACTTGGCTGAAAATCTTCTCAAGAACTTCTTATCCGTGACGGATGCTTCTTCAGGGTATTCCTGTGTTTCCAGATATCGCTTAACGTCATAAAACCAAGGGTTACCATTTGGTTCCAAACTAGCCTCAAAACAGAAAGCTGGCTCACTCAAACTTCTGATAGTAATAGAAGGTGCCTCATTAGCCCACTTAACCTTGAACATGGAGGACAAAGTTGCCAGTGCATCAGCTAGATTATTTTCTTCTCTGGGAATGTGCTCAAACGTGATCTCTTCGAAGTACGGGATCAACTTCATAACATGCTCTCGATAGGGAATTAGGTTCTGATGGCGAGTCTCCCAATCTCCATTAATCTGGATGATAACAAGATTGGAATCCCCATAAACTTTCAAGAATTTGATGCGCAAGTCGATCGCCGCTTCAATGCCATAAATGCAAGCTTCATATTCGGCCATGTTGTTAGTGCAATCAAAACAGATACGAGCCGTGAAAGGAATGTGGTATCCTTCAGGGTAAGTGATAATAGCTCCGACACCGTTACCCATGGCATTAGAGGCACCATCAAAAACAAGCGTCCAACGTGATCCCGGTTCGGGTCCTTCGTCTGGGTCTGACATATTACAATCCCGAATATACACAATTTCCTCATCTGGAAAATCAAACTTCATCGGTTCATAATCGTTCATGGGTTGATGAGCAAGATGGTCGGCCAATACACTACCCTTAATTGCTTTTTGAGAAGTGTATTGGATGTCATATTCGGTGAGTATCATTTGCCAACGGGCCACCCTGCCTGTAAGAGCTGGATTCTCAAAAATATACTTGATTGGATCCATTTTGGATATCAAGTAGGTGGTGTGAGTCAACATGTATTGCCTCAAATGTTTAGCGGCCCAGGAAAGTGCACAACAAGTCTTTTCCAACAATGAGTACCTCGACTCGCACTCCATAAACTTCTTACACAAGTAGTAAATAGCCTGCTCCTTCTTCCCTGTCTCGTCGTGCTGACCGAGGACACAACCCATTGAGGTCTCCAACACAGTTAAATACATGATTAGTGGCCTTCCTTCCACTGGTGGCATGAGTATCGGAGGTTCCTATAAATACTCCTTTATTTTGTCAAAGGCCTTTTGACAATCCTCATTCCATTTCACCGTCTGACTTTTCTTCAACAACTAAAACATAGGTTCACAGGTGGCTGTGAGATGAGAAATAAATCTGGAAATATAGTTTACTCTTCCTAAGAAGCCACATATTTCCTTCTCTGTTCTTGGCTCGGGCATTTCTTGTATCGCTTTTACCTTAGCCGGGTTCACTTCGATACCTTTTTCACTTACAATAAAACCCAATACCTTGCCGGATCTCACCCCGAAGGTGCACTTATTCGGATTCAACCTTAGCAAGAACCGCCTCAGCCTCCTGAACAATTTTTCCAAATGAACAAGATGTTCCTCTTCCATGTCAGACTTAACAATCATATCATCCATATATACCTCAATCTCTTTGTGAATCAAGTCATGAAAGAGAGTGACCATGGCGCGCTGATATGTTGCCCCGGCATTTTTCAAACCAAACGACATCACTTTATAGAAGAAGGTTCCCCAAGGCGTGGTAAATGTTGTCTTCTCCATATCCTTCGGGGCCATCTTAATTTGATTGTAACCCGAAAATCCATCCATGAACGAGAACACCTTGGAATGAGCAGTATTATCAACCAACACATCAATATGCGAAAGATGGAAATTGTCTTTAGGGCTGGCCCTATTCAAATCCCTATAATCCACGCACATTCTGACTTTACCATCTTTCTTGGGCACAGGCACAATATTTGCAATCCATGGCGAATAATTGACAACCTTTAAGAAATTTGCGTATAACTGCTTCTGGACCTCCTCCTTGATCTTCTTGGATATCTCAGGATGAGTTCTTCCGAGCTTTTGCTTGACAGGAGAACAACCTTCTTTGAGCGGTAGTCGATGCACCACTATGTCTGTATCCAACCCAGGCATATCCTCATAAGACCATGCGAAGATATCAGAATACTTACGGAGTAACTCAATCAATCTGACCTTTACACTTTCTTCGAGATAGGCCCCTATCTTGACTTCTCTTCTTACCTCTTCTGTGCCGATGTTCACCACCTCAATCGAATCCTGGTTCGGCTGGATAACTTTCTCCTCTTGTTTTAACAATCTTGCTAATTCCTCGGGAAGGTCACACTCCTCATATTCTTCTTCTTCAGCTTGATAAATAGGGGTATCAAAGTCATAATGAGCCGTAGCAGAGCCGTTATCGATAGAATCGGTGGTGGAAGTGCATCTGCATGAATGACATTTTTTGCGTTTTTAGTGACAGTGTGTGGAAAGAGAAGCATTGCCATTTAAAAATAAAAAGAAAAGGAAAAGAAGCAAAATTTTTAATGCAAACATGTCCTTTATTTCATGATAAACTTGCAAAATAAACATGGTGGCCCTACACAAATGATCCACTACGCTTTGGGCAGAGCGTAGGAATTATGATATGATTATAAAAGAAACAAGAAAATTACTCCTCAGCGCTTGAAACTTGGATAACATCCACAGAAGTCCAATTGTTGAGTGTCTGGCCTGGAATACTCAGACGAATCCAATCTTCAACATTGTAACCATCAGCCCTATTATCGCCAACCGCATTGACGTGTCCTTCTTGAGCAGCACAAGGGCGGGAAAACTTCACAGGAGTAGATAAACTGGATGCTCTGGGAGCCGCACTCTGTTGACCTGCGCTAAAACCAAGACCAAATTTATCAAACTTCAGAGTAACGTCAAGCACCTGACCCCAACCTTCAGGGTTACCACCTTCCACTACAGCTTTTGCATATTTGAGAGAAAACATAACAATTTTTGATTTCTTTTTCTGCTCCGAAGGAGGAAGATTGACAGCATGAACTGTTTCAAATGCCTGGAACGGAGTTTCATGTATTTCGCCTTCAAATTCAACATAGCGGAATGACGTCAAATGACTTACGATGTACTCTTCTTCGCCGCTTACAGTTATCACTTTTCCCTCTGCAGGGTACTTGAGTTTCTGATGAAGAGTAGAAGTGACTGCTCTTGCTCTATGAATCCACGACCTCCCCAACAAGCAACAGTATGCTGGCTGTATATCCATCACAAAAAATGTAGCCGTGAAGGTGCGAGGACCAACCTTGATTGGTAGCTCCACCTCCCCAAATACTGACCTTCGAGACCCATCAAACGCCTTCACCATCAAATCACTAGGGCACAATTCTAGTCCAGAATAATCAATCTTCATCAATGCTGACTTGGGAAATACGTTTAAAGACGATGTTGTATCTACCAAAACCTGGGACAAAGTAGTGCCTCTGCACTCCATCAAAATATGCAATGCTTTGTTATGGTCTGGACCCTCCGGAGGAAGATCGAAATCTGTAAAGCCCAAACCATTCCGTGCAGATATATTAGCACAGACATTTTCAAACTGGTTGACTGTTATTTCATGTGACACGAACGCATTCTTCAACAACTTCATCAAAGCATTTCTGTGAGGTTCTGAATAAATTAACAGAGATAAGATAAACATCTTAGAAGGAGTATGGCTCAAATGTTCAATTATGCTATAGTCACTCTTTCTGATAATTCACATTAACTCTTCAACCTCATTGGGAACTGAAGAATCTCCTGGTATCAGAATTGGTTGAGTCACATTGGCCGGCATAACCCTCAAATTACCAATAATTACCTATTGTTTTCCTTTTTCTCTTGCAGAAGCATCTGCCACATCTTGCACATTGGAAGGACCAAATACTCTCCCGCTTCTAGTCATTCGACCCACACTAGAAAAGTTATGGACTTCCTCTTCATCACCTTTAGCACATTCTTTCTCAGACAAACGAGCATTAACCTCCTGCTTTATCCCATGGTAATAAACATCGGCACCATAATGCCATGGGACAGCTTTCTCACTGGTATAAGACATGGGACCAGGTATTGTAATCATCATAGGGAGTGCCCTTGAGGGGGCAGGAATGCGTGCAGGGGTGTAAGGAATAGATATCACATCAACATCTTCTTCGGTGACCTCGCGGTAGCTCGGTTTTCTATCAAACTGCAGGGAACCCTCATTTATCATCAACTAGATACCGGCCTTTAAATCATCATATCCCTTCGGTTGTTCTCTACACTTGGCACACCCTGAAGTACAACCCGGGAAAATAGAATTGTCAAGCAAATACCTCTTAACACAACTCAACGGAGTAGTTACTTGTTCTACATTCATGATTAAGTTCAACATTTTACCATTATCATCAATCATGTTAACAACACATCCTCCATGCCTAGGCATTGGGTTCTGAGTAACATTCGGACCAGTCACTGGAGTAAACTCAATTGCCTTAGTGTTGTACCCCAAAATTTTCCCTCCCATATTCCTCAAGAATGGTCTTCAAATTGTTCAAGATTGCTCAAGGATTGCACAGTTCACATACCTCCTAAGCCAGCTGAAATTAGGGTTTTGGTTCTTTCAAGGAATTTGAGGTTTTCAATGGTTCAATCAAGCCTCATAAGCCTATATACATTCTCAAGCATCTACATGTCAAGTTTCAAGGCTCACAGTGCCAATTTGCACAGTCAAAAGCCTCATTTGATCCACAGTCAACTGCAAGGGCAAAATGGTCATTTTACAGTCAAAAGTCAAAATTTTTGGTCAACATCTTATTTTGAGTTCACAATCATCATTTTATCAAGTCTTGATCATGATTCCACAAGGGTAGCTCAAAAATCATCAAGATGCAAAAAGTTACTATTTTTGGACAGTAAAAAAGTCAACTGTATCTTGACCAGGGCATAACTTTTTCATGGTTCATCAGAAAAATCCCATCCAATGCTCATTTTGAAGGGGATGACATTTCCTACAATCCATTTTCACATTCCAAGTCCAAGAAATGCTCTCACGAAAAGTTATCAATTTCTACATTATAGGTCAAATTCAAAAGTCAACAAAAATGCACTTTAAGTCAAAGACCATAACTTGAGATTGGTAAATCCAAATGACATGGGACCAAAGGCATTGGTTAGAGGACTTCAAGACCTTTCCAAAATGTCCAAGAACATGTTCATATGATCAAAATTGAGCAAGATATGCATTGGAGAAGTTGGGAAATTTTTGTGAATTTGCAAAAGTTAACTTTGCTCAAAACACCTCATTTTTGCTAATGGGCCTCAAATTTCTTCTTGAAACTTTATCCATGGCCTATGCACGACCCATCAAGCTTAATTGAATTATTTTCTTATTTTTTATTAATTGGATTTTTAATCAATATTAATTCATTTAATTAATTTAAATTGTAGGAAAATATAAAGATATGGTTTTTCAATCTTTTTGTGAAGCAAGAATGACCTAAAAAGGCTGGCAATTTCGTGCACCAAGTCAAAGATGCAATATCTCTAAATTTGGCAACTTTTTCCAATCATGAAGATTCAAAAATATATGATTTCCAATCAAATATTCAAATCATCATTCCATGGATTTTTGCTCAAGATTCTGACCTAATCTCATTCTCCTATAAATATACAAGCTAACCCTGATCATGCACACGTGAAATTTCTGCAGAAAAAGCCATAACCATATTGAAAAAATTCAAGAAAATTGAAAAACTGTTTTCTATATTCCAGGCCAATTCAAGGCGTTTTATTGATTCTAACACATTGCAGGAGTCCCCAGGAACGTGTAGCAATCAAATTCAAGCTTCATAACTCAAGGAATCATCAAGAACAGAACCACGGTTTGCACTTTTTTTTTTAGAATCGTATTGCTTATTTCATGCGCATTTAACATGATTTATTGTTTGTTTTGCATTACTTGAATCCATATGAAGCTAATGGCATAAGTTAATTGAATTATAGTGTACAAAATCACAAGTTACCATGGACGAATTCTAGGGTTCATAAGCTTTCAAATTAGGGCTTTGCAATCCAGGAACAATTAGGGTTCATAAGGCATATGATTGGAATCGTTGAGTCCAGACGAACACGATGCAACCCTCGTGAAATATTTATATAAACCAGGGCTCTAGTCTCTATTTTTCCTCGTATCATGTTGTGGGGGTTAAAAACCCCCGCTATCTAATGTGTTTTTTTGCAGAACAGCGAAGAAGATGATGAGGTGTTAACCTCTGAATGGTTAATTCAAATAAGCGCGCGTTTTTATGTTGTTTACATCTTAGTGATTAATTTTTCCATATAATATTTTCCTATTATTTAAAGAACAAAAAGGTGCAGGTGGTGTAGTGGTTGAGTGATGGACCAATGAACGTTGGGACCTGGGTTCGAATCCCAGGTCCCCCAAAATAATTATTTGTTCTTTTTCTTAACATGTTCTCATGCAGGTTTCAAAAAAGTTGTCCACCATGCATCTCCAATTTCCAGATGCCATGTGTCCCTAGACTCAAATCCAATGGTCCAAAGCTGGATGACCATCATACTCCCAATCAACATATGCCTGGACAATCAAGAAAGTCAAACGTGGCTGAAACAAATGGGCCTTCAAATTTCCAAATTAACCTCTCTATTGGGCCAGCAACCCCCTGGTTTATTATTCCTCTTTTATATTTTTTCCCATTTAATTATTTTACTAATTATTATTATTATTATTTAATTAACATAATTAATTATTTTCATAATAAATTCAGAAAACTAAAATATTATTATTATTTATTAATTTCACCTCTAATTTATTTTTTTCTTAAATAAATACAATTAATTAATTTAGTCTTTTTAATTAGGTTAATTTCACTATTTTTTGCAATAAATAAAATACATTAGAATTAGGGTTTTCTTGACAATTTTAATTTCTTTTCTTTTATTTCATTAAAACATAAAAAACTAAAAAATATTTCTTTTAATTAACTAATTAGTTTTAGGTTTAATTTAATTTAATGCAAAATAACCAAAAACTCTTTCTTTTAAAAAAAAGGGTCAAAACCCTAAGGACTTCTCCGATTCAATTTTTATTCGCGCATATTATTTTTTGATCATTATGTAATTACTCCGAGGATGTAATAGCGTTAATTAGGACCTTTTTATCGCTTTCCTTTAAATTCCCGCAATTTACTTTTCAAGGGTTGCTTTTGGTGATGTAAATACCCGACGCCTTGTAATAGCGTAGATTTACTTTCCGCAATTTATTTTCCGCACAACTATTAACTGTTAGATGTATGTTAACTAGGCTATGCATGACAAGACTTCTCTGAAAATAAAATCAATATGTAGCTCACCATAACATGTGCAAAGATAATTTAACTGAAACCTGACACACGTGCACATGCCACTCTTAGGGTACGCCTCACTTGGTTGCCTCGACGTGGCCATTGAGTATAGGGTGTTTTAGAGGTCGCCCTCCTGTCTAATAATCCAAGTTGCCTCGAAACGGTTGCCTCGGATAAAAAAGGATCTAGGACATTAGGGTTACCGCTAAGGCGTCCTACTATTGCTTTGGTGACCACATGTCCCTATAATCGAATTGACCCGAAAAACTCCAACGACGGTGCTACCTACTTCTCAATAGTGGGATAGTACTGTCTAAAGGACATTTACACAGCTTAATTTCTTTTGAGTAGGTAGAGGTTCTTAGGTACTTGCTCTTTCAAAACAAAAAATACTTTTCGCACTTACACTTTTCTGACAAAAGTTTTCAAACAAACACTTCATACACTCTTGAGGACAGATACAAGAGTTAAAATCGAAGTTTTTAAACAAACTTTTTCAAACCCCACAAACACAAGAAAAGCAAAACATTTTTGAAAACATAGTGAGCAAGTACCTAAGAGCCCGTGGATAACCACGGATAGAAAGGGTGCTAACACCTTCCCTTTCTATAATCTACCTCCCGAACCGAGAAACATCTCGAAAAGGAATTTTGCTGTGCTTTTTTCCTTTCCTTGTTGGAGAAAATAAAAGACGGTGGCGACTCTTGCTTACCGCGACATTTCGCGAACCAGCATTTCAAAACAGTCAGTTATATTTCCACCGATCACACTTAGCATCCAACAAGTCTTGTACTTTGCACTTCAACGCAAAGCAATTGTCAGTAGAATGACCAACTCCGCCTGAATGGAATTCACATCTAGCGTTAGAATCATAGTTAACAGAGAGCCTTGCGGGTGGTGGCGGCATATTTTTCAAACTGATCAACTTCAAATCAAGCAAGTGGTGGAGCGCTTCAGTAAGGGTTACTGGAAAGGGATCAAATTTCCTTGGCTGTTTCTGCTGTTGATTATTATACTGACGGGGAGCATCTTGTTGCCTTTGTTGCTGAGGCACTGCATTTGGTCTCTACTGCGAAGGAGCATTAACAGGAATAAAAACAACATTAATTTGTTGGTGCTGACGATCCTCTCTTCGTCCCCTATGAGAGTAAATTGCGCTCGCGTCGCCTTCCATTTTCTTAGGGTAAGTGTTGAATGGTTTCTTACTGCCCCCTGATGAGCCACTAGAACCTCCAATCTGAATCTTTCCCAATCTCAAACCCACTTCAATTCTTTCACCAGCCATTACCAGGTCTGCAAATCCTGCCGAAGTACTTCCTATCATGTGCTCGTAGAATAGCCCTTGCAGGGTACCCATAAACATATCAATGAGTTCTCTCTCCATGAGTGGAGGTTGAACCCTCGCAGCGAACTCACGCCACTTTTGAGTGTATTCCTTGAAAGATTCCCTTGGTCCTTGTGACATATTCTGTAACTGAGTGTGATTGGGCACCATGTCCACATTGTACTGATAATGTTTGACAAAAGCCTGAGCAAGATCATTCCAGCAACGAATATGGGTTTTCTCCAACCTCATATACCACTCCAAGGATGCCCCAGATAGGCTATCTTGGAAAAAGTGAATCAAAAGCCCTTGATCCTCAGTATGAACCGACATCTTCCGGAAATAAGCAGTTGCATGAGTAATAGGACACGACGTTCCGTTGTACTTTTCAAATGTAGGAGGCTTAAACTTTGGAGGGATTTTCACCCCAGACAACAACCCGAGATCATTAGCATCCATATCAAAGACTCTTTGTCCTTCCATAACCTTCAGACGCTCTTCCAACAAGCGATACTTCACATCCTCAATCTGAACCCCCGACTCTGAACGCCACACAGAAAACTGATCTTCATCCTGGTCAAAGTCGTAATCCTGCTCCTGATAACTCCTTATACCGCCCTGATTAACTCTTATGTTCCCCACCAGACGAGGTCCAGGAGACGGAGGAAACTTCCCTACGTTGCACACAAAAGGGTTTCCTGGTATCCCGTGAAAATTTCCAGCAGCCTGATCTTGCACATCCCCAAATCCTACAGAGATGTCCTGATAAAGCCCTTGATTTCCACCATCCCCCGGATGGCGGCGCTGGTTGTTGACAATTGCAGCTAGTTCTTCCTGTCGGCGATTCACATTGGTGATGACCTCCATGAACTGAGTCATCTGAGTAGCCATCTGGGCTCCCATTTCAGCGAGTTCAGCTTGAACCTGTTCCATTTGTCTTGGTAAGTTGTTTCTGGTGGAATACCGATGAGTAGTCGTCTTGAATTCTGGATAAGAAAAGCAGCAAAATAAGAAAAACGTCTTGGGATAACCTGTAATGTTATGAAATGTATGATGTGCATGATATGTTTGTCATTTCTAGGTATCCAGGAGTCCTTTTACTCATCAATTATGAAATGCAACCACACAATCAAAAGAGGAAAGATAATAAGATGAACACCTGAATTATTTACAAATAAAAGAAACAATGTCTAAGTAACTTCGGACAATTTAAGAGTAAAATGATAAACAACTAAATACATGTCTTAACAAATAAAGCAAAAAGAATTGAATAATAACAACAAACAATTGGTCCCTTCCAACAACTCTGAGGGTGACCAAACATACTAAAAGTAAATAACAGAACTAAATCTCCAGAACTAAACATGCTTCAAGGTGTTGACAATACTCTTCAAGTCTGGCTTTCTCCTTCAAAAGTTAAGATGCGACCATTTTACTTTCTTGGAACCGATCTTCTACAACACGCTTCTGAGCCACTTCCTTCTCGAGCTGAGTGTCCTTGTCTTTGAGCTGTTTTTCTAAGTTTTGAATCTTCTTCTTGTAACTATTTTCTGAGACCTGAAGCTTCCGACACTCTTGCTGAGTCTTACTCAATTCTTCTTCCATTTAAGCATGAGACTTCTTCCTAAAACCAGTTGCATCAGAAGTTTCCCTTTGAGCTTCTCTGAGTTTACGAACTAAGTCGGCCCTTTCTTGATCTAACCAATAAAGTTTCATCCCTGCCTCACGGCCTTTTGCACGAAGTTGAATATTCTCAACATGAACCTGGGTGAACACCTCGGTAGGCACCGTGTTACTCAGAACAGTAGGAGGTTGCTCGTATAGAGGAGCCGACCTTGCAAATGGTAACCGTAAGATCTTAACCCATGCTTTAACCCATTCCAGGTAAGGAACCCTAGCAATAGGAACCTTCTTTCCCAAAGTAGTTCTATCCTTCTTGTGAATTCCCTTCCAAGCATTTGTCACTCTTTTCAACATCACAGGATCACTTCCTCTAGCGAAATACACTGATTCAGACACCTCTTCAACCTTTGGCGGTCCATCCATTGCATATCCCAATTGACGATAAGCAAGCACAAGATTGTAGTTGATACACCCCTTAGTTCCTATGAGGGGAACATTAGAGAAATCTCTGTAACTAGTGACAACACTTCGCACTTCCCCCATATCATAATTCCACCGGATATCGAAAGAAGTAAGGTTGACGAGCCTTGATGAACATCGAAGAGAATGCCTGGTATCCACGAAAGGACCACTTACTGGTAGGTGCAACATAAGCCATTGATACAACATCGAATGACATAAGCTTACATTTCCACCTTTTCCATGCCTGGAATGAATGGTGTAAGGAGTATCTGCCAAGAGTGTCGGTATCGGGTTCTTGTTTCTAAAAACACAGATAGCCGCCAAACCTACAAAGTTTCTCTTGCACGGGAATAAGATGATCCCGTATATCATGAGAGCAAACAGAGAACTGAAGTCACTCCAATTGCCTTTCTTTGCCCAATATTCAGATTTCTTCACTAAGAAATCCAAATAAAACCCTGCAATACCCTCACTGGACTTCCAATTGTCTTTCACCTCTTTACAACTCAAACGAAGAATCTCAGCAATAACTTCGAACTTTGGCTTCTCCGGTACTTGGACAAAAGGAACTTCATCAGACAACTTGATATTAAGTAGGTACGCGTACTCTTCTAAGGTGGGAACCAGTTGATAATCTTGAAAAGTAAAGCACCGTAATTCTTTGTCATAGAACTGGAAGAGAGTGATCAAAGCCATTGGGTCAACTTCAGTATTAAGGACTAGTAACAAGTTTCCATAATTTTTGTTGAAATTACTCAAAACATCACCCTTCAAATAAGAACCCAACCTCTTCAACTTGGCCACATTAATAGAAGGAATCTGATAAGCGAACGTATGCATGTTGGGCTCTTTAACACGAACTGAATCAGAAACAAATGGGGGAAGATCAACCATTTCTGACAGAAAGCAGACTCTTGAATGTCCCTGGAAAATGACATGCGCATGCTAGTTATTTTTGTTTACATCATTTTTTTTAGAAATAAATATGCTATGATGCAATATGACAGGATCAAAGTTTCACACTGAATCGCGGCTGGACCATTACAGAACAACACCACTCAAGATCACAAGAGAATCTCGAGGCTTCAAAACTATCATGGGAACCTAAGTCACCTTCGCAACACAAAGTCACCAAAAGTACCTGTACCTGTAAGAAAAGTTTTCCCGCCCCTCTCACGGGTGTAGTCTAGGTCAAGGTAAGGTTAAAAGCCAAATCAGAGTACGAGAGCTCGAATGTTGGTATTATCATGCGATAACACCTATCCAAACTACCTCTGAAGTCATGGGTCTCATGGTCAGGTCTACAAAGCATCCGCCTCATAGCTGCCATGGCCACTCTATTCCTAGTTCCTATGGATTTCACTCATAGACTGGGTACGAGGCCTTTTACCTTATGGAACAACCCAACCATCAAGAAAATCCAGAAACCAAACAGTCCAGCCAAATCCAATATGCAGAAAGTAAAGCGCATATAGGATGCAATACAAGCAGATAAATATGCAAAGCGGTAAAGTAAACACCCAAAAAGAAAACAAATAAGAGCTAGGATCGACTCCGGGATGGACCAGTAAAAGGTCAATCTGTCCCCAGTGAAGTCGCCAGCTGAAACCACGCGATCGAGACCTGTCATATGGATGCAATGAAACATCAATAAAGTCGCCACTGAACGTCTTTTATCCCACCGAGAGGGAAATGTAAACATCGAGAAAACTTGAAAAGGGAGAAATCAAGGTCTTTCGACAGAGAAATCGGGTAAGGGAGTCTGTTACGCGAGGGGAAGGTGTTAGCACCCCACACGCCCGTAGTACTCTACGGTATCCACTCTTGTTGTCTAATCTAATGGGTGTGGTCAAATCCTATGTTTATGGCTTACAACTGAAAAGGGAATGCATGCAAAAGGGAAGAAGAAAATAATGTAGGGAAAATAAAAAGTTTTGCTCGGTTGGGCCCTACCCTAATGCCTACGTATCCCTTTTAAGGAATCAGAGCAGCCGTAGTTCGGCTTACATATTTTGGTAGGTTTGTGTTTTTTAGTTAAGACAACAAAAACAGTCAAGATGGCAAAACATCAAATAAAACAACAAACAAATGAGATGGTAAAACATCAGTTAAAAACAACGTAACATGTCAAAGATGGCGAAACATCGAATGATAAAACAATCACACCTAACAATGACATTGAGAGTCAAAGTAGGATAACAAACAGGTGCGATGGTGAAACATCGGCTTCAAACGAATGTGCGATGATGAAACATCGGCTAAAAGATAACAAGATGGCATGGCAAAGATGACGAAAAATCAATAAATCGGATGATAAAACATCACACCTAACAATGATATTGAGAATCAAAGTAGGATAACGAACATGTGCGATGGCGAGACATCGGCTTCAAACAAATGTGCGATGGCAAAACATCGATAAAAGATAACAAGATGGCATGGCAAAGATGACGAAATATCAATAAATCGGATGACAAAAAATCACATCTAACAATGATATTGAGAATCAAAGTAGGATAACAAACATGTGCGATGGCGAGTGATAACGAGAAATCGTATCGTATAATTGCTACGTTTTTAGTCTGTTTTCATACTGCATTAATCCATTTAACTCCCGATTGTTCCGAGTTTTTATGTCTTTTCACAGGTACAACATGTCTCAAGTCAATTTAGTGGAAAAAGATCATATGAAGAAAGTTAACATGAAAACCAGAAGAAAAGGAACAATTCTGCAAAGTTCTGCAGTTTTTGATGCTGTGACGGTCGTCACACATCACATACGAACGTAACGCGCTGCTAAGCATATTACGCCCGTCACCTTGGTGTTACGACCGTAACACGCTTATTACATGAGGAATGCCCGTAACACACTTGTGGCGACCGTTACATGCTTAATCCAACTTTATGAAGAACGTGAGGTGAAGACGTGGAGACGTGGGCAACGAAAAGAAAGGAGTCTTCAGATACTCCTACAATCTCTCAACCTCACCAACGCCCAGTCGTCCTGGTTTTTCTCCACAACTGAAGTGCAAAGCCCACGTTCTTGTTTTTTTTAACTGTAAATTTCTCCTCTATAAATACGAGAGATTTTGATGAAGAAACACAGATTTTTATTTTCACAAATTTCTTGCGGAAGCTCTGCCGAATTTACGAACCATTTCCTAGTTTGCATTTTTCCTGCTGTTCTTGTTTTTATTTCCCTTTTACCATTTAATAGCCATTTCTAACATTAGGAAATTGCTATCTTAGGTAGAATTTGTTTTTATCCTCAGACTTCGTTTCGAGTTTCGATTCCGAAGGTTCCAATCTTGTCGACTTGTGGAAGAGGGAGCTTGAGGAATAATATTATTATTCAGGTTTTAATCGCATTTAATTTAATTTTAAGTACAATTTGTTTGAGTTCAATTGTTTTTATTTATTTATCATGAATGTTTCACTTCTTTCCAATTATATTTCCTGTCTGTCTGTTTCAAGTACCATGGCTAGCTAAATTTCTAGAGTCGGGATGTGATAATAGTAACTGAATGGGTTAAATTGTTCCTAAGCTAAAATCCAAATTAACTTAATTTCTGGCTGTGACTTTTTATAATTAAAATCAATCTTTTTGTTACGAGAGTAAGAAAAGTAGAATAGGTTAGGATCAAGACCACGAGAGTGTGAGGTTTTAACCGGATAGCTAAACTTAAACATTTGATTTAAATACAGCGAGAACGCTTTAAAACGAATTAGACTTTATTAAGTTTTCAAAGAGTATTTTCTAAACACTTATGGGCTAGCGAGAGCAGGCATAGGGCTTTAGGGGTATAATCCGAGATAAGACCACGAGAGTGTGAGTTGAGGGTTTTTAAACTGATAATTTCTACAGAACCATTTAAGTTAAACATCTTTATATGCTTAGGTTCGATTAAATCCGCTTAGGTTCACTATATTACATACCGACCACTTTATTATTATTATTTCCTTAGTTCGATTTAGTTTTCCTCTACTTTAACTTCTAAAAACCAAACGTGACAACATCCGCCTTAGCTAAACTAGCAAACCTTTATAGCACTAGAGTGATTACAAAGTCACTGTGGGTTCGACATCTTTTTATTACTACCGCGATAGGTTGTGCACTTGTAGTTAAGATACCATTAGACACATTAGGTCGATCGCACATCAATTTTTTTGCGCTGTTGCCGGGACTTTGATTTATTCACTAGTGCACTCATAAAGTAGCACTGTATAGACTAAGGCAACTATTTACTTTCCCTCTGTTGTATGCCAAATACTCACTCCCGAAGCGAGCCTTTGCATCTAAAAATCAACGATATCGATCACTATCTCAGAGTAAGACGCCGAATTCAAGAATACCGTGATCTCAACAATCTTCCTCCGACTAAGCTTCCTGATATCTCAATCCTTGAGTTAATTGAAGAATCGAAGATGGCTGACGCACTAACTCCACCTCGTCCTCTTAAGGATTACGCAGTTCCTTCTCAAGCGGAACCTCACAACAGCATTGCTACTCCTACTATTGCTCGAAACAATTTCGAGGTGAAACCTTCGCTTCTATCCGCCGTTCAGCAGAACCAATTTTCTGGATCTCCTACTGACGACCCAAACCTGCATCTGTCAGTGTTTGTACAGTATGCAGACACTGTAAAAGCGAATGGTGTAAACCCCGAGGAGATACAATTGCGCCTATTTCATTTTTCTTTAAGAGACGGAGCTCGAGCATGGCTCCAATCTCTTCCTTCAAACTCAACCACCACATGGGATGAGTTGAAGAAGGTCTTTTTGGCTAGATATTTCCCACCAAGCAAAACTTTTATGCTCATAGCCAACATCAATGGTTTCAGACAAAAAGATAACGAATCACTTTTTGAAGCGTGGGAATGCTATAAGGACATGATTAGACTCTATCCTCATCATGGTCTAGAAGAATGGCTGATCATTCATACGTTTTATAACGGTCTCTTGTACAACACAAGATTTACTATAGACGCTACTGCTGGTGGCGCATTGATGGATAAACCGTATACCGAAGCAAATCAACTTATTGAAAGCATGGCTCAGAACCATTATAAATGGGGGAGTGAAAGAGCTAATATGGAAAAAAACTCAAACAAAAGGTGGCATAGTTGAAGTGAATAGTCTGGATCAAGTTAATGCTAAAGTGGAAGCCCTTACCCAAAAGCTTGAAAATCTTACCACTGCTCCCGCAGCTACCGTAGCTGCAGTAGCTCAAACTTGCGATCTATGTGGTATTTAATCAAATCCTGCTCCAGAGTGCCCACTTCTAACAGGAGTTCCAGCTGAACAAGCGAATTACGTACAGGGAAACCCTTATAGTAATACCTATAACCTTGGTTGGAAGAATCATCCGAATTTTTCGTATAAAAGCAACAATGCGTTGTACGCACCTGGACAAGCTCCTGCCACGCCACCTGGCTATCCAAAAGCTATCCCAAATCACCCTAATAATGGACCTAATACATCCAATGTCCCTAGGAAATCTAATCTTGAAATCATGATAGAACACTTCATTGCTTCTCAATCTCAGACTAATAAAGATGTTCTGAATCAGAATTTACATACTAATGAGCAGATTAAACAATTATCTAGTAAAGTTGACGCTTTAGCTACCTATAATAAGATGCTTGAAACTCAAATTTCACAGGTAGATCAACAACAAGCACCAACTGCTGCCCCAGCTGGAATTTTTCCTGGTCAACCACAACCTAATCCAAAAGGACATGCTAACGCTGTGATACTGAGAAGTGGAAAAGAACTTGACGGACCTGTTGATCCAAGACTTGAAAATCCAGCCATGTACCAAAAGCAGAACAAGCCATCTGAAAATGAGAATGAACCAAAGGAAAAGGAAAACGAAAACCAAGAGGAAGTGGAGAAAGAGAAGCCTTATGTGCCTCCACCACCCTATAAACCGCCGATTCCGTACCCCCAGAGACTTACCAATTCCAAAACGATGGGCCAATTCAAGAAATTCGTTGAACTTTTAAAACAACTGAATATCACAATACCGTTTATAGAAGCTATCACTCAGATGCCCTTGTATGCTAAATTTCTCAAGGAAATCCTATCTAACAAGAAAAAGATAGAAGACAACAGAACAATTACACTTACTGCTGAGTGTAGCGCTATTATTCAAAACGACATGCCCCCTAAGTTAAAAGATCCAGGTAGTTTCTCTATACCTTGTAACATTGGAAAGTTTGTCATAGACAAAGCTCTATGCGACTTGGGAGCAAGTATCAGTGTCATACCCCTATCTATTTGCAAAAAGCTGGAGATAGGAGAACTTAGACCCACAAAAATGTCCATTCAATTAGCTGACTGATCAGTTAAATACCCTGTAGGTATACTGGAAAACGTTCCAGTTAGAATAGGTCAATTCTATATCCCGACCGATTTCATAATCATGGATATTATCGAGGACTCAATTACTCCTATCATATTAGGAAGACCCTTCCTAGCCACGCTGGAGCTATAATTGACGTAAAGAATGGCAGACTAACATTCAAAGTTGGAGAAGAAAAAGTGGAATTCATCCCCACTCAATTCTTATAAGCACCAGCCATGAATGACACATGTTATCTAATCGATGTTATAGACGAGTCCGTAAGAGAGATGGAAGTAGAACAGACCACATACTATGAAATAATGAAAATCCAAACCCCTCTGATATTTGAAGACGACAATTGGCATGAACCATATCAAGATGATAGTCTAAGCGAAAGTCTAGCACTTACACCTGATCATATGCCATGTCCAAAGAGACCAGGTTTAGAATTAAAAACCTTACCCAGGAACCTAAGATACGAATTCCTAGATAGCGAATATACGCGACCAGTAATAGTCAATTCCAGTTTAGGAACGCTTGAAACTAAGAAACTTTTAGACGTCCCAAGGAAGTACCCGACTGCATTAGGTTATAACATATCCGATTTGAAAGGAATATGTCCTTTAATTTGTATGCATCGTATTATGCTAGAAGAAGATTGCAAAACCTCTAGAGAACCTCAAAGAAGGATTAACCCAATCCTTAGCACTATAGTCAGAGATTAAATTAAGAAGCTATTGGAAGCAGGAATCATATATCCAATCTCCGAAAATAAATGGGTTAGCCCAGTACACGTCATACCGAAGAAAGGAGGTATCACTGTTGTGAAGAATGCAAAAGGCGAATTGATAACACAAAGAGTGGTTAATGGGCATAGAGTGTGCATTGATTATAGAAAACTAAACAAAGCTACTCGAAAAGACCATTTTCCTCTACCCTTCATAGATCAAATGTTAGAGCGATTAGCCAAACATTCCTACTTCTGCTATCTAGATGGTTATTCCGGATTTTTCCAAAATCCTATTCACCCTGATGATCAAGAGAAGACTACATTCTCGTGTCCCTATGGAACATTCGCTTACAGACGAATACCCTTCGGATTGTGCAATGCCACGTCAACCTTTCAACGATGTATGATGTCAATCTTTGCAGATTTCATCGATAACATCATGGAAGTGTTCACGGACAACTTCTCTATGTGCGGGCAAAGTTTTGAAGGATGCCTATCAAACCTAGAAAAGGTTTTAGAAAGATGTGTGAAAGTAAACCTCGTGCTTAACTGGGAAAAATGCCATTTCATGGTCAGAGAAGGAATCGTACTAGGACATGTTATATCTAATAAGGGAATTGAAGTTGATAAAGCTAAGATAGAAGTCATAAAAGAACTTCAACCACCTAAGATCGTTCGAGAAATACGAAGTTTTTTAGGACACGCCAGTTTTTACCAACGATTTATCAAAGATTTCTCGAAGATCACTAAACCACTTACCGGTCTATTAATGAAAGACGCTGAGTTCATATTCGATGAAGATTGTCTTAAAGCGTTTGAAACTCTAAAATCAGCCCTTATCACCGCACCAATCATGCAACCACCCGATTGGAGATTACCTTTTGAAATCATGTGCGATGCGAGTGACTACGCCGTAAGCGCAGTTATTGGACAAAGGAAGGACAGGAAACTTCACGCAATATACTATGCCAGTAGAATGCTAGACTCAGCTCAAATGAACTACGCCACAACTGAGAAAGAGTTGTTAGCAGTTGTCTTTGCGCTTCACAAATTCCGTTCTTACCTAGTAGGAGCGAAGATAATCATTTACACAGACCACGCTGCTATCAGATATCTACTAACCAAGAAGGATGCAAAACCAAGACTCCTCAGATGGATCCTACTTTTGCAAGAGTTTGATCTATATATTAAGGATAAGAAAGGAACCGAAAACGTCGTAGCAGACCACTTGTCAAGATTAGAAGGTATAAAACCCGAACAAGTACCGATTAACAACGATTTTCCGTATGAATAGCTGATAGCGCAAATAAGAAGCGATCTAGCTCAACTGGATCTAAACAAACAAAAAGCCAAGGAAGCCGTCCATGGGACTGCCATGGTATGCTAACATAGTCAACTACTTAGCTGAAGGCGCGCTCCCACCGGACTTAACTTATCAACAAAAAAAGAAATTCTTCCATGATCTCAAGTATTATTATTGGGATGAACCTTTATTATTTAAAAGAGGACCGGACATAATTTTCCACCGATGCATACCTGAAGAATAAATAGAAGATGTTATTTCTCACTGTCATTCATCTCCCTATGGCGGACATGCAAGCACTTCTAAAACATGTGCAAAGATCCTACAAGCCGGCCTATTCTGGCCTAATCTATGGAAAGATGTCCATATCGCTGTTAAAAACTGTGATCGGTGTCAACGCACCGGTAATATTTCAAGACGCGATGAAATGCCTCAAAGAGGAATACTAGAAGTAGAAGTCTTTGATGTTTGGGGAATTGATTTCATGGGACCTTTCCCATCTTCTTTCAGAAACAAGTATATACTCGTAGCTGTCGATTATGTTTCAAAATGGATTGAGGCTATAGCCTCTCCTACAAATGACACACAAGTAGTAATTAAGCTCTTTAAAAACACAATCTTTCCAATATTTGGTGTGCCTAGACTTGTCATTAGTGACGGTGGCTCTCATTTCATTTCGAAGATATTCGACAAATTATTATCTAAGTATGGAGTCAAACACCGCGTAGCAACATTGTATCATCCACAAACCAGTGGACGGGTCGAAGTCTCGAACAGAGAAATTAAACAAATCCTAGAGAAAACTGTCGCCATATCTAGGAAAGATTGGTCATCTAAGCTTAACGAGGCTTTATGGGCTTATAGGACAGCCTACAAGACTCCTATAGGAACTACACCCTTCAAGCTTGTGTACGTAAAGTCCGGTCATCTCCCGGTAGAATTAGAGCACAAGGCATATTGGACAATCAAAACACTCAATATAAACTACACTGTTGTTGGAGAGAAGAGAAACCTCGACTTAAATGAACTGGAAGAATTGAGATTATACGCTTATGAGAACGCTAAGATATACAAGGAAAGAACCAAAAGATGGCACGATAAGCGCTTATCCCGGAAATAATTCAGTGTGGGAGACGTTGTGCTACTATTTAACTCTAGACTTAGGCTCTTTCCTGGAAAACTGAAATCCAGATGGTCTGGTCCTTTCGAAGTTACAAAAGTATTCCCTAGCGGAGCAATAGAAATTAAGGATAGGAATAGTGACTCGTTCACAGTGAACGGACAGCGATTAAAACAATATCATCACATTGAGAATAAAGACTATGCGAATAGTCTAAAACTTGTAGAATTACCCACTATTTCCCATGAATGATCTACTTCTAAGCACTATGTCAGGCTTATGACGTTAAAAATAGTGCTTAGTGGGAGGCAACCCACCTATTTGTTTTTGTTATTGTTTCCGTTTGTTTCTATTTATTACTTTTGATTTTCTTTTCCGTTTCTGCATTTATTTCTTTTAAAGCCTTATTTTCATTATTTTCTTTTCCATTCTTCTAAAAAATCTTTATAAATCTTTATAAAACAAGCTGCCCCCGTTCATGAAATTCCGGAAACTTCATCCGCACCACCTCCTATCACTCTTGAAGAAATTCTCTGAGCCATCCACCAGCAGAATCAAATGGGTGCAACACTTGCAAGAAAACAACAGGAGAAGTATGACAGTTTATGTGCACAGAACGCTCAAATTTTGAGTGGCCAGCGGAGCATGAATGAGAAGTTAGACGAGGCCTTGTATGAACTAAACGCTTTAAGGATGGACGTCAGCACTCTTGGCTCCCATGACACTGATTCCGAAGCCACGCCTACCAGGCGATCACGCACTAGGAGCAGAGGACGTGCACATCAGTAGTCTTTATTCTTAATTAGTTTGCTTTTGTTGTTTCTTTTTGTATTTGTATTTCCCCGCTATTATACCACAACATTGAGGACAATGTCTGATATAGTGTAGGAGAGGTACCTTTCCCTTTCCGCATTTTCCATTAAACAAGTAATTTTTACGATATTTCTCAGTTTCAATTCTTCCCCGCTTTATTTAGCCATACCAAATTTTTTTGCTTTATCTTCGCATAGCCCGACATACCTACCTTAACGAAATCCTAGTTAGGAAGCCGAGAACGATTCAACAAGATCGATACGGTTATGACACCTTAGACTTCCTACTTACGCGATCCGTTTGAATAACCGTTATACCTATATCTTGAGTTTTAGTTCTAAAGTAACCCCTAGTAGTTTATACTAGCAGTCAGCATCGTCTAGACACAAACCACGTGGGGAGCCGATGAATATAAGTGTTTCATGCCTAATCAATGAAATATCCTTCTTATCTCCCTGCTAAAAAGGAAAATTTGCACCAAAGTACAAGGTCGCATATAAGAGATGAGAAAATAATGAAGGAGTCCATTGTTGGTTGGTTCAGAGGTATCTGGTTCTGAACTTGGTAGGGCGTGCTATGGCTCGATCCCCCACAACCTCCAATTTGGATAATATGTGTAGGGTTGCCACATTCGTGTACCAGACCCCGTGCTAAAAATGATCAAAGTCACTAACCGGTAACTCCACTACGTGCGTGCTAAGACAAAGGGCTTAATGTGATTGCGCTAGAACAAACCGGGTGAAATAGGTACAAGAGACTCTGGGTAGAATTATAACAGAATTATTGGACAGTTTGTTTAAAATGGAAGTCCACGACTTAGCTTGTTGCTTGTGTCATTAGTGTATCATTAGTGTTTTACTTAACTATTGGTCGAACTAACGATTGATTTCCCGTAATTGTTTTGAAAACCAAAGGTATGTTATGCATGTGCGTCTGATAAAACTCGTCCGGTATTTCTAAATGATTATTTTCTTGAGGACAAGCAAAGGTTTAAGTATGGGGGAATTTGATAACGAGAAATCGTATCGTATAATTGCTACGTTTTTAGTCCGTTTTCATAATGCGTTAATCCATTTAACTCCCGATTGTTCCGAGTTTTTATGTCTTTTCACAGGTACAACATGTCTCAAGTCAATTTAGTGGAAAAAGATCATATGAAGAAAGTTAACATGAAAACCAGAAGAAAAGGAACAATTCTGCAAAGTTCTGCAGTTTTTGATATTGTGACGGTCGTCACACATCACTTACGAACGTAACGCACTGCTAAGCATCTTACGCCCGTCACCTTGGTGTTACGACTGTAACACACTTATTACATGAAGAATGCCCGTAACACACTTATGGCGTCTGTTACACGCTTAATCCAACTTTATGAAGAACGTGAGGTGAAGACGTGGAGACGTGGGCAACAAAAATAAAGTAGTCTTCAGATACTCCTACAATCTCTCAACCTCACCAACGCCCAGTCTTCCTGGTTTTTCTCCACAACTGAAGTGCAAAGCCCACGTTCTTGTTTTTTTTTAACTGTCAATTTCTCCTCTATAAATACGAGAGATTTCGATGAAGAAACACCGTTTTATTTTCACAAATTTCTTGCGGAAGCTCTGCCGAATTTACGAACCATTTCCCAGTTTGCATTTTTCCTGTTGTTCTTGTTTTTATTTCCCTTTTACCATTTAATAGCCATTTCTAACATTAGGAAATTTCTATCTTAGTTAGAATTTTTTTTTAGCCTTAGACTTCGTTTCGAGTTTCGATTCCGAAGGTTCCAATCTTGCCGACTTGTGGAAGAGAGAGCTTGAAGAATAGTATTATTATTCAAGTTTTAATCGCATTTAATTTAATTTTAAGTACAATTTGTTTACGTTGAATTACTGTTATTTATTTATCATGAATGTTTCACTGCTTTCCAATTATATTTCCTGTCTGTCTATTTCAAGTACCATGGCTAGCTAAATTTCTAGAGTCGGGATGTGATAATAGTAACTGAATGAATTAAATTGTTCCTAAGCTAAAATCCAAATTAACTTAATTTTTAGCTGTGACTTTTTATAATTAAAATCAATATTTTTGTTACGAGAGTAAGAAAAGTAGAATAGGTTAGGATCACGACCACGAGAGTGTGAGGTTTTAACCGGATAGTTAAAGTTAGGCATTTGATTTAAATACAGCGAGAGCGCTTTAAAACGAATTAGACTTTATTAAGTTTTCATAGAGTATTTTCTAAACACTTATGGGCTAGCGAGAGCAGGCATAGGGCTTTAGGGGTATAATCCGAGATAAGACCACGAGAGTGTGAGTTGAGGGTTTTTAAACTGATAATTTCTATAGAACCATTTAAGTTAAACATCTTTATATGCTTAGGTTCGATTAAATCCGCTTAGGTTCACTATATTACATACCGACCGCTTTATTATTATTATTTCCTTAGTTCGATTTAGTTTTCCTCTACTTTAACTTCTAAAAACCAAACGTGACAACATCCGCTTTAGCTAAACTAGCAAAACTTTATAGCACTAGAGTGATTACAAAGTCCCTGTGGGTTCGACATCTTTTTATTACTACCGCGATAGGCTGTGCACTTGCAGTTAAGATACCGATAGACACATTAGGTCGATCGCACATCAGCGAGACATCGACTTTAAACAAATGTGCGATGGAGAAACATCGACAAAAAGATGAAAAAGATATCATGGCAAAGATGATGAAACATCAATAAATAGGATGACAAAACATCACACCTAACAATGATATTGAGAATCAAAGTAGGATAACAAACATGTGCGATGGCGAGACACCGGCTTTAAATAAATGTGCGATGGCGAAGCATCGGCAAAAAGATGACAAATATATCATGGCAAAGATGGAGAAACATCAATAAAACGGATGGCAAAACATCACACCTATTAATGATATTGAGAATCAAAGTAGGATAACAGACATGTGCGATGGTGAAACATCGGCTTCAAGATAACACCGACAAAGTAATATTGGTTTATATATTTTATTCTGAAGAGGAGTTTGAGTTTATTAGAGGTGTTCTTATGATTTTCCAAGAAAACAGTTTTTGTTTTAAGATGCAAAATGCAAAGAAAGGGAAAATAGCTAAGGGGAACTAACCTAGTGCTATCCCTAGTGTTATCATACAATGGTTGGCCCTAAGGTTGAGGATAAAGGAAAAATCCTATCCTAATGTTAGCATACATGGATTCCTACCTTAATTAGCATGTCAGAGAGAGCTTTGAAAAACTATCCTATAGGGAACATGCAATGAGAGCGAAGTCATGATCTCAATGTCTAAATTGAGTGACTCATTGATCAACAATTAGAGAGGAAAAGCAATAAACATCCTATAGGGAACATGAAATGAGAGCGAATTCGTGATCTCAATGTCTAAATTGAGTGACTCATCGATCAACAATCACAACACATGCATCAGATGAAAAACCAGAGGTTCTCCTGACATTTATCAGCAACAAAGATCCCATCATGCAATCAAAAAATTATGCAAAATTAAAATGGGAGAAAGGATGTGATATAATACCAAACAGATAACTATCTGTAGTAGTCAAGCAAGAAATAAAGAAACCCAGAGAAACTTTAAGCAAGCTGGCATCAGTAGACAAATGGAGTCAGCAATTGCACCATCAAGATGTAAGCAAATTATCAGATATGTACAAATCCCATGGGCAATAGTGTGGCATTCACAATCAAAGATGTGTGTATCCTGCATAAACCATCAAGCATGCCAAACACAAAAACAGTGCCAATATAATAAGTTGTGTTCCACAAATAAAGTGGGACACAAAAACCTTAAGCCAAAAGTTGCAACTTTCTCAGAGTACCTCACATATTCAACAACCAAGTTAGTATTCCATGAGGTGAAGAAGTGAGAATAATCATGGTGGCAATTACCAAATATTAGACATCATAAGCAAGAGGAGACAAGCATATGCACAACTTAGGTCAAAAGAATCAAAGGAATGTTTCTCTTTCCTATCACCATGTTGAATTGACAATTGAGTGTCAATCAAGGATCACAAGAGCTTGAGAATAATATGAACAAGAACCATGAAGTTCAGTAGCAAACACATTTCAATCATGCACAATTGATTCAAACACAACTTCATGAATACAATGGGAGATGAAACCTACATAAAGCATTAGATGGTTCAAAATATTCAAACATGAGGCTCCTAAGTGAAATGGCTTGAGCTATCATGGGCAAGTCAGAACCAACATGATCATTAGGTTCCCAATTATAGGCCTCACTCAAGTTCATTGGCCATCAATCAAATTGCAACAAGTCATACAAACATAATTGGGTACCTTTACTTCAAAATTACACCAAAAATAGAAACAAGGATCCATAATTCATACCAAAAAATATCTCAACATCTTGGAGGTGTTTAGAAGTCAGAATGTAAACCCTAAGTTCATGAATGATTGAGGAAGGGGCCAAGTGAAGTGCAAAGTTTAAGACTAGTTAGCCAAAATACCAAACTAGATAAGTTTTCAAAATTATTTGTGGAAAAATGTCAAACCAAGTTAAATAATTCAAGAAAAATGGTTTTCAAATACCCAACACATTCATGAACCATAATCAAGACCTGCATCCCAAGAAAAAACCAAGGCAAAGAGAATTTTGAAAATAAACTTGCATCATAAGCAACAAAACCCTAATTTTTGACTTTTTATCTCAAATATTGATTAAATGAGATCAAAATTCAAACAAATTGAGTCAAGATCATACAAATCATCAAGGAACCCTAAATGTCAGAATATACATTTTTTATTTGTTTTTAATTAGGAAAAGTCAAAGAATGGAATTAATTTCAAACAATTAGGTAATTAACAAATATCCACATATCAAAATGATATTTAGATAAAAAAATTCAGGAGAATGGCCAACCAAAATTATATTCAAATATTAGGGCTAAAAACATACATCCCTGAATTTTTTGTGAATTTTTGGATAAAAGGAAAAAAAAAAAACAAAAAAACAAGCAATTAATAATGAAATTATTATTTAAGGGCAAGGAAATGCAAAACATAACCAAAAATCACAAAAAAGGCAAACCAAAAATAAGATCAGGTTCTATGATTAAAAACAAGATTACATGATTTTTTGGGAATGTTTTGAATTAATAGAAGTATTAAAAATTAAAAAAAAACAAACAAATATTACAAATATCCTTTGAAATTAAATTTAAAATAAAAATTAAGAAAAATGATGAACCAAAGTCAAAATCAATTTTCACATTATTTTGGGAGTCTCAAATAATTTTTGTGGATTTTTTAGGTCAAAGGAACAATTAAAGTAAAAATTATCTTTGATTAATTAATTAATTAAACCTAACAAATTTTTTAACCAATCAGATAATTTCAAAAAAATAGCAAAAAAATACAAAAAGTCATAAATATTATTTTGAATTTATGATAATTTTTTTAGAATTTTCCAATCATTTTTGAGCAAGAAATAAAATTATGGAAATCAATTTGTAAAACAAAAATTCAAATGATCCAAAAATTTCAAACGAACCAATCATGATGTGCCACCACATTATCTACAACCTCCGGATGTTCAAAAACGCGCGCATCTTGTCAGGCCTAGGGCTCACTTTCAGATCAATGTAACTCACTCAATTTTGCATCATTTTTGATGAAATCAAAGGCAAATTAAAGCTAGCATGGCAAGGAATCCATAGCAATTCAAATCAAATCAAATCATCAACCACATTATCCACAATCAAGTCATGAACATGAACAAAAACCTTCTGAATTGCTAGTTTCAGAACATCCAAACATGCATAATTCATCAAATTAAACGCTATAAAGCTCCAGACACATTCCATTAACACCATTGAACATGAATTCAAGCTCAAACATCTCAATAAACAAGTGCATCTCAAGAATCAAAGTTTGGAATCATTACCTCAAGGTGAAAAGTGATCTACCGTCTCCTTCACTCCAGATGAAAACAAATGGTGCTGGCTTGATCTACTTGCTTTGCTGAAACAGAATCCACAAGAATTAAAGCACCAAGGAATTGAGATAATCGAATCAAATTGCAGAAGAGGAAGAAAAAATTTAGATCTGGAATTCTTGCAAATGGCGCATTTTTTTTTTCTCTCTCTCTCTCTCTCTCTCTTTGCTTGCTTTCACTTATATAGAGTTTGTAGAGAAGGATAGAAGTGGAAGTTTGTCCTTAAAACCGTTGGAGGGCAGGATTGGGAATTTTGGCCAAAAATGAGGTGCATACTGAATTAGGCCTTTTGCTCGTGCATTTTCTTGCTTCTTATGCATTTTGTGAGCCAAATAACTTCAGAATTACACTCCCAAAATGCCAGCTCAGAATCAATTGAGATGAAGAAGTGTTGGTGAATTTGCAACTTTGAGCAATTTTGTCATGTTTTCAATGCAACATGTGCAATACCATATGGGGCACGAAATAGCAAGTGTAATGGGCCTCAGCATGTCACAAATTACCAATGGGCTTGATTAGAAGCAAGAGGAGTGGCTAAAACTTGAGTTTGCAAGAAATGGCCATTTTGCACATTGGCCAAATTTCAATAAAATGCAGCAAAATTCCAAAACTCATAATTTGCTCATACTTTTGAATTTTGGCACAAATGAACTCAATTTGTAAAGTTCTAGAAAATATCAACAATCACCTAGTTTTTAGTTTTTGCAATTGAGTCCATTAAGGTTCTCAAAATTTGGCTTGAAATTCACTAATTTTGAAAAATGACCTATAATTTTGTAACTTCAAAAGACCATAACTCTTGATTTCTTATCAATATGGACATGAGACCAAAATGAGGTGAAATATCATTCTCTTAGCTTTCCAAGCATATTTCATTTGCATCTTCTTGATCAAGAATGAATAAAATATGATTTTTTGAAATTAAGTCCTCATCTTCCAAAATTAGAAACTTTTAGGGTTTCTTCAAGAACAAGTTTCAACCCAAACCTCAATCTCCTTGATCCAATGACCTAAATGGACTTGAAATATGAAAATTACATCCTTGGGTTGATGGTTGGCCAAAAATTCACTTGGTCAACCTTGACTTTGACTGATTGTGACCAAAATGACCATTTTGCCCCTCTGAATTAATTAATCTGCTTCTCTTCAAAATTGATGATCAAAACTTCAACCATATGATCTTCCAATCATACAAAGGCCATGTGCAAAGTTTCACTTCAAAATTCTCAAGAAATCTTGATGAAATCCCAAACCCTAATTTTGGTCAACACATTAGGAGACTGATGAATCATCTTCAAAACTTCAAATCCTCTGGGCATTTTGACCAATTCCTTGTACAAAGACCTTTCAAATATCAAAGAAATGTTGTAGCTCCCTAAATCAAGTCTTGTACATTGGCTAACAACCTTGCTCAAGAAAACCCTAATTTGGCTAATGATTCCAAAGAGATGGGTAAAAACATCTTGAAATATGCCAAAACCTTTGAGCTCAAAAGACCCAGAGATTTGGATGGTAAGATATTTCTTGAGAAACTTGTCCATGCAAAATAACCTTCAAGGCCCGAGGAAGACTTGACAACCAAAGTGCTTTAATCCCATCACAATTTATGAATGCAATATAATATGATATTCATGATGAAACATAAGCCTAAATCAAGAGGGTAAATTTTGGGGTGCAACACTAACTAAAACAAAAACCTAATCCTAATTTGTTTGAATTAAAAAAAAGGTTAGTTTTGAAAAAAATGGTTAATTAAAAAAATCCTAAAACCTAATTAATTTTAATTAATAAAAAAAGGTTAATTTTGAAAAAAAGGTTAATTAAAAAAACCTAAAACCTAATTAATTTTAATTAAAAAAAAGGTTTTAAAAAAAGTTTATGTCTAATGATTAATAAAAAAGATTAAGTTTGCTAAAAAATAGATAGGGGAAGAAACATCAATGAAAAATAGGGTTAGAAAATAAAAATAATGCAAATATCATGGGTGGTTGTTGAACCAAAAATTAATTTAAAAACCTAAAATTAAAAAAAACATAAAATTAATTATTCGAGTTTATTATGAAAAATCAAAGGTTTCTGAAAAATGTTAAGTTTTATGAAAAAAAATTTAAATAGAAAGAATAAAAATAGGTAAAGGATAAATAGAAAGGAAGAAAACCAATACCAATAGGGGTGGTTGTTGAACCCACGCCCTTAACCTTCTCAGGATGTCTGCCTCGCCATGCATTGGTGGTTGTTCTATTTTGGCCTTGTAATAACCCTGCATGGGATCCTATCAAAATCTGCAGTGTTGAATCTCATGAACACATTAAATAAATTACTATATCATGAAATACAAATAAGGCAAGTATATGAAATTTTGTAATATTAAAACCGATATGGCATGTATGAATGATTATACCCTTTTGATCATGGAGATCAAACCAACCTTACTCTTACTGGAGAAGTAGTGAGATGTGGATTTGTAACAAGGATGACTTGTTTGTAGTGAGATGAGGATTTGTAACAAGGATGGTTTGTTTGTAGTGAGATGGAGGTTTGTAATAAAGATTTAAAGGTTTTAGGGTTTTTGAAAGAATTTGATATTATGACAGGATTATGGCAAAGGTTTTTTTCCGTCCTGTTTGTGTGAGAAGAATGAGATTATATAATGCAAATTAGAGAAGAAAAAAAATGGGCTTTGAATGTGCAATTAGGCCTCCAATATTTACTTGAGTCCGTCACGTTCCAGGCTAAATTGCAGGGTCTTAAGTGCAACTTTTGAAGTTGAAATATGAAAACAAAATGTAGCCGACATCGAGAACTAACTCCTGTCCAAAAATGGGCTCAATCGGATAAATGGTGAATTAGTTATGAATTTTTGAAGTTTTGGCTCAGACAAACTTATTTTGGGCTCTAGTGTCAACTCTGACACGTTCTTCAATAAAAAACTGGTATTGATCGGAGCATAAACTGGTCTCGACTTTGGAAGAAAAGTTGTAGATCTCTGATTCAGTAACCTTGTGTAAAAAGATGAGTCTGATCCGATAAAAATTGACCGAGTTATGAATTTTCGAAGTTTCGACCTAGATGAAATAATATTCAGCATTCAGGATTTTTGGCGCGTCACGTGCATTCTGAGCAAAAAACGAAGGCCTTTTGGATACCGTTCAAACTTAATACCTTCTATGAAAACTTAGCTAACTCAATTTTTGAAATTTTGGCGCTAGAACCAGCTCGATACGCTGAAAATCGACGAAGTTATGATTTTCTGAACATGACACAAATAAACTTCTGCCACAAATTTTCTGTACGAAAATACTTGATAAATCCGCATTTTTGAAGACCTTCTGGTCGAAATTTCCTTCCATCCGTGAGAGATGAAAACATAGATAACGTCAAGACAAAATTTTGGCCACTGGAACGGGTTCAAAACAAGCCACGATCTTCAAGTTATGAATTTTTTAGTGCGTAAAAACTGCACTTTCAGCACACTTTTCACCATATTTCTTTGAGAAAACTCACACATACGGAGACCTTCTTTAAGGAATTGACTCTTGAGCCGAACCTGAATTTGAGAATACGTTATCAGAGATATCTTGGCGAAAAAACACCTGAATATGACGTGCCGGGTTGGACTTGTGAATCTTTGAACCCAGAATCATTGTGAAACGACGAATCGATCTTCAGCACGGAAAATACTATGAGAATATCCATTGGCGAAATAAACGTCACTTGTAACCTGAAGAAGCTTGATAAATATACCTTTATTCCATAACCATAAAACTAATAATATGCGTGTATGAAAAGAGGGAAAATTTTGGGGTACAACAGCTGCCCTTGTTCAATCTTCTTAAACCTAATAATTTAGATTGGCTTGTCTGCCTTTTGTGATCTGAAGGTGGAAGATGGTTGAACACTAGAGTGCCCAGAAATTTGCACTTGTCTGTAATGATGCTTGACTATGTAGGTAGTATTGGGAATGGGCTTATAGATGCCATTTGGAGGAGATGAGAAAGGTCACCGGAGATGGGCTTAAAGATGCCATCCGGAAGATATGACGGAGAATCGTCGGAGATGGGTTTAAAGATGCCATCTAGAGGATGTTGATTTCCCGAGATATTCCTTGGGTGATAAATCCTGTTCCTATCATTGAGGGGGAATCTGCTGAGCAATGTTGGTCTCTGTCTTGGGAGAAATAGAATTTTAAGATCTTCAGATGTCTGTTACTCTACTGGGGAAATAACTTCTGCTTGAGGAAGCAAAAGTGAACTGCATATTTGGTCAGGGTACAAGCTGCACCGCGACTTACTAGGGAAATGAGAAACCAATTGTGTTTGATCAGGTCCAGGTCTTACAGTGTTGTGGACTGCTGTTTGGAGATAAGATAAAAGAAACTTGGATGGTAAGGTTATGAGAAGGAACCTGGATAGTAGGGTTACTTCGATATGAAAATCCTGGATAGTAGGGTTGTGATAAGGAACCTGGATAGTAGGGTTACTTCGACATGAAAGCCTGGATAGTAGGGCTGTGAGAAGGAATCTGGATAGTAGGATTACTTCGATATGAAAGCCTAGATAGTAGGGCCGTGAGAAGGAACCTGGATAGTAGGGTTACTTCGATATGAAAGCCTGGATAGTAGGGCTGTGAGAAGGAACCATGATAGTAGGGTTACTTCGGTATGAAAGTCTGGATAGTAGGGCTGTGAGAAGGAACCTGGATAGTAGGGTTACTTCGATATGAAAGTCTGGATAGTAGGGTTGTGATAAGGAACCTGGATAGTAGGGTTACTTCGGTATGAAAGCTTGGATAGTAGGGCTGTGAGGAGGAACCTGGATAGTAGGGTTACTTCGGTATGAAAGCCTGGATAGTAGGGCTGTAAGAAGGAACCTGGATAGTAGGGTTACTTCGGTATGAAAGCCTGGATAGTAGGGCTGTGAGAAGGAACCTGGATAGTAGGGTTACTTCAATCTGAAAGCCTGGATAGTAGGGCTGTGAGAAGGAACCTAGATAGTAGGGTTACCTCGGTATGAAAGCCTGGATAGTAGGGCTGTGAGAAGGAACTTGGATAGTATGGTTACTTCGGTATGAAAGCCTGGATAGTAGGGCTCTGAGAAGGAACCTGGATAGTAGGGTTACTTCGGTATGAAAGCCTGGAGAGTAGGGTTGTGAGAACGAACCTGGATAGTAGGGTTACTTTGATATGAAATCCTGGATAGTAGGGTTGTGAGAAGGAACCTGGATAGTAGGGTTACCTTGGTATGAAAGCCAGGATAGTAGGGTTGTGAGAAGGAACCTGGATAGTAGGTTACCTCGGTATGAAAGCCTGGATAGTAGATCTGTGAGAAGGAACCTGGATAGTAGGGTTACCTCGGTATGAAAGCTTGGATAGTAGGGTTGTGAGAAGGAACCTGGATAATAGGGTTACTTCGGTATGAAAGCCTGGATAGTAGGGTTGTGAGAAGGAACCTGGATAGTAGGGTTACTTCAATATGAAAGCCTGGATAGTAGGGCTGTGAGAAGGAACCTGGATAGTAGGGTTACCTCTGTATGAAAGCCTGGATAGTAGGGCTGTGAGAAGGAACCTGGATAGTAGGGTTACTTCAGTATGAAAGCCTGGATAGTAGGGCTGTGAGAAGGAACCTGGATAGTAGAGTTACTTCGGTATGAAAGCATGGATAGTAGGGCTGTGAGAAGAATCCTGGATAGTAGGGTTACTTTGATATGAAAGCCTAGATAGTAGGGTTGTGAGAAGGATCCTGGATAGTAGGGTTACCTCGGGATAAGTCCGTGTAAAACTTCGGCAGGAACTTGGGTAAGGTTACTTTGTGATAAGTTTGTGTAAAACATCAGGAGGAAATGTATGAGAAAGGACCCGTGTAAGATTTTTCAGGATAAACCCGTGTGAAGCTGCATTTAGGAGAAACCCGTGTAAGATTGCTTCGTGACGAACCCGTGTAAAGCTGCATTTGATCGTGTGAATGATTACTCTGTTTAGTTTTAAGAGCTAATCTTGAACTTGGTGGAAGTTGTTGATTATAACCATCTTTCCTGAAAAGATACATGATTAATCGTATATGATGCACGAAATGCATTGTATGATGACATTCTCAAAATAAATGATATTATGCTGTATGCAATATGTATGCACACGTCATGATGTATGAACATAAAATGCTATTGTGGCACGTCCGAGTTTGGGAAAATAAATCCATGTTCGCTGCTGGAGAGTAACAGAAATTGAGTTCCTGACCGTCATAGAAAAAGTGGTTCTTCTACTTCCGCTGGGGATGGTGAACTGGAGATGACTATGTTGGGGATTTTCCCCATGTTTATGGATATTCTATCGAGGAGAGACTCTGCTTGAGAATAACTCTGCGGGGGAATAATTCTCTTGGGGATGAGCTTTCGTATAAACTCTGCTTGGGAGAAAACTATATGAACCGCTTGTGATTACAAAATTCGGCTGGGGAATATAGACGTCGGCTCTCCAAAAGAGCTTGGTTGCGGAAAGTAACTCCTGTTTGGGGAAACCGATGTCAAAGTTTTTGGTTGTCTCTACTCTGTGGGGAACGTAGACGTCACGGGGTCATATGCTGAGGATACAACGATGACTTTGCATCAAGACGTGTCTGCCTCTGTACCTGCTGATCAGGATGATAAGTCTTCTACTGATAAACAAATGACAAGATGACGGGACATAGTCGTACGCTTCAAATCCCTAACTTTTTCCTGGACCTCCCTTTCGGGTTTTCAGTCCACCGGGATACCCTTTTTTGCTCAAGCCGCCTTTTCAGGTTTTCGGCTTGTCGGGTGTACATATTTTTTGTTTTTATCCCTAATTTTTTCCCTAACCTTTTTTGGTTCGCCGGGATGCCCTTATTTTTGCCTAGGCCAGTCAACCTAATGGGTCTTTGTTCATCCGTAGTATTTTCTGACTATGTCCATGTTTACCGGGTGCAGAGAATTGTCACTGTCCATAGTAGTAAGTGTTGCCACACTACCAAAAGATGTTTGTTTGATCGTACAGGATTTGTTGCTGGAATTCATGCCCAATGCCCCAAGTGATTCAGATGGAGATCTGCCCCTGGCTATTTGGCATCTTTGAGAGATTCCTTGAATCTTGACTTGACTGCCCCAGATGATGGACAATGATCATGCCGTGCCCCTTGGTTGGAAGTGTTTTTCCACTTGAGGTGATCCTTTTCATTGAGAAGGTTTTTTTCCACTAGATATTCGTCATGAGAATCTCTATGTTGTTGAACAAATAGTCATATGCAAACAATAATATTTTAAGAATGCAAAGCTTACGTCTGTCTTGAAGTTTTAAAAATGATTTTTTTTTTTGTAAAATAGAATTCTGCAAAGATGTGATATCAACTCAAGATTTGTAACGGACCTTCAGGAGTCAGGATACCTTTTGTAACAGTATGCTTTCAAACTAACCCATACTTCAGCTAGGACTTTTAAGGGTTATAACGTGGCCTGGTTCACGGTTCAAGAAACAAAGGATAAAGGCTCAAAATTTATTTGTACCCACCCGTTCTTCGTGATGTTCTTCGATCCTATACTCAGTTAATTGTGCATTTAGACCCCATTTGAGTCTTTGCTCTGATATTCCAGTGAAGGTTCGGGCACTGACAGTTCATTTTGAATAGGCAGTCATTTTTTGTTGAGGGTTTGTAGTACCTCTTTCTTTTTTATTTTATTATCCCTGTCTTTTGCCTGAACTGTTTCTTTTTGTGATTACAGTCAGCGGGATGCCCCAGTTTTTTTCTTAAGTCTCCTTCATAGGTTTTGACTTAATGGGCTTTTATTTTGAGAGATAATGATTGTCTGTCTTGACGATTATAGGGAACCATCACCGTCTTTTGTTTTGGAAGGACGTCTTTGATGCCATTCATTGTGCACCTGGATTAACTGAGAAAACTACCTCGCCCCAGGTTGTGATTAAGGGTTTTAATTTGTGTGAAAGGAAAAATCCTACTTCTTTGGCTCAAAGGGGTTGACTAGGGATTATCTTCCATATATCTCCAATGTTTAGGATTTGAAAAAATGCCTGTACATCATCAGCCAAGTCTGTCCAAAAGCATACTGTATGAAACATGATATTTTTCGTCATCCTCCCTCTAAAGGCTTACAACTTTTTAATCGAGAGTTGAATATCACAAAATGGAACGGAGTTTAAATATAGTGAATACGAATGAATTGATTCAGAACATACATATGCAATGCATTGATAAAGTAACAAAGTTTGACATGAATAAATATTCGAACAATCAAAAGAAAATTACAAATTGAAAATTCTAATGAACGAAAAAGCCCTCTTGTTAGAACTTGTCACTTCAAATGGTGGGCCTTGGAGGATTGACAGAAACATTCCAGTTGACCATCTTGTGTGAATTCCAATGCTCCTTCATCAATCAGGTCTTGAATTTTGTATTTTAACCTCCAACAGTCGTCATCATCATGCCCCGTACTGTTGGAGTGATATGCACACCTTGCATCAGGATTCTAGTTAGGCGAAGAAGTCTTGGGATTCGGATGAGGTCCTATCAACGTAACCAGATTCATCCTCAACATGTGTTGTAAAGCTTGAGACAACGACATGTTGAGTTTGGTAAACTGCCTCTTGGGTGCATCTGGATTTCTGATTAATCAGTTGTTTTTGGCGAGGTTGTTGTTGGACCCGTGATGTAGTAGCAACTTGGGAAGGTCCACTCTTCACCAAACTAAACTTTTGTCTTCTTGGAGGCTGATCAATGACTTGGTCCCCGGCCTCGACTATTTGCTTCATACTGTTGTATCCGTCTTGATGAAGTTGGTTGATGATGGCTTTCAGGTCTTCTTACCCTCGGGCTAGGCCTTGGATAAGAGCCATCTGCCCCAGCATCTGGGTTCTCATTTCACCTACCTCAGCTTGCAGTTGTTCCAGCCGTTCGTCCTTACTGTCTTCAGGACTTTTCTTGACCAAGTTCTCAACGAGGAGTGTTTTCAACTCTTCCTGCCCCTTGGATAGGTTTAGGAAAATGTCCCTGAACTGAGCTTCTTGAGTTTGAAGATCTTTGTTTTCTTGTTTGAGAGCCATTGCTGAAATAAACAGCGAGAACATGAGAGACCTGTACTGGAAGACCTGTTATGCAATGATATGTATGATATATGTATGCAATGTTTTCAAGGATCTCGCGGGGTAAACAAGAAACTGTTAAAATTTAATTGCAGCTTGATTGAAGATACTTCATGTCGTTGAGAGTCCTTCTTCAAGAGTAAAGCTCACCATATCGAGTGGGTCATAGCCACTGACTCAAGTTATCGTGTTTTGATCTCTAAACGACATTGGCTAGAGGATAATAAATCCCCTTGCCCCTGGCTAGACGTCTGATTTAGCATAACCTGCATCACAAACCTTGAGATCCTTGAAATGGTTAAGGAAATGTTAAGGCATGATGTTATGATGTGTATGTTATGCGTTTAAGCAAAAGTGCAAGGTGATGTAAGCAAGTAAACCCGGCAAGAAATCCAAGTTATTGGATAAGGACTGTAAACAAAACCTGCAAGGAACTCATGTTGTCAGATAATAAAACTGTGCAAGTAGTTCAAGTTGAAAGTACACAAGTCACACAAACAGCCTTAGGTTTAGGCTTGCATGAGGTCAAAGGTAGTATCCTCTTGAAGTTAAGTTAGTTTCAAACCTGTCCTAGAAAAGTAATCGGGTTCTAGAGGATCTCAATATCACTGACCATCCTCCACCGGTCATGGTTTCAGCTCATGCAATCTTTTCTTGCGGCCGAAATTATTCCGAGAGTATGGTCTCAATGAGTGTAGCATCGAGTATCCACCAGTTCTCAGATCTACACCGAGGCCGGCTATCTCACTATTTTGTAATGGCCAAGTTGGGAAATTAAAGGTTCTAAGGTCAGTTGATGCTTAACGAAACCACGTAGCGGCCCCGTATTCTCCTCGTTTCTCCACAAGGGATAACAGTACCAACCAAAGTGCCACATCAACGTAGCTACTACTTCAACCATATCGGTCTATGTTGTACAGTTCCCTCACAGTCTATTGCTACTTACCTAAAAGGTGTTCCCAGATCCGGGTGTAGGATCTATAGTACCCCAAACAAAACCCTCAAAAGTAAAGCAAACAAAGCAAATAAGAGAAGAAATTTAAATGACCTAGATCCTAAGGTATACCCCACTTATTAACATCCCCAACAGAGTCCCCAGTTCTGTGATACGGTGGCAGAACCGACTGTTAATACTGGTTTGTGTTTTGCGGTTTTTGTTTGCAAAATGTCGCGGTAAGCAAGAGTTGCCACTGACTTTTATTTTATCCAATCAGGAAAAGGGAAAAGAACAGAAAAAAACCTTTTTTCGAGATTTCTGAGTACGGGGGGTAGATTATAGAAAGGGAAGGTGTTAGCATCCTTTCTATCCATGGTTTTCCATGGGCTCTTAGGTAGTTGCTAATCTTTTAAAATTACTTGTGTGTGTGCTTTGTTTTTGAAAAGTTTGACTTCGTGATAACCCTTGTATCAGTCCTCAAAGGTGTGACAAAGTTTTTTTTGAAAATTGTTTTGAAATGTGTTTGTGTGAAATCTTTTTACTTGAGCAAGTACCTACTAGCATCTACCTACTCGAAAAAAGATTGTTTTTGTTCTATTTCCTTTAGACAACACTATCGCACTATTAAGGAGTAGGTAGTACCGTTGTTGGAGTTTGAGGGACTATCGAAAGGGATGTAATGGTCATTGAAGGAAACATGTAAGGATACCTTAGCATTTTGAAGGGACTGTCATCATATATTTGTAGGAAACATCGAGGGACAAGATTATTTCTCGTAGGAAACTCGAGGGACGTTAAGGGACTATGATCTTTATGATGACTTTTAGATTGAAGTTCTTTTGCTAAGATATCCCTACGTTCGAGGGACATGACCATTGTTTTCCGAGGTAACCAAGTGAGGCATACCCTAATAGTGAGCATGTGCATGTGTTTGATTTCAGTTATTTAATCTTTTCACAATTAAGGTGATCTACTGTTTTAATTTGCAGTTTGTCTTTCCATACAATCCTATTAACATACATCTAAGCAGTTTATAATTTGCGGAATAAAAAGCAAGAAAGTTTAAAGTCCTAGCTATTACAAGGCTTTTGCAGATACATAATAATGAAGAATACAGAAAAGAAATCCTAATACTATTACATCCCGGAAGCAATTACATAATTAGAAAAAAATACGAGAAAAGATAAACCTACGCTATTACATTGATAATGCGACCTATACAATTTTCCTAGAAATTAAAATGTAAAAGAATAAATAAAAATAAATTAAGGAAAAATTAAAACCTAAAATTCTAAGTTAATGTTTTTGGTGTTTTTTTTTTGTAGAAAATAATTTTAAGTTAATTAAAAAACCTAATTCTAACTAATTTTAATAAAAAAAAGTTAATTAACTTAATTTATTAATAAATGAAAAAAAAAAAGCCAAAAATTTAGTTACTAACTAAAACAAAAACCTAATCCTAATTTATTTGAATTAAAAAAAAGGTTAGTTTTGAAAGAAATGGTTAATTAAAAAATCCTAAAACCTAATTAATTTTAATTAATAAAAAAAGGTTAATTTTGAAAAAAAGGTTAATTAAAAAAACCTAAAACCTAATTAATTTTAATAAAAAAAAAATTTTAAAAAAAGTTTATGTCTAATGATTAATAAAAAAGATTAAGTTTACCAAAAAATAGATAGGGGAAGAAACATCAATGAAAAATAAGGTTAGAAAATAAAAATAATGCAAATGTCATGGGTGGTTGTTGAACCAAAAATTAATTTAAAAACCTAAAATTAAAAAAAAAAACCTAAAATTAATTATTCGAGTTTATTATGAAAAATCAACGGTTTCTGAAAAATGTTAAGTTTTATGAAAAAAAATTTAAACAGAAAGAATAAAAATAGATAAAAGGATAAATAGAAAGTAAGAAAACCAATACCAATAGGGGTGGTTGTTGAACCCACGCCTTTAACCTTCTCAGGATGTCTGCCTCGCCATGCATTGATGGTTGTTCTATTTTAGCCTCAGTGTTTTGTAATAACCCTACATAGGATCCTGTCTAAATCTGTAGTGTTGAATCTCATGAACACATTAAATAAATTACTATATCATGAAATACAAATAAGGCAAGTATATGAAATTTTGTAATATTAAAACCGATATGACATGTATGAATGATTATACCCTTTTGATCATGGAGATCAAACCAGCCTTATCCTTACTGGAGAAGTAGTGAGATGTGGATTTGTAACAAAGATGACTTGTTTGTAGTGAGATGAGGATTTGTAACAAGGATGGCTTATTTGTAGTGAGATGGGGGTTTGTAATAAGGATTTAAAGGTTTTAGGGTTCTTGAAAGAATTTGATATTCTGACAGGGTTGTGGCAAAGGTTTTTTCTGTCCTGTTTGTGTGAGAAGAATGAGATTATATAATGGAAATAAGGATTTGTAAAAAGAAAATCCTACGAGCAGGATACTTCTGGATGACAATGGAGAGTGACTGTTGTGTATATGCAAAATTGTGTAATAAATGCCAAGTGTATGCAGACATAATTCATGTTCTTCCAACTCCTTTGAATGTTATGACTTCCCCATGGCCGTTTGTGATGGGGGGAGTTGATATGATTGGAAGGATTGAACCAAGTGCTTCGAATGGTCATAGATTCATCCTAGTGGCTATTGATTATTTCACCAAATGGGTGGAAGCAGCTTCTTACAAGAATGTAAGCAAACAGGTCGTTACCAACTTCGTCATAAAAGAAATCATATGCCGTTACGGAGTTCCCCACAGAATCATCACTAACAATGGTTCTAATCTTAACAACAATATGATGAAGGAGTTATGTGAAGAGTTCAAAATTGAACATCACAATTCATCGCCGTATCGACCAAAGATGAACGGTGCACTCGAAGCTGATTACAAGAACATAAAGAAGATCATCCAGAAGATGGTCAGAACATACAAAAATTGGCATGAAATGTTTCCTTTTGCTCTACATATCTACAGAACGTCTGTGCATACTTCAACAGGGGCAACCCCATTTTCTCTTGTCTATGGTACAGATGCAGTGCTTCCTGTCGAAGTAGAAATTCCTTCGTTGAGGATTCTGATGGAAACCAAGCTTGATGAGGCAGAATGGGTTCAGACAAGATTCGACCAACTTAATTTGATTGATGAAAAGCGTTTGGCGGCCATTTATCATGGTCAGTTGTACCAGCAAAGGATGAAAAGAGAATTCGAAAAAAAGATCCTTCCTCTGAAGTTTTATCCTGGTGATTTTGTCGTGAGAAGGGTCATCGTGCAAAGTGATTCCGATCGAAGGGGAAAATGGACTCCCAACTAAGAGGGACCATATATCGTGAAGAGAGCTTTTTCAGGAGGTGCTCTAATCCTGACAGACATGGATGGGGAAGACGTTCCACTCCCAGTCAATTCAGACTCAGTCAAAAAATACTACGCATAAAGAGACCCGCTAGGTCGAAAACCCGGAAGGGCGACTTAGGCAAAAAATGGGCATCCTGGTGGACATGAAAGTCCAGGCAAAAAAATAGGGATAAAATGAAAAAAGGATAATAACCCGCTAAGTTGAAAACTCAGAGGGGCAACTTAGGCAAAAATGGGTATCCCGTTGGGTCGAAAACCCGAAAGGGCGATCCAAGCAAAAGTTAGGGATCTTAAGCGAGAGGCTGTAGTCTGAATGCTCTTCACAAATGGCACATTCACATCTATAGCACCTTGGCAGCGAATTGACCGGTCCAACTGCTACTCTTCAGAGGCAAGGCATTGAGACTACTTAGGATATGGGAACTGTAGCAATACCGGTTTTAATGGAAATTCGAGCATCTCTCATTGCCATTTATACTTGTTGTATTTTCCGTTTCTATTTTGCAGCTACCTCATATAGGAGTTGCGTCCTTGTACAAATGCTTATTCACAGGCCAATCAATAAAATTTGCTTCAGTCAAAAAGTTGTCTTTTATTATCATAAAAATGTTTTTCGTATGCGAAGTGTGTTTTACTCGTTATTAAACACTGCATTAGAAATATGGGGAATAAAAATTCTCAAGCCGAGATAAAACTTGACTTTACATCGATATATAACCATGAGGGAGTGTCGTATGCATTTCAAGTGTTGTTTTTCCTTGCAGGTAGAAATTTGTAACGGTCACCCTGACCTAGCCAAGGCGCGAAGCTGCCTCCATTTACTACAAGTAGCTTCAAACCTGATTCCCCAAGTGAATTTGGGAATTCGGAGTCATCATTTGACTCGGCACGTGTAAGTTCATCCCCAGTGGAGCTAAACTGGGGACTTTGCGGAGCCAAATCGGGGCACTCGCAGAGCTAAACCGGGGCATCCGCAGGTGTATATGCCCATCTTTTATCTCCAAGTGATTTAAGAGATAATTCCCCAGTGTGCATAAACTTGGGGCGTGTATGCGAGGAGATCCACATGGTGTTTAATGCCCATTCTTCGGCATATTCAGTTCTACCATCCTCTCAATGGTTCAGGATGTATGGAAGTATGACCATATTATCTCTTCCCCAATGGTACGACTCAGAATTTAGCAGCGTACCTAAAAACTCGCTTCGCCGGCAATTCAATCTTCAGCGAAGTCACCAATAATCTGCGGTATTGTGAGCTCCCTAGTGCAAATTCTTATCATTATCCCCAGTGATCTTTGGTACTACAGACTTCCAGCGTCGATATGTATTGACATCCCAAGTAATGAGAAATGGTTCCCAATGAGCCTCCTCTTATACCCATGAAGTATGTTTCTTTGCATTGCATATAGCTATCATTGCATAACATTGCATCTTCAAAAGCGCGTAGCCGATCCATGAGAATGGATCTTTACGTCAAAGGAAATTCAAACATGCATATGAAGTATAAGCCAGATAAGGTACCTTGCACGAAAGACATGGATCATACAAGGACAACAATACATCCCTACAAGAGGATATCATTCCTAAAACCTCTAGTCGATGACCTTCACCTTTTCAATGCCCAGCAAAAATCAATACACCAAGTCTAAACCCAGCACTCGTCTGTGTCGGTCTCCAAACACTCATCTGTGTCAGCCTCCTAAACACTTGTCTGTATTTAAACTTTCCTTGGTACTCGTCTGTATCTTTTCTCAATACCCGTCTGTATTGATCCAAACACTCGTATGTGTCAGTTTCCTAAACACTCGTCCATGTCAGTTATCTAAACATTCGTCTGTGTCTATCTGTCCTTCATAATTCCCAACAAATTAAATACAATAAACTTGGTCATTCTCGTATCTCCAATTATCGTGTCGGGACCAATACAACCACCTTCCTAGAATTGTAGGTCGTCCGTAGGCCTAGTTTTTGGTAGACCGACCGTAGGTCTTACCTTAGGATCTTAGATCGACCATAGATCTAGATTCCCTTGTATGTAGACCATAGACCTAGTTTTTGGTAGACTGACTGTAGGTCTTACCTTAGGATCTTAGATCGGTCGTAGATCTAGATTCCCTTGTTGGTCGACCGTAGACCTAGTTTTTGGTAGACCGACCGTAGGTATTACCTTAGGATCTTAGATCGATCGTAGATCTAGATTCCCTTGTAGGTCGACCGTAGGCCTAGTTTTTGGTAGACCGCCCGTAGGTCCTACCTTGTGATTTTAGATCGTCCGTAGATCTAGATTTCTTTGTAGGTCGGCCGTAGGCCTAGTTTTTGGTATATCACCCATAGTTCCTCCCTAGCAGATCGTCCGTAGGTCTCACTTTAGAACCTGAGATTGCCCGTAGGCTAGGTTCTTCCTCAGATCATCTTAGAACCTGAGATCGCCCGTAGGCTAGGTTCTTCCTTAGATCATCTTAGAACCTGAGATCGCCCATATGTTAGGTTCTTCCTTAGATCATCTTAGGACTTGAGATCGCCCGTAGGCTAGGTTCTTCCTTAGATCACCGTCGAACCTGAGATCGCCTGTAGGATAGGTTCTTCCCTTAGATCATAGTCGAACCTGAGATTGCCTCTTGGCTAGGTTCTTCCTTAGATCATCGTCGAACCTGAGATCTCCTGTAGGCTAGGTTCTTCCTTAGATCATCGTCGAACCGGAGATCGCCTCTTAGCTAGGTTCTTCCTTAGATCATCGTCGAACCTGAGATCACCCGTAGGCTAGGTTCTTCCCATAGATCATATTCGAACCTGAGATTGCCTCTTGGCTAGGTTCTTCCTTAGATCATCGTCGAACCTGAGATCGCCTGTAGGCTAGGTTCTTCCCATAGATCATAGTCGAACCTGAGATCGCCCGTAGGCTAGGTTCTTCCCATAGATCATCGTCGAACCTGAGATTGCCTGTTGGCTAGGTTCTTCCCATAGATCACCTTAGAACTTGAGATCACATCTTGGCTAGGTTCTTCCCATAGATCATCGTCGAACCTGAGATCTCCTATAGGCTAGGTTCTTCCTTAGATCATCGTCGAACCTGAGATTGCCCGAAGGTTAGGTTCTTCCTTAGATCATCGTCGAACCTGAGATCTCCCGTAGGCTAGGTTCTTCCTTAGATCATCTTAGAACCTGAGATCGCCGGAAGGCTAGGTTCTTCCTTAGATCATCATCGAACCTGAGATTGCCTATTGGCTAGGTTCTTCCTCAGATCCTCTTAGAACCTGAGATCGTCTCTTGGCTAGGTTCTTCCCATAGATCATCGTCGAACCCGAAACCGCCCTCAGGCTAGGTTCTCCGGCAAATTACTCTCATGTTTCACCTTAGGATCGTAGGTCGCCCGTAGACCTTATCCGCTGTCTTTTCGTACCAACCTTAGCATCATGCCATGTTACAAGTCCAATCTCCATCTCTTCACTAGAAAACAAAAAATTCTTTCCCCAACACATATCACAAAACTAAGTAAACACTCACACTTTCTCCCAGAACAAATTTTTGGCATTGGTATTTAATCATCTTCAACCTTGAACTTTCGAAAGGCACGCGCCAATCGTACTTTCAGGTTTAAGATGATTAAATAGGGGCAGCTGTAATACCCCAAATTTATCCTACCCCTTTTACTTTTATCGGGCTTATTCATTTTGCACTTTTCTCATGTGCATAATTCCAATTAGGTCATCTAACATATCATTCATTCATTATTCAATAAAATGTGGCATATGATCAAGGATGTTGAAAAATTAGGGTTGTTGTATGGCTTTAAGATTCTTATCTTCATTCAATCTTGAATCAATTGGTTTTATCATCAATCAAGACTTGTGGAGATAGAGTTGGTGGTCATGATCAGTAAGGGGTTTTTACCCTAAAAACATAAAAGTTCAGGGAGCGTCTTCGTCCAGATTTCTCAAGTACATCAGGTGTTTGGGGTTTCATCAAGGCTTTATCGGAGGTTATTTTAAAAGAGGGTTTTTCTCATCAAAATATTAAATCTCCTCTTCATTAGTGTGCATTCATGGCAAAGAGATTAGGGTTTCAGTTTGTTGCTCAAGTTCGTTGGTTCATCAATTGGAGAACTGGACTTAAGGGCTCAGAGTCATCAGAAGATTTATCACGATAAGAGGAGGAAGGCACTTGAATTCCAAAAGGATGATCATGTGTTTTTGATATTTACTCCGATAATTGGTGTTGGGAGAGCTTTAAAGACGAGAAAGCTTACACCGTATTTTGTTGGTCCATATAAGATATTAGAGAAGATAGGTGATGTTGCCTACCTGATTACTTTACCACTGTCGCTTGTGAATCTTCATGACGTGTTTCATGTGTCTCGGTTGAGGAGATACATTCTGCATCCTTCGCATGCGATCCAAATGGATGATGTACAGGTGAGAGATAACTTGACTATTGAGGCATCACCCGTACAGATAGAAGGTCGGGAAGTGAAGCAATTGCGGGGTAAAGATATTGCCTTAGTTAATGTATTTTAGGGTGGACCAACTAGTGAAAGTTGGACTTGGGAACGTGAGGATCAGATATGAGAGTCTTATCCGATTTTGTTTCTGCCAGGTAATTTTCAAGGGAGAAAATCCTTTTTAAGTAGGGGAGAGTTGTAACACCCTAAAATAATTAGATTATCATTTAATTGATTATATGATGTTTTGTTGAATTATGACGCATGATATGTTTATGTGTGAATTCTTGAGGATTTTATGTGTGATGTATTGTTGATTATATTGTGTTGTGGCGTAGAGTGTATTAAGATGAATATGAGGATTATTTATATTTTAAATAATTAGTTTTAATCATTTAGAATTATTATTAATAAAATAAATAGAATATATGGTGTAAAAGTATTAAGGGAAAGATGGTAATGTTATGAGAATTAGTGAGGGTAAGATGGGAAGACCATATAAAGGTCCAAGGGTTAAACAATGAAAAGTGAATGCCAGTGTTCCATTTTGTACAATCATGAAAGAGAGAAGAGCGTAATTAAGAGATAGGGCACGAAGGAAAGAGAATAAAATCAATTTTAGAGCTTGGAACATGAATCAAAGCTAGAATATAAGGTAAAGGGGATTACCCTTATTATTATGATTTATATAGGGTTTAAAGGTATGTAGGTTATTTGGATTTAATGATGAATTTGATAACATGGTGATTATGATGAAATATATGATGAAATTGGTGATAGATTGATGTTGTAATGCTATGAAATGATGTATTTAATACCCATCATGATGTATTGTTTTTGTATCTGTGAAAACATATGGAATATGTGAGATTTGGGTCTGTTATATTGTGAAATCATAAGGATTTTGAGAATAGTGCAGCGCAGAAATTGCACCAGAAGGTTCATGGCCATGTTATGTCATTTGGAGAGCCTTATGCATCGACGAGAAAAGTGGCATCGCCCTTGATATGTCGGGAGAGTGTGAGGAGAAAGAAATTTTGATTTTGGGGTGCTCCCGGAAAGTGTATGGGGAAGGTGACTCACTCCAGCTTCACCGGGCGAAGTAGAGGTGAGTGCGAGCTTTCCGGGAGAACGAAAAGGATCACTGAGTGAAGGAGGCGAAGGAAAAATAGAGCTCCTGGAATTTTTTTATGGAGGAAGGCGTTTTTCCCCAACCTCACTGGGCGAGCCTCAGTTGAGCAAGCTGCTTCACCGGGCGAGCCTCGGGCGATAGACAGTAGGCATGATTTTTAAAGTGTCGTAACTTGAGTTTTAAGACTCCGTTTGATGCATCATTCAAAGCATTAGAAAGATAACACAATGAAATATAATTGTGTATGGTATAATGAATCATATGATGTATTTTCAAGTACCTATGCCTTGATGAATTAGAAGATTCAGTGATTGATTTATTATGATGTATGTGTAAATGATGAATTGATGTTGCTATGATAATACTATGTTTTATTATGAAGTAACTGATGTTGTTATAAGAAATGAAGATGATAATTGCATGTTTGATGTACATACATGCAGTGTAAAGATAATTATATGATGATTATATAAATGATGATGCGTATTTGACTAGTAGTGATCATGTTTTATTATGTTGTTGTGCATCATGCATTCATGGCATATGTTAGGGCGTTGGTCCAATAATGTTAGAACGTTGGTCCAAAGATGATTGTTAGGACGTTAGTTCAGTGATAGCCTCAATCCCATGGTGTAAATTGAGTGCATTTTTGTGAAGTGCTCCGATTCTAAGTGAGAATCTATCTTATGGTGGGGATCTTTGGAGAAAGATGACCTGGTCATCAGTGAAGTTTTGGTACCACATGCATGAGTCAATGATGTTGCATTGCATTATATGTAACATTGCATAATGATTGATTAAGTGATGCTGCTGACGTTGTTATCTCAGTTGTGTTTGAAGATAGATGTTAATGTGATTATATAATGATATAATTGATGTGTATTGATGATGAAAAAGTGTGAGTATAGTATATGAAGTATGATAATATGTAGAATCCATGATGATTTGTTGTTGTACTACTATATCTATTCCATATATCGTTTATAATAATTTGTGATTACTCACCCTTTCTACTTGGAAATATTGTCTTTATATGTGGGTAACTTGTAGGTAATTAGGAATAGTTCATTAAAGCTTAGAGGATAGCTTCGAAATACGTTATTTATTTCCTGTTGAATAAAGTGGGTCTTGCTCTGATATGTAACATCAGGGTTGGGATTGTTTGATTGGAATAATTATGTTCTTTTAGTTATCTTGCAATTTGAAGTACCTTTTATTGTATTTGAGTTATTTGAAATATGAATTTTGAACGATGAAGTATGATGAAGCTTCTATGAAGTATTTTAATAAAAATATTTTGAAACTCTAAATTTTGATGCGAGTAGTTGAAGTGTCATTGTTGTTATTAATTAAGTATTCGCTATAATTCATTTTGAAAACCCGTATTACGGAGCATGATGTTTTATATGATGTTTATATGAAGATATGACACCCTTGTTGGTGGTATTATTTGAATTACTTTTTTTAAATTATATGTGAGTTACATGTGGGTTTAGAAGGGTGTTACATACCTACCACTTTTGTTTGGTCTTTTGTAGGATGAGTTTCTTGATACTATGACAGGAAAATGGGATTCTCGATAGTGGATGTTCAAGACACATGACAACAGACATATCTTTTTTCTCCGACTTTATGGCGATGAAGAAATGTTTTGTATCCTACGATGATCACAACAAAGGTGCAATACTCGGAAAAGTTAATATAGGAAATCCCTCAAATATTATCATCTCTAATGTTATGTTAGTTGAAGGACTTATACATAGTCTTCTTAGTATTAGTCAATTATGTGACAATGGGTATAAGGTGACTTTTGCCAAAGATTGTTGCATAATGGAACATAACGAAAAGAAGGATTGAACGTATTGAGATTGTATCTCTGTGTGTCGAATAGGATCACACATGGAGTATATTTATATGAAAATAGGTAATATACAATAGGAAATAGTATCAATTATAGTTATGACTAATTGAATATCAATCAATACTAATTGATTGATAACAGATTCTTAACACTCCCCCTCAATCCAGATTGTATATATTGTATGATCCGAGCTTGTTACAAATATAATTCACTCGAGAACCCTTGAGAGACTTGGTAAACATATAATCCAATTGATCTTCAGATTTGATAAATTATATGGTTTTTGCTCCTGACAGTACCTTGTCTCTTACATAGTGAAAATATATTTCTATGTGCTCTGTCTATTCATTAAAACCCGGATTGGACGCAATGTGGAGTACCGCTTGATTGTCGCATATGAGTTTTATGGTATGAAGGTCACCGAACCTAAGTTTTGAGAGAAAATTCATAAGCCATGCAAGTTCTTTTGAGGCTGCTTCCATAGCCCGATAATCAGCTTCCGCACTAGATAGTGCAACTGTGTTTTGTTTCTTGGTCCTCCATGAGATCATATTTCCTCAAATAAGATCACAATATCCAAAATTGAATCTCCTATCTGTTGGTGATCCTGCCCAATCTGCATCTGAATAACAAGTGATTTTAGCATCACTCTTATCATTATATAATAGGCCTTTTCCTGGTGCATTCTTTATATATCTGAGAATATAAATTACTTCATTCCAATGAGTATCATAAGGAGCATTAAGGAATTGGCTCACAATACTCACTGCAAAAGTAATACCTGGTATGGTGTCGGTAAGATAATTGAGTATATCCACTAGACGTCGATATCTTCCTGGGTCTTTCAATAGCTCCCCTGACCCAAAAGAAGCTTGATGTTGGGATCCATAGGAGTATCAATGGGACGAAATTTAAGCATACCTGTGATACGGTGGGAGAAATGACTTGGGTGTTTTGCGTTTGATCACAAATATTACGGTTAGCAAGAGTCGCCACCGACTTTTCTTTTATCCAAAAGGAAAGGTAAAAAAGCACAGGAAAGACCTTTGAGATGTTTTCTTGAGTTCGGGGGGTAGATTATGAAAATGGAAGGTATTAACACCCTTTTCATCCATGATTTTCCATGGGCTCTTAATTACTTGCTAGATCACTTGATTTTGTTTGAAAATGTGCTTTAGCGTGGTTTTTGAAAGTATTTTTTTAAAAGCGCCTTCGTTTAGGCAAACTTTGTAATGATTCTCGTCTCTATAAGAATGTATACAAAGTGTTTGATCTTTTGAAAATGTTTTCAAGTTTGAAAGATGTTTTGAAAGTGTAGGTGTTTGTTTTGATAATAGCAAGGATGTTTTAGTTTTGAAATTGAACAAGTAACTAGGAACGTTCTACCTACTCAAAAGTCTTTCATGTTTATTTCCTCTTTCTTTTGACATTGTTATCTTACCATTAATTTGATAAGTAACCCTATCTTTGGATGTAAAAGGGACGAGTAAGGGTCATCGTATAACCATGATTAGAAATGTTGTAAGATATCTTAGCATTCTCTTTAAGGGACGAAGATCATTTTTGAAAGGCAACTTTGATAGCATCATCGAGGGACTATGATCTTGTATTTTGCTTGTTTTTGCTAAGATACCCCACATCTATAATATGGCCATTTTGTAAGGCAACCACAAGTGGATTTACCCTAGGGGTGTATGTGTGCAAGTGTATTAATTTACATGCTTGATTTGTCTTTGATTAGGGTTTGCTACTTGTTGGTTTTAGTCTTTCCATACAAAACCCTAATTACTAGCATTTGTATATAAAACATTTAAATTGCGGAAAATAAAAATACTAAGCTATTACAATACTTAGGGGACGAGGTGTACCAATTACAAATGGAGAATATTGCAAGAAATTAAATCTAAATAATTATTACAACCATATTGAATTTGAATAAATGTACAAAATGAACAAATAAAATACAAGAATGTAAATGTAAAAGAAATATGATTTTTGTTTGGTTTTTATGAAAAAGGGTTTTTTGACCTAATTTTATAAAATAAAATAATTAATTAAAAATAAGAAAATTAATATTAAGTAAAATAAATTAATTTAAAGGAAACAACCTTTTAGGGGTTTTTGTGAATTTAATTAAATTAGTAAATAAAAATAATTAAATAAAATATCCTAAATTCTAAATTGATTTTAATTTACAAAAAAAATAATACAATAATAATTAAAACTAATCATCTAAATATTTAAACAAAAAGAAATTAATTTATTAAAGAAAAATGTTTTTGTTCTTTTATTTTTGTGAAGAAAAATAAATCAAATCAATATAAATAATAAAATATAATTTTTTTATAGATTTTTTATTAATGAAAATAATAATAATAATAATAATAATAATAATAATAATAATAATATTAATAATAAAAGGTAAAAAAATTAAAAATAAAATAAAATAAAAAAATAAAGTCAGTGAAACAGGGTTTATTGTAAGAAAAAAAGGTCATGCCCAAACAGCTGGCCCAGGCGCTGCAAAAACAGAAAAGTCTAAAAAAAATGGAAAAATGCAAAAGGTCACGCTGGGGCTTGAACCCGGGACCTAAGGGTGACATGCGCGCACTTTAACCACTGGGGTGGTGATACATCCGTTAACTTATGTCAAACCATTAATATATATTAGAAATTGCTTCCTGAAAACAACTTCATCTTTACCCTCTAGCCAGACCACATGTATCTTGTTTATTTCTCATCCATTTGCAAAAATGTAAACATGAAACTTGTGGCAACTTTCACCATGATTCCAGAAATGTAAATAACTTAAACTAATTCTAAAAAATGAGTATGAATTTTGAATGGCACCAAATTCTGACCTAACTTTTCCAGGATGTTCAGATTCAAAATTCTAACTACTTAAGCAATATAAATGAAATCTAAAGACATGGTTAGGTTTAGAAAAATGTTGTCTACATTTTTCATTTACAAATTAAACTTTAATGATGCTTGTCTGGAGAGTTCCAACTTAAGGAAACTTAACTCAAAACTGGAAATCGTATTCTGAGTTTGAGCACTCTTCAAGGTGTTGTGATGATCAGAATAGCTCCACTGAGGTCCCGGGAAGCTAATGCGATGTTTAGTTTGTACTGGAGATGGTTGAATCGTGCTGGAGAAGTTCAAGTGCATAGCTCTGTTTTTGAAAATGGAGGATGGTGTTAAGGGTGTTACAGTCTTGTAACAGGGTGTGGGATGAGTTATAAATGATGTTTAGAAGCTTTAGGAACAAAAAGGTTTGAGAACGCACGAGGGAGATATGAGTTTCAAACTTTTTGTCAAGTTATGCAAGAATGGAGGTATGTGATAAAGTTATAAGTTCTTTTGAGTTTTTTGGCTTGTGTATGCGTGTGTTTTGATGTAAATAACTTGTACATAAGTAAGGAGAAGGCTTGAGTGCTTGAGGGGGTCAAAAGTACAAGATATAGGCTGATTGCTATGTTACTTGATTTTGAAGAAAGTTGAAAGTATGGTTCCAAGATGAAGTACAAGCATGGGCTGAGTGATTGTGAGGCTTGCGAAAAACTTCTTTTGAGTTATAGATCGTGTATGATCAGAATAAAACCATTGCAAGGCTCAAGACCAAGTTTTGTGTATAAAGCTACTTTTTCAAAAGGGCATAGTGCACTTTCTTCCTAAAATGGACATAAAGCATGGGCAATGCATTGAATGCTTGAGTTGAAGCCTCTAACAGCTGTGTAAGCATTTAATTATGGAGTGCCTAACAAGTTTGAGGCCTTCAAAGCAAATATTTATGCAACATAGGTTTAAGATTTGAATTTTGTTCATCACAAAATTTGCCTTGTAAAACAACTTGAAACCCCAACTTCTGACATTCGATTCTCCTTGCTAACAAATGATCTCAAGGAGTTATTAGACATTTTGGAAAGCTTGTAATGTGATATACAACCCCTCTTTGAATCACTTTTACAAAATCCAAATGGAACTAGGTGAAACTTGGGTTAGAAGTTAGGTCAAAATCCTGACCAAAAATGTTCAAAATTTCACTAAGTGTTTAGTTTCATGACCATGACTTCATGGATTAATAACTTGAGATCCATGCATTTTAGGATAATTTGTGTAAATAAATGTTGTATATATCATAGATATCTACAACTTTCATGTTGAAAGTTTCTTTTGAATCATCTTGCATCATGGTGAAAAATTGGCTCAAAGTTGTGAAAAAACATGAAGTTTTCAACACTTAGAAAAATTTCTAAGTTTGAAAATTTTGACTTTTCAAAATGAAATCTTGACTTTTTGATTTCTTGATGAACAAATTTCATATTTTGATATGTTTTGATGAATTATGATCATTGACACTTGATTTTGACCAAAAAGTCAAAATTTGACTTTTCAGTATACAGTTGACTTTTGATCAGTTGACTGAAAATCAACTATCAACTCAAATGATCTTGAGCAATGTTTTGAGTCATACCATTAGGTCAAAATGGTGCAATTGAACTCTTAAGATCATGCCTCAAACCAATTAACCATTTTCTAGGTCAAAAATCAGAAATTGCCCTTTCTCAGTCAAAACCCTAATTTTGACCATTTTGCCCTTTTGATGATTTGATCAAATTTCTTGAGGAATTATGGTCCGAACTTGATCAAATGATACATATGAGTTTATAATGTTGATATGGGTCAAAAATTGTGAAGTCTGACTGTAAATTGGCCACCGTTGACTTTTTCCTCAATACAACTGATTTTTAGGTCAACTGCTCAATTGACTGAGCAAAAATGTGATTCAAGGCTTGAAACTTGACATGAGTAATCTTGGGGGTCCATAATGATCCATGAAAGTAATATGATGCATTTAAAGTTCAATTATCCTTGTGCAATCTCAAACCCTAATTTCAGTCATTAGTGCTTAAGGAGGTGTCTTGAGCTGATTAACCCATGTGCAATCTTGAACCAAAGGAGATCTTGTGAGAAAATATTTGATAAATGAGAGGGAAAATTTTGGGGTACAACAACTTCCCCTGTTCAATCTTCTTAAACCTGAAGAGTTAGATTTTCGGATCCGCCATTCGTGGCTTGAAGGTGGAAGATGAATGGACACTAGAGTGCCTAGAAATTTGCACTCGAAGATGAAATGAGAATTGGAATATAGATGCCATTTGGAGGGATGATGGAGATTTGTCAGAGATGGTCTTGTAGATGCCATCAAAAATGATTGTTGGCAGGAATGGAAGAAGTGTCAGAATAAATCTCTGGTCGATTTATACTGAAATAGTGGATGTGTTGTGTTGAGTACCAGAATAAAATCCATAAGTGGATTGTATTTGACTCGTATCTGAAAGCGGAAACTGAATGAGTATCATAATGGCATCCGTATCTGGAGCGTATCTGAATTGTATCTGAAAGCTGAATCTGAATGAGTATCAGAATGGCGTCCATATTTGGAGCGTATCTGAACTGTATCTGAAAGCTGAATCTAAATGAGTATTAGAATGGCGTCCGTATCTGGAGCATATTTGAACTGTATCTGAAGGCTGAAACTGAATGAGCATCAGAATGGCGTCCGTATCTGGAGCTTATCTGAATTGTATCTGAAAGCTGAATCTGAATGAGTATCAGAATGGCGTCCGTATCTGGAGCGTATCTGAAAGCTAAACCTGAATGAGTATCAGAATGGCATCCATATCTGGATCGTTTCTGAACTGTATCTGAAAGCTGAATCTGAATGAGTATCAGAATGGCACCCGTATCTGGAGCGTATCCGAATCGTATCTGAAAGAGTGTATGAGAAGAAGCACGTGTAAGATTGCTTCAGCTGGTGATGTAGATAATTGTCCTGGCTTGTTTCAGGTATTAATCTCTAACCTTTTACAATTTGTTGATGATAGCCATCTGCTGACTGATATTTCTTGAAGAGATGAAAGATTAGTTGTATGCAATGTCATGATGTATGAAATGCATTGTACAATGACATTCTCAAAAAATGAATGAGATTATGTTGTATGTATTCGTGTTGTCAATGTTATGACGTATGGATGCGATGTAAGGGCATGTAAGTTATTCTACTGTAATACTTTAGAGAAAATAAATCCCTAACGGCTGCTGGGGACGTGGAGTGTAAGTCTTCATGTTTTGAAGTGTTGATGAGTTGATGAGCTTCTATTTGTTAGATAAATAAACTCTGTTGTAAGGGAAACGCCGTGTATTGCTTGTAAAATCCTGTTGGATAATCCTGAGAAATTGGGTGACTTTTACTGGGGAGTGATAACGAGAAGTTTTGTTCCTTCGGGGATGCGAGAGAGCTTGATGTCATTAAGTTGCACACTGTGGAGGATTTTATAGTCTAAAGATATTATCCTATTTCTTAAAGCCATTAGTGATGGTCTTTCTATTTTCTGTTCCTTTTTGTTCATTTGTAAATAGTAGTTACGTTCAAATGCATATGTTCAAAAATAATTCATTGGACGTTTTTTATGAACAAAACACAGAAATAAAGAAAAAAATATATCTTTGCACTTTCAAAGGGATATCTTTGTATTAACTTGAATAAGTATTTTTTTGTACAATGAGACGAACATTCTAGTAAGAGAATGTCAGCGTAAAAAAAATGAATATTTGATACAAAGAAAAGATAGTTATGTGCAATAATCCCATGGGGTTCCCATTCAGCTATAACCTTCGTGTCTCTGAGCGTCTTGTCCACTTGCTGCCTTGTCTGAAGTTGATTGGATTGATTAGACCCGTTGAGTTTGTCAGTCGAAGCCAAAGGTTATGTGTAAGGTGATCCAACGGGACATAGTCATATGCTTTAATTCCCTAACTTTTTCCTGGACTGCCCTTTCGGGTTTTCAATCCACCGGGATACCCTTTTTTTCCCAAGTCTCCCTTTCGGGTTTTCAACTCGTCGGGTGTACAAATTTTTTATTTTATCCCTAATTTTTTCCCAAACCTTTGTGGTCCGCCGTGATGCCCTTGTTTTTCCTAGGTGTGTCAACCTAGCGGATCCCTTATGCGTAGTATCTTTTGACTATGTCTGTGTTCACAGGGTGTGGAAGGTCGTCACCATCCATAGTGGTTAAGATCATTGCTCCAGCAGAGAATATGCTTTTGATCACAAATGGTCCCTCGTATGTAGGAGTTCACTTGCCCCTGGGATCACCTTGTGGCAATATGATGCGCTTGATCACCAGATCCCCAACTTGATACACTTGGCATCTAACCTTTTTGTTGAAAGCCTTGATCATCCGCTTTTGATACATTTGACCATGATAGACAACAATAAGCCTTTTCTCATCAATCAAGTTCAGTTAATCAAGTCGAGTTTGGATCCAATCATCTTCATTTAGCCCTGCATCCTTCATGATTCTCAGAGAAGGAATCTGGACCTCAATAGGCAAGACAACTTCCATGCAGTATACCAGAGAGTAAGGTGTTGCCTCGGTTGATGTATGCGTCGTGGTACGGTAACCGTGGAGAGCGAATGGTAGCATATCATGCCAGTCCTTGTGGGTTACTATCATTTTCTGTGTGATCTTTTTGATGTTCTCATTTGCGGCTTCGACAACACCATTCATCTTTGGTTGGTAAGGAGAAGAATTATGGTGCTGGATCTTGAATTGCATGCACAGTGCAGTGATCATAGTATTGTTGAGATTTGTACATTGTTTGTAATGATTATCTCTGGGATACCGTACCGACAGATGAGATTCTGTTTGATGAAACGGGCCATAACATTCTTGGTTATAGAAGCGAAAGAAGTCGCCTCAACCCACTTTGTGAAGTAGTCAATGGCCACCAAGATAAAGCGGTGTCCATTAGAGTTTGTGGGCTTGATTTCTACAATAATATCGATGCCCCACATCGCGAATGGCCAGGGAGTAGTCAGGACATTTAGAGGAACTAGAGGTACATGCACTTTGTCAGCATAGATCTGACACTTGTGGCAGGTTCGAGAGTGCTGATAGTAATCTGCTTCCATGGTAGACCAGTAATAACCTGCCCGTAGGATCTTATTTGACATCGTATGTCCACTGGAATGGGTTCCAAAAGTTCCTTCATGTAGATCAGCCATGATCTTTTCTGCCTCAACCTTGTCTACACAGCGAAGCAAAACAGAGTCATGGTTGCGCTTGTAGAGAATGCCATTACTGGTGAAGAACTTAGCAGAGAATCTTCTCAAGAACTTCTTATCGTTGACTGAAGCTCCTTCCGGATACTCTTGAGCCTCGAGATACCTCTTAACTTCATGGAACCAAGGCTGGTCCACTACTTCTTCAGTATCGATCTCGTGACAGTAAGCTTGTTCATCCATATGTTCAATGGTGATCTGGGGAGCCTCGTTACCCCCACATGAGTTTAAACATGGATGACATTGTGGCTAGCGCGTCTGCTAGCTTATTTTCTAATTAACAAAGTCAGCATACCAGGTTACATTACTAACTGTTAGGGCTCTCTCAGAGATCTCGTAATGATTTAGGTCATCTTCCTCAAAGGTGTCTATTTTGGCTACTAGTCTGTCATAAGCAAAGTCATCATTTATAGGAACTAACTCTGGTTTCAGGTATTCGAGCCTAGAAAGGTGGTCAACAACTACATTTTTTGTGCCTTTCTTATATAGAATATCTAGATCAAATTCTTGTAGTAAAAGGATCCATCGGAGTAGCCTAGGCTTAGCATCTTTTTTACTTAATAGGTAGAGGATAGCTGCATGGTCTGTGTAAACTATAATTTTAGCTCCTACTAGATAAGATCGAAATTTATTAATAGCAAACACTACAACTAAAAGTTCTTTTTCGGTGGTAGTGTATTTAAGTTGGGCAACATCTAGGGTTCTGCTAGCATAGTAAATCACATGCAGCTTCTTATCTTTGACCTAGAACAACTCCAGCAGCATCATCGCTAGCGTCACACATGATTATGTCCAATCTGGGGGTTGCATAATAGGTGCGAAAATTAGGGCTTGTTTTAAATGGTTAAAGGCTTCGACACACTTTTCATCGAAAATAAACTCAACATCTTTCATCAACAGGCCAGTTAAAGGTTTTGTTATTTTAGAGAAATCCTTGATAAAGCGTTGGTAAAAACCGACATGACCAAGAAAACTACGGACTTCCCTAATGGTCTTAGGTGGCTTAAGGTTTTCTATAACTTCTATTTTGGCTTTATCAACTTTAAAACCTTTCTCAGAGACTATGTATCCTAAAACTATACTGTGATACGGTGGAAGAACCGACTTGTTTGCATTTTTTGTTCATAAATGTTTCGGTAAGCAAGAGTCGCCGTCGACTTTTATTTCATCCAACAAAGGAAAAGGAAAAAGAACAGAAAAAACCTTTTTTCGAGATGTTTCTTAGTACGGGGGGTAGATTATAGAAAGGGAAGGTGTTAGCACCCTTTCTATCCATGGTTATCCACGAGCTCTTAAGTACTTTCTCATTTTGAAAATTGCTTGTGTGTGCTTGTTTTGAAAATTTTTGTTTACTTCGTGATAACCCTTGTATTTGTCCTCAAGAGTGTGATGAAGTTTGTTTTGGAAAACTGTTTTAAAAAGTGTTTGGTGTGAAAGAGTTTTTTTGTCTTGAGCAAGTATTTTAGTCTTTTTTACCTACTCGAAAAAAGTATATTCGTTTTCGTTTCCTTTAGAGAATGCTATCCTACTATTAAGGAGTAGGTATCCCTATCATTGGATTTTAAGGGACATTCGAAAGGGACGAATTGGTCACTGAAGGCAACAAGTAAGGATACCTTAGTATTTAGAAGGGACTATCGTCATAAGATCATTTCTCGTAGGCATCTCGAGGAACAAGTAGGGACTATGATCTTTATGATGACTTTGAACTATGGGTCATTTCTAAGGTATCCCTACATTCGAGGGACACGACCATTATTTCTGAGGTAACCAAGTGAGGCAAAACCCTAGGAGTGAGCATGTGCAAGTGTGCTTTTTTCCAGTTAATTATCTTTGCATTTAGGGTTTTTTACTGTTTTAAATTGATTTATCTTGCCATTCAATCCTATTACCATACATCTAGGCAGTTTATAATTGCGGAAAGTAAAGTGCAAGAAATTAAAACCCAAGCTATTACAAAGCCTTGGGACATTTACATAAGAAAAGTGCAAGAAATATAAAAAAGTAGAATTTTAAACCTAGCATATTACATCCCATAATCAATTACATTATTTGTATAAAATGCGAGAAGTAAAATAATGCGCGTGAGATAAAATAATATGCCTAAAAAACCCCTAAGAAAAGCTCTAAATAAACAAGAAAAATCTTTTTTTTGTTTGGTTTTTATTTATTAAAAATAAATAAGCTAAGCCTGAACTTAATTTAAGAAAATAATTTTGAAATGAGATTAGCCTAATTCTAATATTTTTATGCACTTTTTTATATGAGAAAATAATTAAATTAAAGTGAACCTAAGTCTAATTGATTTTTAAGTTGATAAAAAAATTAAAGTAATTAATTAATTAGTTAAAATAATTTTGAAAAAAAAACTTAAATCTATTTTTTTATTTTTTTATTTTATTATCATTAAGAAAAAAAAGATTTTGAAAACTAATGAATAATAACCAAAGAAAAAAAGAAAAGAAATAACAAAAATATAGAAAATGGGCTTGGCTGTCAAGAGCAAAGGGGGGGTGTATTTGCTGAAAACGTTTGGCCCGTTTAGGAGAAGCCCATCAGCTGACTTGATTCAGTGAGGAGCAGCCTTAAGGGCATATGGTGCGCTTGCACGTTTGAAGCCTCTTGATCCAGATTGACCAAGATCTGATGGCTATGATCTAGAAGCATACACTAGGCTTGCGTAGCTAGTATACATTGGATCTATAATCAACAATTGTTAGAAAAATAAAATGATGGACCTGGGACTCGAACCCAGGTCCCTTTCCTTCACAAAGCGCTTTTCTACCAACTGAGCTGGATGATCATTCGTTGTATAAAATCATTCAATAGTAATATATAGAAAAGGTCAATATTATAGAAACAAAAAAATGGCACGCTGATTCAAACGAGCCATTGGGAGGCTACCACACAATTGTCTTCCACCTCTGTCCGTCATTTTAGATCAATGTACCTATAGCGATCGTTTTTTATCCGTCACGAAAAGACCTGCATTCAAAACAACAACAAAACGCATAATAAATTCATGGTAAGGCCATGGATGAGTTTCCCTCAACCTCCTGAGCACCACAAGACCCTTGGTTAGACCTAATTTTGGATCAATCCAGAAATCCAAATTTTAAGCTTGGAACCCTAACAATGGTGATATTCAATCCCTGCGCCAAACATTAAATCAAACTACACAGATAACTTGCAAATATGAGCATGTTCAGTAATGCATGATCATAATATGTTTATAGGGCATGAATTAAACAAATTAAAATGAAAAAAACGTAAACCGTGTGACTTGGTTGCGGTGTTTTGTTGCGTTTCAAAGCTCAAAAATGGTTGGAATAGATTCAAGGAGCCTCTAGGAGTGGACTAGAAACCTTGGTTTGGAGTAATGGAGGCTGGAAATTGAATTTCGAGTTGGCCAACTTTGTGATTTTTTTGCAAAGTGGCAGGGGTTCTCCAGGCTATATGGGGGCGTAAATGGATTGCATGGATGTTGTATATATAGTGTGGGGTGAGGAGACACCATTAAAGGGAAAGAATCATGGCCATAACTCAATGTTTCCCAACAAAAATCAAACACATTCAAGGCCTTCCAATTTTGTCAAAACATGCCTTATCTTGCTTGAATGTATCTGGTCATTTTAGCATGAAATTATGGGCCTGAAGCTGAATCAAAACACAAGCCCAATTGTCATGATCCACTATTTATTATTTTATATAATTTATTTTGTATTTTTGTGAATAAAATCAAAATAAATATAAACGAAATAGCTAAAAAAAACAAGGCAATGTGGGAATGAAATTAGGGGTCCTCTATAAGCTTAGGAAGATGTTTGAACTTTAAAAAGTTAGGCCATTGACTCAAAAATTCAAATTTGCTCAATGCACCATTCTTGAAATTTCCAAAATTTTCCCAACTTAGGCAAGCCATAACTTGCTCAATTTTTATCTCATGATGATGATCTTGGACTTTTTCGAAATCCCAAGATGTCTAATTCAATCCCTCTTTTTATCAATTTTGCATTTGAAGATACTATCTTGATGTAAAAGGTCTTGGAAAAAAGTGGCTTTTGTTGACTTTCTGAAAATGACCTATAATGTATGAGCTTGTATCTTTCAAATGGTGAATCTATTGAACTTGTGAGCTGAAGAGAAGTTATAGGGAATGATATTATATTCAATATAAGCTTTGTTGGAAAAATTTCTGATAAAGTATGAGAAAGTTATGCCTGGTCAAAGTTTAGTTGACTTTTCCTATAGAAACCCTAATTTGCCATTTTTGACTTTTGATGAATTAGGAGAATTTATTGAGGAATCATGATCAAACCTTGATAAAATGATGGATATCACTTCAAAATGTTAATGTTGGACAAAAATCTTGAAGTTTGACTGTATTTGAGCCACAATTGACTTTTGACCTAGTATAGTTGATTTTAAGGCATTTGAGCAGTTGACTGAGCAAATTTCTTGTGCAAGAAATGAATCTTGACATGGATGGTCTTGAGAACATATTAGGACTCTAGAGAACATATGAGGCCTTTTGAGCTTACCCATATTGACGAAAATGGAAACCCTAGTTGGAGGTTCATTGCTTTAGGAGAGAGAGTTTGTCTGGTCAACTCTTGGGCATCCTTGAGCAAGTTGAGGATCTCAATGAACACATGTTGAGTAAAACGGGAGAACAAATTTTTAGGTACAACAACTTCCCCTGTTCAATCTTCTTAAACCTGAGGATGTAGATTGGTTGGTCTGCCTTTCGTGATCTGAAGGTAGAAGATTATTGAACACTAGAGTGCCCAGAAATTTGCACTTGCATGAAGTAATACTGATTGGTGATGTTGGGAATAGGCTTACAGATTCCATTTGGAATTCGACAGAGAATCGTTGAAGATGGGCTTAAAGATGCCATCCGGAAAAGATATCGGGTGCATAAGAGATTCCTTTGCGAGAATTCCTGTACCTGCCGTTGAGGAGGACTTCGCCGGGGAATGTTGATTTATGTCCTGGGAAATAGAGTATAGGAGCTTTAGCTCTCCATTACTCTACTGAGGAATCAACTCCTAATTGAGGAAGTGGAAGTAAACTGCCTATCTGGTCAGGGTCCAGGCTACACAGCGACTTACTGGGGAAATATGAAATCGTTCGTGTCTGGTCGGGTCCAACTCTTACAGTGTTGTAAATTGTTGTCTGGAGATAAGGGAGAAGGAACCTGGATAGTAGGGTTACTTCGAAATGAGATCCTGGACAGTAGGGCTATGAGAAGGAACCTGGATAGTAGGGTTATGAGAAGGAACCTTGATAGTAGGGTTACTTCAAAATGAAAGCCTAGATAGTAGGACTATGAGAAGGAACCTGGATAGTAAGGTTAGTTCGGGATGAGATCCTGGATAGTAGGGCTATGAGAAGGAACCTGGTTCGTAGGGTTACTTCGAGATGAAAGCCTGGATAGTAGGGCTATAAGAAGGAACCTGGGTCGTAGGGTTACTTTGAGATAAAATCCTGGATGGTAGGGCTATGAGAAGGAACCTGGATAGTAGGGTTACTTCGGGATGAGAGCCTAGATAGTAGGGCTATGAGAAGGAACCTGGATAGTAGGGCTACGATAAGGAACCTAGATAGTTGGGTTACTTCGGGATGAGAGCCTGGATAGTAGGGCTATGATAAGGAACCTGGATAGTAGGGTTACTTCGGGATGAGAGCCTGGATAGTAGGGCTATGAGAAGGAACCTGGATAATAGGGTTACTCCATTTGATCATGTAGATTAGTTGACCTGTTAGGTTTCGGGAACTGAGTTTCCATTAGTTGCCTGCAGGTGTGACCTGTATAACTGTTGGAATTGTTGGTTTATAATTGCCTTTCCTAAAAAGATAACAGGGTTAATTATATGCGACGCATGCAATGCATTGTGAGATGATGTTCTCAAAATAAATGAGATTATGCTATATGTGATATGTATGCGCATGTCATGATATATGAGCATGAAATTCTATAGTGACATATCCGAGTCTAGGAAAATAAATCCCTGACTGCTGCTGTAGAGTATAGCATTCCTGACTGTTTGTAGAGGATTGCAGTTCTTCTACTTCTGTTGGGGATGGTGAACGAAAATGATTGTGCTGGAGATTTACTCTTTGTTGTTTGTGAATATTCTGCCATGGAGAGACTCTGTATGAGAATAGCTCTGTGGGGGAATGACTCTGTTGGAAGGTGAACTTCCACAGTTGAAGTAATAAGCTTTGTTGGGGATTGAACTTCTGTACTCAGAGAAATAGACTCTGCTTGGGAGACAAATTTTATGACTCGCTCACGATTATGAAATTTGGTTGGGGGATATAGATGTTAGGTTTCTGAAAGACCCTGGCTAGGGAGATTATTTCCTGTTTTGGGAGAGCTGATATCAAATGCCTTGATTGCTTTTACTCTGTGGGGAGTATAGACGTCATGAAGTCATATGTACTGTTGACTTTGTTTCAAAGTTGTCTCTGCCCCGGTACCTGCTGTACAAAGTAACTGTCGGGTTTGATATTTTTTATAGTTTTTTGCTCCTGTTTCTTAAGTTACGAGCAATTGTCTTTTCGTTTCTTATGCGAATATTTATGAGAAGCAATCATATTCAAATGCATATATCAAGAATAAACCCTTAGACGTTGTTTCAAAACAAAACAGAAAAGGAAAAAACACAAAGTTTTTGTAAAAATGATTTGTATTGATTTTCAAATTTGGCTTATAACAGGCGTTCTTGTACAAGGAGGCTGACGCTCTAGTAAGAGAACGCCGCCGTAAAAATAGAAGCTATACAATATTGTGTAAAAAGAAAATAGCTATGTACAACAATCCCATTGGGTTCCAATTCCACTATTTCCCCTATGTCTTCGAGCGTCTAATCACTTTGCTGCTTGTCCAAAGCTGATTAGATTGAATGGTGCTGTTCGAGTTTGATAATTGCTACTGAGGTCTGATCACAAGGTGATTCAATGGAACATAGTGATACGCTTTACATCCCTATTTTTTTCCTGGACTGCCCTTTCGGGTTTTCAGTCCACCATGACACCCTTTGTTTCCCAAGCTGTCTTTTCAGGTTTTTGACTTGCCGGGTGTACAAATCTTTTTCATTTTCATCCCTTAGTTTTTCCCGAACTCTTTTGATTCGTCGGGAAGCCCTTATTTTTGCCTAGGCCAGTCAACCTAGCGGGTCTTTTATCATGTATAGTATCTTTTCACTATGTCTGTATTGACAGGGTAAGAAAGTTCGTCACCATCCATGGTGGTTAGAATCATGGCTCTACCTGAGAAAATGTTTTTAATCACAAATGGCACTTCGTAAGTGGGAGTCCATTTTCCCCTGAGATCACCTTGCGGCAGTATGATACGCTTGATTACCAGATCCCCGACTTGATATTCCTGACGTCTGAATTTTTTGTTGAAAGCCTTGATCATCCGCTTTTGATACGTTTGACCATGACAAACAGCAGTAAGTCTCTTCTAGTCGATCAGATTTAGTTGATCAAGTCGATTCTAGATCCAGTCGTCTTCGTCCAAGCCCGCATCTTTCATAATCCTTAAAGAAGGAATCTGGACCTCGATGGGTAGGACTACCTCCAATCCATATACCAAAGATTAGGGTGTTACCCCTGTCGATGTCTGTGCTAAGGTACGGTACCCATGAAGAGAGAATGGTAACATCTCATTCCAGTCTTTGTATGTCACCGTCATCTTCTCTATAATCTTCTTGATGTTTTTGTTAGCTTCTTCAACTACGCCATTCATCTTCAGCCGGTAGGGAGAAGAGTTATGATGTTGTATCTTGAATTGCTTACAGAGTTCGATGATCATCTTATTATTGAGATTTGTACCATTATCGGTGATAATTCTCTCTGGCACACCATATCGACAGATCAGGTTATGCTTGATAAACCGCGCCACAACATTCTTGGTAACGGTAGAAAAGGAGGCAACTTCAACCCACTTCGTGAAGTAATCGATGACCACTAGGATGAAGCGATGCCCATTGGAAGTGGTAGGTCTGATTTCCCCGATTATGTCAATTCCCCACATTGCAAAGGGCCACAGAGCTATATGACATTTAAAGGAACCGGAGGCACATGCACCTTATAAGCATAAATTTGGCACTTATGACAAGTTCGGGAGTGCTGATAACAATCTGCTTCCATAGTGAACCAGTAGTATCCTGCCCATAGAATTTTCTTAGCCACGGTATGTCCACTTGAATGGGTTCCGAAGGTACCTTCATGTAGAGCTGTCATAATCCTCTCTGCTTTGCTCTTGTCTACACACCGTAGTAAGGTAGAGTCATGGTTGCGCTTGTAGAGGATTCCATTACTGAGGAAGAATTTCACAGCGAACCTTCTAAAAAACATCTTATCATTGACAGATGCCCCTTCGAGATACTCTTAAGTCTCGAGGTACTTCTTTACTTCATGAAACCAGGGTTTGTCTGCTACCTCTTCGATATCAATCTCACAGCAGTGTGCTGGCTCATCCAACCTTTCAATGGTGATTCGGGGAGATTCGTTGTCCCACCTGACTTTGAACATAGAAGACATGGTAGCTAGTGTGTCCGCTAACTGATTCTCCTCTCGTGGGAAATGTCCAAAGGTTACCTCCTTAAAATGTGCGAGCAATGTCAGTACGTGCTCTTTATACGGGATGAGATTCAGATGCTTCGTATCCCATTCACCTTTGATCTGACTTATCACCAAGGCTGAATCCCCAAAGACATTTAAGAACTTGATCCCGAGGTCGATAGCGGCTTTGAGACCCATAATGCAGGCTTCATACTCTGCCATGTTGTTAGTGCAGCTCAAACATAATCGGGCAGTGAGAGGAGTATGACAACCCCCAGGATATATGATTACGGTGCCAATTCCATTACCGAGTGCGTTTGAAGCTCCATTAAAAACCATAGTCCATCAGGATCCCTCCTCAGGTCCTTCATTCGGTCCAGGTTCTTCGTAGTCAGTCACCAGCATAATGTTCTCGTCCGGGAACACAAAATTCATAGACCGGTAGTCATCTGCGGCCTAATGAGCCAAATGATCAGCCAATACACTTCCCTTGACTGCTTTCTCGGTTGTATATTGTATATCGTATTCAGTTAAGATCATCTTCCATCTCGTTATTCTTCCAGAGAGAGCGGGCTTATCGAAGATGTACTTGATTGGATCCATCTTAGATATCAATAGAGTAGTGTGAGTCAACATGTACTATCTTAGTCGGTGAGCAGCCCATGCCAAAGCGCAACAAGTTTTCTCAAACAGTGAGTATCATGTCTCACAGTCGGTAAACTTTTTGCTAAGGTAGTATATTACATGCTCTTGACCAGACTCGTCATGCTGCCCCAGCACACACCCCATTGAATTGTCTAGCACTGTTAAGTATAATATCAAAGGTCTTCCTTCAACCAGAGGCATCATAATTGGCGGTTCTTGGAGATGTTCTTTGATCCTTTTGAAAGCTGTTTGGAACTCGTCATTCCACTTTACCACTTGATCTTTCTTCAGAAGCTTGAAGATGGGCTCACAAGTAGCAGTCAGATGTGAAATGAACCTGACAATATAATTTAGGCGTCCCAAGAAACCTCTAACCTCCTTCTCTGTACGGGGAGCCGACATCTCTTGTATGGCCTTTACCTTTGCAGGGTCTACTTGAATACCTTTCTCACTGACGACGAAACTCAGAAGCTTACCAGACCTTACCCTGAAGGTGCACTTGTTCGGATTCAACCTGAGCTTGTATGTCTTCAACCTGTCGAACAACTTATGTAGATTATCAAGGTGTTCCTCTTCGGTTTGATACCTGGCTATCATGTCATCAACATAAACCTCGATCTCATGGTGAATCATATCGTGGAACAAAGCAACCATGGCTCGCTGATAGGTTGCCCCAACATTCTTCAACCCAAAAGGCATCACCTTGTAACAGAAGGTGCCCTACTGTGTGACGAAGGTTGTTTTCTCCATGTCTTCATGAGCCATCTTGATCTAGTTGTAGCCAGATAAACCATCCATGAAGGAGAAGATTTTGTGTTGCGCGGTGTTGTCAATCATAACATCAATATGGGGAAGCGGGAAGTCATCTTTGGGGCTCGCCCTGTTCAAGTCTCTGTAATCTACACACATCCGTAACTTGCCGTCCTTCTTAGGTACTGGAAAAATGTTGGCAACCCACTGCGGATAGGAGGTGACATCTAAGAACCCTGCGTCGACCTGCTTCATGACTTCCGCCTTGATCTTCTATGACATTTCAGGGCGCATACGGTAGACCTTCTGTTTAACCGGAGGACAATCTTCTTTAGTTGGAAAATGATGTACCACAATATCAGTGTCTAAACCAGGCATGTCTTTATATGACCAGGCGAAGATCTCAATGTAGTCGTGTAAGATCTGTATCAAACACTGTTTGATCTTAGTCTCCAGATTTGTGCCGATCTTGACTTTTTTTCTGTCCACCTCCGTGCCCAAGTTTATCGTCTCAACTGGTTCTTCATGAGGCTGTATAGCCCTCTCTACCTGCTGTAATAGTCTATCAAGTTCTCCAGGCACCTCATAATCGTCCTCACCTTCGTACTCGGCTTGGTTGATCGGATTTTCAAAGTCATGACTGGAAATATCAGAACTGTTATCAATGGGATCCCGGGTGGATATGGATCTGCAGTTTGATACGTGAGTGTGTGTAAGAGCATAGCTGTTTCGATAAAATAAAAACAGAAAATAAAAACAGAGAGCGCAAAATTTGTATGCATGGAACGTCCAATTTTGTATCGATGATATATGAAATGACATATAATAACCCTCACAGATAGAACCATTATGCCTCGGGTAAGACACAAGGCCATAAAGTTTAAATTGTTTATTACAAACTCAGAAAACAAATAAGACAATTACTATAGAATAAAAGAAATTGGTATAAAATCTCTGGCCGTCCAATTACTCAGTCCATCGTTGGTAGTCGGGTAGATCCAGTTGTCAATATCAGAGTCGTCCTCAGTGTCTTCAATAGCATTGACCCCACAATTGTTGATGTGTAGGGGAGGTCCTCCAGGCCGAGCGCGTCGAACATCCCTTTGAGCTGCTGAAGTAAATCCCAAACCAAATTTGTCAGTTTTGTGAGTAAAATCAGGGAGTTGTCCCCAGTTGGTACACCCATCTTCTTCGACCTCTGCACTGGCGTCCTTGAGGGAAGCCATCTTCAAAGGAGGTTTGTTGCTGGTGGCAGTCTTGGTTGATGCCAAAATCTAGGGAACCTCTTCAAAGTTTTGAAAAGGTTTTTCTATGAATTCCCCATCAATCTCCACATACCTGAAGGAGTTCAGGTGGCTCACCATATACTCCTCTTCGCCGCACACAGTGACAATCTTCCCCTTCATCGGATACTTCAACATTTGGTGCAGTGTAGAAGTAACGGCCCCAGCTTCATGGATCCAAGGACGACCCAACAAACAAGAGTACAATGGCCTGATGTCAATCACATAGAAGGTGGACCCAAAGTTCTGAGAGCCCACTTTGACAGGGATGTCCACCTTCCCATGCACCATTCTCTTCGACACGTCAAAAGCCCTTATCACAATGTTACTAGGCTTTAAGGTCAAGCCTTCACAATCTAGCCGATCAAGAGCCTTCTTAGGCAGAACATTCAGTGAAAACCCAGTATCCACCAGCACATGAGCCATAGTGGTGCCTCTGCATTTGATCGAGACATGTAGAGTATCATTATGCTTCCTCCCTTTCGGTGTTAAGTCGGCATCTGAAAAACCCAGTCCATTGTCAGTAGTCAAGCTGGCCACATAGTCTTTGAATTGATCGGCTGAAGTTTCCCGCGACACATGTGTAGTCTTGAGGAATGAAACCAAAGCCTTCGCAAGGGCTTCAAAACACAATAACAGAGACAACATTGATATCTTCGAGGGGGTCTGCCCAAGCTGCTCGACCACATTGTAGTCGCTCTTTTTGATTATTTTTAATATTTCCTCTATCTCTTTCTTAGAGGCTTCTATAACAATCTTTCTAGATGCCTCCGTCCGGTCAGGCTCACCTATAGCTTATTTGCCTCGAGTCCCAGATGACTCAACGGTGGTGTGATACGGTGGCAGAACCGACTGTTAATGCTGGTTTGCATTTTGTATTCACAAATGTCGCGGTAAGTAAGAGTCGCCACCGAATTTTATTTCATCCAACTAAGGAAAAGGAAAAAGAACAAAAAAAACCTTTTTCGAGAGTATTTCTGAGTACGGGGGGGGGGGGGGGGGGGGATTATAGAAAGGGAAGGTGTTAGCACTCTTTCTATCCGTGGTTTTCCATGGGCTCTTAGGTACTTGCTCATTTTTAAATTGCTTGTGTGTGCTTGTTTTGAAAAGTTTTACTTTACTTCTTTTTAACCCTTGTTTTTGTCCTCAAGAGTGTTACGAAGTTGTTTTTTTGAAAACTTTGCTTGAAAAAGTGTTCGATGTGAAAAAGTTTGTTTGTTTGAGCAAGTACCTAGGAACTAATCTACCTACTCGAAAAAGACTTTTCATTTTCCTTTAGACAGCGCTATCCCATTATTAAGAAATAGGTAGCATCGCCGTTGGAGTTTTAAAGGGACGTTCGAAGGGACGAAATGGTCTCTGAAGGCAACAAGTAAGGATACCTTAGCATTTCGAAGGGACTATCGTCATAAGATCAGTTCGTAGGCAACTCGAGGGACAAGTAGGGACTATGATCTTTATGACGACTTTGAATCGTGGGTCATTGTTAAGGTATCCCTACATTCGAGGGACACGACCATTATTTCTGAGGCAATCGAGTGGAATAAACCCTAGGAGTGAATATGTGCAAGTGTATTTTTTCCGGTTAATTATCTTATAATTTAGTGATCTAGGATTGATTCATTAGTCATACATGCCTAAGTTGCTAACAGTTATATACAAGCATGCAGAATATAAAAGCGAAAAGGTAAAGGTCCTACGCTATTACAGGGCTTTTGCAGGTACATGATTATCTTGGACTGAAAATAAAAATGCGGAATATAAGCCCTAATTACTGTTACAACCTCGAAACAGTTACAATAATAATAAAAAGAATTAAAATGCGCGCAACGATTTAAAATGAAAAAATTAAAGAAAACCTAAAAGTCTAATTGAAAAGTAATTAGGTTATTATTATTATTTTATTTGAGAAAATTAATTAAGTTATGTATACAAAAACCTAATTTCTAATTAATTTAAAGTATACAGGAAAATAATTAAATTGCCCTAAAATGATTACACTAACTAATTAATTAAAGAAATAAAAATATTTAATGAAAAAAAGATTTTTTTGTGTTTTTGGTGATTTTTTGATTTAATAAAAAAATGATTTTGGGTTATTTTGTAAAAAAGGAAATAATTAAAATAAGAAAAATAAGAAAAAAAAATAGAAAAAAAAAGATTTGGGCCTTATTGTGAAGCTGGAAAGGGAGGTGTAAGTATGAATTTACTAGGCCCAATAATGCTCAAGCCCAATCCATGCGCGTGATTCAATGTACCCTCTTTCTGATGGCGTACCATGGTCCCCTCTTGTATGGGACGTTGGATTGGTGAGAGAAATGATCCATTGGCTGGATTGCTGGAGTGCAAGATAGGCTCCTGGAAGCATAGTGTATGCGATCTGCAATTAAATGGTAAGAAAACAATAAAACATTGGGACCTGGGGTCAAACCCAAGTCCTTTCGCTTCCAAACATACGCCTTTGCCATTAAAACACATGTGCTCAATTGTTAATAGGATACTAACAATATATAATATATTAAAACAAAGTGGATCACTGTAAAATAAAAAAACACGTGCCAGCTATTCGAATGGCCCAATGATGATTAGCCACATATCTTCTTCTTCCCCTGTCCGTCATTTTAGGCTTGTAACCTCTACCTACGACCAAGCTTCCATGGCTATAACCCTGTGACTTTCAAAAATTATGTACAAGAAATATAAATAAGATTCAAGATCATGGATCGATTGGGTTTGACCCTCTGATCACAATGGTATCCTTCATTAGGCCTAATTTTTCCTATACTGAAAAACCCCAAAACGGAGCTTGAAACCCTAAAAACGGCAAGTGGTTAAACACGCATCAAAACAAACAATTAATCATTCAAACACACTCTAAATGATCATATAAACATGATTGCATACTCAAAATTCATTTATAACACATATATTGGCAAAATCGATTTCAAGAACAAGAAGCAAACTGTGATGTTGTAGATGCTTGTTCTGGACGTCTTGATGCGTGCAAATGATCCAGTTAGCTTCCAAATGTGCCAAGGAATTGATTGCAAGTGTCAAAACTTCTTGAATCCCTCTGCAAAGTTCAAACCGATTTCCACTTTTTGTGAAAATATTTGAAGTTCTTATGTCAATTTCGTGCGGCCAAACCTTGTCCTCCTGCCTTGTTTTCGTACATTATATGTAGTATAAATAATTAGGGTAACAAAAAGGAACAAAATCCATTGGAATTATGGAGATTTAATGAGATTCTCTTGCCATATGATATCTTTCCATAACCATGTAAATTATGCTCTTTTTGCCTCAAATTACCTTGATTCATTTTGATTTTATTTGGCCAACATAATTAGATTTGATTTCCATCAAAATCAGATCTTCATAACAATTTTTGGTATTTTTTGTGATTTATTTCTTTTAATGTGATTTTTAATAGATAAAAATCATAATAATTAAATAAATGGAGAAAATAAGATGTGGTTGCTGACTTTGGTCGTGGACCATGTTCTTAACAAGATACAATCCTAAAATGCTAGGCCCTTTTTGGCAAAAAATGCATTTTTAAGCACATTTGACTTTTGGCAATTTTCCAAAAATGGTCAACTTTTACAATACATAACTCTTCCAATTTTAACCCTAGAGAGGTGTTCTTGGACTTTTTAGGAAGCTTAGGATGTCCCCTAAACATCCATTTTGGTCTCATCTCAATTGGTTCTTCCATGTTCATGTAAGAAGCTTTGACCCAAAAAGTGTTTTTGTTGACTTTTCAAAAGGACCTATAATGTAGAAATTCATATCTTTTGATGAGTGCATATTTTGAACTTGAGGGTTGAAGATGAGTTGTAGGGAATTGGATGCTCTTCAAAATGAGCCTTGTATGAGAAATTTCTGATAAAGTATGAGAAAGTTATGCCTGGTCAAAGTTTGGTTGACTTTTCCTAAGAAAGCCTAATATAGCAACTTTTGAGTTTTGATGAATTAGGGGAATTCCTTGAGAAATCATGATCAACCCTTAATAAAATGATGAATATTACTTCAAAATATTGATGTTGACAAAAAATATTTAAGTTTGACTGTATGTGGGCCACAGTTGACTTTTGACCTAATACAATTGATTCTCAAGCATCTGAGCAATTGGCTGAGCAAACTTCTTGTGCAAGGCATGAAACATGACATGGATGATCTTGAGAACATATTAGGACCATGGAAATAATTTGGGACCCTTGGAACTCAAACATCTTGATAAAAATGGAAATCCTAGTTTAAGGCTCATTGTCTTAGGAGGAGGATTTGTCTGGTCATCCTTAGGCATCCTTGGGCAAATTGAGGACCTCAATGAGCATGTGTTGAGTAAAATGAGAGGGAAAATTTTAGGGTGCAATAGCTGCCCATGTTCAATCTTCTTAAACCTGAGGATGTAGATTGGTTGGTCTGCCTTTCGTGATTTGAAGGTGGAAGATGATTGAACACTAGAGTGCCTAGAAATTTGCACTCGCATGAAGTGAATGGTGATAAATAATATCAGGAATGGGCTTACAGATGCCATTTGGAAGGTGACGGAGAATCATCGGAGATGGGCTTAAAGATTCCATACAGAAAAGATATCGGTTGCATAAGAGATTCCTTTGCAAGAATTCATGTACCTGCCGTTGAGGAGGACTTCATCGGGGAATGTTGATTTATGTCTTGGGAAATAGAGGCTAGGAGCTTCGGTTGTCCATTACTCTACGGGGTAATTAACTCCTGATTGAGGAGGTGGAAGTAAACTGCATATCTGGTCAGGGTCCAGGCTGCACATCGACTTACTGGGAGAATGTGAAATCGACCGTATTTGGTCGGGTCCAGGTCTTTCAGTGGTGTAAACTATTATCTGGAGATAAGAGAGAAGAAACTTTGATGGTAATGTTATGAGAAGGAACCTGGGTCGTAGAGTTACCTCAAAATGAAAGCTTGGATAGTAGGGCTATGAGAAGGAACCTTGATAGTAGGGTTACTTCGAGATGAAATCCTGGATAGTAGGGCTATGAGAAGGAACCTGAGTCGTAGGGTTACTTCGAGATAAAAGTCTAGATAATAGGGCTATGAGAAGGAACCTGGATAGTAGGGTTACCTCGAAATGAAAGCTTAGATAGTAGGGCTATAAGAAGGAACCTGGATAGTAGGGTTACCTCGAAATGAAAGCCTTAATAGTAGGGCTTATGGGAAGGAACCTGGGTCGTAGGGTTACTTCAAAATGAAAGCCTGGATAGTAGGGCTTATGGGAAGGAACCTGGATAGTAGGGTTACTTCAAAGTGAAAGCCTGGATGGTAGGGCTTATGGGAAGAAACCTGGATAGTAGGGTTACTTCAAAGCGATAGTGTAAATTAGTTGACTCGTTTGGTTTCAGGAACTGAGTTTCCATTAGCCGTCTGCAGACGTGACCTGCATAACTGCAGGATTTGTTGAAGCTAATCGTCTTTCCTGAAAAGATAACAGGGTTAATTATGTGTGATGCATGAAATGAATGGTGGAATGATGTTCTCAAAATAAATGAGATAATGCTGTATATGGTATGTATGCGCTTGTCATGATGTATGTACATGAAATGCTATCGGAGTATGTCCGGGTTTGGAAAAATAAATCTATGACTGCTGCTGGAGATTTATGAATATTCTGTTAGGAAGAGATTCTACTTGAGAATAAACTTTGCAGGGAACAAACTTAGAAAGTGAATCTTTATAGCTGAAGTAACGAGCTCTGTCGAGGATTGAGCCTCTGCATCCAGAGAAATAAACTCTGCTTAGGGGATGAAATTTACTGACCCGCCCGCGATTATGAAATTCGGATGGGGGATATAGATGCCAGGTTTCTGAATGACCCTGGCTGGGGAGGTTACGTCTTGTTTCGGGAAAGCTGACATCAATGCTTTTGAATACTTTTACTCTGTGGGGATTGTATGTATTGCTGATTATGTTCCAAAGCTATCTGTGTCCCGGTACCTGTTGGGCGGAGTAACTGTCGGGTTTGGCACTTCTTGTTTTTTCCCCTATTTATGGAATTACGAGTAATTGTCTTTTTCTTCTTATGTAAATATTTATGAGAAGCAATCATTTTCAAATGCATATATAAAAAATAAATCATTGGACGTTCTTGCGAAACAAAACAGAAAAACAAAAACAAACTCAAAGTTTCTTGTGAAAAGAATTTTGCATTGATTTCTGAAGTTGGCCTGTAATAGGCATTTTTGTACAAGGAGGTTGGAGCTCTAGTAAGAGAGCGCCGCCGAAAAATAGAAACTATACAATCTGTGTAAAATAAAAATAGTTATGTGAAACAACCCCATTGGGTTCCAACTCTGATATTGCCCTTATATCCTCAAGCGTCTCATCACTTTGCTACTTGGCCGAAAGTTGATCAGATTGATTAGTGACGTCTGAGCTTGATAGTCGATACGTAAGTCTGGTCGCAAGATGATCCAACGATACATAGTGATACGTTTTATACCCCTAACTTTTTCCTAGACTCCCCTTTCAGGTTTTTAGTCCACCGGGATACCCTTTTTTTCCCAAGTCGCCCTTTCAGGTTTTCGACTTCCCGGGTGTACAAATTATTTCTTTTCATACCTTACTTTTTCACGAACCCTTTTGGTTCACCGTGAAGCCCTTATTTTTTCCTAGGCCAGTCAACCTAGCGGGTCTTTTGATTAGGCGTAGTATCTTTTCACTATGTCTGCATTGACAGGGTGAGGAAGGTCGTCACCGTCCATGGTTGTTAGAATCATAGCTCCACCCGAAAAAATGTTCTTAACCACAAATGAACCTTCGTACGTGGGGGTCTATTTTCCCATGGGATCACCTTGCGGCAGTTTGATGTGCTTGATCACTAGATCCCCGACTTGATATTCTTGACGCCTGACTTTTTTGTTAAAAGCCTTGATCATTCGCTTTTGATACGTCTGACCATGGCAGATAGCAGTAAGTCTCTTTTCATCGATTAAATTTAACTGATCAAGTCGGTTTCAGATCCAGTCGTCTTTGTTCAAACATGCATCCTTCATAATCCTGAGAAAAGGTATCTGGACTTTGATGGGTAGGACTGCCTCCATGCCATATACCAGAGAGTAGGGTATTACCCCTGTCGACGTCCATGCTAAAGTACGGTACCCATGAAGAGAAAATGGTAACATCTCATGCCAGTATTTGTATGTCACCGTTATCTTCTGTACAATCTTCTTGATGTTCTTGTTAGCTGCTTTAACAACGCCATTCATCTTTGGCCGGTAGGGAGAAGAATTATGATGCTATATCTTGAACTGTTTACAGAGCTCGGTGATCATTGTGTTATTGAGATTCGTACCATTGTCAGTAATAATTCTCTCTGGCACACCATATCGACAAATCAAATTATGTCGGATAAACCGCACCACGATGTTCTTGGTTACTGTAGCAAAGGAAGATGCCTCAACCCACTTCATGAAGTAATCAATGGCTACTAAGATGAAGTGATGTCCATTAGAAGCGGTGGGCCTGATTTCTCCGATCATATCGATACCCCACATTGCAAAGGGCCACAGAGCTGTCAAGACGTTTAAGGGGACCGGAAGCACATGCACCTTATCAGAGTAGATTTGGCACTTATGACAAGTTCGAGAGTGCTGATAACAATCGGCTTCCATAGTGGACCAGTAATATCCTGACCGTCGGATCTTCTTAGCCATGGTGTGTCCACTGGAATGGGTTCTGAAGGTTCCTTCATGTAGATCTGTCATGATCCTCTCTGCTTCGCTCTTGTCTACACACTGTAGTAGTGTGGAGTCATGGTTGCGTTTATAGAGGATTCCATTACTGAGGAATAACTTTGCAGTGAACCTTCTCTGAAACTTCTTATCATTGACAGATGCCCCTTCAGGATACTCTTGAGCCTCGAGATACCTTTTGAATTCGTGAAACCAGGGTTTGTCTGCCACTTCTTTGGTATCGATTTCACAGCAGTGTGCTGGTTCGTCCAACCTCTCAATGGTGATTTGGGGAGCTTCATTGTCCCACCTAAATTTGAACATAGAAGACATGGTAGCTAGCGCGTCTACTAACTGGTTCTCCTCTCGTGGGAAATGTTCAAAAGTTACCTCCTCAAAGTGTGGGAGAAATGTCAATACATACTCTTTATACAAGATGAGATTCGGGTGCTTCGTATCCCATTCGCCTTTGATCTGACTTGTTACCAAGGCTAAATCCCCGAAAACGTCCAAGAATTTGATCCTGAGGTCAATAGCGGCCTTGAGTCCCATGATACAAGCTTTATACTCCGCCATGTTGTTAGTGCAGTTGAAACATAGACGGGCAGTGAAAGGAGTATGACAGCCCTCAAGAGATATGATTACAGCGCCGGTGCCATTACCCAGTGCGTTCGAAGCTCCGTCAAAAAACATAGTCCATCGGGATCCCTCCTCGGGTCCTTCATCCGGTCCAGGTTCTTCGTAGTCAGTCACCAGCATAATATTCTCATCCGGTAAATCAAAATTCATGGACTGGTAGTCATCCACAGCCTGATGAGCCAAATGATCAGCCAAAACACTCCCCTTGATTGCTTTTTAAGTTTTATATTGTATGTCGTACTCAGTTAAGATCATTTGCCATCTTGTTATTCTTACGAAAAGGGAGAGTTTCTCGAAGATGTATTTGATCGATTCCATCTTAGATATCAACAAAGTAGTGTGGGTCAGCATGTACTGTCTTAGTCGGCGAGTAGCCCATGCCAAAGTGCAGCAAGTTTTCTCGAGCAGTGAGTATTGTATCTCACAGTCGGTAAACTTTTTGCTAAGGTAGTATATTGCGTGCTCTTTTCGACCAGACTCGTCATGCTGCCCCAACACAAACCCCATTGAATTGTCTAGCACTGTCAAGTACAATATCAAAGGTCTCCCTTCAAGCAGAGGCATCAAAATTGGTGGTTCTTGAAGGTATTCTTTGATTCTTTCGAAAGCGGTATGGCATTCATCATTCCACTTTACCACCTGATCTTTCTTCAGAAGCTTGAAGATGGGCTCACAGGTAGAAGTCAGATGTGAAATGAACCTGGCGATATAATTCAAGCATCCCAAGAAACCTCTAACTTCCTTCTCTGTACGGGGAGCCAACATTTCTTGTATAGCCTTTACCATTCCAGGATCTACTTGGACGACTTTGTCGTTGATGATGAAACCCAAAAGTTTACTGGATCTTACCCCGAAGGTGCACTTGTTCGGATTCAACCTCAGTTTGTATACCTTCAACCCGTCGAACAACTTTTGGAGATGATCAAGGTGCTCTTCCTCAGTCTGAGACATGGCTATCATGTCATCAACATAAACTTCGATCTCATGGTGAATCATATCGTGGAACAAAGTGACCATGGCGCACTGATAAGTTGCCCCAACATTCTTCAACCCAAAAGTCATTACCTTGTAGCAGAAGGTGCCCCAATGTGTGACGAAGGTTGTCTTCTCCATGTCTTCAGGAGTGATCTTTATCTGGTTGTATCCATAGAAACCATCCATGAAGGAGAATATTTTGTGTTGCACGACATTGTCAACCAGAACATCAATGTGAGGAAGAGGGAAGTCATCCTTGGGGCTTGCCCTGTTCAGATCTCTATAATCCACACACATTCGCACCTTACCTTCCTTCTTAGGTACCGGAACAGTGTTAGCAACCCACTGTGGATAAGAAGTGATAGCTAAGAATCCTGCATCGAACTGCTTCATGACCTCTGCCTTGATCTTCTCTGACATTTCAGGGCGCATACGATAGACCTTCTGTTTAACCGGAGGACAGTCTTCTTTGGTCGGAAGACAATGAACCACAATATCAGTGTCTAAACCTAGCATGTCTTCATATGACCAGGCAAAGATCTCAACGTAGTCGTGAAACATTTGTATCAACCGTTATTTGACCTTAACTTCCAAATTTACACCCATCTTGACCTCCTTTCTGTCTATCTCTGTGCCCAGGTTTATTGTCTCAACCGACTCTTCATGAGGCTGTATAGCCCTTTCTTCCTGTTGTAATAGTCTAGCAAGTTCTCCAGGCACCTCACAATCATCCTCACCTTCGTCCTCGGCTTGGTTGATCGGATTTTCGAAGTCATAACTAGCAATAGTAGAGCTGTTATCAATGGGATCCAGAGTGGATATGGATCTGCAGTATGATACGTGAGTGTGTGTAAGAGAATAGCTGTTTTGATAAAGTGAAAACAAAAAGGAAAAACAGAGAGCGTAAAATTTGTATGCAAGAAACATCCAATGCTTTATTAATGATATATGAAATGACAAATAATATCCCTCACAAGAAAAGCCAATGTGCCTCAGGCAAAGCACAAGGCCATAGAGTTTCAAATTGTTTATTACAAATCTTAAAAACAAGTAAGACAATTACTGCAGAATAAAAGAAACTTGTATAAAGTCCCTAGCCGTCCAGTTACTCGGTCCATCGTTGGTAGTTGGGTAGATCCAGTTGTCCATGTCGGAGTCTTCCTTGCCGTCTTCAATGGCATTAATTTCCCGATTGCTGATGCGTAGGGGAGGTCCTCTAGCCCGAGCTCGTCGAACAACATTTTGAGCTCCTGAAGTAAAGCCCAAACCAAACTTATCAGTTTTGTGAGTAAAATCAGGGAGTTGTCCCAAATTGGTACACCCAACTTCTTCAATCACGGCTCTCGCGTCTTTGAGAGAAGCCATCTTCAGAGGAGGTTTGCTGCTGGTAGTAGCTTCAGCCGATGCCAAGATCTGGGGAACCTCTTCAAAATTCTGGCAAGGAGTCTCCATGAATTCCCCATCCATCTCTACGTACTTGAAAGAATTGAGGTGGCTTACCATATATTCCTCCTCACCTCGCACAGTGACAATCTTTTCTCTTACTGGATATTTTAGCATCTGGTGCAGTGTAGAAGTGACTGCCCCAGCTTCATGGATCCGAGGACGACCCAACAAACAAGAATATGATGGCCGGATGTCCATTACATAGAAGGTGGACTCAAAGGTTTGAGAGCCCACTTTGACAGGGATGTCCACCTCCCCATGCACCGTTCTCTTCGACCCATCAAAATCCATCACCATAATGTTATTAGGCTTTAAGGTCAAACCCTCATAGTCCAACCGATCCAACGCCTTCTAAGGCAGGAAATTCAGTAAAGACCTAGTATCTACCAGCACATGAGCCATAGTGGTGCCCCTGCACTCAATCGAGACATGCAGAGCATCATTATGCTTCCTCCCTTTCGGTGTTAGGTCTGTGTCTGGAAAACCCAGCCCATTGTTAGTAGTCAGGCTAGCCACACAATCTTTGAATTGATCAGCTGAGGTCTCCTACGGCATATGCGCAGTCTTGAGGAATGCAATTAAAGCCTTCACATGGGCTTCGGAGCACAACAACAGAGACAACATGGATATCTTTGAGGGGGTTTGCCCCAGCTGCTCGACCACATTATAGTCGCTCTTTTTGATTATTTTCAGTATTTCCTCTATCTCTTGCTTTGAGGCTTCCACGACAATTTTCTAGGCGCCTCCGTCCGGGAAGACTCGCCTATAACTTCTTTGCCGCGGATACCAGACGATTCGCCGATAGAGGTAATAATTAGAGAAGAACAGGAGTAGTAGTTGATGTACTAGCAAGAACAACATATGGAATGACAATAGGCCTGTTGACAGTCTTAGGGGAAATCTCGGGAGAGAAGACCCTTCCACTTTGGGTAACCTTGTTGGTCCCGACAATGTTACCAATATCAGGATCAGCCTCTTCATTTTTTATATCTTGTTTGATGTCATGATAGTACACATGGGCACCATAATTCCAGGGGACAACTTTGTCCGAGGCATACGGAACAAGACCAGGAACAGTGACTATTAGCGGAGCAATTCTTGGAGCAGATGTAATCCTAACAGGTCTTCTCGAGGAGACCTTGGAAGGATTGGCGGAAATGGTTATAATGGCAATGTATTCAGATGGAACAACAGGAACCAAAGTTTTCTCAAATAAAATTTATTTGTTGTCCATCAGGCGTTGAACACCTGACTTCAGCAAATGGCAACCAGAAGGCAGAAATGAACACATGTGGCAACCTTCACCATAACCCGAAAATAAACCGGCCAACAACAAATACTTCTTCAAAGTCATGAGAGGAGTAGAAACTTCATCCACCAAGGTCACAAACAAGTCGGTATCAATATCATTAATTCCACGACCGTGCTTAGGCATGGGAGCACTCATGACATTGGGATTTTCGGAACATCAAACTCAATTTCCTTGGCTTCGATCAGATCTTGTACCTTATTTCTTAGAGCCCAACAGTCATTGGTATCGTGGCCAGGACTCTCAGAATGATAGGCACACCGAGCGTTTGGATTATATCGGGGAGATGTGGTATTCAGACTCTTGGGAGCCTCTTTCAAGGTCGCCAAGTTGGATATCTGCAGATGAGGTAGAACTTCAGCCAACGTCATATTGATTCAGGTAAACTACTATTGTGGCCTTTCTACCCTTGGTTGTTTGTTGCATTATGGAGCAGGTGCAAGCCTAGGTATCATTACGGCACTTACTGTCTGGCGATGTTCAACTCTGCTTTTGCCCCTCGGGCTGTAGATGGCACTGGCTTCTTTCTTACCAGTAAAAGGCTTCTTTACCAAACTCGAAGAAGCATCCTTCTGTATCTTGCCGCTCCGAATCCCAGCTTCTACTCTCTCTCCAGTCAAGATCAGCTCGATGAAACCAACTGATGAGCTTCCAATCAAATGATTAAAGAATGGACCAAATAGCGTCCCCAGAAGCATATCAACCAACTCCCTATCAGACAACGGGGGTTGGACTCTTCCAGCCAAGTCTCTCCACTTCTATGCATAGTCCTTAAAGCCTTCACCCACCCCCATGGACATACTCTGGAGTTGAGTATGAGTAGGAGCAAGGTCGGCGTTGTATTGATACTTCTTATAGAAAGTAGTAGCCAGATCTTCCCAATTTCGGACATTGGCTCTCTCCAGTTGGTAGAACCATTCAAGCTGAGTCCCTGATAGACTATCTTGAAAGAAATGAACCCACAAATTTCTATTAGCGGTGTGGGGTTGGATCTTTCTGACATAAGAGCGGAGATGGAGTTTTGGGCAGGACACCCCATCATACTTTGCAAAAATTGGAGCTTTGAACTTCTACGGGATGACCACTTCCGACACCAATCCCAATTCTTCGAAATCCAGCCCAAGTATCCTCTGGACTTCCATAGCACTCAAGCGATCTTCCAACTACTTGTATCTATCCTCAGTGGGAGGATACTGCTCATCATTGTCGATATCATTGTCAGAAACTTCAGGACTAGGATCCTTCTCCCTTGTCTCTTCTTTTTGATTCTCCTATTCCTTGGATGAAGAGGTCAGATCGACTTGTTTCTTCAATGACCTCTAAACCTTCTGCCCATATTCAGAATACCGGCAGCCTTCTTCTTTTTATTTTTCTCTTTCAGGATGAGGGCTTTCAGATCCTCCTGCCCTTTTTCCAGATTTATGAACATTTGCTGGAACTGGGCGTTTTGTCCCTGAAGGTCCTTGATGCTTTGCTCAGAAGATATTTCTGCTGAAATAAACAGCTAAGAAGATGAGAAATCTGTAATGATTTTAAAGACTTTGGGAAATTTAAATATGCGAACCAAAATGAAACAAATATTTTATTACTTGAATTCAAAGTTCAAATGCCTTTTAGGCGTTACAATTAAAAACAAATCTAAAACTAGAAAAAATCAAAATTCCCATGGATGCTTCCTCTTCGTGCCGAGATAGACATTGAGTCCTCTTTCCTCATGGAGCTTCTTTATGAGCTCTAAAACCTTCCTCTCCTGGGCATATAACTGATCCCTGTAATTATCTCGCTCTTTCTTCAACTGAATCCAAGACCTCTGTAATTCTCCAAGATCAGTGGGCATATAAGGATAAAGAATTATGTAAGGAATACCCCCTTCAGTAGTGGGTTCCATAATCACTGGTAGAACGGCCATATAGGGCATTATAAATTTCTGGGCGCGAGCTCGTACCCATTGGAGATAGGGTTCCATGGGAATGGAAGCCTTTGGCCCCAAATCCTTGGCGCCAGATCTGTTTACCATGCCCCAAGCTCGTATGAACCTCCGACGACACTCTTGAACATCACCCTCATAGTTTAATACAATGCCCTCGATAAGTAACTCATGGGGACCATCTCTTCGAGCGTAACCAAATTGTCGCAGATCTAAACAAGGATTATAGGTTATACCCCCCTCTGGTGCCATGTAACGGGACATTAGGGTACTCCCCGCAGCGGTCAATAATATCAGTGTTTTCCATATCTCGGGAACACCAGAGAATATCCATGTGATCGAGTGACATTATCCTTTGTGACCAACCATACCTTCTTCATTCTTCAGTACGGACTTAGGGAGGTGAGAAATAAACCACTTCGACAGCAATGGCATGTAGCACATAAGCATCCCTCTTCTCTTCATGGTATGAGTATGGAGAGTGTGCAAAATATCTCCGAGCAAGGTAGGCATAGGGTTACGAGAGAGGAAGATATCGATAGCATTCACATCTATGAATAAGTATGGATTAGTGAATAGTACTAACCCAAATATTAGAAGGGCCAAGACCTCCTCAAAATCCTGAAAATCCATATCATCCCAAAATAGCTGGGCCTTGTCTATCAGGAACTTGGCTAGAAAACCCTTGACTCCGCTTCTTGTTTCCCAATTGGATACCACGTCGGCCCGTTTCATATGCAAAGCTGAGGCAATGACTTCTGGCTTAGGAACTTCTTCCAGACCCGTGAAAGGCAACTGTTCAAGAATGGATATATCCAACAGTTGAGATAATTCTTCCATGGTAGGCACCAACTGATAGTCTAGAAAGGTGAAGCAGTGGTGCTTGGGATCAAATAACTGAAAGAGTACACTCATCATCTTTTCATCAAAGTTTAAAGTAACTAGGTTGAGAAGTAGACCATGTCTCTTAGTGAACACAGTAGTTTCGGAAACCTTTGATACTAGCTCTTTGAGTTGGGAAGGTATCTTCACAAAGCTGATTCAGATAGTGTTTCTACGAACAAAGGCCATGATCTGCAAAACAGAACAAAGATAAATTCCCTTGTTCCTTGAAATGGTTAGTGCAATAAGAATAGATGCTATGTTATAATGCATGATGTCATGATAAATCACAGGTATAGAAAACACAGACAAATCACACCAAGTCCCTAGGTTTAGAGGCTTGCATGAGGTTAAAGGTAAGTACCCTCTTGAAGTTTAATTGGTTTCAACCTGTCTTAGAAAAGTAACCGGGTTCTAAAGATTCTCAATATCACTGACCATCCTTTATCGAGCATTGTTTCAGCTCAAGCAATCTTTTCTTGCGGCCGAAATATCCCGAAAGTTTGATCTCAATGAGTGTAGCATCGAGTTTCAACCAATCCTCAACTCTATACCAAGGCCGGCTATCTCACTACTTTCTAATGGCCAAGTTTGTTCAACTAAGGTTTTAAGGTCCGTTAGTGCTTCACGACACCACCCGACTGCCCCGTATTCTCCTCATTTCCCCACGAAGGATACCGGTACCAACCAAAGTGCCACACCAACACAGCCGTCGCTTAAACCATATTGGTCTACACTGTACAGTCTCCACGATCTATTGTTGTTTACCTAAAAAAGTGCCCCCAGATCCGGGTGTAGGATCTATAGTAACCCAAGAAAAACCCTTTAAGAATAAAGCAAACAAAGAAGAAAGCAATTTTAAAGTGACCTAGATCCTAAGGTAAGCCACACTTTTTTAATTATCCCCAGCATAGTCTCCAGTTTTGTGATACGGTGGCAGAACCGACTGTTAATACTGGTTTGTGTTTTGTATTCGCAAATGTCGCGTTAAGCAAGAGTCGCCACCAACTTTTATTTCATCCAACTAAGGAAAAGGAAAAAGAACAGAAAAAAACCTTTTTCGAGAATATTTTTGAGTACGGGGGGTAGATTATAGAAAGGGAAGGTGTTAACACCCTTTCTATCTGTGGTTTTCCACAGGCTCTTAGGTACTTTATCATTTTTAAATTGCTTGTGTGTGCTTGTTTTGAAAAGTTTTACTTTACTTCGTTTTAACCCTTGTTTCTGTCCTCAAGAGTGTTACGAAGTTATTTTTTTGAAAACTTTGCTTGAAAAAGTGTTCGGTGTGAAAAAAGTTTGTTTGTTTGAGCAAGTACCTAGGAACTAATCTACCTACTCGAAAAAGACTGTTCGTTTTCCTTTAGACATTGCTATCCCATTATTGAGAAATAGGTAGCATCGTCGTTGGAGTTTTAAAGGGACGTTCTAGGGACGAAATGGTCTCTGAAGGCAACAAGTAAGGATACCTTAGCATTTTGAAGGGACTATCGTCATAAGATCAGTTCGTAGGAAACTCGAGGGACAAGTAGGGACTATGATCTTTATGACGACTTTGAATCGTGGGTCATTACTAAGGTATCCCTACATTCGAGGGACACGACCATTATTTCTGAGGAAACCGAGTGGAATAAACCCTAGGAGTGAATATGTGCAAGTGTATTATTTCCGGTTAATTATCTCATAATTTAGTGATCTAGGATTGATTCATTAGTCATACACGCCTAAGTTGCTAACAGTTACATACAAGCATGCATAATATAAAAGCGAAAAGGTAAAGGTCCTACGCTATTACAGGGCTTTTGCAAACACATGATTATCTTGGACTGAAAATAAAATTGCGGAATATAAGCACTAATTACTATTACAACCTCGAAACAATTATAATAATAATAAAAAGAATTAAAATGCGCGCAGTGATTTAAAATGCAAAAATTAAAGAAAACCTAAAAGTATAATTGAAAAGTAATTAGGTTATTATTATTATTTTATTTGAGAAAATTAATTAAGTTATGTACACAAAAACCTAATTTATAATTAATTTAAAGTATACAGGAAAATAATTAAATTGCCCTAAAATGATTACACTAACTAATTAATTAAAGAAATAAAAATATTTTATGAAAAAAAGATTTTTTTTTGCGTTTTTGGTGATTTTTTGATTTAATAAAAAAATGATTTTCAATTATTTTGTCAAAAAGAAAATAATTAGTAAATAATTAAAATAAGAAAATAAAATAGAAAAAAAAAAGATATTTGGGCTTGTTTGTGAAGCTGGAAACGGAGGTGTAAGTCTGAATTTACTAGGCCCAATAATGCTTAAGCCCAATCCATGCGCGTGATTCAGTGTACCCTCTTTCTGATGGTGTACCATGTTCCCCTCTTGTATGGGACGTTGGATTGGTGAGAGAAATGATCCATTGGATGGATTGCTGGAGTGCAAGATAGGCTCCTGAAAGCATAGTGTACGTGATCTGCAATTAAATTGTAAGAAAACAACAAAACGTTGGGACCTGGGGTCGAACGCAAGTCCTTTCGCTTCCAAACATACGCCTTTGCCACTGGATCACATGTGTTCAATTGTTAATAGGATACTAACAATATATAATATCTGAAAACAAAGTGGCCCAATGATGATTAGCCACGTATCTTCTTCTTCCCATGTCCGTCGATTTAGGCCTGTAACCTTTACCTACGGCCAAGCTTCCATGGCTATAACCCTGTGACTTTCAAAAATTACGTACAAGCAATATAAATAAGATTCAAGATCATGGATCGATTGGGTTTGACCCTCTGGTCACAATGGTATCCTTCATTAGGCCTAATTTTTCCTATACTGAAAAACCCCAAAACGGAGCTTGAAACCCTAACAATGGCAAGTGGTCAAACACACATCAAAACAAACAATTAATCATTCAAACACGCTATAAATGATCATATAAACATGAATGCATACTCAAAATTCATTTATAACGCATATATTGGCAAAATCGATTTCAAGAAAAAGAAGCAAACTATGATGTTGTAGATGCTTGTTCTGGACGTCTTGATGCGTGCAAATGATCCAGTTAGCTTCCAAATGTGCCCAGGAATTGATTGCAAGTGTCAAAACTTCTTGAATCCCTCTACAAAGTTCAAACCGATTGCCACATTTTGTGAAAATATTTGAAGTTCTTATGTCAATTTCGTGCGGCCAAACCTTGTCCTCCTGCCCTGTTTTCGTACATTATATATAGTATAAAGAATTAGGGTAACAAAAAGGAATAGAATCCTTTGGAATTATGGAGATTGAATGAGATTATCTTGCCATGTGATATCTTTCCATAACCACGTAAATTATGCTTTTTTTGCCTCAAATTGCCTTGATTTGTTTTGATTTGATTTGGCCAACATAATTAGATTTGATTTCCATCAAAATCAGATCTTCATAACAATTTTTGGTATTTTTTGTGATTTATTTCTTTTAATGTGATTTTTAAAGATAAAAATCATAATAAAACAAATAAATGGAGAAAATAAGATGTGGTTGTTGACTTGGGTCATGGACCATGTCCTTAACAAGATACAATCCTAAAATGCTAGGCCCTTTTGGCAAAAAATGCATTTTTGAGCACATTTGACTTTTGACAATTTTCCAAAAATGGTAAACTTTGACAATACATAACTCTTCCAATTTTAACCCTAGAGAGGTTTTCTTGGACTTTTTAGAAATCTTAGGATGTCCCGTAAACATACCTTTTGGTCTCATCTCAACTGGGTCTTCCATGTTCATGTAAGAAGCTTTGACCCAAAAAGTGTTTTTGTTGACTTTTCAAAAGGACCTATAATGTATAAATTCATATATTTTGACGAGTGCATATTTTTGACTTGAGGGATGAAGATGAGTTGTAGGGAATTGGATGCTCTTCAAAATGAGCCTTGGATGATATATTTCTGATAAAGTATGAGAAAGTTATGCCTTGTCAAAATTTGGTTGTCTTTTCTTGAGAAACCCTAATTTAACAACTTTTGAGTTTTGATGAATTAGGGGAATTCCTTAAGGAATCATGATCAACCCTTGATCAAATGATGAATATAACTTCAAAATGTTGATGTTGACCAAAAATCTTGAAGTTTGACTGTATGTGGACCACAGTTGACTTTTGACCTAATACAGTCGATTCTCAAGCATCTAAGCAATTGCCTGAGCAAACTTCTTGTGCAAGGCATGAAAGTTGACATGGATGATCTTGAGAACATATTAGGACCATGGAAATCATTTGGGACCCTTGTAACTCAAACATATTGATAAAAATGGAAACCCTAGTTTAAGGCTCATTGTCTTAGGAGGAGGATTTGTCTGGTCAATCCTTAAGCATCCTTGGGAAAATTAAGGACCTCAATGAGCATGTGTTGAGTAAAATGAGAGGGAGAATTTTTGGGTGCAACAGGCGGGAGTAACAATTGGAGTAAGAATAGGAGTAGTAGCTGAAGTACTAGCAAGAACAACGGATGGAATAACAACATGCTTATTAACAGTCTTCGGGGAGATCTCGGGAGAGAAAACCCTTCCACTTCTGGTAATCTTGCTGGCCCTGACAATGTTACTGACATCAGGATCAACCTCTTCATTCTTCAAATCTTGTTTAACACCATGATAGTAAACATCGACGCCATAATTCCACGGGACAGCTTTGTCTGATGAGCACGGTACGGGACCAGGAAAAGTGATTATTAGCGGAGCGACTCTTGGAGCAGGTGTAATCTTAACAGGTCTTTTAGAGGAGACCTTGGAAGGATTGGCCAAAATGGTTATAATGGCAACATCTTCAAACGGAACAGTTAGAATCAAAGTTTTTCCGAACAAAATTTCTCTGCTATCCATCAGGCGTTGAACACCTTCTTTCAGCAAATAGCAACCAGTGGGAAGAGATGAACACATGTGGCAACCTTCACCACAACCCGGAAATAAATCGGCCAACAAAAAATTCTTCTTAACAGTAATAAGAGGAGTAGAAACTTCATCAACAGAGGTAACGAACAAATCCGTATCATTGGCATTAACTCCACGATTGTGCTTAGGCATGGGAGCAGTTATGACATTGGGCTTCTCCGGAGCATCGAAATCAATCTCCTTGGCTTAAATCAGATCTTGTACTTTATTTCTCAGAGCCCAACAATCATTTGTATCGTGACCAGGACTCTCAGAATGGTAGGCACACCGAGCGTTTGGATTGTACCGAGTATAGGTGGTGTTAGGATTCTTGGGAGCCTCTTTCAAGGTTACCAAGTTGGATCTTAGCAGATGGAGTAGAACCTCAGCCAACATCATGTTAATTCGGGTGAACTGCCTTTGTGGTCTTTCTACCCTTTGTTGATTGCTTCATTTTGGGGTAGCCACATGCCTAGGTATCATTACAGCACTTACCATTGGATGGTGTTCCGCTCTTCTCTGACCTCTTGGGTTATAGATGACACTGGCTTCCTTCTTACCATTGAAGGGCTTCTTTATTGAACTCGAAGAGGTGTCTTTCTATATTTTTCCACTCCGAATCCCGGCTTCTACCCTCTCTCCAGTTAATGTCAGCTCAGTGAAACCAGTTGACGAGTTTCCGATCAAATGGTTGAAGAATGGACCAGACAATGTTCCAAGAAATATGTCAACCAACTCCCTGTCAAATAAAGGGGGTTTGACTCTCCCAGCCAAATCTCTCCATTTCTGCGCATAGTCTTTAAAGTCTTCACCTGCACCCATGGACATACTCTAGAGTTGAGTACGAGTAGGGGAAAGGTCGGCGTTGTATTGATACTGCTTATAAAAAGCAGCAGCCAAATCCTCCCAGTTTCGGACATTGGTTCCCTCCAGTTGGTAGAACCATTCAAGCTGAGTCCCTGACAGACTGTATTGAAAGAAGTGAACCCACAAGTTTCTATCAGCGGTGTGGGGCTAGATCTTCCTTACATAGGAATGGAGATGGAGCTTTGGGCAAGACACCCCATCATACTTTGCAAAAACCGGAGCCTTAAATTTCTGCGGGATGACCACTCCCGACACCAATCTCAGTTCTCTAAAGTCCAACCCAGGTATTCTCTAGACTTCCATAACGCTCAATTGATCTTCTAACTTCTTGTATCTATCCTCAGTGGGAGGATACTGCTCATCATTATAGTCTGTATCATTGTCAGAAACTTCAGGACTGGGGTCCTCCTCCCTTGCCTCCCTCTCTTGATTCTCCCTTTCTTTAGACGAGGAGGTCAGATCGACTGGTTTCTTTAGTGGCCCTTTGAATCTTCTGCCCATATTAAGGATACCAGCGGGCTTCTTCTTCTTCTTCTCTTTCAGGCGAGGGCCTTCAGATCCTCCTGCCCTTTTTCCAGAGTTATGAACATCTCTTGAAATTGGGCGTTTTGTGCCTGAAGATCTTTGATGTTTTGTTCAGAAGACATTTTTGCTGAAATAAACAGCGAAGAAGATGAGAAACCTGTAATGGTACCTGTTTATGCAATGATATGGATGTGATGCGTATGCAATGATTTCAAGGACTTTGGGAAATTTAAATTTGCGAACCAAAATGAAACAAAGATTTTATTAGTAGAATTCAAATTACAATTGCCTTTTAGGCGTTACAATTGAAAATTCTAAAAATTAAAAGAAATCAAGTTTCCCATGGATGCTTCCTCTTCGTGCCGAGATAGACATTAAGGCTTATTTCCTCATTACGCTGCTTTGTGAGCTCTAAAACTTTCTTCTCTTGGGCATAGAACTAGTCCCTATAAGTATCACGCTCCTTCTTCAACTGAATCCAGGACCTCTGTAGTTCTTCAAGATCGGTGGGCATATCAGGATGAAGAACCTCGTAGGGAATATCCCCTTTAGTAATGGGCTCCATGATCACTGGTAAGATGTCTATGTAGGGCATCATAAGTTTCTGAGCAGGAGCTCGTACCCATTGGAGATAAGGTTCCATAGTAATGGAATTCTCCGGCCCCAAAGTCTTGGCGTCAGATCTGTTTACCATGCCCCAAGCTCGTATAAACCTCTGGCGATACCCTTGAACATCATCCTCATAGTTAAACACAATGCCCTGGATAAGTATCTCATGAGGACCATCCCTTCGAGCGTAACCAAATTGTCGCAGAGCTAAACAAGGATTGTAAGTTATGCCTCCCCTAATGCCAAGTAGTGGGACATTAGGGAACTCCCTGTAGCGGTCAATAATAGAAATATCTCCCATAAATCGGGAATACTAGAGAATATCCGTGTGAGAAAGTGACATTTTCCTTTGCGACCAACCCAAACCTTCTTCATTATTCAACACTGACTTAGGGAGGTGAGAAATAAACCATCTCAACAGTAATGGTATGCAGCACATAAGAACCCCTCTTCTCTTCATGGTACTAGTATGGAGAGCATGCAAGATATCTCCGAGCAAGGTAGGCATAGGGTTGCGAGAGAGGAAGATCTTGATAGCATTCACATATATAAATAAGTCTGGATTAGGGAACAATACTAACCCATAGATTATAAGGGCCAATACCTCCTCAAAAGCCTGAAAGTCCAAATCATCCCAAAATAGATGGGCCTTGTCTATTAGGAACTTGGCTAGAAAACCCTTGACTTCTCTTCTTGTTTCCCAATTGGATGCCACATCGGCCCGTTTCAGATGCAAAACTGAGGCAATGACTTCTGGCTTAGGAACCTCTTCTAAACCTGTGAAAGGCACCTGGTGAAGAATGGGTAGATTCAATAACTGAGAGAACTCTTATATGGTAGGCACCAACTGATAGTCTGGAAAGGTGAAGCAGTGGTGCTTGGGATCAAAGAACTGAAATAGTACACCCATCATCTTTTCATCAAAGCTCAAAGTAACCGGGTTGAGAAGTAGACCATGTCTCTTAGTGAACGAAGAAGTTTCAGGAACCCTTGATACTAGTTCCTTGAGTTGGGGAGGTATTCTCACAAAGTTGATTCAGATAGTGGTTCTTCGAGCGGAAGCCATAATCTGTAAAACATAAAAAAGATAAATTCCCTTGGTCCTTGAAATGGTTAGTGTAATAAGAATTGATACTATGTTATGATGCATGATGTTATGTTCAAACAGAGTAAATCACGCACAAGCAAAGCACATAATAAACCTTAGGTTCAAAGGCTTGCATGAGGTTAAAGGTAAGTACCCTCTTGAAGTTTAGTTGGTTTAAAACCTGTCTTAGAAATGTGACCGGGTTCTAAGGATTCTCAATATCACTAATCATCCTTTATCGGGCATTATTTCAGCTCAAGCAATCTTTTCTTGCGGCCGAAATATCCCGAAAGTCTGATCTCAATGAGTGTAGCATCGAGTATCAACCAATCCTCAGCTTTATACCGAGGCCGGCTATCTCACTAATTTCTAATGGCCAAGTTTATTCAACTAAGATTCTAAGGTCTGTTAGTGCTTCACGACACCACGCGGTGGCCCCGTATTCTCCTCGTTTCCACGCGAAGGATACCGGTATCGACCAAAGTGTCACACCAACACAACCAACACTTAAACCATATCGGTCTACGCCGTACAATCTCCACAATTTATTGTTGTTTACCTAAAAAGTGTCCCCAGATACGAGTGTAGGATCTTCAACAATACCCAAACAAAACACTTAAAGATAAAGCAGACAAAACAAACAAGAAAGATTTTTTTTTAAAATGACCTAGATCCCAAGGTATACCCCACTTTATATATTCCCAATAGAGTCGCCAGTTCTATGATATGGTGGCAGAACCGACTGGTTTGTACTGGTTTTCGTTTTTTGTTCGCAAATGTTACGGTAAGCAAGAGTCACCATCGACTTTTATTTCATCCAACAAAGGAAAAGGAAAAAGAACGAAAAAACCTTTTTTCGAGATGTCTCTGAGTATGGGGGTAGATTATAGAAAGGGAAGGTGTTAGCACCATTTCTATCTGTGGTTATCCACGTGCTCTTAGGTACTTGCTCATTTTGAAAATTGCTTGTGTGTGCTTGTTTTGAAATTTTTTGTTTACTTCGTGATAACCCTTGTATCTGTCCTCAAGAGTGTGACGAAGTTTGTTTTGGAAAACTGTTTTAAAAAGTGTTTGGTGTGAAAGAGTTTTTTTGTCTTGAGCAAGTACTTAAGAGTTTTCTACCTACTCGAAAAAAGTTTGTTCGTTTTCGTTTCCTTTAGACAGTGTTATCCTACTATTAAAGAGTAGGTATACCTATCGTTGGATTTTTAAAGGACATTCGAAAGGGACGAAATGGTCACTGAAGGTAACAAGTAAGGATACCTTAGCATTTCGAAGGGACTATCGTCATAAGATCATTTCTCGTAGGCATCTCGAGGGACAAGCATGGACTATGATCTTTATGACGACTTTGAATTACGGGTCATTGCTAAGGTATCCCTACGTTCGAGGGACACGACCATTATTTCCGAGGCAACCAAGTGAGGCAAAACCCTAGGAATGAGCATGTGCAAGTGTGCTTTTTTCCAGTTAATTATATTTGTATTTAGGGTTTTCTACTGTTTTAAATTGATTTATATTGCCATTCAATCCTATTATCCATACATCTAGGCAGTTTATAATTGTGAAAAGTAAAGTGCAAGAAATTAAAACCTAGCTATTTCAAGGCCTTGGGACATTTACATAAGAAAAGTGCAAGAAATAAAAAAAAGTAGAATTTTAAACCTAGCCTATTACATCCCATAATCAATTACATTATTTGTATAAAATGCGAGAAGTAAAACGCGCGCGAGATAAAATAATATGCCTAAAAAAACCTAAGAAAAGCTCTAAATAAACAAGAAAAATATTTTTTTTTGGTTTGGTTTTTATTTATTAAAAATAAATAAGCTAAGCCTGAACTTAATTTAAGAAAATAATTTTGAAATGAGATTAGCCTAATTCTATTATTTTTATGCATTTTTTATATGAGAGAATAATTAAATTAAAGTGAACCTAAGTCTAATTGATTTTTAAGTTGATAAAAAAAATTAAAGCAGTTAATTAATTAGTTAAAATAATTTTGAAAAAAAAAACTTAAATCTATTTATTTATTTTTTCATTTTATTATCATTAAGAAAAAAAAGATTTTGAAAACTAATGAATAATAACCAAAGAAAAAAAGAAAAGAAATAACAAAAATATAGAAAATAGGCTTGGCTGTCAAGAGCAAATGGGGGGTGTATTTGCTAAAAACGTTTGGCCCGTTTAGGAGAAGCCCATCAACTGACTTGATTCAGTGAGGAGCAGCCTTAAGGGCATATGGTGCGCTTGCACGTTTGAAGCCTCTTGATCCAGATTGACCAAGATCTGATGGCTATGATTTGGAAGCATACATTGGGCTTGCGTAGCTTGTATACACTGGATCTGCAATCAACAATTGTTAGAAAAATAAAATGATGGACCTGGGACTCGAACCCAGGTCCCTTCCCTTCACAAAGAGCTTTCCTACAAACTGAGTTGGATGATCATTCGTTGTATAAAATCATTGGCAAAATACCCTTTTTGGTCCTTTAAGTTTACCCCAAGGTCCATTTTGGTCCTTTATCTAAAAAAAGTGTCAAACTGGTCCTATAAATCTTTCAAAAGGACCATAGGAGTCCTTTTCGTCCAAAAGGCACAAACGGACGTTTGGTTTGCATGCGTGGCAGGTGACATGGAATGTTATGTACACCATCTTCAAGCTGCTTCCAGAAATCCTCAAATTCTAGGGTTCACACATTGCATCTCAATTTTCCCATTTTGAATTTGAAATTCCCTCAATATGATGAAGGAAGCATCATCATAGATCCGGTCTTCGTACGATTGCAATAGAGATGGAAGCTTAGATGGAAAGTTGTGATGGAGACCTATATGTGGTTGTGGAGAATCTGCGGTTCTTCGAAGGGCTACCACTGTCACAAACTTTGGGAAGCAATTCTGGGGTTGTCGTCATTACAAGGTAAGCATGAAATTAAAATGGGTTTTCATATATTCTTGTTCTGATAGTTCCTGCAATAACTGAGATGAATCTGGATGTCACCATTACAGGGTTCATCTGAATCTGGGTGTGGATACTTTCAATGGTTCTTTGATGATGTGGTGGATGAGAAGGATCAATTTATAAAGAAGCAGAATAATAGGTTGGAGAAGCTGCAAAATAAGCTTGATGGAGCAAAGATGGAGATACATCATCTAAAGGAAAGGAAGGATGGGCTGAAACATAAGATAATGGAGTTACAAATTGAAATGAAGAAGATGATGAATTCTCAGAAAAAATGGAAAAGATTCTTCTTTATTATGTTAGTTAAGGTAATTTGGATGATGTTGTAATAGACTGTTGAATTGAGATTATATGTAATAGAGTATCATATGTAACACAGTCTCAATTTGAACATGGTATCATTATGAATTTGAATTTTTGTATCAACTTGAATTTTTGAACTAGTAGCATTTTGATCAATGTAACATACTGTAAAAGATACTGTAGCAATTTTTGTATCAATGTAGCATTTTGATCAATGTAACATACTGTAAAACTAGTAGCATTTTTGTATCAATGTAAAACATAATGTAACATACTGTAACTAGTAGCATTTTGATCAATGTAACATACTGTAGCAATTGAAGATAGGTAACAACATATAATTATAAGGTGGTGGATACCACTAAGTTGCATACAAAAGAACCTGATATTACAGGTCCAATCAAAACAGCCTGATATTACAGGTAAAAAAAAAACAGCTTGATATTACATGATCAAAACAACTTAACATAACCAATTCTAATATTACAAGTTAACAAAACAACATAACAATTATAGGTCCAATCCTAATCCAAAACAGACATAAAAGTAAACTAAAGTTTCCACTTTGGTGCTGCTCTTTTAGTTGGTGTTATCCTTCTTGTTGTTGGACCTACAACAGTTCTTGATGCCTTTAACCTCGTTGTTGGACCTGGTGGGACAAATGGTGCATTTGGCCTTCTAACTGACAACTTTTTGGATGATTTAGATTGAGATGGCTGAGAAGCTTGACCAGGAACTGACTTAGATGCTTGAGATGCCACTGGTACAGATGCCACTGGTACATATGCCACTGGTACTGATGCCACTGGTACAGATGCCACTGATACAAATGCTTGAGATGGTTGAGAAGGCACTGGTACTTATGGTACAGATGGTGCTTGTGGTACAGATGGTTGAGTTGCATGTGGTACTTGTGTAGTAGTTGTCTGACTAGTAGAAGGCACCTTACAAGTAAGCTTGTTGTGACCTACCTGCTTACACCTGCTACACTTTATAATGAATCCCGTTCTTCTCATCTTTTTATCAGTACCATCTAGCTCACCTTGCTCTAAATTCCTCCTTTTCTTTGGCCTTCCATGCATTTTCCTGAATTTAGGTGGCATAACATCAGGGTAATCAGTTGTAACCCATAGGTTTGAGCCATTAACAGGGAATATGACAGGTTTGTACACTTGCAAATATCTAGATTTCCTGTAATAATCAGGAATGTATTCATCAATCCTATGGTTCCTATTCTTGATTGCTGCAAGTGAATAAACACATGGTAGGCCTGTTAGCTCCCATCTTCTGCATGAATAGATTTTTTCCTTCAAGTTTACAGTGAATTTTTCAGCAGAATTTCCAGATGCCTCACTTCAAACATATGCTCATCAGACATCCTAACACAGAAAAATGGACATTCCAAATTAAGACATCAAATGGACATTCCAAAGTCAGACATTCTAACACAGAAAAAATGCTTGTTTTAATAATTTTACCTGGGAAGCCACATGTTTGTGAATGAACTTGTTTTCTCAACCTTTTTCATAATGTTTGGCAACACTTCTACATCTGTCAATTTCTGAAACCTTATCCTGTTTGTAGCCCATCTCTCCATCATGTATATCCTAATTTCTTCCACCATGGTTATTAATGGCTTGGCCCTTGACTCCAAAATAACACTATTAAAGGATTCTGACATATTATTGAGAACTGCATCGCATTTGTTATGAGTCTTGAAGTATGATCTGCTCCAAAACCTTGGAGGGGTAGACATCATGTGCTTGTATGCTTCTCCATTGATATGTTTCATAACTTTCATCTCTCTTTCCCAAGGTTGGTAGTAAGTTGATTTGGATGCCTTCCATATAATTTCCTTTAGTTTTTTTCTTGGAAATCTCTTCATAAAGTTGTTGTAGAGATGCCTAACACAAAATCTTTGTTCAACTGTAGGCAGCAGTTCCTCCATTGCAGGCAATAATCCCTGGGTCATGATATGTATAGAATTTAATTATTAAACATGAGAATACCAGGATAAACATGAGAATTTAATTATTAAAAATACTAATCAATTGAGAATTAACAATAGAGTCATACCCTTTGTTGATCAGAAATAAAAGTGTATGTGAGACACTCTTCTCTTCCACCTAGATCACCAATAAGCAGCTCCAAGAACCATGTCCAACTTTCCTTGTTTTCACTCTCCACTACTGCATATGCTATTGGTAGCATTTGATCATTGGGATCTCTGCCTATGGCTGACAGGATTTGACCTCCACAAAGCCCTTTCAAAAAATATCCATCAAGCCCTATGAAATGTCTACTTAACCTGAAGCTTTCCTTACAAGCTGCCAAGCATATGTAAATCCTTTTGAAGTGTTATTTCTGAACACCACTACCTTCTTGAGCTGGTTGGACATGTACTTTCACAGTTGACCCTGGGTTAGATCTTAACAACTCATGTGCATAGTCATAAATCCTTGTATAATCCCCTAAGAATGACCCATCAACCATGTCTCTTGCTGCAAACCTAGACCTTATAGCCTTGGTTTTGTTGACCCCCACATTCCACTTCTTCTTCACCTTTTCCTTAATGTCCTTAAGCTTCATTCTAGGGTTGGTTTTAAGTGCATTCTGCAACCTCTTGCTAAGCCATTTAGTCTTCAACAACTTCACATTATATTCTCCACTGCAACTATGGGTGTCTACCACCTTTCTTAGTTGCCAAGTATCCTCAAAATACAACTTAGCCTAATAACCTTCCCATTCACATCCATCCTTACACCTAACCCTAACCCTTATCTTGTCATTTTTGATGTACTTTAAATTTCTGCCAGATTGGACTGCATAAGAGGTAACTGCTTCCTTGATATCTTCTTTTATACTAAAATATGTACCCACTTCCCATTTGTAATTGGACATATCCTTTAGAAGCTTGAAAATGGGATACTTCTTTCTCTTGGTAGTATTTCTATCTTCACTATCACATTCAATTACAAGATCCTCACTTTCATTATCACTTCCTTTACTATCTCCTTTATTTGCTTCAGTTTCACACTCATCAGTTACATCATCCTTACCTTCTTCCTCTTCCAAGTCAGTATCACACTCATCAGTTTCATCATCAAATACAACCTCCTTTGCACTATCATACTTGAAGCTACTATCATCAGAGCTATCATCATCAGAACTATCATCATCATTCTGTCCAACAGCATTTTCACTTGCCTCCTTCTGTCCAACATCATCTTCACTTGCCTCATTCTGTATAACAACATCTTCACTTTCCTCCTTCTGTCCAACAGCATCTTCACTTGCCTCCTTCTGTATAACAACATCTTCACTTGCCTCCTTCTGTCCAACAACATCCTCACTTACCTCATTTTGTCTAACTGCATCCTCACTTACCTCATTTTGTCTAACTGCATCCTCACTTACCTCATTTTGTCTAACTGCATCCTCACTTACCTCATTTTGTCTAACTGCATCCTCACTTACCTCATTTTGTCTAACTGCATCCTCACTTACCTCATTTTGTCTAACTGCATCCTCACTTACCTCATTATGTCTAACTGCATCCTCACTTACCTCATTTTGTCTAACTGCATCCTCTTCCATTACATTCAGGGGTGTCTCATCTAAAATAACTTCACTCTCATCAACATACTCAGGCTGTGACAATGGGTGTTGAATAAAGACTTCAACACTTAAATGAACCCTATATAGATCAGCAATCTCTAAGGCCCCTTTGTCATCAAACAACAAATTCATTCCAGCAGTTGGATCCCTATAGTATATCTTCTCTATGGTTGGGTAACCTAGTTTCATAATAGCACCCAATAACTCAAAATAACCCCATATATCAGCATCTACTCTCAAATCAGCAATCTCACCTCCTTCGTACATACTCAAGTCCTCACTAACAAATTGACCATTGTGGTGTATCGTAATATTAAGAATTTCCTCCATTACACACAATGCCCTAAATAGAGAGATGAATTTCAGAGAAGGGAGACGAATTTCAAGGAAACCCTAACTATGAAAATAGAATTCTTGCAGAAACTTACCTCTGATGAGAAGTCTGGTTTCACCTTCAAGGAAACATGCAATGTTTTGAAGGAGGAATTTGTCTTCGCTCACATTCTGCTCGCTCGCGTTTCACCTTCTCAGTCTTCTTAGTTGTGGAATTGCCAACAAAAATAGAAAAATGTTTTGATCTTTGTTTCAAAATGAAACTGATGAGTGTCAAACTGACTTGTAAGTGGAATTGCCACATGCAAGTTTTCTAAACACACGTGTAATGCCACATAAGCGCTGCCATTAAACATGACTAACGGAGTGGATGGAAAGGACAAACGTGGTCCTTTTGAAAGAATTATAGGACCAGTTTGACACTTTTTTTAGATAAAGGACCAAAATGGACCTTGGGGTAAACTTAAAGGACTAAAAAGGGTATTTTGCCAAAATCATTCAATAATAATATATAAAAAAGGTCAATATTATAGAAACAAAAAAATGGCGCGCTGATTCAAACGAGCCATTGGGAGGCTGCCACGCAATTTTCTTCCACCTCTATCTGTCGTTTTAGATCAATGTACCTATAGCGACAGTTTTTTTATCCGTCACTAAAAAACCTGCATTCAAAATAACAACAACACGCATAATAAATTCATGGTAAGGCCATGGATGAGTTGCTCTCAACCTCCTGAGCACTACAAGACCCTTGGTTAGACCTGATTTTGGCTAAATCTAGAAATCCCAATTTTAAGCTTGGAACCCTAACAATGGTGATATTCAATCCCTGCGCCAAACATCAAATCAAACCACACAGATAGCTTGTAAATATGAGCATGGTCAGTAATGCATGATCAGAATATGTTTATAGGGCACGAATTAAACAAATTAAAATGAAAAAACAAAGCAAACCGTGTGACTTGGTTACGGTGTTTTGGTGCGTTTCAAAGCTCGAAAATGGTTGGAATAGATTCAAGGAGCCTCCAGGAGTGGACTAGAAACCTTGGTTTGGAGTAATGGAGGCTGGAAATTGAATTTCGAGTTGGCCAACTTTGTGATTTTTTTGCAACGTGGAAGGGGTTCTCCAGGCTATATGGGGGCGTAAATGGCTTGCAGGGATGCTGTATATATATATATATATATATATATATATATATATATATATATATATATATATATATATATATATATATATATATATATATATATATTGTGGGGTGAGGAGACACCATTAAAGGGAAAGAATCATGGCCATAACTCAATGTTTCCCAACAAAAATCAAACACATTCAAGGCCTTCCAATTTTTTCAAAATATCCTTATCTTTCTTGAATGTTTCTGGTCATTTTAGCACGAAATTATGGGCCTGAAGCTGAATCAAAACACAAGCCCAATTGTCATGATCCACCATTTATTATTTTATATAATTTATTTTGTATTTTTGTGAATAAAATCAAAATAAATATAAACGAAATAGTTAAAAAAATAAAGGCAAGGTGGGAATGAAATTAGGGGTCCTATATAAGCTTAGGAAGATGTTTTAACTTTAAAAAGTTAGGCCATGGACTCAAAAATTCAAATTTGCTCAATGCACCATTCTTGAAATTTCCAAAATTTTCCCAACTTGGGCAAGCCATAACTTGCTCAATTTTTATCTCATGATAATTATCTTTGACTTTTTGGAAATCCCAAGATGTCTAATTCAATACCTCTTTTTATCAATTTTGCATTTGAAGATACTATTTTGATGTAAAAGGTCTTGGCAAAAATTGGCTTTTGTTGACTTTCTGAAAATGACCTATAATGTATGAGCTTGTATCTTTCAAATGGTACATCTCTTGAACTTGTGGGATCAAGAGAAGTTATAGGAAATGAGATTATCTTAAATATGAGCTTTTGTGGAAAAATTTCTAATAAAGTATGAGAATGTTATGTCTGGTCAAAGTTTAGTTGACTTTTCCTATAGAAACCCTAATTTGCCATTTTTGACTTTTGATGAATTAGGAGAATTTCTTGAGGAATCATGATCAAACCTTGATCAAATGATGTATATCACTTCAAAATGTTGATGTTGGACAAAAATATTGAAGTTTGACTGTATTTAGGCCACAATTGACTTTTGACCTAGTATAGTTGATTTTCAGGCATTTGAGCAGTTGACTGAGCAAACTTCTTGTGCAAGGCATGAATCTTGACATGGATGGTCTTGAGAACATATTAGGACTATGGAGAACATATGAGGCCTTTTGAGCTTACCCATCTTGATGAAAATGGAAACCCTAGTTGGAGGTTCATTGCTTTAGGAGAGAGAGTTTGTCTGGTCAACTCTTGGGCATCCTTGAGCAAGTTGAGGATCTCAATGAACATATGCTGAGTAAAATGGGAGGGAAATTTTTTGGGTACAACATATACCTACGGTTACCATGAAATGGTATTTCTCCCAGTTCAATACGAGGTTTACTTCTATGCATCTTTCCAGAATTTTCTCAAGGTTAGCGAGGCAATATTTAAAATCAAACCCGCATACCGAGAAATCGTCCATAAAAATTTCCACAGTTCCATCAAGATAATCTGCGAAGATTGACATCATACAGTGTTGGAAAGTGGCGGGAGCATTAGAGAGTCCAAATGGCATTTGTCTATAGGCAAAAGTTCCCTAAGGGCATGTAAAATTTATTTTCTCTTGATCTTCAGGATGAATAGGGATTTGGAAAAATCCATAATATCCATCTAGGTAGCAAAAATAAGAGTGTCTAGTTAAATGTTCAAGCATTTGGTCTATAAATGGTAAAGGGAAATGATCTTTCCTAGTCGCTTTGTTTAGCTTTCTATAATCTATGCACAAACGCCAACCGCCTTCCAAACGCTTGGCTACATGCTCGCCTTTTTCGTTTTGCACGACAGTGATGCCTTCCTTTTTGGGTACTACATGCACAGGGCTTACTGTTGTACCCCAAAATTTTACCTCCCATATTTCTCAAAACATTTCAAGAAAGATCTCAAAGTTGCTCAAAGTTGCTCAAGGATTGGCCAGACAAGCTCTCTCCTAAGGCAATCTACCTCAAATTAGGGTTTCATGTTGCATAAAGATCCTTGAGTCAAAGTGACCCCAAGTTCTCACCAATGTCATAATATGTTCTCAAGATCATCCATGTCAATTTTCAAGCCTTGCAGAGGAAGTTTGCTCAGTCAATTGCTCAAAGGTCCAAAAATCGACTATGTTAGGGCAAAAGTCAACTGTGACCTACATACAGTCAAACTTCAAGATTTTTGGTAAACATCCTCATATTGAAGTATATTTCATCATTTGATCAAGGGTTGATCATGATTCATCAACGATTGCTCATAATTCATCAAGATTCAAAAGTTGCTAAATTAGGGTTTTGTAGGAAAAGTCAACCCAACTTTGACCAAGCATAACTTTCTCATACTTTATTAGAAATGAGCCATCCAAAGCTCATTTTTAAGAGGATGCAATTTCCTACAATCCATATTCAGTCCCCAAGATCAAAATATGCACTCACAAGAAGTTATGAATTTGGACATTATAGGTCATTTTGAAAAGTCAACAAAAACACCTTTTTTTGTCAAAGCTTCATACTTGAGCATGGAACATCAAATTGAGATGAGACAAAAAGGGTTCGTTATAGGAAATATCAAGCTTTATAAAAATTCCAAGAACACCTCCAAAGAGTCAAAATTGAGGAAGTTATGCATTGTTAAAGTTGGACTTTTTTGCAAAATTGCCAAAAGTCAACTATGCCCAAAACTTCAAATTTTGCCAAATGGGCCCATTCTTTTTCACTTGTAGCCCACGTGCTCTAGCCTTGGACATGTGTCCATATCATATTTTTATTAATTGTTTTGATTTTCATTTGAATTAATTTGAATTAAATCAAAACAAATCAAATAAAATCAAAATTATTGAAAACCAAAGATGTTTTGATGATTTCAGGCTTCATTGGACAGCTAGCACCATTCCAAATTCGCATCAAGGCAATTGTGTACAAAAAGATTCAAAATAAGTCAATTTTGGAAAGCTTTAAAGGAGGATCAAATCAATTATCAATTTTATTGAAAGAGGAAGATTTGGGCAAGGCAATCAACCCTAATGCATTGTGTGGTACATAAGGGTTACGTGCAGACCAAAAAGGAGGTTAGAGATCAAGCATAGAGAGCAAGATAAATCTGAAAAAATCAAAGAAAAGTGTGAGATCAAAATCCCACTTAGAGACATACTCAAGGACTGGCAATTGTCCCAATCGTCTCCTGGAAATCTCTACAAGCGAAAGCAACCAAGAGCAGGAGTTTTCGAGCCTTCCAGTGCACTGTAAGTCGTTCACGGAACCACAATTTTCTTGAATTCGCAAAGCTTCATTCTTGCATCTATAATGAAAAATGATTGCATGTTCTTGATCACTACGATGTTTGCAAGCTTTTTCCAATAGCCAATTTCATTTATCTGGATTGAATCGAAATTCACCATAGCTAGGGTTTCGAGTTTGCTTTTAGGGTTTTCGTTTTCAGGTACAATTGGCCTTATGGTTGCAATCAGGAGGATGAGACGAGTCTAACCATGGTCTTAGAATTCATTTACATGGTCTGTAGGAGATTTTGTAATAAGCCTGACTTGTAGCAACGGACAACGTCCGTGGGTATAGGCCTTTGTAGTTTTAGCCACGGTGCAGAGGACAGGGACGATGAGTTGTCACGCCACCACTCGTCCATTCAAATATTGACGCATTTTTCTGATAATTATCCATTAATTTTTGTTTTTTTTATATTATCATTATTTTGTATTATACTAACAATAAGAAACAAGTGTCCCAGCGGAAGCCAGCTAAGCTCTCAAAGCATTAGAGGCTGGAGGTCAGGGGTTCGATCCCTGCCTCCAGCATTTGTTATTTTTCCAAATTCTTGCAGGAAATCCAGTATGCGCTTAAGCCTGATACCCACCATGGACCTTCCTCATCAAGCGTGCCAGATGGCCAGATGGCCAGATCTGGTGGCCATCATTGAAGGTGTACCAAAAGGCCAAGTCAATGCATACGCAAGGGATCACAAAAGTCAATTAGATCTTCACAAATGGGCCAGAAAGTTGCTATTGACACCCTCAATAATCAGGCCCATCTCACTCCTTTCTTTTTATTTTGTTTATTTTATTTAATTGTTTTATTTTATTTAATTTAATCACTAACCAATAAATTAATTTTTTTTTTATCAAAAAATCACAAAAATATTTTTTTACCCAATTAAATTTCAGAACTTTATTTTTATTAATGAATATTAATTAATTAATTAGGTTGATTAATTAGGTAACTTTAATTTATTTTGCAAATAATAAAAATAAATTAGAATAATTAGGTTTTAATATTAATTTATTTATTTTATTTTCCTTCCTAAATTAACAAAAACTCCAAAAATATGTCATTAATTATTTTTCATTAATTAATTTATTTAACAATTTATTTAGCATTTAATTTTAGGAGTTAATTTATTTTCTTAAAAATAAAAACAATAAAAAACATTTCTTTTAATTAAAAGGGTCAAAACCCTAATTTCGCATTCGATTTAATTTCGCATCGCGCGCATTTTTTTTCTTTATCCAATTAATGTATCTGCTCCCGGTTTGTAATAATTAATTAGGATATTTATTTTTTCCGCTTTTAAATTTCAAAGGGTTGCTTTTGGCGATGTAAATACCCGACGCCTTGTAATAATTTAGTTTAATTTTCGCACCTTTAATTTCTACAAATTATTCAACTGCTAGATGTTTGATAATAGGGTTTGCATGACAAGAATGAATGCCTAATTTTAAAACAGTTAGATCACCCTAAACATGTGCAAAGATAAAAATAACTGAAATTAACACACTCGCACATGCGCACTCCTAGGGTACACTCCCACTTGGTTGCCTTCGTAAACGGTCATTGAGTATAGGTTGTTTTAGAGGTCGCCCTCTTGTCTAAAAGATCATAGTTTCCTCGAAATGGTTGCCTCAGATATTGTTGCCTTGAACAAATGATCTAAGACATTAGGGTTACCGCTAAGACATTCTAACGTTGCTTTAGTGACTGTATGTCCCTCTTTCGAATTGACCCTCAAACTCCAACGACGGTGCTACCTACTCACTAATAGTGGGATAGCATTGTCTAAAGGAAATTAGCATAGAACGATTCCTTTTTTGAGTAGGTAGATTAGTTCTTAGATACTTGCTCATCCAAAACATAACTTTCTTCACACTTACACTTCTTTTACAAACAAGTTTTCAAAAACACTTCATTACACTCTTGAAGATAGACGCAAGAGTTAAATTCAAGTTAAAACAAAAACTTTTCAAAACCCACAAGCACAAAGAAAACATTTTTGAAAATGATGAGCAAGTATCTAAGAGCCCGTAGATAACTACGGATATAAAGGGTGCTAATACCTTCCCTTTCTATAATCTACCCCCCGTACTCAGAAATATCTCAAAAAAGGAATTTTTCTATGCTTTTTTCCTTTCCTTGTTGGATAAAATAAAAGACGGTGGCGACTCTTGCTTACCGCGATATTTTGCGAACACAAACGCAAAACGCAAACCAGCATTTCAAAAACAGTCAGTTCTTCCTACCGTATCACAGAACTGGCGACTCCGCTGGGGACTTAATAAGTGGGGTGTACCTTAGGAATAGTTCATCATAATGTTTTCAATTGCTTGATTTGTATGCTTTATCTTTGTGGGTTTGAATTGGAGTTACTATAGATCCTAACCCGGATCTAGGGGATACCTTTTAGGTAAGTAGCAATAGACTGAGGGAATTGTACGGTGTAGACTGATACAGTTGAAGCAGTAGCTACGTTGGTGTGGCACTTTAGTTTGTACCGATATCCCTTGTGGAGGAACAAGGAGAATATGGGGCTACTAAGGGGTCATTAAGCACCAACTGACCTTAGAACCTATAATTGACCAACTTGGCCATAGAAAAGTAGCAGTATGCTACACTCATTGAGACCAAACTCTCGCAATGATTCCAGCCACAAGAAAAGGTTGCTAAACTGGAATTATGACCGGTCGAGGGTGGTCAGTGATATTGAGATCCTTTAGAACCCGGTTACTATTACTAGGACAGGTTGAACCAACTAAACTGAAAGAGGGTAATACCTAAACTCCATGCCAGCCTGAAATTTAAGGGCTACTGTGTGACTTGTTTGCCCTTACCATGTTTGCTATCTGTGAATACTTGTGGTGTGTTTATATCATGACATCATGCATCATGACATTGCATGCATATTTCATCAGACTAACCCATTTCAAAGACCGAGGGGATTCATCTTTGTTCTATTTTGTAGATCATGGCATCTATGTGCAGAAATACTATTCGCATCAACTTCGTACAAATCCCTGCTCAACTTAGAGAGTTGGTGTCTAAGGTTCCTGATACTTCTTCCTTTATTAGAAGACATGGTCACCTCCTTGGTTTGGTCACTTCTAAGATGGATGAGAAAATGATGAGTGTCTTGTTTCAGTTCCTCGACCCATTGCACCACTGCTTCACCTTCCCAGACTATTAGTTGGTCCCTACTTTGGAGGAGTTCTCTAATTTACTTGGTATTTCCATTCTAGAGCAGACACCATTTACAGGTTGAGAGATAACTCTTAGACCAGAGGATGTTGCTACAGCCCTACATCTGACAAAGGCTGATGTAATGTCAAACTGGGAGACTCGGAGTGGGGTAAAAGGCTTCCTGGCTAAGTTCTTTCTTGATTAGGCTCAACAGTTTTGGGACAGTTTGGACTTTCAAGAATTCGAAGATATCCTATAACTTCTCATATATGGTCTGGTTTTGTTCCCTAAGTCAGATTCTTTCATCGACGTGAATGTTGTGAAGATCTTCATGTCCCATAATCCAGTGCCTACTCTCTTAGGTGACAGTCCACATGCTCTCTATGCCCGTACTGCTCGGAAACGGGGAACCCTTATATGTTGTGCCCCATTGCTGGCGAGGTGGTTTATTTCTCACCTCCCCAAATCTGTTTTGAAGAACAGGGAAGGTATGGGTTGGGCCTACAGAATTATGTCCCTTGCTCATACGGACATCATGTGGAGCACTAAAGACATGGAAGAAGTAGCTGTTATTGACCGGTGCGAAGAATGCCCCAATGTTCCTTTACTTGGAATTAGGGGAGGGATCACCTATAATCCTTGTCTGGCCTTACGACAGTTTGGGCGAGCTCGAAAGGACGGTTCTCATGAGTTGCTAATTTCGAGCATTGTCTTTGAGTTCCAAGGGGATAGCGAGGGGAATCACCGCAGATTCATACGAGCTTGGAATAGGGTTAACAGGTCTGATCCACATGAGATAGGAGCGAAGACTTCTCTTCCAATGGATCCATATCTCCGGTGGGTTCAGGCTCGTGCCCAAAAGCTAGGGATGCCATACGAAGCTGTCTTACCGGTAATTGTTGAGAATGCTGACGAAGAAGGGGTTCCTCATATTGTCCTCCATCCATACATGCCTGCTGACATTGAGGCATTAAAGAGATCTTGGCTACAGTTGAGAGAAGAGCGGGATACTTACACAGAAAAGTATTATGAGAAGGAGCGGAAGATTCTAAAGCTTACAAGGCAACTGGAGAATGAGAAGGTCCTCAACGATTATGTCAGCACCAACAGAAAACGACCATGGGAGCGCTGATGTCTTTTGTTATTTCTAGTTTTGATTTACTTTTCAGTTTTTTCTCTTTGTAACGCCTTAAAGGCATTTGTCAAACATTGTTTCAAGTTTTTAATCTAATAAAAGTGTGTTTCATTTTGGTTTACGAATTTGAATCTCCCAAAGTCTTTGAAATCATATCATATGCATTCCATTCCCATGCACCTCATAACAGGTACCCTTACAGGTCTCTTATCTTCTTCGCTGTTTATTTCAGCACTCATCATGTCTGCTGAAACATCCACTGATCAAGCTATTAAGGCTCTACAAGCTCAAAACGCTCAGTTCCAGGAAATGTTCATGAACCTGGCCAAGGGGCAGAAAGATCTGAAGACTCTTATCTTGAAGGATAAGAAGAAGAAAAATAAGAAGACAGTCCTCCTAAACATGGGTCACAGGTTTGGAAACAGGTTACGAGACGAAGTTGATCTGTCCCACTCATCTGGAGGAGGGGAGAACCAAGAATAAAGAAGGGCTCCTAGCCCTGTGGTTTCTGACAACGAGACTGACTTTGACGAAGACCAGTATCCTCTGGCTGAGGATAGGTATAAACAGCTTGAAGACCGTTTAAGTGCGATGGAGATCCAGAAGATACCTGGATTGGACTTTGGTGATTTGGGTCTAGCATCTAGGGTGGTGATTCCCCACAAATTTAAAGCGCCAGTCTTTGCTAAATACGATGGGGTCTCCTACCCAAAGCTACACCTCTGTTCGTATGTTAGAAAGATTCAGCCATATACCGCTGATAGGAACCTCTGGATCCACTTTTTTCAAGATAGTCTTTCAGGGACTCAACTTGAGTGGTTCTATCAGCTAGAAGGAGCTAGCGTACATAATTTGGAGGACCTTGATGCTGCTTTTTACAAGCAGTACCAATATAATACCGACCTTGTCCCACGTGTACCCAACTTCAGGGTATGTCTATGGGTGCGAGCGAAGGTTTTAAAGATTACACTCAGAAGTGGAGAGATCTTGCTGGTAGAGTCCAACCCCTTCTGGCTGACAGGGAGTTGGTGGATATGTTTTTGGGGACCTTGTCTGGTCCGTTTTTCAATCATTTGATCGAAAGCTCATCGTCAGGTTTTACTGAGTTAATCATGACTGGGGAGAGAATTGAAGCCAGTATCAAGAGCGGCAAGTTATAGAAAGGAGCTTCGTCAAGTACCGAGAAGAAGCCCTTCAAGAAGGAGTCTAGTGCAGTTTACAGTTCTAGGAACCAAAGTCGACCCGAGTGCCGCCAAGCAGTTAATGCGGTAGTTATTTTAAGACCAATTGTTGCCCCACAATGCAACAATCAGCCAAGGGCAGAGAGGCCTCAAAGACAGTGTACTCGACTCAGCATGACTTTATCTCAAATCCTGCCGCAGTTGTTGAAGACCAACTTGGTGATTTTGAGGGAAGCTCCAAAGAATCTCAACACCACCTCACTGCTGTACAATCCAAACGCCCGCTGTGCTTATCACTCTGATAGCCCGGGGCATGATACCAGTAATTGTTGGGCCTTGAAGAATAAGGTACAATATCTGATTGACGCTAAGGAGATTGAGTTCGAAGCGCAAGAAAAACCCAATGTTATAACTGCTCCTATGCTAAATCATGGAGTAAATGGTGTGGATGATTATGTGTTTGTATCTTCTGTGGAAGACATTTCTACTCCATTGATGACTGTGAAGAAGAACCTTTTGTTAGCCGGTTTATTTCTGGGCTGTGGCAAAGGTTGCCATCTGTGTTCCGTCCTACCTACCGGTTGCCATCTTTTGAAGTCAGGTGTCCAACGCCTGATGGATAATAAAGAAATCTTGTTCGAGAAAACTCTTGTTCCATTGGTTCCTGTTGAAGAAGTTTCTATCATCACCATTTTCTCCAATTCTTCCAAGGCTTCCTCGAGAAAGCCTGTTAGAATTACATATGTTCCGAGAATCGCTCCATTGATCATCATTGTTCCTGGACCTATCCCCTATATGTCAGATAAGGCTGTCCCGTGGCACTACGGGGATGATGTGTATTATCACGGGGTGAAGCAAGACTTAAAGGGTGAAAAGGATGATACTGATGTCAGCAATATTGTTGGATCTAGTAAATTCACCCGAAGCGAAAGACTTTTCTCCCCTGAGATCTCTCCACCAGTTTTTCAGAAGCCTGTTGTTATTACACCTGCCAGTACACCTGCTACTGTCCCTGTTCAAGTTCCAATCCTTACCCCTATCGCCGAGTCATCCGACACTCGGGGCAAAGGGATCACCGGTGGGCCTGCCCAGACGGAGGCACCGAGGAAGATTACTGTTGAAGCCTCTAGGAAAGAGATAAAGGAAATCTTAAAGATCAACAAGAAAAGCGACTACAATGTAGTCGAACAGCTGGGGAAAACCCCGTCAAAGATCCCTATGTTGTCTTTATTGCTATGTTCATAGGCCCATGCTAAGGCTCTGATTGCTTTCCTGAAGACTGTGCATGTGCCGCAGGAAACATCTCCTGACCAGTTCAAAGATTGCGTGGCTAGTCTGACAGCAGATAATGGGCTGGGTTTCTCCGACGCAGACTTGACTGCTAAGGGGAAGAATCATAATGATGCTTTACATGTTTCAATCGAGTGCAGGGGCACTACACTAGCTTATATGCTAGTAGATACTGGGTCCTCGTTGAACGTTTTACCCAAGAAAGTGTTAGACCGGTTAGACTGTGAAGGGTTGGTGCTGAAGCCGAGTAACATTGTGGTTAGGGCCTTTGACGGGTCTAAGAGGATGGTATATGGAGAGGTGGATATTCCGGTTAAGGTTGGATCTCAGATCTTCGCGTCTACATTCTATGTGATGGACATTCTGCCATCTTATTCTTGTTTTCTGGGTCGCCCGTGGATCCATAAAGCTGGGCCAGTAACTTCTACGCTCCACCGGATGCTAAAATACCTAGTAAAAGGGAAAATTGTTACGGTACGAGGAGAAGAGGAGTACATGGTGAGCCACCTCAACTCTCTTTGGTATGTGGAGATGGACGGGGAGTTCATTGAAACCCCGTGTCAACATTTTGAAGAAGTCCTCCAGACGCTGGCATCAACTAAAACTATTACTGAAGATCCTCCAATGAAGATGGATTCCCTAAAGGATGCCCAGGTTGTTATTGAGAAAGGTGGGTGTGCGAATTGGGGCCAACTCCCTGATTTTACACATAAGACTGACAAGTTTGGTTTGGGTTTCACTGCAGAAGCTCAAAGGGCTGTTCGACGCGCGCGGATTGGAAGACCTCCCCTGCGTGTCACTAATCCTGAAGTGAATATGATTGAAGATGATGATGAAGAGTCTGAGTTTGATAGATGGATTTACCCAACTACCAACGGCGGACTAAGCAATTGGACGGCGAAGGACTTCATGCCAATTTCTTTTATCACACAGTAATAGACTTTTGTTTTGGATTTGTAACAGACAATTTTAAACTTTACAGCCCGGTGCCTTACCCGAGACACCACGGCTTTGTTTGTGAGGGATTTATTATGTGTCATTTCCATATATCATTAATAAAAGCATTAGACGTTTTCTTGCATTTCAAATTTTGCGCTCCTTGTTTTTCTTTTTTATCTTGCAAAACAGCTATTTTACACACACTCACATATACAGGTCTACATCCACTCTGGATTCCAATGATAACGACTCTGCTACTGCCAGTTATATCTTCGAAAGTCCGATCAACCAAGCCGAGGACGAAGGTAAGGATGATTGCGAAGTTCCTGGTGAACTTGCTAGACTGTTACTTCAGGAAGACAGGGCCATACAGCCGCATGAAGAGCCATTGGAAACAGTAAATCTGGGTACATAAGGGGACAAGAAAGAGGTCAAGATTGGTGCAAATCTAGAATCTAGTGTTAAGCAACGGTTGATACAGATGCTGCGTGACTATGTTGAGATCTTTGTCTGGTCTTATGAAGATATGCCTGGGTTGGATACTAATATCGTGGTTCACCGCTTGCCTACCAAGGAAGACTGTCCTCCAGTGTAACAGAAAGTTCACTGAATGCGCCCGTAGATGTCTGAGAAAATCAAGGCTGAAGTTATGAAACAGTTTGATGCCGGTTTTCTAGCAGTTACTTCTTACCCGCAGTGGGTTGCCAACGTGGTCCCAGTGCCGAAGAAGGATGGTAAGGTCCTAATGTATGTTGACTATAGGGATCTAAATAGGGAAAGCCCCAAGGATGATTTCCCTCTACCTCATATCGACGTTCTGGTTGACAACACCGCACAACATAAGGTCTTCTCCTTTATGGATGGTTTCTCCGGTTACAATCAGATTAAAATGGCTCCCGACGATATGGAAAAGACAACGTTCGTCACACAGTGGGGTACCTTTTGCTACAAGGTTATGCCGTTTGGATTAAAGAATGCTGGGGAAACGTATCAACGCGCCATGGTTGCTTTGTTCCACGACATGATCCATCATGAAATTGGGGTATATGTTGACGATATGATTGCAAGATCCCAGACTGAGGAAGAACATCTTGACCATCTTCAGAAGCTATTTGACAGGTTGAAGTTGTACAAGCTGAGGTTAAACCCAAACAAGTGCACCTTCGGGGTGAGATCTGGTAAGCTGGTGGGTTTCGTCGTAAGTGACAAAGGTATTCAAGTGGATCCTTCCAAGGTGAAGGCTATACAGGAAATGCCAGCTCCCCGAACAGAAAAAGAAGTCAGAGGCATTCTGGGACGTTTGAACTATATTTCCCGATTCATCTCACACATGACTGCTACTTGTTAACCGATCTTCAAGTTACTGAAGAAAGATTAAGTGGTAAGATGGATGAATGTCAAGCCGCTTTCGAAAGGATAAAGGAATATCTCCAAGAGCCACCTATTTTGATTCCTCCAGTTGAAGGGAGACCTCTGATCTTATACTTGACAGTACTCAACAATTCAATGGGGTGCGTGTTGGGGAAGCATGACGAGTTTGGCCGAAAAGAGCATGCTATTGATTACCTTAGCAAAAAGTTTACCGACTGTGAGACCCGATACTCGTTGCTTGAGAAAACTTGTTGCGCTTTGGCATGGGATGCTCGTCGGCTGAGACAGTATATGCTGACCCACACTACTCTATTGATATCAAAGATGGATCCAATCAAGTATATCTTCGAGAAGCCTGCCTTGTCCGGAAGAATAGCAAGATGGCAGATGATCTTGACTGAGTATGACATCCAATACACAACTCAAAAGGAAATCAAGGGAAGTGTGTTAGCAGACCATTTGGCACATCAGGAAGTGGATGATTACCAGTCTATGAACTTTGAATTCCCGGATGAGAATATCATGTTGGTGACTGACTGTGAAACACCTGGACCAGATGAAGGACCTGAGGAGGGATTCCGATGGTCTATGTACTTTGATGGAGCTTCAAACGCTTTGGGTAATGGCATTGGCACCGTGATCATATCTCCTGAAGTCTCTCATACTCCATTCACCGCCCGACTATGTTTCAATTGCACCAACAACATGGCGGAGTATGAGGCGTGCATTATGGGTCTTCGAGCAGCTATTGACCTAAGGATTAAGTTCTTAAGTGTATTTGGAGATTCCGCTCTCGTGATCCGTCAGATCAAAGGCGAGTAGGATACGAAACACCCTAATCTTATTCCTTACAAAGAGTATGTGTTGACGTTGCTTCCGCACGTCGAAGAGATAACCTTTGAACACTTCCCTAGAGAGGAGAATCAGTTGGAGGACGCACTAGCTACGATGTCTTCTATGTTCAAGGTCAGATGGGACAATGAAGCTCCCCGGATTACCATTGAGAGATTGGACGAACCGCCACATTGCTGTGACATTGAGACTAAAAAGGTAATAGATAAACCCTAGTTCCAGTAGGTAAAGAGGTATCTTGAAGCTCAAGAGTACCCCGAAGGTGCATCTGTTAATGATAAAAAGTTTCTGAGGAAGTTCGTGGCAAAGTTCTTCATCAGTAATGGCATTCTTTACAAGCGTAATCATGATTCAACCTTACTGCGATGTGTGGATAAGAACGAAGCAAAAAGGATTATGGTAGAGTTGCATGAAGGTACTTTCGGGACCCATTCCAGTGGACACACCATGGCAAAGAAAATCCTTCGGGCAGGATATTATTGGTCTACAATAGAATCAGACTGTTATCAGCATTCTCGGACCTGTCATAAGTGCCAAGTCTATGCTGATAAGGTGCATATACCTCCAGTACCTCTGAATGTCTTGACAGCACCTTGGCCTTTTTCAATGTGGGGCATCGACATGATCAGCGAGATCAGACCTACGGTATCCAACGGGCATCGTTTCATCCTGGTAGCTATTGATTACTTTACGAAGTGGGTTGAAGCAACTTCCTTTGCTACTATGACCAAGAACGTCGTGGCACGGTTCATTCGGCATAATCTAATCTGTCGATATGGTGTACAAGAGAGGATCATTACGGACAATGGTATAAATCTCAACAATAGGATGATCACTGAACTCTACAAGCAGTTCAAGATACAGCATCACAACTCTTCTCCTTACCGGCTGAAGATGAATGGGGCTGTAGAAGCAGCTAATAAGAATATTAAGAAGATTGTGCAGAAGATGACAGTGACATACAAAGATTGGCACGAGATGTTACCATTTGCTCTTCATGGGTACCGTACCTCAGCGCGGACGTCAACAAGGGCAACACCCTATTCCTTGGTATATGGCATGGAGGCAGTCTTGCCCATTGAAGTTCAGATACCCTCTCTTTGGATTATGAAGGATGCAGGTTTGAGCGAAGATGACTGGATTCAGACCCGACTTGATCAGCTGAACTTAATCGACGGAAAGAGACTTACTGCTATTTGTCATGGTCAAACGTATCAAAAACGAATAGGCATTTAACAAGAAGGTTAGACGATAAGAATATCAAGTCGGGGATCTGGTAATCAAGCGCATCATACTACTTCAAGGTGATCCCAGGGTCAAATGGACCCCTACTTACGAAGAGCCATTTGTGGTTAAGAACATTTTCTCGAGAGGAGCTATGATTCTAACAACCATGGATGGTGAAGACCTTCCTCACCCCGTCAATGCTGACATAGTGAAAAAATACTACGCATAATCAAATACCCACTAGGTTGACTGGCCTAGGCAAAAATAAGGGCTTCCCGGTGAACCAAAAGGGTTCCGGCAAAAATAAGGGATGAAAATATAAAAAAAACTTTACACCCAACAAGTTGAAAAACTGAAAAGGCGACTTGGGCAAAAAAGGGTATCTCGGTGGACTGAAAACCCGAAAGGGCGGTCCAGGCAAAAATTAGGGATCAAAGCGTAACACTACGTCTCATTGGATCACCTTGCAACCAGACTTCAGTATCGACTATCAAGCTTGGACGATGCCAATCAATCTGATCTACCTTCAACCAAGTAGAAAAGTGATGAGATGCTCGAGGGCATAAAGGCAATAGCAGAGTTGGAACCCAGTGGGATTATTCACATAGCTGTTTTTCTGTGTTTTTCACAAATTGTATAAATTCTATTTGTTCGGCGGCATTCTCTTACTAGGATGTCAGCCTCTTGTACAAAAATGCCTATTTACAGGCTAACTTCAAAATCAATACAAGTCATTTTCCCAAAGAAATTTCAAACTGTTTTTCTTTTTCTGTTTTGTTTTGCGAGAACGTCCAATGTTCATTTTTTGATATATGCATTTGACATTGATTGCTTCTCATAAATCTTTACATGCGAAACAAAAGAAGATTACTGGTAATATCAGAAACAGGGGCAAACGAGAAATGTGCAAACTGTACATTTGCTCTATCTACAAGGTTTAGGGATAGACCTAGTTAGAGGAAACGATTGAAAGTATATTCGTTCCCCGCAGAGTAAGAGAAAGATAGCAGCTGCTAGCTCTCCCCAGCTGAGACTCGCAACTGTGAATGAATCGGTAATATTCTCCCTAAGAAGAGTTTATCTACCATCAACACTGAAAAGTTTTATCATCCCCAACAGAGTATAAAAAATATCCCCAGTGGAGTTTGAAGAATCATCCCCAATAGACTACGGAAGATCATCCCCAGTAAAGTCTAAAAGGGCTATCCCCAGTAAGGTCGCTATTGGAAAGTCATCCCCAACGGAGTTATTTCCTTTCACAAAATAGGAATTCAATCCCCAACAAGGTTCATTATCACCAGCAACGGTAATTTATCCAGCTGAATTTATCAACGGAGTCCTCCGACAGATCATCTCTTCCCCACAGATTCATTTTCTCGCCAGTTTATTCCCCAAAGAAGTTATCCTCCCCTGCAGGTTTATTCTCACAAATATCTTCATCCACTATCTCCGGCAGAAACGAAGAATTCAATTCTTTTCTCCAACAGCAGTCTGGGATTTAGTTTCCCCAGCTAAAAACATCACATTTTCATACATCATGACATGCATACGCATCATACAACACAATCTCATTTATTTTGAGGACATCATTGCTTGATACATATCATACATTACATACAGCTAACCTTTACCTTTCAGGAAAGATTTTCACAAAATTCAAGCTATACTCCAGTCGAATTACAGACAAGTTCCTAAATCTCGACAAAAGACATTTCCTCAGTTGAATTACGAACGAGCTCCTAAATCTCAACGAAGTTATTTTATCAGTTGAATTACGGACTAGTTCCTAAATCTCAACAGATATTACCTCAGTCAAATTACGGATGAGCTCCTAAATCTCGACAGATATTTCCTCAGTTGAATTACAGACAAGTTCCTAAATCTCAATGAAATTATTTCCTCAGTCGAATTACGGACGAGTTCCTAAATCTCGACAGATATTTCATGAGTTGAATTACAGACAGGCTCCTTAATCTCAGCAAAGTTGTTGAATTACGGACGAGCTCCTAAATCTCGAAAAAGATATTACCTCAGTCGAATTATGGACGAGTTCCTAAATCTCGACAGATATGTTCCTCGATTGAATTACGGACATGTTCCTAAATCTCAGCAGAGATGTTTCTCCAAGTTGAATTACGGACATGCTCCTAAATATCAGTAAAGTTGTTGAATTACGGACGAGCTCCTAAATCTCGACAAAGATATTACCTCAGTCGAATTACAGACGAGTTCCTAAATCTCGACAGATATGTTCCTCGTTTGAATTACAGACATGTTCCTAAATCTCAACAAAGTTATTTCCCCCCAACTGAATTACGGACAAGTTCCTAAATCTCAGCAAAGTTGTTGAATTAGGGACGAGTTCCTAAATCTCGACATATATGTTCCTCGGTTGAATTACGGACGAGTTCCTAAATCTCAACAAAGATGTTTCCCCAGTTGAATTATGGACAAGCTCCTAAATCTCGACAAAACCAGTTAAATTACGGACAAGATCCTAAATCTCGACAAAGTCAGTTGAATTACGGACTAGCTCCTAAATCTCAGCAAAGATGTTTTCTTAGTTGAATTACGGACGAGCTCCTAAATCTCAGCAAAAGTTGTTCCCTCAGTTGAGTACAGATGATTGAAGTTCCTAAATATCAACAAAGAAGACTCACCAACAGAATAACGGACGACAAAGCCCTTAAAATTCTACTTCCCTCAACAAAGATCAGACTTCCCCAGCGGAATCTTCCTCAACAACAAATATACAAGTTCTCACTAAGGAATCTCTTATGTGATCGACACTCCTCCAAATGGCATTTGTAAGCCCATTCCCGATATCACAAGATAATTACCACTTCATGCGAGTGCAAATTTCTGGGCACTCTAGTGTTCAATCCACTTCCACCTTCGGATTACGAAAGGCACGAAAGCCAATATGCATCCTCAGGTTTAAGAAGATTGAACAGGGGCAGCTGTTGTACCCCAAAATTTGCCCTCCCATATTTCTCAAAACATTTCAAGAAAGATCTCCAAGTTGCTCAAAGTTGCTCAAGGATTGGCCAGACAAGCTCTCTCCTAAGGCAGTCTACCTCAAATTAGGGTTTCATGTTGCATCAAGATCCTTGAGTCCAAGTGACCCCAAGTTCTCACCAATGTCCTAATATGTTCTCAAGATCATCCATGTCAATTTTCAAGCCTTGCAAAGGAAGTTTTCTCAGTCAATTGTTCAAAGGTCCAAAAATCGACTGTGCTAGGGCAAAAGTCAATTGTGACCTACATACAGTCAAACTTCAATATTTTTGGTCAACATCCTCATTTTGAAGTATATTTCATCATTTGATCAAGGGTTGATCATGATTCATCAAGGATTGCTCATAATTCATCAAGATTCAAAAGTTGCTAAATTAGGGTTTTGTAGGAAAAGTCAACCCAACTTTGACCAAGCATAACTTTCTCATACTTTATGAGAAATGACCCATCCAAAGCTCATTTTGAATAGGATTAAATTTCCTACAATCCATATTCATCCCCCAAGATCAAAATATGTACTCATAAGAAGTTATGAATTTGGACATTATAGGTCATTTTGAAAAGTCAACAAAAACACATTTTTTGTCAAAGCTTCATACTAGAGAATGGAACATCAAATTGAGATGATACCAAAAGGGTTGGTTAAAGGACATCTCGATATTTCTAAAAAGTCCCAGAACACCTCCAAAGAGTCAAAATTGAGCAAGTTATGCATTGTTGAAGTTGGACTTTTTTGCAAAATTGCCAAAAGTCAACTATGCCCAAAACTTCAAATTTTGCCAAATGGGCCCATTCTTTTTCAATTGTTTTGAGTTGGCATTGTAGCCCACGTGCTCTAGCCTTAGCCATGTTTCCATATCATATTTTTATTGATTGTTTTGATTTTTATTTGAATTAATTTGAATTAAATCAAAACAAATCAAATAAAATCAAAATTATTGAAAACCAAAGATCTTTTGATGATTTCAGGCTTCATTGGACAGCTAGCACCATTCCAAATTCACATCAAGGCAATTGTGTACAAAAAGATTCAAAATAAGTCAATTTTGGAAAGCTTTAAAGGAGGATCAAATTAATTATCAATTTTATTGAAAGAGGAAGATTTGGGCAAGGCAATCGACCCTAATGCATTGTGTGGTACATAAGGGTTACGTCCAGACCAAAAAGGAGGTTAGAGATCAAGCATAGAGAGCAAGCAAAATCTGAAAAAATCAAAGAAAAGTCTGAGATCAAAATCCCACTTAGAGACATCCTCAAGGCTTGGAGATTGTCCCAATCATCTCTTGGCAATCTCTACAAGCGAAAGCAACCAAGAGCAGGCGTTTTCGAGCCCTCCAATGCACTGTAAGTCGTTCACGGAACCACCATTTTCTTGAATTTGCAAAGCTTCATTCTTGCATCTATAATGAAAAATAATTGCATATTCTTGATCACTATGATGTTTGCAAGCTTTTGCCAATATCCAATTTCATTTATCTGGACTGAATCGAAATTCACCATAGCTAGGGTTTCGAGTTTGCTTTTAGGGTTTTCGTTTTCAGGTACAATTGGCCTTAATAATGGTTATGGTTAAAATCAGGAGGGTGAGACGAGTCTAACCATGGTCTTAGAATTTGTTTACATGGCCTATAGGAGATTTTGGAATAAGCCTGACTTGTAGCAACGGATAGTGTCCGTGGGTATAAGCCTTTGTATTTTTGGCCACGGTGCAGAGGACAGGGACGACGAGTTATCACGCCACCACTCGTCCATTCAAATATTGGCGCATTTTTTTGACAATTATCCATTAATTTTTGTTTTTTTATATTATCATTATTTTGTATTATACTAACAATAAGAAACAAGTGTCCCAGCGGAAGCCAACTAAGCTCTCAAAGCATTAGAGGTTGGAGGTCAGGGGTTCGATCCCTGCCTCCAGCATTTGTTATTTTTCCAAATTCTTGCAGGAAATTAAGTATGCGCTTAAGCTTGATACCCACCATGGACCTTCCTCATCAAGCGTGCCAGATGGCCAGATGGCCAGATCTGGTGGCCAGCATTGAAGGTGTACCAAAAGGCCAAGTCAATGCATAGGCAGGGGATTACAAAAGTCAATTGGATCTTCACAAATGGGCCAGAAAGTTGCTATTGACACCCTCAATATTCAGGCCCATCTCACTCCTTTCTTTTAATTTTGTTTATTTTATTTTATTTAATTTAATCACTAACCAATAAATTAATTTCTTTTTTATCAAAAAATCACAAAAAAATTTTTTTACCCAATTAAATTTCAGAACTTTTTTTTTATTAATAAATATTAATTAATTAATTAGGTTGATTAATTAGGTAACTTTAATTTATTTTGCAAATAATAAAAATTAATTAGAATAATTAGGTTTTAATATTAATTTATTTATTTTATTTTCCTTCCTAAATTAACAAAAACTCCAAAAATATGTTATTAATTATTTTTCATTAATTAATTTATTTAATAATTAATTTAGCATTTAATTTTAGGAGTTAATTTCTTTTCTTAAAAATAAAAACAACAAAAAACATTTCTTTTAAATAGAAGGGTCAAAACCCTAATTTCGCATTCGATTTAATTTTGCATCGCGCGCTTTATTTTTCTTTATCCAATTAATGTATCTGCTCCCGATTTGTAATAATTAATTAGGATATTTATTTTTTCCGCTGTTAAATTTCAAAGGGTTGCTTTTGGCGATGTAAATACCCGACGCCTTGTAATAATTTAGTTTAATTTCCGCACCTTTAATTTCTGCAAATTATTCAACTGCTAGATGTTTGATAATAGGGGTTGTATGACAAGAATGAATACCTAATTTTAAAATAGTTAGATCACCCTAAACATGTGCAAAGATAAAAATAACTGAAATCAACACACTCGCACATGCGCACTTCTTGGGTACACTCCCACTTGGTTGCCTTTGTAAACGGTCATTGAGTATAGGTTGTTTTAGAGGTCGCCCTCTTGTCTAAAAGATCATAGTTGCCTCGAAATGGTTGCCTCGGATATTGTTGCCTCGAACAAATGATCTAAGACATTAGGGTTACCGCTAAGACATCCTAACGTTGCTTTAGTGATCGTATGTCCCTCTTTCGAATTGACCCTCAAACTCCAACGACGTTGCTACCTACTCACTAATTGTGGGATAACATTGTCTAAAGGAAATTAGCATAGAACGATTCCTTTTTCGAGTAGGTAGATTAGTTCTTAGATACTTGCTCATCCAAAACAAAACATTCTTCACACTTACACTTCTTTTACAAACAAGTTTTCAAAAACACTTCATTACACTCTTGAAGACAGATGTAAGAGTTAAATTGAAGTTAAAACAAAAACTTTTCAAAACCCACAAGCACAAAGAAAACATTTTTGAAAATGATGAGCAAGTACCTAAGAGCTCGTAGATAACTACGGATATAAAGGGTGCTAATACCTTCCCTTTCTATAATCTACCCCCCGTACTCAGAAATATCTTGAAAAAGGAATTTTTCTGTGCTTTTTTCCTTTCCTTGTTCGATAAAATAAAAGACGGTGGCGAATCTTGCTTACCGCGACATTTTGCAAACACAAACGCAAAACGCAAACCAGCATTATAAAAATAGTCAGTTCTTCCCACCGTATCACACTTACCCATCTACTATCTTAGATTTGATAAATGATACCATCTTCTAGTAACTTAAGGACATCTTTCTTTACAACATCACTCATTATAGGGTTTATCCTTCTTTGGTGCTCTCTGGAGGGTTTAGAATCTTCCTCTAGTAAAATCTGATACATACATATAGACGGGCTTATTCCTTTCAGATCAGAAATGTTATACCCTAAGGCTGAGGGATATTTTCGCATAACTTCTAAGAGTTGATTTGTTTCAGCTTGGTTTAAGGTAGCACTTATGATAGTTGGGCACTTCATCTCCTTTTCAAGAAACTCATATCTTAGATTCTTGGGTAATTCTTTAAGTTATAAAGTAGTTTTCTTAGGGCTAGGTATAGGATCTGGGGTAAGGGCTAAACATTCATAGAGGTTATCATCAATGTAGGGTTCCATCTTCTCGAATATATTGTCTTCCCATATGGTGGTCGAAGGTAGTTTGATTGTTTCAATAGGTCCTGCCTCATTTAATTCTCTTACGCACTCATCAATAATGTATATGGCATAACACGCATCTCCTATTACTGGTGCCATAAGGAACTTTGAAAGAATAAACTCTATCTTTTCATTTCCCACTTCAAAGGTAATTTTTCCTCTCTTGACATTAATTATAGCTTCGGATGTAGATAACAAGGGTCTTCCTAGGAGGATTGGGATATCGTCATCTTCTTTAATGTCTATGATAACAAAGTCGGTAGGAATATACAACTGTCCAATTCTAACTAGGATGTCTTCTAATATACGAATGGGATATTTGACAGATCTATCGGCTAATTAAAGAGACATCTTAGTAGATTTCAATTCTCCTAAGTTCAATCTTTCACAAACTGCCAGAGGCATTAGGCTAAAGCTACCTCCTAAATCCATAAACGCCTTATCGATCACATGGTCCCCTAATATACAAGGTATGGAAAAGTTTCTAGGGTCTTTCTCTTTCTTGGCAAATCTGTTTTCAGAGATAGAATTTGATTCTAAGGGTTTGGGATCGTCAAGCCTTCGTTTGTTGGTCAGAATGTCTTTAAGGAATTTTGCATATGATGGTATTTGGGTGATGGCTTCGGTAAAAGGAATATCTACATTAAGTTTCTCTATTATCTTTAATAATTTTTTATATTGGTTTTTGATTTTGGTTTGCTTTAGTCTTTGCGGATACGGTATCGGAGGGTTGTATGGCGGAGGTAGTACATAATCTTTATCTCTAGTCTATTCCTTATCTTGGTCTTTATCCTTTTCGGGTACCACTAGTTTTTCTACTCCACTTTCCTTAGGGATTTTAGGTTCACTCAAGGTTGGGTTAAAAGGTTCATCGTAAGGAGTCTCACTTTGTAAGGTAATTGCATTGGCTTGACCTCTAGGGTTTGGTTGAGGTTGTCAAGGAAATTGTGCTCCAGGCATAGTCTGGGGATCTTATGTTTGGGCTACTTGCGATATTTGAGTTTCAAGCATCTTGTTATGAGTTACTATTTGGTCAACCTTAGTTCCTAATTGTGTGATCAATTCATTTGCATGAATGTTCTGGTTCATGAATTCTTTGTTTTGTTGAGTTTGGGACGAGATAAAATTTTCCATAATTTTCTCGAGGTTTGGTTTTGGGGGCACAACTTGGATAGGTTGATTTGGTCTTGGAGCTTGAAAACATGGTGGTCTTGGGGGTGCAAAGTTTTGGATAGGGTTATTGTTCTTATAGGAGAAGTTTGGGTGATTCCTCCATCCAGGGTTACAAGTGTTCGAAAACGGGTTTCCTTGGGTGTAGTTGATTTGTTCGATGGATGTTTCATTCAATAGGTTGCATTCTGTTGATTGGTGTCCTTGGGTTCCACATATCTCGCATTCTTGGGTGACTGCTGCTACAGTGGCTGGGGTATTGGACATATGCTCAACTTTTAGGGCTAGAGCATCCATTTTAGCTTGCATTATGTCCATAGATCTTATCTCATGTATTCCTCCTTGGGGATCCTTTTTCTCCACTGTTGCTCGCTCTTTTCCCTATTAGTAATGGTTTTGAGCCATATCTTCAATGAGAGCACAAGCTTCAGGGTAAGGTTTATTCATCAGAGCGCCACCGACGGTAGCATCGATGGTCATCTTAGTGTTATATTGGAGTCCATTATGGAAGGTATGTATGATCAACCATTGTTCTAGGCCATGGTGGGGGCAAACTCTTAATAATTCCTTATACCTTTCCCAGACCTCAAACAATGATTCTCCTTGGACTTGAGTAAATCTGGTTATTTGGTTTCTAAGAATGGTAGTCTTACTAGTGGGAAAATATCTGGCAAGGAACACTCTCCTAAGGTCTTCCCAAGTTGTAATTGAATTGGCTGGAAGGGAATCTAACCAACAACGAGCTTTATATCTAAGGGAGAAAGGAAATAGTCTTAAACGAATCGCCTCAGATGTAGCACCGTTGGTTTTAAAGGTATCATCTAGTTGAATGAAGATTTTCAAATGTTAATTTGGGTTCTCTGTAGTAAGACCCGCAAATTGGTTTTGTTGTACTAGTTATAATAGAGAGGGTTTTAGTTCGAAATTGTTGGCAGGAATACATGGTTTACTATACTAGAACTAGGTTCTTTGTTGGAGGGTTAGGCGAACTCCTTAAGGGGTCTTTGGTCACAATTTTCGGCCATAGCTTTCCTAACTCTTTGGAGTAAGAGGCGAGCGCGAGCTTAACGTTCAGGTTCCACTAAAGGGTTAAATAAACTCCCGATACTGCGAGCTTTTCGCATTGACTGGCTAGTTAAGCCTTAGTCTAGACGGTGTAACAACACGGTACGAAATTTGACGTAATTGGTCCCCGGAAACAATGCCAAAAACTTGATGCATGATTTTCGCAAGTATACAAATTGCATCAGAGTAATATAAAAGATTATCGATCCCACAGAGATCAAAATGCCAATCTATCAAATTCTATTGTCACTATGTTTATCTAAGGCAGATCAAATCATAGTTTTATAGCAGGCAAAGTAAATAAAGTAAAAGATGTCAATTCAGAGAAAAGCAACGGGTTCGAATGCAAATCACAATAGTCAGATAATACTCTAAAATGCTTCTAATGGAACTACTTATGGGGAAATATTTCCTACTTTTGAAAAGAACTGATTTAACAGGAACTGTCACTTTCGCGTATTCAGAACCAAGTTTATTCTTTAAATAATGCCTTTTTATTGCCACGGATAAAAGGTGCGTATTGCGTTAAAGTAATAAACTTATTTTTAAGAAATATAGTTACTTGACTAAGTTGAAAAGTGATTTTGACTCAGAACTTCTAACCAAGAGATGATGAGACTTTTAAACCTATAAACCCGTTCGAAAAAGGTTTTGAAATCATTTCTTCTAAAAAGCTAAAGGTTCTTACTTAATTGAACAAAACGCTTTCGCTCTCTTTGAGAAATTAAGACTAACCAAGTTTATCAATGGTTGGACGACTTTCGATCTTACCCAACAGAAAATAAAGTGCAGAAAACTTGTGTTAAAAACCAAAATAGCCCCTAAAGTATTCTTACAGATGCAATGCTTAGACAGTTACCTTAACCATGACCATTACATTCTAACCCTAAAGGAAATTAGCCAGACATGCAAATAAACTTATTAAAGCAAATCATGTTTAAGAAGAAAGTAAAAAGGTTAAAAGATAAGTAAATGCGATGCGAGAAAATAAACAAAGTAAAGCAAGTGCGATGCGAGAAAATAAACAAAGTAAAGCAAGTGTGAGGAAATAAGTGCGATAAATGCGGAAACTTAAATAGAAACCTGCACCAAACGGAGGTCTTTAAAGCAACTTGACTGGAAGGTAAATTTGACTGAAATAAAGGAAACTTGAATTAAAATGGCGGCAAGATTGTAAAGTGCTCCAAACTTGATTACAGACTGAATGACTCGTGCGATAACTTTTCTATGTGAAGAGATTACTGCTTACAATTGGAAAATATATGGATTAAGTCAGTGTAACTAAGCTTGGATCAAGAAGAATAACTGAAATCACTTCTATTTATAGGCCTAGGAGGATTTTGAAATCAAAAGAATGCCCTCCAACTTCTTTTGAGTGGGAATCGAATTTGCAAAGGTGGCGCCCGCCATGGAGGGTGTGGAGGCCTCCATGCTCCAAAAATGAAGAAGTAGTGGAGAACGTGGCAGTTGGTTGAAGTTGGCCACCTCATGGCTGACCCTATGGCGGGCGCCATGGTGGAAGCCACGAGTGCAAAAACTCCAAAATCTTGATTTTTAGCTCGTTTTTCTTCATTTCTTCAAACAAGGCTTAGGAAAGACAAAAAAACTAAAAACAAAACAAAATGCAAATATAACACAAGAAAATAACACTAAAAACCTAATAAACAAGTGTGAATTGTGTCAAATATGCAGTGCAATTCAGTGTTATCAAGCACGTGGAGACTGTTTCAACCCATAAAGAGATCGATTAAGCCGACAAACAAATATTGAATTACCAAGAATAGTAAAACCTGAAGGTTGATCCATATACACTTCCTCCTCCAATTCTCAGTGTAGGAAGGCAATTTAAATGTCCAACTGATGAAGCGGCCAATGGTTAATAGCAACCAATGCAAGGAAGAGACAAACTGAACTAATCTTGGCCCACTGGAGAAAAGGTGTCACCATAATCAAGGCCAAATATCTGTGTGTATCCCTTGGCTACCAAACGAGCTTTAAAATGATCAATTTGACCATCTTGTCCAATTTTCACTGTATAAACTCATCGACATTCCTCTCTAGATTTGTCTAGAGGTAAAGGAAAAATGTCCCAAGTGTTATTTGAATGCAATGTAACCATTTATTCCACCATCGCCTGACACCAATTGGGATCAGTCATAGTTTCACATGTAGACTTAGGAATAGACACAAAATCCAAAGCATACACAAAAGAAACATAGGAATTAGAGAGACAATCATAATTTAAAGCACATACATATTTAGGATATGTATTATGAGATTGAATACCTTTTCATAATTCTATTGGAAGGTCAATTTTAGGTGACGTAGATGGAGGAACAGTTGGAGTATGAGATGATGCTGGTGGATTAATATCATTTCTAACTATTGATGGACGCGATGTGCATAGTTGATATACCTGTAAAGGAGGTTTAATGGGTGATGCGATGGCATAAGGGATATCTTGATCATCTAAATTACAAATCTCATGAGAGGACGAAGAGGCAGAGAAAAAATGGGAACCTTCAAAGAATGTAACATCAAAGGAGACAATATACTGTTGAAGTTGAGGAAAAAAACAAAAATATCCCTTTTGTATACGTGAGTATCCTAGAAAGGTACATTTGAGATGTTTAGAGGAAAGTTTGTCTTTACCTGGATTAATATCATGAATAAAGCATGTGCAACCAAACACGTGAAGGGGAATAGGGTAGAGATCATGTTACAGATTCAAGATAGAGTATGGAATCTGATCTTGAAGGATCGATAAAGGCATTCGGTTGATAAGGTGACATATAGTAAGGAGAGCATCACCCCAAAAACGAGAGGGTACATTATGGTGAAGTAAAAGAGTCTATGTGGTTTCAACTAAATGACGATTCTTCTGTTCAGCAACACCATTCAGTTATGGTGTATGAGTACATGATGATTGGTGAATAATTCCCTGTAATGTTAAAAAAGATTGAAACTATTATGACATATATTCACAAGAATTATCTGTGCGTAAAATTTTAATGGAAGTGTTAAACTATTTTTTAATTTTAACATAAAACTCTTGGAATATACGAAAAACATCTGAACGGTTTTTCATTAGAAATAACCAAGTGCATCGTGAGTAATCATCGATGAAAGTTACAAAGTAATAGTATCCTAAAGTAGACTTTACATGACTAGGACCCCAAATATAAGAGTGAACTAAATCAAAAGATGACGCAACACTTTTATTTACTTGTTGCCAATAAGTACTATGAGTATGTTTTCCTAATTGACAGGACTGACACTCAAAAGACGAAAGCTTATAAAGAATAGAAACTAAAAGACACATTTTATTAAGACTAGGGAGAACCAAACGTTGATGTGTGAGTTCTTGAGAAGCAACAAAACTACAGGCCACCGGTGGAGAAAGATTATATAATCCTCCAGCTTCACTCCCTGCTCCCATCGTCTGTCATGTACGTCAATCCTGGATATAAACATAATTATCATTAAAGAGGAGAAGATTGTCATTACGGTCACATTGAAGCTGAATGTTATACAAAGGCAAACATGAGTTTCTTTTAAATCTAAAAATGTTGTTTCAACATCAAGACCTCTTGAGCTCCTTCACATGGATTTAGTTTATCCCTCACGGACCAAAAGCATTGGTGGTAATTACTATGGATATGTAATTACAGATGATTACTCAAGGTTTTGCTGGAATATTTTCTTACGTAGTAAAGGTGAAATATTCTCGGCTTTCACACGTTTTTCCAAGTTAGCACAAAACAAATTAAATTAAAAAATTGTTGCCATTCGAAGTGATCATGGAGGTGAATTTGAAAACCACCTATTTGAAAAATATTGTGATAAATTTGGGATTGGACATGACTTTTCAGCTCCTAGAACTCCATAATAAAATGGTGTTTTTTAGCGTAAAAATTGTTTTAGCAAAGTTGGCAAGAACAATGCTCAATGATTGTGGTCTACCAAAATACTTTTCGGTCGATGCTATTAGCATGACATGTTATGTATTGAATATGATACTTATTCATCCCATTCTTGACAAAACTCCTTACGAACTTTTAAAAGGTAAAAAACTAAATTTATCTCATCTTCATGTCTTTTGATGTAAATGTTTTGTTTTAAATAATGGAAAAGATAATCTTGGAAAATTTAATGCGAAAGTCGACGGAAGTATTTTTCTTGGATACTCTCGATCTAGTAAAGCATATAGAGTTTATAACAAAATATTACTTATTGTTAAAGAGTAGGTTCATGTTACTTTTTGTGAGACTTCCCCAAATAGTGTTGGCAAAGGTAGTTTTTTCATGGTGTAGGTGCATCTACGAAAGACATACTCCAACACACCGATAAAGGAGTTGATCAACCTAAAATGGTGGAAATTGAGAAGGATGAAGATGACAAACACGAAAAGAAAGATGATAAAAGTCAAAAAGAAGATGATGGTCTTCCATTGGAGTGAAGAACCTCCAAGGATCATCCAATTGACAACATTTTTGGTGATATCACCAAAGGGGTAGCAACTTGCTCTAAGTTAACTAATTTTTGTTATCATCATGGTTACGTATCACAAGTTGAACCTAAAAACGCTAAGGATGCCTTAATTTATGAGAATTGTCTTATGGACATGCAAGAAGAATTGAATCAATTAGAAAGAAATGACGTTTGGGACCTTGTTCCTCGTCCACAGGATCATCAAATTATAGGCACTCGATGGGTATTAAGGAAAAAGCTTGACGGACATAGTGTGATAACAAGAAATAAAGCCCGTGTTGTGGCTCAAGGATATAACCAAGAGGAAGGAATTGACTATGAAGAGATTTATGCTCTGGTTCCCGACTTGAGGCAATACACATTTTATTAGCTTATGCATGCTCTAATAACTTCAAATTATATCAAATGAACGAAAAATGTGTGTTCCTTAACGGATACATAAGTGAATAGGTAAACGTTTATCAACTTCCCAATTTTGAAAATTATGAGTTTCCTAATCATGTGTTTAAGGGAAAACGTGCATTGCATGGTCTTAAACAAGCCCTAGGGCATGGTGTGACCGACTTAGCATGTTTTTGCTAGAGCAAGGATACTCTAGAGAGAAGGTAAACACTACACTCTTTATTAAACGTCAAGGAAAGCATATTTTACTAGCTCAAATTTATGTTGGTGATACCATTTTTGGATCAACTAATATGCATCTTGTCAAAGAGTTCTCTAAGCTTATGCAGAGAGAGTTTGAAATGAGTCTAATGGAAGAGTAAAACTACTTTCTTGGACTACAAATTAAGCAACTTGATGAAGGAACATTTGTATGTCAAACCAAGTATTATCTCGAATTACTCAAAATATTCGGTATGGACGGTGCAAAGGAGATTGACACACCTATGACAACAAACAGTAACTTGGATAAAGATGAAAAGGGTATGGATATTGAGGTCAAAAGGTATAGAGGTATGATTGGATCTCTTATTTATCTTACCACATCTAGACTTGATATTATGTTTAGTATTTATATGTATGCACAATATCAATTTGTTCCTAAGGAATCACACTTAAAAGTGGTTAAGCGTATTCTTAGATACCTTATTGGTACCTCTAAGTTTGGGCTTTGGTATTCCAAGTAAAATGACTATAGCTTAGTTCGTTGTTCCGATTCCGATTTATCAGTTGAAAATTGGATTGGAAAAGTAATAGTGGAGCTTGTCATATGTTTTCTAAATCCTTGATAAGTTGGCATAGTAAAAAGCAAGTTTCTGTAGCTTTGTTAATGGTAGAGGCGGAATATGTGGCCGCCGGTAGTTGTTGTGCATAAATTTTGTGGCTTAAGAAACAACTACTTGATTTTGATATTAAACTTTTGTGTATCCCTATCACGTGTGACAACACTAGTGTCATTAATCTAACCAAAAATCTTGTACTACATTCATGCACTAAACATATTGAGATACACCACCACTTCCTTCGTGATCATATTGAAAAAGGGGATGTTGTGTTTGAGCATGTTGATAGAAGACATCAACTTACCGACATTTTCACTAAAATTCTCGCAACCGAGCCTTTAGTCAACATACATGGGGAATTGGGGATAATTGATATATCCAATGTTTCTTAATTCTATCTTGTTGCTTGCACTTTATATTTTCACTCTAACTTTGTGTTTGAGTATTTTACATCATGTGAGTGCAACTTCTATTCCGTCAAGAGTGAGGTAATATCGTTTTAATTTCTCCTTGAAAGTAAGATTTTCCTTAATGCATTTTACTTGTATATTTCCAAAAATGATTGATATTTTCTCAAATGATAAAAACCATGAATGTTCATTTCCAAAAAATTTCATTGATAACCATTGAGTTTTCTTAATCCATATGCTTATAATGACTTCATGTATTAATTCTTTCACATTTATATAAGTTTGTTCTTGTTGTGAAAGCATGTGCTTTTGTTTATTCTTTATTTCTTGCACTTGTGTTTCAGCTATTTGTATGCATGTTATTTACAATATGTGTGTGATACGGTGGCAGAACCGACTATTTAATACTGGTTTGCGTTTTGCGTTTTTTGTTCGCAATATGTCGCGGTAAGCAAGAGTCGCCACCGAATTTTATTTCATCCAATCATGGAAAAGGAAAAAGAACAGAAATAACCTTTTTTTGAGATATTCTGAGTACGGGGGGTAGATTATAGAAAGGGAAGGTGTTAGCACCCTTTCTATCCGTAGTTATCTACGGGCTCTTAGGTACTTGCTCATTTTTAAAATTGCTTGTGTGTGTTTGTCTTGAAAATGTTTTTTTACTTCGTGATAACCCTTGTATAAGTCCTCAAGGATGTGACGAAGTTTATTTTTTAAATTGTTTTAAAAGGTGTTGGTGTGAAAAGGTTTTTATTGAGCAAGTACCTAAGATTCTACCTACTCAAAAAAAGATTGTTTTTGTTCTCGTTTCTTTTAGATAGCGCTATCCTACTATTGAGGAGTATGTAGAACCGTCGTTAGAGTTTGTAAGGGAAATTTGAAAGGGACAAGTACAATCATTAAAGCAATAGTTAGAAAACCTTAGTAATAACCCTAAATTCTTAAGATCTTTTCGAGGCTACGTTTCCAAGGCAACATTTTAGAGGCAACATTTTAGAGGCAACATTCGAACGGAACAATTTGATCTCTTTAGACTGGAGGGAAACCACTAAAATCTCTTATGCTTAATGATTGTTTACCGAAGGCAACCGAAGTGAGGTAAACTCTAGGAGTGAACATGTGCGAGTGATTTATTTCAGTTATTTAATCTCTGCACATTAGGGTTTTCTAACTGTTTTAATTTTTCATGCATTCTTGCCATACAATCATATTAATTCATGTATCTAGACAGTTAAAGATTGCGGAAATTAAAAGTGCGAGGAAGTAAAACCTAGCTATTACAAGGCTTCGGGGAGGGGAATTAATTACATAACCAACAATCAGGGATTTAAAGCAGGAAATAAAACCCTAATTTAACTATTACAAACCCTGAACAATTACAAAATAATGGAAAAAATAATTAACAAGCGCGCGGAAAATTAAATACGAGGACGGTAATTAATAACTTAAAACCCTAATTGAGAGAAAGAAATTTTCGTGGATTTTTATTTTAGAAAACAATTAAATCACAAATTAATTAAACCTAATTTCTAATTGTTTTTAATTATGAAAGAAGTTAATTAACCTAATTCACTAATTAAATTAAAAAAAGTATTTTATGAGAAAAATAATTTTTGTGTATTTTTTTTTTAGAAAAATAATTAAATTGTGCAAAATCTCAAACCCTAATTCTACTTGTTTTAAATTATGGAAGAAATTAAAGTTTCCCTAAATTAATTAAACTAATTAATTTAAAAAATATTTATTAAGAAAATAATTTTTTTTGTGATTTTTGGTTGGTTAATTTAATAAAATAATTTTTGTATTAATAAAAAAAAACAAAATAATTGAAAAAAAGAAATTAAAGAAAAAAATAGTAAAAGTAACCAAGTGGGCCTGTTGTTAGTCATTCTGGGGGGTATGAATCTGAATTCCTAGGCCCATGAAGCTCCAGGCCCGATCAACTTTGGGATCTGGTGTAGCATTGACTTGGAGGAGTACCATGAACCTTCATTGGAGAAGCATGAGATCTGGCCAACAGTGCATCTAATGGATAGACGTTGAGCGTGTACGGAAGGCATGTGAGGGAAGATTGCACTGGATTTTCTTGAAACAATTAAGAAAATAATAAAATGCACAGGCCTGGGATCGAACCCAGGACGTGTGCATCAAAGGCGCTCCTTCCAACCATCTGTGATGCGTTGTTAACTTGTAAACATAATAAACAAATAAAATCAAAAGCCAAATCAAGTATCCTGCCAGGAAAATGCGTGAAATTTGAATGGACCAACCACGCCTTGCCACACCATTGTCTTCTTCGCTGGGACTGTTGTTTTAGGTTCAAACTTTTACCTACAGACGTTTCTTTGTAGCTATAACCCTGCACCCTTCAAAAATTAAGCACACACAATATAAATTCATTTGGGGACCATGAATCAGTTGGGTTTGAAGCCCTGATCATCATGGTACCCATTATCAAACCTAATTATGCCTAGGTTAAGAAACCCTAAAACGAGCTCGCAAACCCTACCTATGGCATATTGCGATTCCTGCGCTGTAAATGCAATCAAATGGTACCAATAGCTTGCAAACAAGATGATGAACAAGAATATATAATTAAAACATGCTTATGATACGTAAAACATGGTAAACAATTTTAAGTTCTTAGTGCAAACCGTGATCCTTCTATGCGAGGATTCTTGATGTTTTGAATCCTACAAATGGTGCTGGTAGCTTCCTGGGATGTCTTGCAATAGATTGGAATCTTTAAATCTCCGTGAGGATGGCTCTAGAGTGGATTTTGATCTGGAATCATTATGCACTTATAGTAGACTAAATTAGGTTAACAAAATTGGCATGAATCTTGAGAAATAATGGAGATTTGATTTGATTTGCTTCATGTATGATTTCTTTCCAAAACTTGCCTCAATCCAATCTTTTTCAACCCCAATGACCTTTGCACAAATTGATCATCATGCTAGCTGTACATGGACTCCAAATGTGCACAAAAATCTCAAGATTTGATTTGTTTTCATTATTTTACCATTTAATTTGATTTATTTTGATTTAAATGAATAAAAAATCAAAATAAATGATAAAAATAATAAAATAATAGGTGAATGAGATCAGGGGTCGTGGGTCCTATTAGAAACATTTTTCAAGCAAGAAAACATGGGCCCCTTTGGAAAAAATGCAAATTTGATCAATGTTGACTTTTGACAATTTTCCAAAAATTTCCAACTTTAACAATGCACAACTCTCTCAATTTTGACACTAGGAGGGTGTTCTTGGACTTTTTAGAAATCTTAGGATGTCCCCTAAGCACCCCTTTTGGTTTCATCTCAATTGGATCTTCCATGTTCATGCATGAAGCTTTGACCCAAAAGGTGTTTTTGTTGACTTTTCAAAATGACCCATAATGTAGAAATTCATATTTTTTTTTGTGGGTGCATATTTTGAACTTGTGAGCTGAAGATGAGTTGTAGGGAATTATATCCTATTCAAAATGAGATTTGAATGGAAAATTTATGATAAAATATGAAGAAGTTATGCTTGGTAAAATTTGGGTTGACTTTTACTGAGAAACCCTAATTTAGTAACATTTGGGTTTTGATGAATTTGGAACATCCCTTGAGGAATCATGATCAACCCTTGATCAAATGATGGATATAACTTAAAAATGTTGATTTTTATCAAAAATCTTGAGGTTTGACTGTATGTGGGCCACAATTGACTTTTGACCTAGTACATTCGATTCTCAAGCATTTGAGCAGTTGGCTGGGAAAAATTCTTGTGCAAGGCATGAAACTTGCCATGTGGGATCTTGAGAGCATATTAATACCATGGAGAGCATAGGATACCTTTGTGGTCTAACCATCTTAATGAAAATAAAAACCCTAATTTGGGGTACACTGCCTTAAGGGAGAGTTTGTCTAGTCAACTCTTGGGCAACCTTGGGCAAATTAAGATCTCAATGGACATGTATTGAGTAAAAATGAGAGGGAAAATTTTGGGGTACAACAGTTTCCCCTGTTCAATCTTCTTAAACCTGAGGATGTAGATTGGCCCGTCTGCCTTTCGTGATCTGAAGGTGAAAGATGATTGAACACTAAAGTGCCCAGAAATTTGCACTCGCATGAAGTGGCACTCGACTTGTGACATCGTGAGTGGGCTTACAGATGCCATTTGGAGGTTGATGATATAAGATTTGTCAGATATGGGCTTAAAGATTCCATCCTGGATGTGACATTGAATTGTCCGAGATGGGCTTAAAGATTCCATCTAGAGAATGTAGATTTCCTGAGATATTCCTTTGACGAGAGTCCCTATTGCTGTTTTTGAGGAGAAATCTGCTGAGGAATGTTGGTATATGTCTTGGGAGAAATAGAATTTTAGGAGCTTTAGTTGTCCGTTACTCTACCGGGGAATTAACTCCAGAGGCGAACTGCATATCTGGTTAGTGTACAGGCTACGCTGCATTTTACTGGTGAAATGCGAAACCAATCGGGTTTGATCAGGTCCAGGTCTTACAGTGTTGTTGACTGCTGTCTGGAGATAAGAGGGAAGGAACCTGGATAGTAGGGTTACTTTGTGATAAGTTCGTGTGGAACTTCAAAAGGAACCTGGGTGAGGTTACTTTGATATGACAGCCTGGGTAAGGTTGTTTCGTTAGGAGTTTGGGTAAAACTACAGAGGGAACCTGGGTAAGGTTACTTTGAGATAAGTTTGTCTTAAAACTTTAAAAGGAACATGGGTAAGGTTATAAGTTTGTGTAAAACTTCATAAGGAATCGGGGTAGGGTTATAAGTTTGTGTAAAACTTCAGAAGGAACCGGGGTAGGGTTATAAGTTTGTGTAAAACTTCATAAGGAACCGGGGTAAGGTTACTTTGTGATAAGTTTGTGTAGAACTTCTAGGAGGAACCGGGGTAAGGTTACCTTGAGATAAGTTATGTTCATGTAAAACTTCAGGAGGAACCGGGGTAAGGTTATAATTTTGTGTAAAACTTCAGGATGAACCGGGGTAAGGTTTCCTTGATATAAGTTAAGTTCGTGTAAAACTTCAGGAGGAATCGGGGTAAGGTTTCCTTGATATAAGTTAAGTTCGTGTAAAACTTCAGGAGGAATCGGGGTAAGGTTATAATTTTGTGTAAAAATTCTGGATGAACTGGGGTAAGGTTACCTTGAGATAAGTTCGTGTAAAACTTCAGGAGGAACCGGAGTAAGGTTACCTTGTTATGATAATGTAGATTAGTTGACCTGTTTGATTTCGGGAACTGAGTTTCCATTAGTTGTCCATAGATGTGATCTGTATAACTGCTGGATTCATTGAAGCTAATCCTCTTTTCCTGAAAAATATCAGGGTTAGTTATATGCGATGCATGAAATGTAGGGCGAGATGATGTTCTCAAAATAAATGAGATTATGCTGTATATGATATGTATGTGTATGTCATGATGTATGTTCATGAAATACTGTCGGGGTACGCTTGCGCCTGGGAAAATAAATCCCTGACTGTTGCTGGAGATTCGCAAATATTCTATTGGGAAGAGGTGTCGGAGAAGTAACCCTGTGAGGACCAGACTTTGGGGGAAGAGATACTCGGTTAGTAGACCTGCTGATCTGGAGGAATAAACTCAGCTGGGGATGAAATTCTGTTGCTGGAAGTGATGAGCTCTGTTGGAGATTGAGCTTCTGTATCTGTAGAAATAGAATCCACTTGGGGAATGAAATTTATTTACTCGCATGCGATTACGAACCTCGGCTGGGGATAGTTATGTCCTATTTCGGGAAAGCTGACATCAATGCCTTTGGATATTTTTACTTTGTGGGGAGTGCGTATACCAATAATTATGTTCCCAAGCATGACTCTATCCCGATACCTGCAGGGAAAAGTGACTGTAGGGTTCGGTACTTCTTATTTTCCCTGTTTCTATAATTACGACTAATTGTCATTTGTTTCTTATGCAAATATTTATGAGCAGAAATCATTTTCAAATGCATATATCAAAAATAAATCATTGGACGTTCTTGCAAAACAAAACAGAGAAAGAAAAAAGAAACAAACTGAAGTTTTGTAAAAATGACTTGTATTGATTTTGAAATTGGCCTGTAATAGGCGTTTTGTACAAAGAGGCTGACGTCCTAGTAAGAGAACGCCGCCGAAAGAAATTACAATTTATGCAAAAGAAATAAAAGCAACTATGTGAAACAACCACATTGGGTTCCAACTCAGCTATTGTCTCTATATCTTCAAGCGTCTCATCACTTTACTACTTGGCTAAAGGTTGATCAGATTGATTGGCGTCGTCCGAGCTTGATAGCTGATACCGAAGTCTGGTCGCAAGATGATCCAATGAGACATAGTGATACGCTTTAATCCCTAACTTTTTCCTGGATTACCCTTTCGGGTTTTCAATCCACCGGGATACCCTTTTTTTCCCAAGCCTCCCTTTCGGGTTTTCGACTTGTCGGGTGTACAATTTTTTTCATTTTCATCCCTTACTTTTGCCTGAACCCTTTTGGTTCGCCGGGAAGCCCTTATTTTTGCCTAGGCCAGTTGACCTAGCGGGTCTTTGATCATGCGTACTATCTTTTCACTATGTTTACATTGACAGGGTGAGGAAGGTCGTCACCATCCATGGTGGTTAGAATCATAGCTCCTCCTGAGAAAATGTTCTTCACCACAAATAGCCCTTCGTACGTGGGAGTCCATTTTCCCCTAGGATCACCTTGCGGAAGTATGATGCGTTTGATCACCAGATCCCCAACTTGATATTCTTGACGCCTGACTTTCTTGTTAAAAGCCTTGATCATTCGCTTTTGATACGTCTGACCATGGCAGATAGCAGTAAGTCTCTTTTCATCGATTAGATTTAACTGATCAAGCCGGGTTTGGATCCAGTCGTCTTCGTTCAAACCCGCATCCTTCATAATTCTGAGAGAAGGTATCTGGACTTCTATGGGTAGGACTGCCTCCATGCCATATAACAGAGAGTAGGGTGTTGCCCCTGTCGACGTCCGTGCTGAGGTACGGTACCCATGAAGAGAAAATGGTAACATTTCATGCCAGTCTTTGCATGTCACTGTCATTTTCTGTACAATCTTCTTGATGTTCTTATTAGCCACTTCAACAGCGCCATTCATCTTCGGCTGGTAGGGAGAAGAATTATGATGATGTATCTTGAACTGTTTACAGAGCTCGGTGATCATTATGTTATTGAGATTTGTACCATTGTCAGCGATAATTCTCTCTGGTATACCATATCGACAGATTAAATTGTGTCGGATAAACCGCGCCACGACGTACTTGGTTATTGTAGCAAAGGAAGCTGCCTCAACCCACTTCGTGAAGTAATCAATGGCTACCAGAATGAAACGATGCCCGTTATATGCAGTAGGTCTGATCTTGACGATCATGTCGATGCCTCACATTGCAAAGGGCCATGGATCTGTCAAGACTGAAGAAGTGAAAAACACAAGAAGGGGGGTTGAATTGTTGAAACTTGAAATCAAATGCAGACAACACGTTATTTTTATCCTGGTTCGTTTGATCTCAAACTACTCCAGTCCACCCGTCAAGGTGATTTTGCCTCTCTCCAACGAGGTCTTAATCCATTATATTTAACTGAATACAAAACTGCTTTAACAACTGCTAAAGCCTTCTTGAGTCTAAACCACAGACCGGTTTCTCAAGGAAATTATTTCTTACAGATAACTGAACAATTATGTGTGTTTGATGTTTTCTACAAAAACTATATATCACAATTGTGATAATACACAAATGAAGCTTATATGAAACTAGATTGCTAGAACTATAGAGTAAGCAGTTGAGAGCTTTAACAAACTAATTTAGTGAGGACGAAGATGATTAGCTTATGCGTGTTGGAGAATTGTAGAGCATTAGCCATTTCCTTTCTCACTGATTTGTTTAAATACTTCTTGGAAAAGATACGTTGATGCCAATAATTCCATTTCAATGCTCATTATGTTCTTTCCATTTTGAGAAGATCTTTGTCTTGGAATAAAGCCGTTGGTAATTAATCTTCCTTGAATGCAGTAACGTTAACACTTCAGAATGTTCTGCTTGATTAAGATCAGAGTGTGTTGGCTTTAGCTTATTCTGATTGCTTTTGAGTGCTGATGACATTGTTAGGATCTTGATCTGAATCAGAGTATGTTGAGCGCAGATCTTGTTCGTCAGGCTTCAGCGTAAGCACATGTACTGATCTTCTGATGTGACATATCTTCTGATGCTGATGTTGATATTCTGATATTCTGATGCTGATTCCATCAGAGTTTCCTGTAAATACACAACATATTTTTAGGTAGCATCTATGTCATATATAAATCTCATAATTCATTTAATCTTGTATTTTGTTATCATCAAAACTCTAACTGAGGGTTGTAGAATCAAACTATGTTCTAACAATCTCCCCCTTTTTGATGATGACAAAAACTAGATTTTTTCAATTAAAATAAAATGATGAAAGTATCAGAGTTTAAGGATAAAGAGGAAACGGTATCAGAGATAATCAGATAAAGAATAAAATATCAGAGCTAAGAAGGTAAGGAATAAAAAGTATCTGAGTAATGATGAGAAAAACTTCGCCTGAGTTGATTATTTCCCTTTGATTCCTTGAGACCTTGAGCATCAGAACTTTATTGAACCTTTCTTTGATCATCAGAATTTTTCTTTATCAGGGTTCATCAGATTCTTGTACCTGTAAGCTTTTCAGAACAACAAGTATATAAGGATGTTAGAATGTTTGAGACTTTTGTCTCAGTAAACCGTTATTGAAAAATATCATTCTTTCTCCCCCTTTTTGTCAGCTATCAAAAAGCATAGTTAATCAGAGTTAAAAAGATTAGAGCAAAACACGTTTGTATTAAAACATAAGTAATGATAGTTTATAACAAGTAAAAATATTACAGACAAACATGTACAGAAAACAAGGAAAACATAAGAAAAATCTAAGAAGGAGGACGAAGTCGTGTGAACAGAGCTTCCAACATGCTCTTGATTTGTTGGCTGGTTTCGTTTTGCTTAGCTACCATGTTTGCTATAGAAGTAGCATTCTGAGTGGAACTTCATATTGCTCAGCTGATGCATCTTTCTGGGAACCTGAAGAGAGATTGCTGCTAGAAGCCATGTTCACACGAGTTCTTGAGAGAGAAAAAATTGAAAGGGTTTTCTTGAGAGGAAGAACACAAACACAGAAATCAGAAATATTGCTTGAAACGAAAGTAAGGGTAAAAAGGTGTGAATGGTGTGAATGGTGTTTAAATAGATTTTGAAAAAGTTTTTGAAAACATAAACGCTTAAGAGAGAGAAATAAATCATGATTAATAGCATTAAATGACCGCTGATTTTAGGGGATTTCAGAAAGATACTTAAACGGTTACCAGTGACATGTGTCTCAATGCATCTAATCAGCGCTTTGCCTTTTCAGAAGCGTGAACGCGTGTTCAGCCTCAGGAACTAGCTGATGACTGGATGACACTTGTTTGCTTTGAGTGAACATCACTTCTATCCTTGAACTGAAGAGCTCAGAGCTTCATGGATAGATCTGATACAATCTGCATTTCTAAAGACTTTGAAAGAAGATTGATCAGAATTTCACAGAGTAATAAACATAATTCTGAAGGTTAATATATAAAATTAAAACAGTTTTATTTTGGACAGAGCTTCATGCTGAGATGATTCAGAATGAAGTTGAACCTATCTTCAGAAAGTTGTTTTGTGAAGATATCAGCCCATTGATGGTCTGTATCAATAAATTTTAAGTTTAAAATTCCTTTCTGAATATAGTCCCTAATAAAATGATGTTTTATTTCTATATGCTTAGCCCTAGAATGCAAAATTGGATTTCTACTTAAGCAAATAGAGGAGGTGTTATCAGAGAGGATAGGAATGTTACTATCATAAATCTAGAAGTCCTCAAGTTGACTTTTCATCCAGAGCATTTGTGTGCTGCATCCAGCTGCTGCTATGTATTCAACTTTTGCTGTTGATAGAGCAATGGTGGATTGTCTTTTGCTGGACCACGAGATCAGATTTTCTCCCAGAAACTGGAAGCTTCCAGAAGTTCTTTTGCGTTCTACTCCGTCTCCAGCAAAGTCAGCATCACAGTAACCTACTAAGCTGTAATCACCAGATTTTCTATAAAACAAACCCAGATTAGTAGTACCTTTCAGATACTTGAAAATTCGCTTAACAGTTGTTAAGTGAGATTCTCTAGGATCTGATTGGAATCTTGCACAAATGCATACACTGAATAAAATATCAGGCCTTGAGGTTGTCAGATAAAGAAGAGAACCAATCATACCTCTGTAGACTTTCTGTTCTACCCTTTTGCTTACCTCTTCTCTTTCCAGAATGCACGTGGGATGCATTGGAATCTTTGATGGCTTACATTCTGAGAGATCAAATTTCTTCAGAAGTTCTCTGACATATTTGCTCTGATGAATGTAAGTTCCTTCTGGGGTTTGATTGATCTGAATGCCCAGAAAGAATTTCAGTTCCCCCATTAAGCTCATCTCAAATTCTGCCTGCATACACTTAGCAAACTTTCTTCCCAGAGAGGGATTAGTAGATCCAAATATTATATCATCAACATAAATCTGGCAGACTAAGATGTCATTCTTAACTGTCTTATAGAATAAGGTTGTGTCCACTTTCCCTCTGGTGAATTCCTTTTCTAACAGGAAGTTACTCAGTCTTTCATACCAAGCTCTGGGAGCTTGTTTCAGACCATACAGTGACTTCTTTAGTTTGAAAATGTATTCTGGATTTTTTGAGCTTTCAAAGCCAGTGGGTTCGTGCACATATACCTCTTCTTCTATATATCCATTTAAGAATGCACTCTTGACATCCATCTGATACAGAGTGATGCCTTTATTAACAACAAAAGAAATTAAAAGTCTGATAGATTCTAACCTGGCGACTGGAGCAAAGGTTTCTGTATAGTCTATACCCTCTTGCTGACTATAACCTTGTGCTACCAATCGTGCCTTGTTTCTGATGACTTCACCTTGTTCATTCAGTTTGTTTCTGAACACCCATTTTGTTCCAATGACGTTGACTCCTTTTGGTTTAGGAACTAGATCCCATACGTCATTCCTTGTGAATTGATTCAGCTCCTCTTGCATTGCTAGAATCCAGTCATTGTCCAGAAGTGCTTCATCAATTGAAGATGGTTCAATCATAGAAACAAGTCCCATGAGGGATTCTTCAGAGATTCTGAAGATGGCTCTTGTTCTGATTGGATCTTCCTTTCTTGCTAAGATAGTTTCTTCTGGATGATCCATGCTGCTTCTGGATGGTCTTTTCTGAGGTTGATCAACAGAAGATGCTGGATTACTTGCAGTTCCTCTTTCTGATGTTGAGGGAGTGTCTCTGTTAAGAGCTTCTGATGACTTGTCTTCAGTACCTGTGAATTCAACTTCCGTACCTGCAAATACTTCATTCTGCTTTGACTTTTGAGAGTCAAGCTTATCATCAAAACGAACACTGATTGATTCTACCATAATCTGTGTTTCTGTATTGTATACTATGTACCCTCTTGAGCGTTCAGAGTATCCTAACATAATACACTTCTGTGCTTCAGATTCAAACTTGTTCAAATAATTTTTAGTATTCAAAATAAAGCAAGTACATCCAAATGGATGAAAATATGAAATGTTGGGCTTTCTGTTCTTCCACAATTCATATGGAGTCTTTTCCAGAATAGGTCTTATGGAGATTCTATTCTGAATGTAGCACGCTGTGTTTAACGCCTCTGCCCAGAAGATCTTAGCAACGTTAGTCTCGTTGATCATGGTTCTGGCTATTTCTTGCAATGTTCTGTTCTTTCGTTCTACAACTCCATTTTGCTGGGGAGTTCTAGGACAAGAGAAATCATGCAGAATGCCTTTGTCATTAAAAAATGATTCAAAATCTTTGTTTTCAAACTCTCCACCATGATCACTTCTGACTTTGACGATTCTAAGATCCTTTTCATTCTGAACTTGGTTGCAGAAGGTGACAAACACAGAGTGTGACTCGTCCTTGTGTCTTAAGAACTTTACCCATGTCCATCTGCTATAGTCATCTACGATTACTAACCCATACTTCTTACCACTGACTGAAGCAGTTTTAACTGGTCCAAATAAGTCAATGTGCAGAAGTTCTAATGGCTTAGAGGTGGAAACAACGTTTTTAGATTTAAAAGCAGGTTTTTCCTCTTTCATTAAACAGGATAGTCCCATCTTTCTGACTAACAGCTTTACATGAATTTTGATTAAAGATTATATCATAACCGTTATCACTTAATTGACTTATGGATAACAGGTTATGCATTAATCCATCTACTAATAAGACATTACTGATATAGGGAAGATTTCCATTACCTACTGTTCCAAAGCCAATGATCTTTCCCCTCTGATTGCCTCCAAAGCCTACATGGCCTCCAGGCTTAAGTTCCAGGCTTTGGAACATATGCCTTCTTCCTGTCATGTGTCGTGAGCAGCCAGAGTCCAGGTACCATGACTGGTGTTTCTGCTTTGCTGCTAAAGATATCTGCAACATGTATTATTTTATCCTTAGGTACCCATATTTTCTTGGGTCCTGATTTGTTAGTTTTACCAAAACTCTGGTTGAATTTTGGTTTGACAGAATAATTGCTACTAGTATATTTGATGTCGTGTGTGTGCCCATATACAAAGTGTGACTTAAGTGGAGTTCATTTAATAACTAAATCCATGGCATTCTTTGGTGTAGGTACCTTACCTTGGTATCCTATTCCCTTTCTGCCATTTCTGCTAACTCCATAGATCATTGAAGCCATTTTGCTTTTATCTATGCTTTTAGCAAGAAACTTCTGAAAGCTGTGATCATACTCCTTGATGATCTCATCAGCACTACTGGGAGTTTCAAGAATTGTTTCCTTCTGAGAGTTTTGTAATATATTTTCTAATTTTGAAACTTTTTTTTTCAACTCAGAATTTTCCAACTTGAGACTCTCAGTTTTATCAGAGTCAGAAGCAAGATCCCTTTTCAGGTTTCTGAATTTGACTCTGATCTGCTGATATCTTTCCAGAATCTCATTAAGGCTTTCAGCTAGTTCAGCCTTAGTAAAATTAATAGCAAAGTCAGGAAATACCTCTTCTGTGTCTGATTCAGAGTCTGATTCAGAAGCTTCACTGTCTTCTGATATGTTTTCCATGAGAGCTATGTTTGCTCTCTCATCATCTGATTCTGAGTCAGCTTCAGATGTGTCAGAGTCATCCCATGTAGCCATGAGACTTTTATTCTTTTCCTTGCCAAACTTTCTTATGGGCTTTTCCTTCTGAAGCTTTGGGCAGTCACTCTTGTAGTGTCCTTGCTCGTTACATTCATAGCAGATGATGTCCTTGTTGTTTGGCTTTCTACTTCCTGAAGAGCCTTCAGATCTTCTGTGTCCAGAGGAGGATTCTGACCTTCTGTATCTGGAGGAGGGTTCGTTCTGATTCTCAGATCTTATGGGATTCCTGAACTTTCTTTGCCTCCGGTTCCACAGTTGGTTCACCCTTCTGGAGAGGAGAGACAGTTCATCTTCTTCTGATGAGGACCCATAAGAGGTTTCTTCAACAGCCTGCAAAACCTTGGAGTCAGATTTTCTGTTAGATTTTAAAGTTAATGGCTTACCTTTCTTTTGAGGTTCATCAGCTTCTAGCTCTATCTCGTGACTTCTGAGGGAGCTGACAAGTTCCTCCAGAGAGATTGTGTTGAGATCCTTAGCTAGCTTCAGCGCTGTGACCATTGGCCTCCACTGTTTTGGCAAGCTTCAGATGATCTTCTTGACATGATCAACAGTAGAATACCCTTTGTCCAGAACTTTGAGACCAACAACCAGAATCTGAAATCTTGAGAACATTGTTTCAATAGATTCACTTTCTTCCATCTTGAATGCCTCATACTTCTGAATGAGCGTAAGAGCTTTAGTTTCTTTGACTTGAAGGTTGCCTTCATGCGTCATTCTGAGAGAGTAAAACATGTTCTTAGCAGTGTCTCTGTTTGATATCTTTTCATATTCAGAGTAAGAGATAGCACTGAGAAGAATAGTTTTGGCCTTGTGATGGTTTTTGAAATCACGCTTCTGTTGATCATACATTGCTTTCCTGTCAATCTTCTGACCATTTTCATTCACTGGGTGCGTGTATCCATCTGTCACCATATCCCACAGATCAGCATCATGGGCTAGAAAGAAGCTTTCAATTCTGTCTTTCCAGTAATCAATGTTCTCTCCATAAAAGACTGGAGGTTTGCCACTGAATCTGTCTCTTTCTTCGTTGTTGTCATTGCTGATGTTGTGATGTGTTCTTGCCATAGTGTTTTTCAACGCTGGATCTTGTACTGACACGGTTAAGTGTTATGAACTCAGAACCAGGCGCTCTGATGCCAATTGAAGAAGTGAAAAACACAAGAAGGGGGGTTGAATTGTTGAAACTTGAAATCAAATGCAGACAACACGTTATTTTTATCCTGGTTCGTTTGATCTCAAACTACTCCAGTCCACCCGTCAAGGTGATTTTGCCTCTCTCCAACGAGGTCTTAATCCACTATATTTAACTGAATACAAAACTGCTTTAACAACTGCTAAAGCCTTCTTGAGTCTAAACCACAGACCGGTTTCTCAAGGAAATCCTTTCTTACAGATAACCGAACAATTATGTGTGTTTGATGTTTTCTACAAAAACTATATATCACAATTGTGATAATACACAAATGAAGCTTATATGAAACTAGATTGCTAGAACTATAGAGTAAGCAGTTGAGAGCTTTAGCAAACTAATTTAGTGAGGACGAAGATGATTAGCTTATGCGTGTTGGAGAATTGTAGAGCATTAGCCATTTCCTTTCTCACTGATTTGTTTAAATACTTCTTGGAAAAGATACGTTGATGCCAATAGTTCCATTTCAATGCTCATTACATTCTTTCCATTTTGAGAAGATCTTTGTCTTGGAATAAAGCCGTTGGTAATTAATCAGCCTTGAATGCAGTAACGTTAACACTTCAGAATGTTCTTCTAGATTAAGATCAGAGTGTGTTGGCTTTAGCTTATTCTGATTGCTTTTGAGTGCTGATGACATTGTTAGGATCTTGATCAGAATCAGAGTATGTTGAGCGCATATCTTGTTCGTCAAGCTTCAGCGTAAGCACATGTACTGATCTTCTGATGTGACATATCTTCTGATGCTGATGTTGATATTCTGATATTCTAATGCTGATTCCATCAGAGTTTCCTGTAAATACACAACATATTTTTAGGTAGCATCTATGTCATATATAAATCTCATAATTCATTTAATCTTGTATTTTGTTATCATCAGAACTCTAACTAAGGGTTGTAGAATCAAACTATGTTCTAACAAAGACGTTTAAGGGGACTGGAGGCACATGCACCTTATCAGCGTAGATTTGGCACTTATAACAAGTTAGAGGGTGCTGATAGCAATCAACCTCCATAGTGGACCAGTAATATCCTGCTCGTAGGATCTTCTTAGCCATGGTATGTCCACTAGAATGGGTTCTGAAGGTGCCTTCATGTAGATCTGTCATGATCCTCTCTGCTTCGCTCTTGTCTATGCATCATAATAATGTGGAGTCATGGTTGCGTTTATAAAGGATTCCATTATTGAGGAAGAACTTCGTAGCGAACCTTCTCAGAAACTTCTTATCATTGACGGATTCCCCTTCGGGATATTCCTGAACCTCGAGATACCTTTTGATTTCGTGAAACCAGGGTTTGTCTGCCACTTCTTCGGTGTCGATCTCGCAGCAGTGTGCTGGTTCATCTAACCTCTCAATGGTAATCTGGAGAGCCTCATTGTCCCACCTAACCTTGAACATAAAATACATGGTAGCTAGCGCGTCCGCCAACTGGTTATCCTCTCGTGGGAAATCCTCGAAGGTTATCTCCTCAAAGTGTGGGAGCAATGTCAGTACATACTCTCTGTAAGGAATGAGATTATGGTGCTTCGTATCCCACTCGCCTTTGATCTGACTTATCACCTGAGAGGAATCCCCGAATACACTTAAGAACTTAATCCTTAGGTCAATAGCAACTCGAAGACCCATAATACATGCTTCATACTCCACCATGTTGTTGGTGCAGTTGAAACATAATCGGGCGGTGAACAGAGTATAACAACCCTTGGGAGATATGATTACAGTGCCAATGTTGTTACCTAGTGTGTTTGAGGCTCCATCAAAATATATAGACCATCGGGATCCCTCTTCAGGTCCTTCATCCGGTCCAGGTTCTTCGTAGTCAGTCACCAACATAATATTCTCATCCGGGAACTCAAAATTCATAGACTGGTAGTCATCCACGGCCCGATGAGCCAAATGATCAGCCAATACACTCCCCTTTATTGCTTTTTGGGTCGTATATTATATGTCGTATTCGGTTAAGATCATTTGCCACCTTGCTATCCTTCCGGAGAGAGCGGGCTTCTTGAAAATGTATTTGATCAGATCCATCTTTGATATCAACAAAGTAGTGTGAGTCAGCATATACTGTCTCAGCCGGCGAGTAGCCCATGCCAAAGCGTAAAAATTTTTCTCGAGCAATGAGTATCGGGTCTCACAGTCGGTAAACTTTTTGCTAAGGTATTAAATGGCGTGCTCTTTTCGGCCAGACTCGTCATGCTGCCCCAGCACACACCCTATTGAATTGTCTAACACTGTCAAGTATAATATCAAAGGTCTTCCTTCAACTGGAGGCATCAGAATTGGCGGTTCTTGAAGGTATTCTTTGATTCTTTGAAAGCGGTCTGGCATTCATCATTCCACTTTACCACTTGATCTTTCTTCAAAAGCTTGAAGATTGGCTCACAAGTAGCAGTCATATGTGAAATGAACCTGGCGATGTAATTCAGACGTCCCAGGAAACCTCTAACTTCCTTCTCTGTGCGGGGAGCCGACATCTCTTGTATGGCCTTTACCTTCACAGGGTCTACCTAAATACCCTTGTCACTGACGATGAAACCCAGAAGCTTACCTGACCTTACCCTGAAGGTACACTTGTTCAGATTCAACCTCAGCTTGTATGTCTTCAACCTGTCAAACAATTTCTAAAGATGATCAAGGTGCTCTTCCTCAGTCTGAGACTTGGCTATCATATCATCAACATAAACTTCGATCTCATGGTGAATCATATCGTGGAACAAAGCCACCATGGCGCGCTGATAAGTTTCCCCAACTTTCTTCAATCCAAAAGGCATCACCTTGTAGCAGAAGGTGCCCCACTGTGTGACGAAGGTTGTCTTCTCCATGTCTTCAGGAGCCATCTTGATCTGGTTGTAGCCAGAGAAACCATCCATGAAGGAGAATATTTTATGTTGCACGGTGTTATCGACCAGAACATCAATGTGAGGAAGTGGGAAGTCATCCTTGGGGCTTGCCTTGTTCAGATCTCTGTAATCCACATACATCTGTACCTTACTGTCCTTCTTAGGTACCGAAACAACTTTAGCAACCCATTGTGGATACAATGTGACAACTAAGAATCCTGTGTCAAACTGTTTCATGACCTCTGCCTTGATCTTCTCTGACATTTCAGGGCGCATACAACGGACCTTCTGTTTAACCAGAGGACATTCTTCTTTAGTCGGCAGGCGATGTACCACAATATCAGTGTCCAAACAAGGTATGTCTTCATAGGACCAGGCGAAGATTTCAACTAAGTCGTGCAACATCTGTATTAACCTCTGTTTGACGCTAAGCTCCAGATTTGCACCTATTTTAACCTCTTTTATGTCTTCCTCAGTACCCAAGTTCACTGTCTCAACCGGCTCTTCATGAGGCTGTATGGCCCTTTCTTCCTGTTGTAGCAGTCTAGCAAGTTCTCCAGGCACCTCAAAATCATCCTCACCTCCGTCCTCTGCTTTGTTGATCGGACTTTTGAATTCATAATTGGAAATAGCAGAGCTGTTATCAATGGGATCCAGAGTGGATACGGATCTGCATTATGATACGTGAGTGTGTGTAAGAGAATAGCTGTTTTGATAAAGTGCAAAGCAGAAAGGAAAAACAAGGAGCGCAAAATTTGTATGCAAGAAACGTCCAATGCTTTATTAATGATTATTAAATGACAAATAATAGCCCTAACAAGCAAAGCCAAGGTGCCTCGGGCAAGACACCGGACTGTAAAGTTTCACATTGTTTATTACAAATCTTAAAACAAATAAGTCAATTACTGCGAAATAAAAGAAATAGGTATGAAGTCCCTAGTCGTCCAGTTACTTGGTCCACCGTTGGTAGTTGGGTAGATCCAGTTGTTAATGTCTGATTCCTCTTCACTATCTTCAATGGCATTAATTCCCCAATTGCTGATACGAAGGGGAGGTCCTCCAGCCCGAGCGCGTCTAACAGCCCTTTGAGCCCCTATAGTAAAGCCCAAACCAAATTTGTCAATTTTATGAGTGAAATCAGGGAGCTGACCCCAATTGGCACACCCACCTTCTTCAACTGCGGCCCTGGCGTCCTCGAGAGAAGCCATCTTCAAATGAGGTTTGTTGCTGGTAGTTTTAGTCGAAGCCAAGATCTGAGGGACCTCTTCAAAATTATGACAAGGAGTTTCAATGAATTCCCCGTCCATCTCTATGTAGTGGAAGGAGTTAAGGTGACTCACCATATATTCTTCTTCACCATGCACTGTGACAATTTTTCCTTTCACTGGGTACTTCAGCATTTGGTGGAGTGTGGAGGTGACTGCCCTGGCCTCGTGGATCCAAGGACGACCCAACAAACAAGAATACGACGGCCTGATATCCATCACATAGAAAGTGGATCCAAAAGTCTGAGAACCCACTTTGACAGGGATGTCCACCTCTCCGTACCCCATTCTCTTCGATCCGTCAAAAGCCCTTAACACAATGTTATTAGGATTTAGAGTTAGACCCTCGCAATCCAAACGGTCCAACTCCTTCTTCGGAAGAACATTCAGTGAAGACCCAATATCTACCAGCACATGAGCCATAGTGGTGCCCCTGCATTCAATTGAGACATGCAGAGCATCATTATGCTTCCTTCCCTTTGGTGTCAAATTTGTGTCGGAAAAACCCAGCCCATTATCAGTAGTCAGGCTGGCCACACAGTCTTTCAACTGATCAACTGAAGTCTCCTACGGCACATGCGCAGTCTTGAGAAATGCAATCAAAGCCTTCACACGGGCTTCAGAACACAACAGCAAAGACAACATGGATATCTTCGATGGGGTATGCCCTACCTGCTCAACCATATTGTAGTCGCTCTTCTTAATTATTTTCAGTATTTCCTCTATTTCTTGCTTAGAGGCTTCCACAACAATTTTCTTAGGCACCTTCGTCCGAGCAGGTTCACCTATAACCTCTTTGCCGCGGGTATTAGATGATTTGCCGACTAGAGTAAGAACAGGAACAATAGTTGATGTACTAGCAGGAACAACAGATGTAATGACAATAGGCTTGTTAACAGTCTTAGGGGAAATCTAGGGAGAGAAGACCCTTCCACTTCGGGTGATTTTACTGGTTCCGACAATGTTATCAATATCAGGATCAACTTCTTCCTATTTCAGACATTGTTTGATGCCATGATAGTACACATCGGCACCATAATGCCAGGGGACAGATTTATCAGAGACATACGGGACAAGACCAGGAACAGTGATTATCAGCGATGCAATTCTTGGAGCAGGTGCAATCCTAACAGGTCTTCTCGAGGAAACCTTGAAAGGATTGGCGGAAGTGGTTATAATGGCAACATCTTCAATTAAAACAACATGAATCATAGTCTTCTCGAACAAAATCTCTTTGCTATCTATCAGGCGTTGAACACCTAATTTGAGCAAACAACAACCAGAAGGTAGAAGCGAACACATGTGGCAACATTCACCACAACCTGGAAATAAATCGACCAACAACAAATTCTTCTTGACAATGATGAGAGGAGTAGAAACTTCGTCAACAGAGGTAACAAACAAATCAATATCAATAGCATTAACTCCACGACCATGTTTAGGAATGGGAGCAGTTATGACATTTGACTTCTCCAGAGCATCAAAATCTATTTCTTTAGCTTCAATCAAGTATTGTATTTTGTTCCTCAGAGCCCATCAATCATTTGTATCATGGCCAAGACTCTCAGAATGATAGGCACACCGGGCATTTGGATTATATCGGGGAGATGTAGTATTTGGATTCTTGGGAGCCTCTCTCAAGGTTGCCAAGTTGGATCTCAGCAGGTGAGGGAGAACTTCAGCCAATGTCATGTTGATGCGGGTAAATTACCGTTGTGGTCTTTCCACCCTTTGTTGATTATTGCGTTATGGAGCAACTGCAGGTCTAGGTATTATCACGACACTTACTGTCTGACGTTGTTCATCCCTGTCATGACCCCTCGGGCTATAGACGGCACTGGCTTCCTTCTTACCATCAAAAGGCTTCTTTATTGAACTTGACGAGGCATCCTTCTGTATTTTTCCGCTTCGAGTCCCAGCCTCTACTCTCTCTCCAGTTAAAATCAGCTCGGTGAAACCAGCTGACGAGCTACCGATAAATTATTGAAAAATGGACCAGATAGCGTCCCCAGAAACATGTCAACCAACTCCCTATCAGACAACGGGGGTTGAACTCTCCCAGCCAAGTCTCGCCATTTTTATGCATAATCTTTGAAACCTTCACTTGAACCCATGGACATACTCTGGAGTTGAGTACGAGTGGGAGCAAGGTCGGCATTGTACTAATATTGCTTGTAGAAAGAAGCAGTCAGATCTTCCCAGTTTTGGACATTGGCTCCCTCCAGCTGATAGAACCATTCAAGCTGAGTCCCTGACAAACTATCTTGAAAGAAATGCACCCACAGATTTCTATCAACTGTGTGGGGCTGAATCTTCCTGACATAAGAGCGGAGATGGAGCTTTGGGTAGGACACCCCATCATACTTGGCAAAAACTGGAGCTTTGAACTTCTGCGAGATGACCACTCCCGACACCAAACCCAATTCTTCAAAATCCAATCCAGGTATCCTCTGAACTTCCATGGCACTTAGACGGTCTTATAACTGCTTGTACCTATCCTCAGCAAGAGGATATTGCTCATCATTGTAGTCAGTATCATTGTCGGAGACTGCAAGACTACGATCCTTCTCTCCTTCTCAGTTCTCCCCTTCCTTAGATGAAGAGGTCAGGTTGACCTGTCGCTTCAACCGCTCTCCAAACCTTCGGCCCATGTTCAGAATACCAGTAGCCTTCTCCTTTTTCTTCCTCTATTTCAGAATGAGGGCTTTCGGATCCTCCTGCCCCTTTGCCAGACTGATAAAAATTTGTTAGAACTAGGCGTTTTATGCTTGTAGGTCCTTAATGCTTTGTTCGGAAGACATTTCTGCGTGATAAACAGTGAAGGAGATGAGAAACCTGTAATGGTACCTGTAATGATGTGTATGATAATGGTATGCGCATGCAATGATTTCAAAGACCTCGGAAAATTTAAATTTGCGAACCAAAAATAAACAAAAAAACTTTATTAGCTGAAATTGAAGTTCAAATGCCTTTAAGGCGTTACAAATAAAAATAAATCTAAAACTAGAAAGAAAAATCAAAAGTCCCATGGATGCTTCCTCTTTGCGCCGAGATAATCATTCAGTCCTTTTTCCTCATGCAACTGCTTTGTGAGCTCTAAGACTTTCCTCTCCTGAGCATGAAATTGATCCCTGTAAGTATCCATCTCTTCCATCAACTGAATCCAAGACCTCTATAATTCCCCCAGATCAGTGGGCATGTAAGGATAGAGAATCGTGTAAGGAATGCCTTCTTCAGTGGTGGGTTCCACAATCACTGGCAAAACAGCCACGCAAGGCATTATAAGCTGCTGAGCACGAGCTCGTACCCATTGTAGATAAGGTTCCATTGGAATGGAATCCTTTGGCCCAAAAGCCCTGAAATTCGATCTGTTTACCATGCCCCAAGCTCGTACGAACCTTCGGCGATACCCTTGAATATCCTCCTCATAGTTGAACACAATGCCTTTGATTAGTAATTCATGGGGACCATCCCTTCGAGTGTAACCAAATTGTCACCGAGCTAAACATGGATTTTAGGTTATACCCCCTCTGATACCAAGTAATGGGACATTAGGGTACTCCCCGCAGCAGTCGATGATAGCAATGTTTTTCATAGATCGAGAACACCAAAGAATATCCGTATGAGCGAGTGACATTACCCTTTGTGACCAAACCAGACCTACTTCATTCTTCAGTATGGACTTAGGGAGGTGAGAAATAAACCACCTCGACAGCAATGGTATGCATCACACAAGAATCCCTCTTCTCCTCATGGTACGAGTATGAAAAATATCTCCGAGTAAAGTAGGCACCGGGTTACGAGAGAGAAAGATCCTGATAGCATTCACATCTATGAATGAGTCCAGATTAGGAAAGAGAACTAAACCATAGATAAGAAGAGCCAAGACCTCCTCAAAAGCCTAAAAATTCATATTATCCCAAAACAGCTGGGCTTTGTCTATCAGAAACTTAGCTAGAAAACCCTTGACTCCGCTTCTAGTTTCCCAATTGGATACCACGTCGGCCCATTTCAGATGTAAAGCTGAGGCAATGGCTTCTGGCTTAGGAACTTCTTCTAGACCTGTGAAGGGTACCTGTTCAAGAATAGGTATATCCAATAGTTGAGAGAATTCCTCCAAGGTAGGCACCAACTGATAGTCTGGAAAGGTGAAGCAGTGGTGCTTGGGATCGAAGAACTGAAAAAGTACACTCATCATCTTTTCATCAAAGTTTGAAGTAACCAGGTTCAGAAGTTGACCATGTCTCTTAGTGAACATAGAATTTTTAGAAACCCTTGATGCTAGATCTTTGAGTTGGGAAGGTATCTTCACAAAGCTGATTCAGATGGTATTTCTACGAACGGAAGCCATAATTTGCAAAACAGAACAAAGATAAATTCCCTTGGTCTTTGAAATGGTTAGTGCAATAAGCATGGATGCCATGTTATGATGCATGATGTCATGATAAACCACAGGTATAGAAAACACAGGTATAGAAAACACAGTCAAGTCACATCAAGTCCTTAGGTTTAAGGCTTGCATGAGGTTAAAGGTAGTACCCTCTTGAAGTTTTAGTTGGTTCAAACCTGTCCTAAAAAAGTAATCGGGTTCTAGAGATTCTCAATATCATTGACCATCCTTTATCGGGCATTGTTTCAGCTCTCAATCTTTCCTTGCGGCCAAAATATCTCGAAAGTCTAGTCTCAATGAGTGTAGCATCGAGTATCAACCAGTTCTCAGCTTTACACCGAGGCCGGCTATCTCGCTACTTTCTAATGGTCAAGTTGTTCAACTAAGGTTCTAAGGCCCGTTAGTGCTTCACGATACCACGCGGCGGCCCCGTATTCTCCTCGTTTCCCCACGAAGGATACCGGTACCAACCAAAGTGTCACACTAACATAACCATTGCTTAAACCATATCGGTCTACGTCGTACAGTCTCCACGATCTTTTGTTGTTTACCTAATGAGTACCCCACAATCCGGGTGTAAGATATATAGTAACCCCAAACAAACCCTCAAAAGTAAAGCAATCAAGACAATCAAGAGAAGCAATTTTAATGACCTAGATCCTAAGGTATACACCACTTATTATTCCCCAGCAGAGTCGCCAGTTCAGTGATACGGTGGCAGAACCGACTATTTAATACTGGTTTGTGTTTTGAATTTTTTGTTCGCAAAATTTCGCGGTAAGCAAGAGTCGCCACCGACTTTTATTTCATCCAATCATGGAAAAGGAAAAAGAACATACAAAACCTTTTTTCGAGATATTATGAGTACGGGGGGTAGATTATAGAAAGGGAAGGTGTTAGCACCCTTTCTATCCGTAGTTATCTACGGGCTCTTAGGTACTTGCTCATTTTTCAAATTGCTTGTGTGTGTTTGTCTTGAAAATGTTTTTTTACTTCGTGATAACCCTTGTATCAGTCCTCAAGGATGTGACGAAGTTTGTTTTGAAAATTGTTTTGAAAGGTGTTGGTGTGAAAAAGTTTTTATTGAGAAAGTACCTAAGATTCTACCTACTCGAAAAAATATTGTTTTTGTTCTCGTTTCCTTTAGACATCTTTATCCTACAATTGAGGAGTAGGTAGAACCATCGTTAGAGTTTTTAAGGGACATTAGAAAGGGACAAGTACAATCACTAAAGCAATAGTTAGAAAACCTTAGTAATAACCCTAAAGTCTTAAGATCTTTTCGAGGCTACGTTTCCGAGGAAACATTTTCGAGGCAACATTCGAACAAGACAATTTGATCTCTTTAGACTGGAGGGCAACCACTAAAATCTCCTATGCTTAATGATTGTTTACCGAAGGCAACCGAAGTGAGGTAAACCCTAGGAGTGATCATGTGCGAGTGATTTATTTCAGTTATTTAATCTTTGCACATTAGGGTTTTCTAACCGTTTTAATTTTTCATGCATTCTTGCCATACAATCCTATTAATTCATGCATCTAGACAGTTAAAGATTGCGGAAATTAAAAGTGCGAGGAAGTAAAACCTAGCTATTACAAGGCTTCGGGGAGGGGGATTAATTACATAACCAAAAATCGGGGATTTAAAGGAAGAAATAAAACCCTAATTTAACTATTACAAACCCTGAACAGTTACAAAATAATGGAAAAAATAATTAACAAGCGCGCGGAAAATTAAATACGAGGACGGTAATTAATAACTTAAAACCCTAATTGAGAGAAAGAAATTTTCGTGGATTTTATTTAAGAAAACAATTAAATCACAAATTAATTAAACCTAATTTCTAATTGTTTTTAATTATGAAAGAAGTTAATTAACCTAATTCACTAATTAAATTTAAAAAGTATTTTATGAGAAAAATAATTTTTTTGTATTTTTTTGAGAAAAATAATTAAATTGTGCAAAATCTCAAACCCTAATTCTACTTGTTTTAAATTATGAAAGAAATTAAAGTTACCCTAAATTAATTAAACTAATTAATTTAAAAATATATTTATTAAGAAAATAAATCTTTTTGTGATTTTTGATTGGTTAATTTAATAAAATAATTTTTGTATTAATAAAAAAACAAAATAATTGAAAAAAAGAAATTAAAGAAAAAAAATAGTAAAAATAACCAAGTGGGCCTGTTGTTAGCCATTCTGGGGGGGGGGGTATGAATCTGAATCCCTAGGCCCATGAAGCTCCAGGCCCGGTCAACTTTGGGATCTGGTGTAACATTGACTTGGAGGAGTACCATGAACCTTCATTGGAGAAGCATGAGATCTGGCCAATAGTGTATCTAATGGATAGACGTTGAGCGTGTACGAAAGGCATGTGAGGGAAGATTGCACTATATTTTCATGAAACAATTAGGAAAATAATAAAATGCACACGCCTGGGATCGAACCTAGAACGTGTGCATCAAAGGCGCTCCTTCCAACCATCTGTGTTGCGTTGTTAACTTGTAAACATACTAAACAAATAAAACCAAAAGCCAAATCAAGTATCCTGCCAGGAAAACACACAAAATTTGAATGGACCAACCACGCCTTGCCACTCCATTGTCTTCTATGCTGGGACTATTGTTTTAGGTTCAAACTTTTACCTACAGACGTTTCTTCGTAGCTATAACCCTGCACCCTTCAAAAATCAAGCACACACAATATAAATTCATTTGTGGACCATGAATCAACTAGGTTTGAAGCCCTGATCATCATGGTAACCATTATCAAACCTAATTTTGCCTAGGTTAAGAAACCCCAAAACGAGCTCGCAAACCCTAGCTATGGCATATTGCGATTCCTGCGTTGTAAATGCAATCAAATGGTACCAATAGCTTGCAAACAAGATGATGAACAAGAATATATAATTAAAACATGCTTATGATACGTAAAACATGGTAAACGATTTTGAGTTCTTAGTGCAAACTGTGATCCTTCTATGCAAGGATTCTTGATGTTTTGAAGCCTTCAAATGGTGCTGGTAGCTTCCTGGGATGTCCTAGAATAGATTGGAATCTTTAAATCTCCGTGAGGATGGCTCTATAGTGGATTTTGATCTCACTCTTTTTGTCCAAAATTTCAATTTTGTTCTTGCTGTTTCACGCCTCCAATCCTTGTGTTTTTGATCTGGAATCATTATGCACTTATAGTAGACTCAATTAGGTCAACAAAATTGGCATGAATCTTGAGAAATAATGGAGATTTGATTTGATTTGCTTCATGTATGATTTCTTTCAAAAACTTGCCTCAATCCAATCTTTTTCAACCCCAATGACCTTTGCACGAATTGATCATCATGCTAGCTGTACATGGACTCCAAATGTGCACAAAAATCTCAAGATTTGATTTGTTTTCATTATTTTACCATTTAATTTGATTTAATTTGATTTAAATGAATAAAAAATCAAAATAAATGATAATAATAATAATAAAATAAGAGGTGAATGAGCTCAGGGGTCGTGGGTCCTATTAGAAACATGTTTCAAGCAAGAAAACATGGGCCCTTTGGAAAAAATGCAAATTTGATCAATATTGACTTTTGACAATTTTCCAAAAATGGCCAACTTTAACAATGCACAACTCTCTCAATTTTGACCCTAGGAGGGTGTTATTGGACTTTTTAGAAAGCTTAGGATGTCCCCTAAGAAACCCTTTTGGTTTCATCTCAATTGGATCTTCCATGTTCATGCATGATGCTTTGACCCAAAAGGTGTTTTTGTTGACTTTTCAAAATGACCCATAATGTAGAAATTCATATCTTTTTGTGGGTGAATATTTTGAACTTGTGAGATGAATATGAGTTTTAGGTAATTGTATCCTCTTAAAAATGAGCTTTGGATGGAAAATTTCTGATAAAATATGAAGAAGTTATGCTTGGTCAAAGTTGGGTTGACTTTTACTAAGAAATCCTAGTTTAGCAACTTTTGGATTTTGATGAATTTGGAGCATCCCTTGATGAATCATGATCAACCCTTGATCAAATGATGGATATAAATTCAAAATTTTGATGTTGATCAAAAATCTTGAGGTTTGACTGTATGTGGGCCACAGTTGACTTTTAACCTAGTACAGTCGATTCTCAAGCATCTGAACATTTGGCTGGGCAAACTTCGTATGCAAGGCATGAAACTTGCCATGTGGGGTCTTGAGAGCATATTAAGACCATGGAGAGCATAGGATACCTTTGTGGTCCACCCATCTTGATGAAAATAGAAACCCTAATTTGGGGTACACTGCCTTAGGGGAGAGTTTGTCTGGTAAACTCTTGGGCAACCTTGGGCAAATTGAAGATCTCAATGGACTTGTATTGAGTAAAAATGAGAGGGAAAATTTTGGGGTACAATATTGTGTTTCTTATTGTCTTGGTTACATGGCATGAAAAACGTCTTCTTTTTTGGTTTTAGTAGCGACATATGCTTGTTGATATGCTAGGTACATGCGTGGGAAGCATCAGGAGTTCCATTATGATGCGGTACTTAATCGTGATGCTAAAAAAACAAATTGAAATATTTTCTATCACCTGCTTGTTTATTCTTTATGTATTTCATTACATTTTGTTGAAATACGATAGACTTAGAGATATTTGAATAAACTGTGTGTCTGAATAACACAACGGAAGATGCATCATATAGGAGAAAATAAAAATCCTAGTATTAATTACATAGATATTTTATCCTATTCTAGAATACACTAAGGAATATTCTAGAGAATATTCTCTTTATATACATATACACATATAAATATCAACACTCCCCCTTAAGCTTGAGCATATAAGTCAAATGCACCAAGCTTGTTACATATAATTGGTTTTGGGGCTTCGAAGAGATTTTGTAAAAACATTTGCCAATTGATCATTCGAGTTGACAAAGCTTATGTCAATGTCTCCTAACACGATCTTCTCTCTGACAAAGTGACAGTCTGTCTCAATATGTTTGGTCTTCTCATGGAAGACCAGATTTGGAGCAATGTGCAATGCAGCTTGATTATCACAAATAAGTGTCATTGGTCTTGCTTCTTCAATTAAAAGTTCCTTGATCAACTGTTTTAACCAAATAAGTTCACATGTTGCCATCTCCATGGCCCTATACTCTGCCTCGGAGTTTGATCTTATAACTACATTTTGTTTCTTTCTTTCTAGGATATAAATTTTCCTCTGACAAGTACATAATACCCATAGGTGGATCGTCTATCAATGGGTCACCCTGCCTAATCAACATCAGAGCATCTAACTATCTAAGTATGTCCTTTGTCTTCATTTACAATACATTTTATTGGAGCACACTTGATGTATCTTAGAATCCAAACAACATCATCCATGTGTTTCTGGCAAGGAGAATTTAAGAACCGACTTACCACACTAACTACAAAAGAAATGTCCGGACGAGTGACTATTAGATAATTCAACTTTCCAACAATCTCCTATACCTTTCAGGGTCAGATAGAGGCTCCCTCTGATTGGGTAGCAGTTCGACACTTGGATCCATAGAAGTATCAGTTGGTTTAGCATTCAACAACCCTGTTTCTTCCAAAATATCCATAGCATATTTCCGCTTGGAAATTACCAAACCATCTCTAGATTGGGCCACCTCAATTCCCAAGAAGTAGCAAAGTTTACCAAGATCTTTTGTTTGAAATTGATTCGAGAGATGTTGTTTCAACTGGAGTATCCCCTGCTAATCAATACCAGTTATGACAATATCATCTACATATATAATAAGATAGATACATCCTTGGGAAGAGTGATGATAAAACACATAATGGTCAACTTCACTAGGACTATATTAAACTGTCGTTCTACAATGATGAATCTGCCAAACCAAGCTCTCGGAGATTGCTTAAGACCATAAAGAGACTTGTGTGGCCTAACCATATTTGAGGACTCCCCCTGAGCAACAAACTCAGGTGGTTGCTCCATATATACTTCCTCTTCAAGATCACCATGTAAAAAGGCATTTTTGATGTCAAGTTGATGAAAAGGCCAATGTTGAATGGATTCAATGGCTAGGAGAAGTTTAACATATGACATATTGGCTACAGGAGAGAAGGTATCACTATAATCTAACTCAAAAATATGAGTGTATCCTTTGGCTACCAAGCAAGCTTTAAACTGATCGATCTTACCATCTGGTCCAACCTTCACTGTATAAAGATAAAGATAGCCTACTACAAATTTTCCAGGGGGTAGAAGTACCAGTTCCCAGGTACCAATTCTTTAAAGAGCATACATTTCATCTATCATTGCTTGCCTCCACTCAGGGTGAGATAATTCTTCACCTGGAGTGTTAGGAATAGTAACAAAAAACAAACAAGTATAATGCAAAGGGGAAAGACGATGATAACATAAATCAATATAATGTGGAGAAGGATTGCGTTGTTTGACGTATACCTTTTCGAAGGGAAATTGAAAGATTAGACTTAGGTTGAAGGATTGGATCTGATGATGGCGAAGGCATCGGAGGAGAATCTGCAATGACCTCGGGAACAAGAACTTCCTCAGGGATTGGTACGTCAGACGTGGGTTGGCGACACTGATATGTTTGAAGTGGGCGAGAATTTAGAGGGTCAACCGTAGGATTTTCTAGTGGGCCAGGTTCCCTATAATGATGGGGGATAATGGGAAATGGGACTTCCAGAAGAGGTGTGGGAGTAATTTCCTGAAGGGGTTCCAGAGTTACTTTGCTGGACTCGAAATATGGAACATACTCGAAAAAGGTAACATTGGCTGATAGGAGGTATCATTGTAGAGTATGTGAGTAGAAACGATAACCCTTTGATCGATGATAACCAAGAGAGACACACTTTAGTGATTGAGCTGATTGTTTATTAAGACCCGAGAGAGATTGTGTACAAAACACGTAGACCCAAAGACTCAAGGAGGAATTGGGTGAAGAGGATAGTTTGGAAACAAGGTTAAATGAGGTATTTTATTATTAAGGACAAATGAGGGAATGCGATTTATTAGGTAACATGTCATGAGCACCATATCCCCCCAAAATCGGAGAGGAACATTACCATAAAGAAGTATGGTCTGTGTGGTTTCTACAAGATGTTGGTTTTTGAGTTCGACTACCCTGTTTTGTTTAGGTGTATGAGGGTAAGTTGTCTGGTGGAGAATACCATTACTGGACAAAAAGTTTGAAATTTTAGGGATACTTATTCACGAGCATTATCACTTCTTAAGGTACGAATAGACACGCCAAACTGAGTTTTTATTTCTTTATAAATTTTTTAAAAAATAGAAAATAATGTTGATCTATTTTTCATTAAAAATAACCACGTGCTACATGAAAAATCATCAATAAAGACGACAAAATACCTAGACTAAAGAGTAGAGACAGTACGTGAGGGACCCTAAACATCGGAGTGAACTAAAGAAAAAGGGGACGGAGCTTGTTTATTGACTCGATTGGAAAATTGACTACGAACGTGTTTCCCTAACTGACACGACTCACAATATAAATTAGATACCTTTGATAAACTTGGAACCAACTTCTATAGCTTTGGAAGACTTGCTGGAAGGTCGTCGAAAAATAGTTGCAACGGTGGCAGACAGCGGCAGATGTGCGGTGGTGACCAGAAAATTTCGAAAACTGATGCCAGAATGAGTCACGGAAGTGTATGAAGGGCAAACCAGATTTATGACACGGTTTGCCAAAAATTTATCACCGGAAGACAGTGGGTCAACCGGGTAAAACACGACGAATGGTTGTCTCTCAGTAGGCTTTGGATACCATGTTGAAATACGATAGACTAAGAGACATTTGAAAAAACCGTGTGTTTGAATAGCACAGCAAAAGATGCATTATATAGGAGAAAATAAAAATCCTAGTATTAATTACATAGATATTCTATCATATTCAATAATACACTAAGGAATATTGTAGAGAATATTCTCTTTATATACATATATAATTATCAACACATTTGTTGTAATATTTTTCTGGTTATTTAAAATTTTTGCATCATCATTATATATATATATATATATATATATATATATATATGGGGATATGTGATTGTTACTCTTCTATGCAAAATAGCCTTTGAGTGATGTATTCGTATTGTTATGGAAATATGATACTTCTCACGGTTTTCTATCTTCAATAAATACAAGAAATGGATCGTCGCAAGTTTTGCCATCATCAAAAAGGGGGATTATGTGAGTACAACTTCATCATTAAATGTTTTGAATGATGTCAAAACTGGGAAAAGCTAGCACTTTTATACATTTGACGGTATCTCCATGTCTTGTGTAACTCCTCTATATTAGAGGTCCTAGGAATCATTAAAAGAGAATTTCGAAATTCATCCAAGTAATTAAAAACAAGTTGGCTTAAATGCACTTTAGGCCCCCCTAGTTTCAATTATTTGAAGTTCCCCCCCCCCCCCCCCAAATCTAAAAGCCAGGTTTTAAGTCCCTAAAGTTTAAAAAAGTTGGGATTTTTGTAGTCTCCCTCCATCTGGCTGATCATTTGTTAACCTGGCATGGGTGTGGTACAGCCACGTCAGTTTTCTTTATATTTTTATTCATACTTATATTTTAAGTATTTAAAATAATTTGTTTATTATAAAAAATGTTTTTTAAATAATTGTTTCTTAACTTAAAGAACTGAACCCTACTTTCATATTCTTCATCCCTAATTTCGTATGACCCACCTCCCCCTTCATCTTCCTGAATGCAACCTTCATCCATCATCCACATCTCATGCTTCCAAATTGTCTCAAAAACCAGTCTCTAATGCGAGCTACAAGAATCGTTCTCTGAGAAACGAATGCCATTGCGGTCTCGATGCTCGTTGATTATGGCGTGGATAGATTCAAACCCAGGACGTTGCTTCTATGGTTATGGGGTGTATGAGGTATGATATCCTTAATATAATTTCTGAAATTTATTTCATCTCTATTGAATTTCTTTCATCTCCATTGCTGCAGCTTTAAGGTTTCAAGAAGTGCAGTAATTTTGTTTGGTTGGATGAGGAAATGAACCCTAGGGTAAAGGAAGTGATTTCGATGTTAATGCAAAATTTGAATGAATAAAAGCATGGGGCTAAATATTCAATCTTAAAAGAAGAAGAAGAAATGAATATGAATATGAAATTAATGAAGAAACAATTGAAGTTTAATTGGTTGATAACAATTTTGGTGTTGTTTGCATTAGTTGCAACAATAATAATGAAATGATGAAGCAATGTTGTTTAGGTTTAATGTTGTTTAGGTTCAAGTTTGTTTAGGTTCAATGTTGTTTAGGGTATCATGACATAAGTCTATGGTTTATTAATCAATGAAATGAAGTTGTTGACATTATGATGATTTGCAGCTTATTTTCTATCATGTTTTGTGTTGATCTTATTCTGCAACTTATGTGATATTTAGACCTGATCCAATTTTATAGACCAAATGCAAATTTTCTAGACCAAATTCATATAATAGATTGATTATACCATACCTATTACCAAATGCAAATGTTTTGAGTTAATTTTATTCTGCAACTTATGTGCAATTTGTACCATTACCAAATGGAATTTTTTATACCAAATGTATATATCAATTGCAAACCAAATATATCACGTGCTCAAAATAGATTCACTATAATATAACATTACAGTACCAAAACATTAATAATGGTTCCATATATGACCATATTACAACAAAAACAGACTGGTTCCTAATGCAACAAGTTACATTAAAAAAATTTAGGTTCATTCCTAATTACATCTAATCTTGAGTAGGTTGAGGTGCTTGAGATCCCTAAACAATCTCAATTTGAGTTTCTTATTTGCCTTAGTTGTGTTCTTTTCTTTCTTAGCCTTGTTTCCTTCTTTTGGTATTGCTCTATCAGCTTCCCTCTTACCCTTACAAGTTCTTTTGTTATGTCCAATTTATCCATATTTCTTGCAAGTGACTGTTGCAAATTTTCTTGAAATAACATGAGGGTTCTTTGGCTCATCAGATGCCTTGTTTCTCGTCTTATTTGGATGTCCAATTTCTCTTCTAATGAAAGGGGGACACATCGGCATATGATCAACATTAGTCCATAGTTATGGTCCATTGGTGGGGAGGAAAATATTAGCATATGTCTTCTCAAATGTCTCTTTGCTGCAAAAATAGAAGTTGTGTCACAAATGCATGAACTTTACAGATTTTAATCATACTATAACACAATCTTATAAAACTTATCACAAACCTATAATAGGGGGGCATAGTCTTCTGGATTTTTTCTTATGTTCCAAATGCAGGTGATAACATGACAGCATGGGATTCCAGACAATTCTCACTTTCTGCAGCTACATGATTCACTCTTAAGATTCACACAATATGTATCAGTTCCATTGATCACTAGAAATATGGAGATATCATCAACACCGTTCCATGTTAGAGTCCACTCTTGTGCTTCCTTTTTGTTCTTCTTAATGAGCAACTGGATTCTAGAATATATTGTTCCTTCACATCCTTGCAATAAACCCTTTTGTTTAGTTATCCTCTTAGTGATAAAGTGTTTGATTCCTTGTTTGAAAACATCATTCCTAACTTGAGAGAACATCCCTCACCACTTTTATATGTTGGAAACCTTTCTTCATATTCTTCATCATCACTACCAGAGGTGTGTATAAATGGTCCTCACCCTCTTCATCTACATCTTCTTGTTGCAAGTTGAGTTCACTTGAAACCTCACCTAATGTCTCAGGAGGCAGAACTGAAGTCCAATCCATCTAATCACACTCTTCACTATCCTCACAAAAGCTACTATATTCACTGAACTCATCATTCACATTAGGTTCAGTCACATTAGATTGAGTCTCAACAGATTCAGGATCACTAGGTTGAGTTTCATCAGTTCAACATCATTAGGTTGAGTTTCAACAAGTTCATCATTATTAGGTTGAGTCTCAATAGGTTCAGCACCATTAGGTTGAGTTTCAACAGGTTCAATATCATTAGGTTAAGTCTCAATAGGTTCAACATCATTAGGTTCACTCACAACAGGTTCAGCATCATTAGGTTCACTCTCAACGGGTTCAACATTACAAACTAGGGATGGCAACGGGTAGGGCCGGGTGCGGGTGTCACACTACCCAAACTCGCACCCGAAATCACCACCTGAACCAAAACCCAAACCCAAAGGCTATTCGGGTGGAAAAATAAAATCCACACCCACACCCGTTTGGTTTGAGTTTTTCCACCCAAACCTGAACCCGCATCTAAAACACAAAAAATACAATAGTAACATTTAAATTTGAAACTCAAGAATTCCATCAAGGCCTCTCAATGAAACTAAGGAATTAAATTACAACTTTCCATCAAGTTTGGTAACATTACAATTAAAATTAAGGTATTAAACGTTTACACTTATATATATTTAGGGGTACTTATGTAATTTAATGTCTAAGCGGGTGTGGTTTCGGGTACGGGCTTGAGTGAACCCAAACCCGCACCCGAAATATCGAGTGGCACCTGAACTCGAATCCAGTCAACTCGGGTTTTCACTCGTTGACTCGGGTTCGGGTGGGCCCTGTGGGTTTGGGTCTTCCTTCCATCCCTATTACAAACATTCACACAAATAATTTCTACATCATCATCCATGATTTTATCTAATTCACTTGGGTCCATAATTTCAGGTGGAGCAGACACTTTATGCTCCACATAAACATCAATCAGCTCGTGACCTACAACATCTGGGAAAAATTGCAGAACATCGTTGTTGTACCCAAAAATTTTCCCTCCCATATTTCTCAAAACATTTCAAGAATGATACTCAAGTTGCTCAAGGTAGTCCAAGGGTTGGCCAGACAAGCTCTCTCCTAAGGCAATCTACCTCAAATTAGGGTTTCGTGTTGCATCAATATACTTGAGAGTCTAAGTAATCCCAAATGCTCAACAATGTCCTAATATGTTCTCAAGATCATCCATGTCAAGTTTCAAGCCTTGCAGAGGAAGTTTGCTCAGTCAATTGCTCAAAGGCCTGAAAATCGATTGTGCTAGGGCAAAAGTCAACTGTGACCTACATACAGTCAAACTTCAAGATTTTTGGTCAACATCCTCATTTTTAAGTGTATTTCATCATTTGATCAAGGGTTGATCATGATTCATCAAGGATTGCTCATAATTCATCAAGACTCAAAAGTTGCTAAATTAGGGTTTTGTAGGAAAAGTTAACTCAACTTTGACCAAGCATAATGTTCTCATACTTTATGATAAATGACCCATCCAAAGCTCATTTGGAAGAATATGCCATTGCCTACAATCCATCTTCAGCTCCCAAGTTCAAAATATGCACTCATAAGAAGTTATGAATTTGGACATTATAGGTCATTTTGAAAAGTCAACAAAAACACCTTTTTTGTCAAAGCTTCATACATAATCATGGAATATCAAATTGAGATGAGACCAAATGTTTTGATTCGAGGACATCTCAAGATTTCTAAAAAGTCAAAGAACACCTCCAAAGGTTCAAAATTGAGGAAGTTATGCATTGGTGAAGTTGACCTTTTTTGAAAAATTGCCAAAAGTCAACTATCCCCAAAACTTCAATTTTTTTCAAATGGGCCCAATCTTTTTCACTTGTTTTGAGTTGGCAACATAGCCCACGAGCTCTAACCTTTTCCACTTGTCCATATATTATTTTTATTAATTATTTTGATTTTTATTTGAATTAGTTTGATTTAAATCAAAATAAATCAAATAAAATCCAAAACATTGATAACAAGAGATTTTGTGATGGTTTCAGGTTCCAATTACAACTAGCAAAGCATTCGAACTCGTGTAAAGGCATATGTGCAAAAAAATATTGAAAAAGTCCATGTTTGTAAATATCTTGAAAGGGAATCAAATCAAATAAAAAAGCATTGAAGAAGAAAGATTTGGACCAGTTTTGCAACCCTAATCCCTTCACTAATACATATAGAATGAGGCCAGACCAAAAGATTGGTTGGAAACAGGCGTGAGAAGGAGAACCAAAACTAAAAAATCAAGAAAAAAGTGTGAGATTGAAATCCCACTTAGAGGCATCCTCAAGGCTCATTACTTATCCCAATCGCTTCCTGGCACTCTCAGCAATCTAAAGCAATCAAGAACTAAGTCGTTCCAGTCCCAAATCACTCTGTAAGTCATTCACGACCTACCCCTATTCTTGAATTCGAATCACACGATTTATGCATTATTAGGTTGAAATAATTGTACATTCTTGATCACAATCATGTTTGCAAACTCTCTGTATTCTTTAATTGTGTTTTTATGGCATATATAGGATTTCACCATTGTTAGGTTTTAGAGATTAGAAATAGGGCTTTTGTTTACAGCTGAAATTGGCCTTCGTAAGGAATACCATTGTGTTCAGGATGAGGAGAGGAACACAACCATGGCATTAGATGTCATTTATGTTGCCCATAGAAGATTTTGGAACGAGCATTGCCTATAGCGACGGACAAAATGTTCGTACGTAAAAGTATTTTACTTTTACCCACGGAGAGAGGAAGGGGACGACTGTGTGTCACTCCCCCATAGGCCTATTCAAATCTGGCGCGTTTTTTGTTACATCATCCACTAACTCTTTTTTTATATATTATCTTTGTTTCTTGGCATATGTACAATAAAATCAAAATAGCCCAGTGGTGGCCACGTAAGCGCTTAAGGCTTTAAAGGCTGTGTTGTACCCCAAAATTTGCCCTCCCATTTCCTCAACATTTTCTCATCCCAATACCCTTAGAGCTCAAGATCCAGTTAGGGTTTCCTCTGCTCAAGACTCCTCCTTGCACTGTTGACCCAAATTAGGGTTTGTGTTTGCACAAAGATGTTTTGACCTAAAATGCCTAAGATGACTTCCATGCTTCATTTTGTACTCACAAGTTTATCCATACCAAGTTTCAAGTCTTGATTCCAAACTTTGCCCAGTCAATTGGACAGTTGACCTAGAAATCAACTGTATTGGGGAAAAAGTCAACTGTGGTCAATTGACAGTCAAACCTCATGATTTTTGACCCACATCAACATATTGAACTCATACAAACCATTTGGTCAAGTTTGGATCACAATTCCACAAGAAATTTGATCAGATCACCAAAAGGGCAAAATGGTCATTTTTAGGGTTTTGACTGCATATAGGCAATTTTTGACTGTTTGACCTAACCAATGGCAAACCAAGCTCATATATGGACTAAAGGACCCCATGGAATTGTCTTGACATGTTCAACAAATTCAAAAAATCCCAAATGCACAAGATTGACAGATGAATTTTCCAATCAATTGATCAATTTTTGACTGTATACTGAAAAGTCAAACTTTGACTTTTGGGTCAAAATCAAGTGTCAAGATTCATTTTTCATCAAAACATGCCAATTTATGAAACTTGTTCACCAAGAAATCAAAAATCACAAATTAGGGTTTGAAATGAAGAATTTTCATAACTTAGAAATTTTCTAAGTTATGAAAATCCCTAATTTTTTCCTAACTTTGTCCTATTTTTTCATCAAGATGCATTTGGATTCAAACAAAAGTCAAAACATGAAAGCTGTAGTCCATTGAAAAATCTACAAATTTTATTCACAAAGTTTCCTCCAAAGAAGCTTGTAGCTCATGTTATGATTTTTGGAACAAGGGTGCAAAACATTCTTAACTTAGAAAATTTTTGACCTATTTTAGGCAGGATTTTTGCCTAACTTCATGGCCACTTTTCACATGCTTCCACTTGGAATTTCAATTTGCATTACAAAGATGGATTGTAGTACACATTCCAAGCTTTCCAAAATGTCCAAGAACTCATCAAACAACCTCATGGTTAGAGAGAATCGAATTTGGAAATATGGGCAAAACTCACTTTGTTCATGGCCAATTTACATGTTCATAATTTTGCATTTTGAACTCAGCATGTTCTAAGATGGATTACAGGTCCTTTATCTCATTCACACTCATAAATTTAATGCAAACACCTTTTGTTCAAACCTTATATTATGTGTCTAAGCATTGCATACAAGATTAAGCTATAATTAGAAAAACAATATATCCATTTTTGAAAAGTGGAACTTTATGTCAAGTTTGAAAATCAAGAAGTACAAGGCCATATCTTTGGGCACAAGTTCAGGAGCATATCACACTGATCAAGGGGGATGTTTGCAGCACATTAGAGGGGCCTGTACAAGTCTAGATAACCAAGTTTATTTTTCTTGCTTAAGTGTGAAGTAACTTGGCATAAACAACACCAACTCTCATTTCAGCCAAGACAAGCTTAAGCAAAGTTGTTGTACACCTTCCAAACATCAAACCTAAGCTAGAGCACGAGCCAAATACCTTCCAAACATCATCAAACCTCAAAACACCCTCCCACTGCAGAAAACAGAGTAACCTCTGCAGTTGGACTTCCATAAGCCAATCCATTCGTGCATTCTTGCTAAATCCAGTTCATACACATTCCATACCATATATGCAAGCTATCCCAGGCATTGGACACGACCTGTAACACCCCTAACCAACATCACCATTTTCATTTTTTCTGTTTTGCAGGTTGATTGCCATAGCTTGATCCAGTTGGTTTCAAAGCAAGTTAAAGGTTGGAATAGCACCCCTGAACTTCAAGCAAGCTGTACCAATCCTCATCTTGCCTTGAAAGTGCCTCCATTGTTAGACACGATCGAAGCTGAACAGGTAAGTTCATGATCTTCTATCTCCCAATATAGGAAGAGTTAGCTCTAAGTTTTTGAATGAAAAATGTTCTATTCATGTCCCTGAAGCTATACATATCTTTACTTTCCATTTATATTGCATGTGTTGAGAGAATTTGAGACCTGAACATTGACAAAAACTTAGGTTAAGAATTAGGGATGGAGAAATTCTCTCTCATTTCTGAGAGTTAGGTTAAGTTTTTTATATGTATGGAATTGTGGCTTGATGCTTAACATTTTCATGTTGTGAGTTTGTGCTAAAAGTCCAAGAATCTTGAGATAGCAGAGGCGCGCGTTTTGTACAAAGAAGCTGAAGGTTGAAGAAGACAGAGTCTTGGGCTGGGCCTAAGATTTGTTTTTCCTTTTCACACCCCTGCATTTCACATGCACCCCCCTGGCCCATTTTTAGTTTTACTTGTCATTTTCCATTTTTTTCCTTTTGATTTTGTTTCCATATTTTTATTTAAGCATGAAAAAACATTAAATTTATTTTTCCCACATTTTTTACATTTTATTTGATATTTATTTGGCTTTATTTAGTTTTGTATATAAATAAACATAAATATACTATTATCTAAAATAACTAAAAAAATAATACAAACATGTTTTATTTCTGATTTTCATTTTATATTATCTCTTGAAAACATTTTTTATAAAAAAATATATTTTTTAATAATATTAAATATTTTATTTTTGTACATATAATATATATTTAATAAATAATGTAAAATACTTATATATTTATTAGTATATTTAGGAAAAATACAAAGAATTAATACATTTTATTTTTATTAATATTTTGACCTCAAAAATACTTTTTTTTACAATATACCTTCTTTTATTTATTTTTTGTACATAATTAATAAATATTGCATATATTATATAATAAATACCTTTTATCCATAAAATCAGGGTTTTACCCTAAATGTATAAAAATACCAAAATTAATTAATTTTATTTTTGTTTATTTGACACATAAAAATACTTTTTTCATACATATAAAAAAACATTTTTTGCATCTTGCACATTTATTATATTTTCATCTTTATTTAATTATTGTATATTAAATAGTTTGTATAATTCAATTTGGATGTAATAGTTTAGGTTTAATTTCTTGCTAAAATATCCCCATTTGAACATTTGTACCCCCATCCCATATATTGTGTTGTAATAACTTAGGACCTTTTATTTTTTCGCATTTAAAAGCTTTCTAATTATGCCATGTTAGAATTAGGGTTTTGTATGCGAAATTAACCAAAAATAGTTTGACCTAATTTCAATATAAACAAGCATGAAAATGGACAACACTAATCACACTCGCACCCCTAGGGTACTTCACTTGTTTCCTTCAAAAATGGGCCATATTGCATGTTAGGTATCTTTGGCAAAAATAAAACAATTCAAATGATCATAGTCCCTCGATGACGCTTTCGAAAGTTGCCTAAAAATGATCAAGTCCCTTAAAGGAAAAATTGCCCAAAGACACTTGGCACTATTGCAATCATGGTCTAAACGATGACCCGCGCCCGTCCCGTTAACATCCTAACACAAGATTGTCCACCAAATACAATGGTGGAACAAAATTGTTAAAAGGATTAAAACATAGAAAAAACCTTTGAGTAAATTTAGGGGTAGACAACTCTTAGTTACTTGAATCAACTTGCAAAAACACACTTGCCTCTTTTCAAAACACACATCACAACACACTTTCAAAACAACTTTCAAAAACATTGAAAAATTTTCAAAAGATAAGTACACCTTTGTATACATCCAAACATGGATCATTACAAAGGTTGCCACAACAAATGGCTTCTTTTCAAAACCTCTTTCAAAAACACACACAAAGCACCGTTTCAAACAATTGAAAGCACCATTTCAAACAATTGAAAATCAAGGCAAGTTGATCTAAGCAAGTAACTAAGAGCCCATGGATAACCATGGATAGAAAGGGTGCTAATACCTTCCCTTTCTATAATCTACTCCCCGAACCCAAGAAAACATCTCAAAGGTTTTTGCTGTGCTTTTTGACCTTTCCTTAGGATAAAATAAAAAGTCGGTGGCGACTCTTACTCAACCGAAACATTTGCGAAAACAAATGCAAAACCCAAGTCAGTTCTCCCACCGTATCACAGAACTGGCGACTCTGTTGGGGACTGTTGAAAAAATGGAGTAACCTTAGGGCTTAGATCACCCTCTTGCATGACTAATTGTTTGCTTTGATTGCTTTACATCTTGGCTCTCTTGTTTGGGTTTGTAATCCTACACCCAGATTTGGGGAAACATTCATAGATAGCAATACGTTGTGGAAACTGTGCGGGGTATACCGACACGGTCGAAGCAATAGCTATATTAGTGCGACATATTTGTGAGTACCGGTAACCCTTGAGTTCAATCAAGGAGAGTACGGGGCCGCTGAGTGATGTCAATAAGCACTAATGACCTAGAACCTTACTTGACCATCTTGGCCTTTCATTAGGGGTAGTGAGATGACCGGCTTTGGTGCAGTCTGAAGATGGTAGATACTCGATACTACACTCATTGAGGGTTGTTTTCTTGGAATATTTTGGTCGCTAGTTAAGTGGCTAAACCAAAACAATGAACAATGAAAACAATCCAGTGATATTGAGCTCCTTAGAACCCGGTTACTATTTATAGGACAGGTTTTTAAGCCAACTACACTCAAGAGGGTACTCACCTATGAAACCTCATGCAAGCCTGAAACTAGGGTTTGGTGTGAATTGCCTGTACATATGTTTGTGCATACATCATAAGCATCATAAAGCATCATATGCATACACTAACCATTTCAAGGGTTTAGATATTCATCTTTGTTCTTGTTTTGTAGGTCATGGAAGTTCCTCGCAGGAAAACCATCCAAGTCAACCTTGTGAGAATCCCTCCTCAACTCAAGGAGCTCACATCAAGAATTCCGGAAAGCTCTCCCTTCGGTGAAAGACATGGTAGACTACTCAGCCTAGTCAGCACCAACATTGAAGAGGACATGGTAAAGGTGTTGTTTCATTTCTTTGACCCCCTTCACCACTGTTTCACTTTCCCCGACTACCAATTGGTGCCCACTTTGGAGGAATTTTCTCAACTCTTGAGAATTCCTATGCTTAATCAACTACCTTTCAACGGTACGGAAAAGGAACCAAAGCCTGAAGATGTTGCTCAAGCCCTGCACTTGCAACCATATGACATCAAGGGGCACTGGGAAACTAGAAGCGGTATCAAAGGCTTCTTAGCAAAATTCTTGTTTGAGAAGGCACAAGAATGTTGGAATTCGTTGGACCTACAAGCCTTTGAAGAAATTGTGGCCCTCCTTATCTATGGGTTGGTCTTGTTCCCAAATCCTGACCAGCTTGTAGATGTCAACACCGTCAAAATCTTCTTATCCAGAAATCCAGTACCAACATTGCTTGGGGACATTCTTCACTCATTTTACACTCGAACAATGAGAAAGAGGGGTGTTATCATGTGCTGTACTCCTCTTCTTGCGAGGTGGTTTATTTCGCACCTTCCGCAATCTGTCTTAAATAATGACCAAGGCCTAAGGTGGTCACAACGGTTGATGAACCTTACTCACTCTGATGTACATTGGTGTTCTCGGTCCAGAGAAAATGTCATCATCGTCGATCGTTGTGGAGAGTTCCCTAATGTTCCTTTACTTGGCATTAGGGGAGGCATTACCTACAACCCTTGTCTAGCTTTGAGACAATTTGGATATGCACGGAGGGATGGCCCTCATGACATGTTGATTCCTGACCTAGTTTTTGACTTCGACAACGATGCGCAAGGACTTCGCCAAAGATTCATCAGAGCTTGGAGGATGCCTAACAAGGTTGACAGCAAGACACTGGGGCACAAGAACTCCATCCCTCTTGAGCCTTATCTCAAGTGGGTACGAACCCGAGCCCATAGTCTAATGATGCCCTATCCTCATATTCTCCCTGTGATTAAAGAGCCCGTTACGGAAGGAGAGGTTCCCTACACCATCCTATATCCTGACATGCCTACATCGTGGGAGGAGATGCAGAAGAGTTGGATCCAACTCAAGGAGGAACGGAACACTTTTGAAGCCAGCTTCTACGCCAGTGAGAAGAAGGTTTTGGAGCTTACCCTCCGACTCCATGAGGAAGAGACCCTCAACACCTACATCGCACCAAAGAGGATGTGCAACGTCTTTTTACCTTGAGAAGTTTTTGTAATATTTGGCCCATAGGGCACTTATGTACTGACAAATTTCTTCTTATTAATATGACGTGCGTTCTTTTTTTTTGCAACAATTTTGAACTTTCTAAATCCTTGAATGCATTGCATACATAAGCATACCATTCATCATGTGCATAAGCAGGTCTCCACACAAGGTTTCCTTATCTTTCTGCTGTTTATTTCAGTAAGATGGATCTCGAACAGACGGTCAAGGACTTGCAGTCTCAGAACGCACAGTTTCAACAACTCCTGATGACCTTGGCTAAGGGTCAGGAGGATCTGAAGACCCTGCTTGGGAACAAAGACCAAGTAAAAAAGAAGAAGAAGAGATTCGGGGTGGCTACCTTGGGGAGAAGGTTTAAGGGTGAAGCCAGAAGGGTTCTTGAATTTCCTTCCGCATCTGAAGAAGAAAACAGTAAAGGAAAAGGGGCTGCGGTACCTTCCGAATCCGAAGCTGAAGAAGAAGAGGCTGAAGAAGACGAAGACTACTCAGAACAACAATACCCACCGGCTGATGACAAGTACAAGAGTTTGGAGGACAGGTTAGCAGCTATGGAGCTGCAGAGAGTTCCAGGCTTAGATTTCGAAGATTTGGGATTAATTGCTGGAGTTGTGATCCCCCCGAAATTCAAAGTGCCTATTTTTGCAAGATATGACGGGCTGTCCTGCCCAAAAATGCAACTAAGGTCATATGTCCGAAGAATCCAACCTCACACATCTGACAGAAACCTTTGGGTATATTTCTTTCAAGATAGCCTGTCTAGCACTCAGCTAGACTGGTTTTACAAGCTAGAAAGGTCGGAGATACGTAGTTGGGAGGATCTGGCAGCTGCTTTTTATCGCCAATATTAGTATAATTCTGACTTGGCACCAACCCGCACTCAGCTACAGAGTATGGGAATGGCCTCAGGTGAGGGATTTAAGGAATACGCCCAGAAGTGGCGCGATTTGGCTGGAAGGGTGCAGCCGCCTCTTTCCGACAGATAACTTGTTGATATGTTCCTAGGGACCCTGTCTGGTCCATTCTTTAATCATCTGATCGGTAGTTCTTCCTCGGGGTTTACTGAATTAATTCTAACTGGCGAGCGGGTAGAAGCCGGTATCAAGAATGGGAAGATTCAGAAGGATGCCTCTGCATCTACAATTGCTAAGAAATCATTTCCAGCGAAGAAAGAAACAGTTGTTGTATATTCTCAAAGAGGAGCAGGAAGAAGTGAGCGCAGGCCGACTGTGGGGGCAGTAATGATCCAAAATCCACCAAATGATCAGCCTCGCAATAACACGTCCAGACCTAAACAGCAATGGGGAGAACGGCCACCACGGCAGTTCACCCGCATTAATATGACGCCCGCGCAAGTTCTTCCACACTTGTTAAAGCTGAATCTCACAAATATCAAAGAAGCGCCGAAAAATGTGAATACAACCTCACCAGCCTACAATGCCAATGCCAAATGCGCCTACCACTCCGATAGCGTCGGACATGACACAAATAATTGTTGGGCGCTGAAAAATAAAATCCAAGACTTGATAGATGCAAAAGAGGTGGAGTTCGATGCTCCAGAGAAACCAAACGTGATATCTGCTCCGATGCCGAAGCACGGGCGAAATGTCCATGCTATTGAGGAGGATTTGTATGTTTCTGATGTCAATGACCTGATAACTCCGCTGTTAACCATCAAGTTAAATCTGTTAAAGGCCGGGATCTTCTCGGGATGCAAAGAAGATTGCTACTGTTGTTACTCTCTGCCAATTGACTGCCCATTACTGAAGAAAGGCATCCAAGGTCTGATGGAAAGTCAACAAATTCTGTTTGAAAAAGTTCCTGCTATTCCAACCCCTACTGAAGATGTCTCAATTATCACCATTCACGTCAATCTTTCCAAGGTCGTCAGAAAGCCTGTTAAGATTACATCTGCTACAATGTTTGTTCCTTTGAAAATAACTATGCCAGGGCCTGTCCCCTACAGTTCTGAAAAGTCAATACCATGGAATTACGGTGGAGAAATCTACTACCATGGTATTAAACAAGTGGAAGTAACCGAAGGAAGCTCTGATGAAGAGGATGCCAAAATTGGGAACATTGTCGGCACAAGCAAGATCACTCGAAGTGGGAGAATATTTTCTCCAGAGATTGCCCCCCCAAAGGCGATCTTTGGACCCTCATCTGCCGCCAAAGTTATTCCTGCACCAATAAAACTTTTCGCTAGAACCCCATTGATTGAAGATGCTGCTGTTCCTGTTGTTGTCCCTCCAACTTCTGCTGATAAGGGTAAAGGGATCCAAGATGAGCTCGTCAGGACGAGGGCTCAACCTTTGGTCATCCCGGAAACCTCTAAGAAAGAGATGGAGGAGATCTTGAAGATAATTAAAAAGAGTGATTATGACGTGGTAGAGCAACTGGGGAAAACCCCCTCGAAAATCTCCATGTTAGCATTGCTACTTTGTTCAGAGGCGCACGCCAAAGCATTGATAAAATTCCTGAAGACAGCCCATGTACCCCAGGAAACCTCTGCCGACCAATTCTAAAACTATGTAGCCAGTGTTACAGCGGACAACGGTTTAGGTTTCTATGATGCTGACCTAACCTCAAAAGGAAGAAAACACAACGACGCATTGCATGTGTCAGTAGAATGCCAAGGGACTACTCTGGCCCATGTTCTAGTCGACACTGGGTCTTCTCTGAACGTGCTGCCTAAGAAGGCCCTCGACCGATTAGACTGTGAAGGCTTGGAGTTAAGGCCAAGTAATATCATTGTAAGGGCATTTGACAGGTCAAAGAGAATGGTACATGGGGAGGTAGACATTCCCATTAAGGTTGGCACAGAGGTTTTCCCCTCAACTTTCTATGTGATGGACATCCGTCCGTCATACTCTTGCTTATTGGGAAGACCATGGATACACAATGCTGGGGCAGTCACCTCTTCCCTACATCAAATGCTGAAGTACCCTATCAAAGGAAAGATCGTAACCGTCCACGGTGAAGAAGAGTATATGATCAGTCACCTGAACTCTTTCCGATATGTAGAGGTAGAAGGTGAATTCATTGAGACGCCATTCCAGCACTTCGAGGAAGTCTCTCCTGAGGGGGAAGTAGCAAAAGTGGTAGCTGAGGTACCAAAGCAGATGGCCAGGATGGCATCTCTAAAAGACGCGAAGGCCGCAATGAAGGAAGGGAAGAACTCAACATGAGGGCAGTTGCCGGATATTCCTCATAAAACAGACAAGTTTGGTTTAGGATTCACTGTTGCGGGGCAGAAAGCTATGCGCCGCTCAAAGGTTGAAAGAGCACCCATCAAGATCTCTCCTTATGGGATCAATGCTTTGGAAGGTGAAGACGAAGAGGCCAACATTGAAGATTGGATCTACCCAACCATCGAAGGGGGACTACGCAACTGGGAGGCAAAGGACTTTGTCCCCATTACTTTTATTAATCAGTAATTATCTGTCAAACATTTCCTTTGGTCTGTAATAATTACTTTTGAACAATCCGTACACTACTTTTTCACCTCATGCCTTGCCCGGGGCATGTAGGTCCATTTGTAAGGGTTTTGATTATCTTCATATCCATATGCCATGTTTAATGATTCATTGGACGTTTTTCATCGATAAACTGTTGTGTTCATTTTCTTTCCTTTTTGCATTTTTGTTTAAAGATGGCTATCCCTTACACACACCCACGCTCACAAATGCAGGTACCCATCCACTCTGGATTCTATGGGTGACTATTCTGCTATGTCCTTCAATAACTCTGAAGATCTGGTCAATCAGGCTGAGTATGAAGATGACGAAGGTTGTGAAGTACCAGGGGAACTTGCCAGAATCCTACGGCAAGAGGAAAGGGCCATCTTACCTCACGAAGAGTCGTTGGAAACTGTCAACTTAGGAACAGAGGAAGACCGGAAGGAAGTACAAGTGGGTGCCAATCTGGAACCAAGTGTCAAGGAGCGCCTGATACAATTGTTAAATGAGTACGTTGAAATCTTCGCCTGGTCTTACGAAGACATGTCGGGTTTAGACACAGACATCGTGGTTCACCGTATCCCTAAAAGAGAGGATTGTCCACCGATCAAGCAAAAAGTCCGCCGAATGAGTCCCGACATGTCTGAGAAGATTAAAGCAGAAGTGATGAAACAATTCAACACTGGCTTTCTGGCTGTTACATCCTATCCACAATGGGTTGCTAACATCGTGCCAGTTCCTAAAAAAGATGGCAAGGTCAGGATGTGTGTAGACTACCGAGATTTAAATAGGGCCAGCCCCAAAGATGATTTTCCGCTACTGCACATTGACATTCTGATTGACAACACAGCTCAGCACAAAGTGTTTTCCTTCATGGATGGATTCTCGGGCTACAATCAAATTAAAATGGCCCCCGAGGAAATGGAGAAAACAACCTTTGTTACCCAATGGGGTACTTTCTGTCACAAGGTGATGCCGTTCGGACTGAAGAACGCAGGGGCAACTTATCAATGCGCCATGGTAGCTTTATTTCATGATATGATACATCATGAGATCGAAGTTTACGTAGACGATATGATAGCTCGGTCACAAATGGAGGAGGAACACCTTAAACACCTGGAAAAACTGTTTTCCAGGTTGAAAGAGTACAAACTCAGGCTAAATCCAAGTAAGTGTACTTTTGGAGTTAGGTCTGGTAAACTTCTAGGGTTTATTGTCAGCAACAAAGGCATTGAGGTCGATCCAGAAAAAGTGAAAGCAATACAAGAGATGTCTGCTCCCCGTACTGAAAAGGAGGTTAGAGGGTTCTTGGGGCGCTTGAACTATATTGCCAGATTCATCTCTCATCTGACTTCTACCTGTGAGCCAATTTTCAAATTATTAAAGAAGGATCAGGTAGTCGAGTGGAACGACGATTGCCAAGATGCTTTTGATAAGATCAAGGAGTATTTGCTAGAACCTCCTATTCTGATGCCTCCCGTCGAAGGAAGACCATTGATCATGTATCTGACCGTCTTGGATAACTCAATGGGGTGTGTTTTGGGCCAGCATGACAAGTCTGGTCGAAAAGAGCATGTTATTTATTACCTTAGCAAAAAGTTTACCGACTGTGAGACTCGCTACTCACTGCTCGAGAAAACTTGCTGCGCTTTGGTATGGGCTGCTCGCCGACTAAGGCAGTATATGCTGACTCATACCACCTTGCTGATTTCCAAAATGGATCCTATCAAGTATATCTTCGAGAAGCCTGATTTATCTGGAAGAATAGCTAGATGGCAAATGATCCTAACAGAGTATGACATCCAGTACACCACTCAAAAAGCTATAAAAGGGAGTGTACTAGCTGATCATCTAGCTCATCAAGCTATCGAAGATTATCAATCCATGAGATTTGACTTCCCTGACGAGGACATCATGAATTTGGACAACATCGAAGGTAACAGACCGTATGACGGACCCGAAAAGGGATCCCGATGGACCCTGTACTTTGATGGTGCTTCAAATGCACTTGGAAACGGTATCGGTGCGGTACTCATTTCCCCGGAAGGTTGTCACACTCCTTTCACGGCTCGACTTTGCTTCAGCTGCACCAACAACATGGCAGAATATGAAGCTTGCATCTTCGGTCTCAAGGCTGCTATAGACTTGGGGATCAAATCTTTGATCGTATTTGGGGACTCGGCTTTGGTTATCAGTCAAATCAAAGGAGAGTGGGATACCAAACATCCTAATCTTATCCCATACAAAGAACATGTCCTGACATTGTTGCCTCATTTCGAGCAAATTACCTTGGAGCATTTCCCGCGAGAAGAGAATCAGCTAGCGGATGCTCTGGCAACAATGTCCTCTATGTTTAAACTCAACTGGGATAACGAGGCTCCCCAAATCACCATCGAGCGAATGGATGAGCCTACGCATTGTCACGAGATTAATACTGAAGAAGTAGTGGAACAACCCTGGTTTCACGAAATCAAAAGGTATCTCCAGGCTAAAGAATATCCCGAAGGAGCTTCCATAAATGACAAGAAGTTCCTAAGGAAATTTGCTGCCAAGTTATTCCTGAGCAATGGCATCCTCTATAAGCGCAACCATGATTGTGTTTTACTCCGGTGTGTTGACAAAGCTGAAGTGGAGTTAATCATGACAGAGATGCACAGCAGTACATTTGGCACCCATTTGAGCGGGCATACTATGGCTAAAAAGATCCTAAGGGCAGGCTATTACTGGTCTACCATGGAAGCAGATTGCCACCAGCACTCCCGTACTTGCCACAAGTGTCAAGTCTACGCTGACAGGATTCATATTCCTCTGGTTCCTCTCAACGTGCTGACAGCTCCTTGGCCATTCGCAATGTGGGGCATTGACATGATTGGAGAGATCAAGCCCACGGCTTCCAACGGACATCGCTTCATCCTGGTTGCCATTGACTACTTCACCAAATGGGTCGAAGCAGCTTCTTTCGCCTCTGTCACTAAAAATGTGGTTGCCCGTTTCATCAAGCAAAACCTCATATGCCGGTATGGTGTTCCAGACAGGATTATCACGGACAACTGTACAAATCTGAATAATACTATGATCACCGCATTGTGCGAACAGTTCAAGATTTATCATCACAATTCATCTCCCTATCGGCCGAAGATGAACAGTGCTGTTGAAGCCGCGAACAAAAACATTAAGAAGATCATTCAGAAAATGACAGTCACTTACAAAGACTGGCATGAGATGTTACCATTTTCTCTGCATGGATACCGTACGACGGCACGTACTTCAACCGGGGCAACCCCCATTTTCCTTAGTATATGGCATGGAAGCTGTCTTGCCCATGGAGGTTCAGATTCCCTCTTTAAGGATTATGAAGGACTCTGGTTTGAGTGAAGATGACTGGATTCAAACCCGACTTGATCAACTCAATTTGATCAACGAAAAGCGACTCGCTGTTGTGTGCCATGGTCAGACGTATCAAAAACGGATGATCAAAGCCTTCAACAAGAAAGTCAGACGTCAAGTATATCAAGTCGGAGATCTCGTAATCAAGCAGATTATCCTGCCGCAAAGTGATCCCAGGGGCAAATGGACTCCTACATACGAAGGACCATTTGTGATCAAGAGGATATTTTCTAGTGGTGCAATGATTCTGACCACCATGGACGGTGACGATTTGCCGCACCCTGCGAACGCAGACATAGTCAAAAAATACTACGCATAAAATAACCCGACAAGTCGAAAACCCGAAAGGGCGGCTTGGGCAAAAATGGGCATCCTGGTAGACCGAAAACCCGAAAGGGCGGTTCAGGCAAAAATTAGGGATAAAACAAAAAAATCTGTACACCCGGCAAGTTGAAAACCCGAAAGGGCGGCTTGGGCAAAAAGGAGTTTCCCGGTGGATCGAAAACCCGAAAGGGCGATTCAGGCAAAAGTTAGGGAATTAAAGCGTATGATTATGTCTCGTTGGATCACTTTAAGGACAATCTCTTCATCAACCAGCTCCAAGCTTCTAATCAATCCAGTCATCGGCAAACGAAGCATTGAATGGACAGATGTTCAGAGTTGTGAAGGCTATAGCAGAATGGAATCCCATGGAAGTGTTTCACATAGCCATCTTTCTTTTGAATAAATTTTTCAATTTTTACGACGGCATCCTCTTACTAGGATGACCGTCTCCTTTGTACAAATATACTTATAGAAAGTTAATACAAATACTTTTCCAAGTACAGAAATTTGCGTTGTCTTCCTTTTCTCTTTTCTTTTGCACTTATGTTTTATTTGGGAAACGTCCAATGTTTTGTTAAATAGGCATGTGCATTTGAACATAATCATTTCCTTATGAATCAAGAAAGATGATTACTGATAGGTTGAAGATACAAGTAGATATCTTGATGCCCTTTCAGAAGGAATCCTCAGCAGAGTTAAATTCCAAATTCCCCAGCCAGAAGGCCTTCCAGAACTCGATTTCCCTCAGAGTCAAGTTTCAGAATCCCCAGTGGAGCCATAAAAATCTGAAAATCCAATCCCCAGCGGAGCTAAGATTCCCTGCCATCAATCCCCAGCTGAACCAGGCTAGTGAAACTTCTCCCCACAGAGATACCTGCCACCAAACTGAAAATTCTCAGTCATACCTCTCCAGCATGAGCCTATCAGATTCTGAATTTCCCCAGTAGAAATCTTCAGGAATTCTCATTCCCCGCGAGTCACCAAGGAATGCCAGTTCTCCAGCAGTGGCTCTAAGATCCCTCAACGATTGAAGATCTTGTATTCCCCAAGCAGAATGAAGGTTCACTCTCAGTGCCTCACAGGATAATCAGATGGTTCTCCAGTAAAGATCTCCTCAAGACAAGGATCCCCAGAAGATTGGTATACAACCCAAGCCCCTGTTTCTCCAGCAGTAGTTGGCAGGGATGTCTCCTCCTCAGCAATCAAAAGTTTTGTCTTCCCCTGCAGCTATCAAGGATTCACTTTCCCTGGCAGCAGTCAAGATTCTTTATCTCCAGGATTCATCTATCCTCAGCAAGACAGCTCGTCGGCTTACATATGCATTCATTTACATTCATATCATAAACATTGATATTACATATTTTGCATCATACATATCATGCAACATAACTTTGTGTTTTAGCTAACATTTCACCCTTTTCAGGATAAAATTAAAAGACTATCATTAACAATTATTCAGATACAGTATGGATACACCCCAGACACGGCGGTCATTCTATTACTCATTCAGAATCTCAAGTCAGATGCAGTATGAATACGTCCTAGACACGGCGGTCATTCTATTACTCATTCAGAATCTCAAGTCAGATGCAGTATGAATACGTCCCAGACACGGCGATCATTCTACTACTCATTCGGACTACAGCGATCAGATACGAACTAGATACGCTCCAGACACGACAGCCATTCTATCTCTCATTCAGATTCATTTATCCACCTCAAGGTTCAATATATTCCAAACGCAGATACCATTCTGACCCTTACAACAACAGCTTGATTCTCTCCAGTGCGTTCGCCACGGAAGTCATTCTGTCATTTATTTAGATCCCAGTTAGAGTTTCAGATACACTTCAAACACAGAAGTCATTCTATTACTCATACGGATCTCAATCCTAGTTACAGGCACATAAGTCATTCCGCTACTCATACAACTTTCAACTTCAGATACAGTCTGGATACGCTCCAAACATGGTTGCCATTCTGTCACTCATTAAGAATTTGTCCCCAGCACACAGTTGCTCCATACAGATGTTTCTCTGTTATCCAGATACAATACAGATACACTCTAGACACGACAGTCATTCTGATATTCGTTCTACACTTCAAACACAGTTACAACTCAGATACGCCCCAGACACGGAGGCCATTCTTCTGCTCATACAAACCCAGTCCTTAGATGCAGTTCAAATACATTCCAGACACGGATACCAATTTTGATCCTCACTCTTCTGACCCGTCACACTACAGTTCAACAAACCTTCCAGATGGCATCTTTAAGCCCATCTCCGACAAGATTCTGTCACCCTTCAGATGGCATCTTTAAGCCCATCTCCAAATGGCATCTCTAAGCCCATTCCCATATCCATTATTCTGATAAGTGCAAATTTAAGGGCACTCTTGTGTCCAATCTCCTTTTACCTTCGAGACGCGAAAGGAAAACCTGCCAATCTAACTCTTCAGGTGCAAGAAGATTGAACAGGGGCAATTGTTGTACCCCAAAATTTTCCCTCCCATTTCCTCAACATTTTCTCATCCCAATACCCTTAGAGCTCAAGATCCAGTTAGGGTTTCCTCTGCTCAAGACTCCTCCTTGCACTGTTGACCCAAATTAGGGTTTGTGTTTGCACAAAGATATTTTGACCTAAAATTCCTAAGATGACTTCCATGCTTCATTTTGGACTCACAAGTTTATCCATACCAAGTTTCAAGTCTTGATTCCAAACTTTGCCCAGTCAATTGGACAGTTGACCTAGAAATCAACTATATTGGGGAAAAAGTCAACTGTGGTCAATTGACAGTCAAACCTCATGATTTTTGACCCACATCAACATATTGAACTCATACAAACCATTTGGTCAAGTTTGGATCACAATTCCACAAGAAATTTGATCAGATCACCAAAAGGGCAAAATGGTCATTTTTAGGGTTTTGACTGCATATAGGCAATTTTTGACTGTTTGACCTAACCAATGGCAAAACAAGCTCATATATGGACTCAAGGACCCCATGGAATTGTCTTTACATGTTCAACAAATTCAAAAAATCCCAAATGCACAAGATTGACTGATGAATTTTCCAGTCAATTGATCAATTTTTGACTGTATACTGAAAAGTCAAACTTTGACTTTTGGGTCAAAATCAAGTGTCAAGATTCATTTTTCATCAAAACATGCCAATTTATGAAACTTGTTCACCAAGAAATCAAAAATCATAAATTAGGGTTTGAAATGAAGAATTTTCATAACTTAGAAATTTTCTAAGTTATGAAAATCCTTAATTTTTTCCTAACTTTGTCCCATTTTTTCATCAAGATGCATTTGGATTCAAACAAAAGTCAAAACATGAAAGTTGTACTCCATTTCAAAATCTACAACTTTTATTCACAAAGTTTCCTCAAAAGAAGCTTGTAGCTCAAGTTATGATTTTTGGAACAAGGATGCAAAACATTCTTAACTTAGAAAAATTTTGACCTATTTTAGGCAGGATTTTTGCCTAACTTCATGGCCACTTTTCACATGCTTCCACTTGGAATTTCAATTTGCATTACAAAGATGGATTGTAGTACACATTACAAGCTTTCCAAAATGTCCAAGAACTCATCAAACAACCTCATGGTTAGGGAGAATCGAATTTGGCAATATGGGCAAAACTCACTTTGTTCATGGCCAATTTACATTTTCATAATTTTGCATTTTGAACTCAGCATGTTCTAAGATGGATTACAGGTCCTTTATCTCATTCACACTCATAAATTTAATGCAAACCCCTTGTGTTCAAGCCTTATATTATGTGTCTAAGCATTGCATACAAGATTAATCTATAATTAGAAAAAGCAATATATCCATTTTTGAAAAGTGGAACTTTATGTCAAGTTTGAAAATCAAGAAGTACAAGGCCATATCTTTGGGCACAAGTTCAGGAGCATATCACAATGATCAAGGGGGATGTTTGCAGCACATTAGAGGGGCCTGTACAAGTCTAGATGACCAAGTTTATTTTTCTTGCTTAAGTGTGAAGTAACTTGGCATAAACAACACCAACTCTCATTTCAGCCAAGACAAGCTTAAGCAAAGTTGTTGTACACCTTCCAAACATCAAACCTAAGCTAGAGCACGAGCCAAATACCTTCCAAACATCATCAAACCTCAAAACACCCTCCCACTGCAGAAAACAGAGTAACCTCTGCAGTTGGACTTCCATAAGCCAATCCATTCGTGCATTCTTGCTAAATCCAGTTCATACACATTCCATACCATATATGCAAGCTATCCCAAGCATTGGACACGACCTGTAACACCCCTAACCAACATCACCATTTTCATTTTTTCTGTTTTGCAGGTTGATTGCCATAACTTGATCCAGTTGGTTTCAAAGCAAGTTAAAGGTTGGAATAGCACCCCTGAACTTCAAGCAAGCTGTACCAATCCTCATCTTGCCTTGAAAGTGCCTCCATTGTCAGACACGATCCAAGCTGAACAGGTAAGTTCATGATCTTCTATCTCCCAATATAGGAAGAGTTAGCTCTAAGTTTTTGAATGAAAAATGTTCTATTCATGTCCCTGAAGCTATACATATCTTTACTTTCCATTTATATTGCATGTGTTGAGAGAATTTGAGACCTGAACATTGACAAAAACTTAGGTTAAGAATTATGGATGGAGAAATTCTCTCTCATTTCTGAGAGTTAGGTTAAGTTTTTTATATGTATGGAATCGTGGCTTGATGCTTAACATTTTTCATGTTGTGAGTTTGTGCTAAAAGTCCAAGAATCTTGAGATAGCAGAGGCGCGCGTTTTGTACAAAGAAGCTAGAGCTTGAAGAAGACAGAGTCTTGGGCTGGGCCTGAGATTTGTTTTTCCTTTTCACACCCCTGCATTTCACATGCACCCCCTGGCACATTTTGAGTTTTACTTGTCATTTTCCATTTTTTCCTTTTGATTTTGTTTCCATATTTTTATTTAAGCATGAAAAAACATTAAATTTATTTTTCCCACATTTTTTGCATTTTATTTGATATTTATTTGGCTTTATTTAGTTTTGTATATAAATAAACATAAATATACTATTATCTAAAATAACTAAAAAAATAATACAAACATGTTTTATTTCTGATTTTCATTTTATATTATCTCTTGAAAACATTTTTTATAAAAAAATATATTTTTTAATAATAATAAATATTTTATTTTTGTACATATAATATATATTTAATAAATAATGTAAAATACTTATATATTTATTAGTATATTTAGGAAAAATACAAAGAATTAATACATTTTATTTTTATTAATATTTTGACCTTAAAAATACTTTTTTTTACAATATACCTTCTTTTATTTATTTTTTGTACATAATTAATAAATATTGCATATATTATATAATAAATACCTTTTATCCATAAAATCAGGGTTTTACCCTAAATGTATAAAAATACCAAAATTAATTATTTTTATTTTTGTTTATTTGACACATAAAAATACTTTTTTCATACATATAAAAAACCATTTTTTGCATCTTGCACATTTATTATATTTTCATCTTTATTTAATTATTGTATATTAAATAGTTTGTATAATTCAATTTGGATGTAATAGTTTAGGTTTAATTTCTTGCTAAAATATCCCCATTTGAACATTTGTACCCCCATCCCATATACTGTGTTGTAATAACTTAGGACCTTTTATTTTTTCGCATTTAAAATCTTTCTAATTATGCCATGTTAGAATTAGGGTTTTGTATGCGAAATTAACCAAAAATAGTTTGACCTAATTTCAAGATAAACAAGCATGAAAATGGACAACACTAATCACACTTGCACCCCTAGGGTACTCCACTTGTTGCCTTCAAAAATGGGCCATATTGCATGTTAGGTATCTTTGGCAAAAATAAAACAATTCAAATGATCATAGTCCCTCGATGACGCTTTCGAAAGTTGCCTAAAAATGATCAAGTCCCTTAAAGGAAAAATTGCCCAAAGACACTTGGCACTATTGCAATCATGGTCTAAACGATGACCCGCGCCCGTCCCGTTAACATCCTAACACAAGATTGTCCACCAAATACAATGGTGGAACAAAATTGTTAAAAGGGTTAAAACATAGAAAAAACCTTTGAGTAAATTTAGGGGTAGACAACTCTTAGTTACTTGAATCAACTTGCAAAAACACACTTGCCTCTTTTCAAAACACACATCACAACACACTTTCAAAACAACTTTCAAAAACATTGAAAACTTTTCAAAAGATAAGTACACCTTTGTATACATCCAAACACGGGTCATTATAAAGGTTTCCACAACAAATGGCTTCTTTTCAAAACCTCTTTCAAAAACACACACAAAGCACTATTTCAAACAATTGAAAGCACCATTTCAAACAATTGAAAATCAAGGCAAGTTGATCTAAGAAAGTAACTAAGAGCTCATGGATAACCATGGATAGAAAGGGTGCTAATACCTTCCCTTTCTATAATCTACTCCCCGAATCCAAGAAAACATCTCAAAGGTTTTTGCTGTGCTTTTAGACCTTTCCTTAGGATAAAATAAAAAGTCGGTGGCGACTCTTACTCAACCGAAACATTTGCAAAAACAAACGCAAAATCCAAGTCAGTTCTCCCACCGTATCACAGGCTGGATGTCAGGGGTTCGATCCCTGCCTCCAACATTTGTTATTTTCCTATTTTCTTACAGGCGATTCAGTGCACGCACAGGCCAGAGATCCACCATACGCCTTCATCATCAAACGTGCCTGATGGCCAGATGGCCAAATCTGATGGCCATCATCTGAAGGCATACCGTGAGCCCAGTCAAACGCAATGCACAGGATCCTCAAAGTCAACATGGATCATCACTAATGGGCCCAGAGTTCAGCTATTGGCACCCCCAATTCAGGCCAATCTCTCATCTTTTATATTTTTATTTTATCTCATTTAATTATTTTATTTTATTTAATTACTAACTAAATTAATTTTCTTTTTTATCAAAAAATCACCAAAAAATATTTTTATGTCCAAATAAATTTAGAATATTATTTTTCATCAATAAATTAATTAATTTAATTAGGTTTGATTAATTAGACAATTTTAATTTCCTTTTGTAAATAATTAAAATCAATTAGAATCAATAGGTTTTTTTACTAACTTAATTATTTTATTTTTCCCCTAAAATAACCAAAAAACAAAAATATGTCATTTAATTATTTTTCATTAATTAATTTAATAACTAATTAATTTAGCATTTAATTTATAAAAAGTTATTTCTTTTATTAAAAACAACAAAAAAACAATTTTCTCTTTTAATTAGGATAGAACGGTCAAAATCCTAGTTTCGCATTCGATCTAATTTTTCTCGCGCGTTTTATTATTATTTTCCCCAATTATTGTATCTGCTCCCGGTTTGTAATAATTTAAATTAGGACATTTATTTATTTTTACTGCTTTTAATTTCAAAGGGTTTGTTTTTGGCTATGTAAATACCTGAAGCCTTGTAATAGTTTTGTTTAAATTCCGCACTTTAATTTCTGCAAATATTTAACTGTTAGATGCTTGATAATAGGGTTTGTATGACAAGAATGTATGTCTATATTTAAAACAATTAGATCACCCTAAATGTGCAAAGATAAAATAAACTAAAACTAAATCATTCGCACATGCGCACTCCTAGGGTACATTACCACTTGGTTGCCTTTGTTAAAACGGTCATTGAGTATAGGATGTTTTAGTGGTCGTCCTTTTGTCCAAAGATCATAGTTGCCTCAGAATGGTTTCCTCGGATATTGTTGCCTCGGATAAATGATCTAAGACATTAGGGTTACTACTAAGACGCCCTAACATTGATTTAGTGACCGTACGTCCCTTTCAAATTGACCCTCAAAACTCCAACAACGGTGCTACCTACTCACTAATAGTGGGATAGCGTTATCTAAAGGAAACGAATATAGAACGATTCTTTTTTCGAGTAGGTAGATTAGTTCTTAAGTACTTTCTGATTCCAAACAAATTTTTCACACTTACACTCCTTTATAATCAAAGTTTTCAAAAAACAGTTCATTACACTCTTGAAGACAGAAGCAAGAGTTAAATCGAAGTCAAAACAAAAACTTTTCAAAGCCCACAAACACAAAGAAAACAATTTTTGAAAATGATGAGCAAGTACCTAAGAGCCCGTAGATAACTACGGATAGAAAGGGTACTAATACCTTCCCTTTCTATAATCTACCCCCCGTACTCAGAAATATCTCGAAAAAGGAATTTTTCTGTGCTTTTTTCCTTTCCTTTGTTGGATAAAATAAAAGTCGGTGGCGACTCTTGCTTACCGCGACATTTTGAGAAAACAAACGCAAAATGCAAACCAGAAAAATTTCCTTAACGAAATAGGGAAACCACGTCCCAGTTCTGGCCACCGTATCACAGAACTGGCGACTATGCTGGGGAATTAATAAGTGGGGTGTACCTTAGGAATAGTTCATTATATTGTTTTCAATTGTTTGATCTGTTTGCTTTATCTTTGTGGGCTTGTATCGGCGTTACTATAGATCCTAACCCGGATCTAAGGGATACCTTTTAAGTAAGTAGCAATAGACTGTGAGGGAACTGTTCGGCGTAGATCGATACAGTTGAAGCAGTAGCTACGTTGGTGTGACACTTTAGTTGGTACCGATATCCCTTGTGTAGGAACAAGGAGAGTATGGGGCTGCTAAGGGGTCATTAAGCATCAACTGACCTTAGAACCTATAATTGCCAACTTGGCCATAGAAAAGTAGCAGTATGCTACACTCATTGAGACCATGCTCTCGCAATGATTCCCGTTGCAAGAAAAGGTTGCTAAACTGGAATTACGACCGATCGAGGATGGTTAGTGATATTGAGATCCTCTAGAACCCGGATAATATTACTAGGACAAGTTGAACCAACTAAACTGAAAGAGGGTAATACCTAAACTCCATGCCAGCCTGAAATTTAAGGGCTATTGTGTGACTTGTTTTCCCTTACCATGTTTGCTATCTATGAATACTTGTGGTTTGTTTCTATCATGACATCATGCATCATGACATTGCATGCATATTTCATCAGACTAACCCATTTCAAATATCGAGGGGATTCATCTTTGTTCTGTTTTGCAGATCATGGCATCTATGCGCAGAAATACTATTCGGATCAGCTTCGTACAAATCCCTGCTCAACTTAGAGAGTTGGTTTCCAAGGTTCCTGATACATCCTCCTTTGTTAGAAGACATGGTCATCTCCTCAGCCTGGTCACTTCCAAGTTGGATGAGCAAATGATGATTGTCTTGTTCCAGTTCTTTGACCCATTGCATCACTGCTTCACCTTCCCGGACTATCAGTTGGTCCCTACTTTGGAGGAGTTCTCTGATTTACTTGGTATTTCTATTCTAGAGTAGACACTATTTACCGGTTTGGAGGTAGCTCCTAGGCCAGAAGATATTGCTACAGCCCTACATCTGATAAAGGCTGAGGTAATGTCTAACTGGGACACTCGGAGTGGAGTTAAAGGCTTCCTGGATAAGTTCTTGATTGATCAAGCTCAACAGTTTTGGGACAGTTTGGTCTTTCAAGCATTTGAAGATATCCTGGAACTTCTCATCTATGGCTTGGTTCTGTTCTCTAATTCAGATTCTTTCGTTGACGTGAACGCAGTCAATATCTTCATGTCCCATAATCCAGTGCCTACAATCTTAGGTGACATTCTCCATGGTCTTTATGCCCGTACTGCTCAGAAAAGGGGAACCCTCATGTGTTGTGCACCATTGCTGGCGAGGTGGTTTATTTGTCACCTCCGCAAATCTGTTTTTAAGAACGAGGAAGGTATGGTTTGGGCCTACAGAATTATGTCCCTTGCTCATACGGACATCATCTGGAGTACTAAAGACATGGAAGAAGTAGTTGTCATTGACCGGTGCGGAGAATACCCCAATGTTCCATTGCTTGGAATTAGAGGAGGGATCACCTATAATCCTTGTTTGGCCTTACGACAGTTTGGATGAGCTCGAAGGGACATTCCTCATGAGCTGCTGCTTCCAAGCATTGTCTTTGACTTCCAGGGAGATGTTTAAGGACATCGCCGCAGATTTATACGAGCTTGGGATAGGGTGAACAAGTCTGATCTGCATGAGCTAGGAATAAAGAATTCTCTCCCGATGCAACCATATCTCCGGTGGGTTCGAGCCCACGCTTAAAAGCTCAGGATGCCATACGAAGTTGTCTTACCGATGATTGTAGAGCATGCTGGTGAAGAAGGGGTTCCTTGTACGGTCATTCATCCTTACATGCCTACTTACATTGGGGAATTAAAGAGGTCTTGGATCCAGCTAAGGGAAGAAAGGGATACTTACAGAGAGAAGTATCATGAACAGGAACGGAAGATCCTAAAGCTTACAAGGCAGCTGGAGAATGAGAGGGTCCTCAATGGCTATGTCAGCATGCAAGGAAAACGACCATGGGAGCGCTGATGTCTTTTGCTTTTTCTAGTTTAGATTTACTTCTCAGTTTTTCTTTTTGTAACACCTTAAAGGCATTTGTCAAACATTGTTTCAAGTTTTTAATCTAATAAAAGTGTGTTTCATTTTGGTTTACGAATTTAAATCTCCCAAAGTCTTTGAAATCATATTATATGCATTCCATTCCCATGCACCTCATCACAGGTACCCTTACAGGTTTCTCATCTTCTTCGCTGTTTATTTCAGCAATCATGTCTTCTGAAACATCCACTGATCAAGCTATTAAGGCTCTTCAAACTCAAAATGCTCAGTTCCAGGAAATGTTCATGAACCTGGCCAAGGGGCAGAAAGATTTGAAGACTCTTATCTTGAAGGATAAGAAGAAGAAGAAGACGGTCCTCCTGAATATGGGTCACAGGAACAGGTTGAGAGAGGAAGTTGATTTGTCCCACTCATCTGGAGGGGGAGAGAATCAAGAAGAAAGGAAGGCTCCTAGCCCAGTGGTTTCTGACAATGACACTGACTTTGATGAAGACCAGTATCCTTCTGCCGAGGATAGGTATAAGAAACTCGAAGACTGATTAAGTGCGATGGAGATCCAGAAGATACCGGGGTTGGATTTCAGATATTTGGGCTTGGCATATGGGGTGGTGATCCCACACAAGTTTAAAGTGCCCGTCTTTGCTAAGTACGACGGGGTCTCTTGTCCGAAGATGCACCTCCGCTCGTATGATAGAAAGATGCAACCATATACTGCTGATAGGATCCTCTGGGTTCATTTCTTTCAAGACAGTCTTTCGGGGACTCAACTTGAATGGTTCTATCAATTAGAAGGAGCTAAAGTCCGTAACTGGGAAGACCTTGCTGCTGCTTTTTACAAGCAGTACCAATATAATGCCGACCTTGCTCCCACGCGTAGCCAACTTCAGGGTATGTCCATGGGTGCGAGCGAAGGTTTTAAGGATTACGCTCAGAAGTGGAGAGATCTGGCAGGAAGAGTACAACCCCCTCTGGCTGATAAGGAGTTGGTGGATATGTTTCTTGGGACTTTGTCTGGTCCGTATTTCAATCATTTGATCAGAAGTTCATCGTCAGGTTTCACTGAGTTGATTATGACCGGGGAAAGAGTTGAGGCCGGTATCAAGAGAGGCAAAATACATAAGGGTGCTTCATCAAGTACCAAGAAGAAGCCTTTCAAGAAGGAATCTAGTGCAGTTTATAGCTCGAGGACCCAAAATCGACCTGAGTTTCGCCAAGCAATTAACGCAGTAGTTATATCAAGACCAATTGTTGCCCCACAATGCAACACTCAACAAAGAGCAGAGAGGCCTCAAAGACAATTTACTCGGTTCAGTATGACTCTATCTCAAATTTTGTCTCAGTTGTTGAAGACCAATTTGGTGACTCCGAGGGAAGCTCCAAAGAATCCCAACAACACGTCACCGCTGTATAATCCGAACGCCCGCTGCGCTTATCACTCTGATAGCTCGGGGCATGATACCAATAACTGCTGGGCCTTGAAGAGTAAGGTACAGGATCTGATTGATGCTAAGGAGATCGAGTTTTAAGCGCCATAAAAGCCTAATGTCATAACGGCTCCTATGCCAAAACATAACGCAGGAGTGAATGCGATTGAAGACGACGATGAAGAGTCTGAGTTTGACAGCTGGATTTACCCGACTACCAATGGTGGATTGAGCAATTGGACGGCAAAGGACTTCGTGCCAACTTCTTTTATCTCACAGTAAAAGACTTTTGTTTTGGATTTGTAATAGACAATTTTAAACTTTACGGCCCGGTGCCTTACCCGAGATACCGTGGCTTTGTTTGAGGGATTATTATGTGCCATTTCCATATATCATCAATAAAAGCATTGGACATTTTCTTGCATTACAAATTTTGCGCTCCTGTTTTTTTCTTTTATATCTTACAAAACAACTATTTTACACACACTCACATATACAGGTCTACATCCACTCTGGATCCCACTGATAACGACTCTGCTACTGCCAGTTATGACTTCGAAAGTCCGATCAACCAAGCCGGGGAAGAAGGTGAGGATGATTGTGAAGTGCCTGGTGAACTTTCTAGATTGTTACTACAGGAAGAGAGGGCCATACAGCCGCATGAAGAGCTAGTGGAAACAGTAAACCTGGGTACAGAGGTAGACAAGAAAGAGGTCAAGATCGGTGCAAATCTGGAGTCTAGTGTCAAACACCGGTTGATTCAGATGCTGCGTGACTATGTTGAGATCTTTGCCTGGTCTTATGAAGATATGCCTGGATTGGATACTGATATTGTGGTTCACCGCTTGTCCACCAAGGAAGACTGTCCTCCATTGAAACAGAAAGTTCGCCGAATGCGCCCAGAGATGTCTATGAAAATCAAGGCTGAAGCTATGAAACAGTTTGATGCCGGTTTTCTAGCAGTTACTTCTTACCCACAGTGGGTGGCCAACGTGGTTCCGGTGCCGAAGAAGGATGGTAAGGTTCGAATGTGTGTTGACTATAGGGATCTGAACAGGGCAAGTCCCAAGGATGATTTCCCTCTACCTCATATCGACGTTCTAGTTGACAACACTGCGCAACATAAGGTCTTCTCCTTTATGGATGGTTTCTCCGATTATAATCAGATTAAGATGGCTCTTGAGGATATGGAGAAGATAACCTTTGTTACTCAATGGGGTACCTTTTGCTACAAAGTCATGCCTTTCAGATTGAAGAATGCTGGGGAAACGTATCAGCACGCCATGGTTGCTCTGTTCCATGACATGATCCATCATGATATTGAGGTATACTTCGATGATATGATTGCAAGATCCCAGACTGAAGAGGAACATCTTGACCATCTTCAGAAGCTATTTGACAGGTTGAAACTGTACAGGATGAGGTTAAACCCGAACAAGTGCACCTTCGGAGTGAGGTCTGGTAAGCTGCTGGGTTTCGTCGTTAGTGATAAAGGTATTCAGGTGGATCCCGCAAAGGTGAAGGCTATACAGGAAATGCCAGCTCCCTGAACTGAAAAGGAAGTCATAGGCTTTTTGGGACGTCTGAACTATATTGCCCGATTTATCTTGCACCTAACTGCTACTTGTGAGCCAATCTTCAAGTTACTGAAGAAAGATCAAGTGGTAAGATGGAACGATGAATGTCAGGCCGCTTTCGAAAGGATCAAAGATTACCTCCAAGAGCCTCATATTCTGATGCCTCCAGTTGAGGGGAGACCTCTGATCTTATTGAAGGGGTGAAAAACACAAGAAGGGGGGGTTGAATTGTAAAACTGGAATCTTAAAGCAAATGACAAGGTATTTTTATCCTGGTTCGTTTGATCTCAAACTACTCCAGTCCACCCGTCAAGGTGATTTCGCCTCTCTCCAACGAGGTCTTAATTCACTATATTCAACTGAATACAAATCTGCTTTAGCAACTGCTAAAACCTTCTTGATTCAAACCACAATCCGGTTTGTCAAGGCAACACTTTCTTACAAAGGTATAAGCAAATGTGTGTGAATGTTTTCTACAAAAACTATATCACAACTGTGATGTATACACAAATTAAGCTTAGAATACTAGGTTGCTAAACGCTAATAAAGTATCAGAGTTTGTTGGTTTAGCAAAACTTGTAGAGTGAAGATTATTGTTCAGCTTTGTGCGTGTAGAGAGTTTGGAAGCATTAGCCATGATAATCTTCGAAGCTTGGTTTATATAGCACTTGAGAAGATGAACGTTGAAGCAAATATTCTTGATTCAATGCTATTAACAAGCTTTCCTTTTTGAGCAGATCTTGTCTGGAATGAGGCCGTTGGAATTGATTAGCGTTCAATGCACAGTACCGTTGCTTCTTCAATGCACGTTCTGGCTTGGCTCATTCTGATTCTGCTTCGCTGCTGATAAACTAATTTGTTTCTGTATCAGAGTGTTTTACGCGCAGTTCTGTTCATCAAGCTTCAGCATGTGCGTGAGTTGATCATCTGATCTTCACATTCTGATTCAGCAACTTCTGATGCTGGTGTATCAAATCAAGTTCTGATGCTGAGTGAGTGATCTTGCTTATTTTAATCAGCATATCTGCAAGTCAGAGCATAGTAATTTTAGACAGCATATAGTTCAATCATGAAATGTTTAACTACTATATCTTTTCACTTTGTTATCATCAAAACTTAAATATAGGGTACTAGATTCAAACATTGTTCTAACAATCTCCCCCTTTTTGATGATGACAAAAACTAGATATTTTAAATAGAAAATAACGTGAAAAGTATCTGGGAAATGTATCAGAGATAAGAACATAAGGAGAAATCAGAGTTTAAGAGATACTCCCCCTGAGTTTGTTACTTCCCTTTGATATGCGTGATCTTCAGGATCAGATCTTTTTCTATCTTTGAGCATCAGATTATAGGTCTTTGACTTATCAGAGAGCAGAGCTTCAGAGCTTTTTCCGTCAGAGCTTTTGCTTTGGGTCAGAGTGTTAGGACGATCAGAGCTTCATATATCAGAACGTCATATTTGATCAGAGTAACATGAGCTTCTAGTTCTTAGTCTTCATAGTGTTCGAAGCTTCCTTGTGCCTGTAGACTTAAAAACAAAACAGAAAAACATTTCAAGTAATAGAGTTAGAATGTTTGAGAGTTTTCTGTCTAGTTAGCCGTTATTGATTTTAAATATCATTCTTGTTCTCCCCCTTTTTGTCAGCAATCAAAAAGTGCTGGTGATGTGCTAAAATGATTTAGATCAGAAAAACTAATAATATTAAAATAGTTCAGAATCAGAGCAAAATAGCATTACAAACCATAGTCAAAACGTAAAATGAAGAAAACATGAAAAATTATGCATGAAAAAGATTTATGGTTGAGGGGGCATGCGTGAGAACAGGCTTTCCAGCATTGCTTGAATCTTTTCAGAAGTTTCATTTTGCTTCTGAACCATGGTGACAACAGTATCAATCTTGCTGTCCTGAACATTCATTCTTGCTTCCATCTTCTGATCATTCTCTTCCATCCGCTGCTGTAGACGCAAGTCATTCAGCCTTAATTCTTCCAGAGCTTGCCTGTCCAAGGCAGCTTGAGAACTTTCAGCAGGAGGAAGCTTCTCAGAACTTTCAGCTACATCTTCTGCTGGATTTTCTTCTTGAAGAGTCTTGTCTTCTTCTGATGGTTGCACCTGTGCAGCTTGCTCTTTCTCAGACCAAGACTCAGAGTCCAGAGGGAGCACAACTTCTTGAGGCAGCTGACTCTCAACTTCCTTCAGCAGTTTGCTAAAGTTCTGTTGAGCCTGCTCATAGTTGACGTCCTGCAGCTTGAGTGCTTCAGCACGAACCCATACTCTGAACTGTGACCAGAGCTGATCGGAAGCAGCTGGGTCGATCATCCCCGGACAGACTTGCTTCAAAGAAGCAATCCACTGCAGCATACCTGTTTCAAAGTCCAAAATACCAGAGCCAACATCTAGTTGCTTTGGTTTGGGAATGGCCAATTTGTGTCTTAAATCAGCAAGACGTTCAAGACTTGTTAAGTCAATGAAAGTTTTGCTGGGGTTTTCAGAGGATTGGTTTTCAGAGGTGTGCTGAGGTGCTTTTTGTTTTGGAGGATGGTTATCAGAGTCAGAGGATATATCTATTGGAGTGGTTGGAGTTTTTGGAGGAGTTGATTCCTCTGATGATGGTAACTGGGGTCTGACAATGGTGGTTCCACATGGCAACTGTATTGCCAGCGGTGAAGGTTGAGGAGAGTGGGGATCAGAATGATGAGGAGATGGGGTTTCATAGCGGTGAAACTCTGTTTGTGGTGAGGGTGGATTATTTTCTGGTTGAGGAGGTGGAATCTCTGATTGCTCAGGGATCAGAGGTTCTTCTGTGATTGGTTGATGGGATTGTGGTTCTGGTTCTGGTTGATGTTCTGGTTGTATTTCTGGTTCAGGTTGAATTTCTGGTTCAGGTTGTGGAGGAGGAATATTTGGTGGTTCAGAGTGAGGTTGAACAGAAGCATGTTCACGCTCAATATCAGCTAGCACTCTATCAAGTGCTGGTGTTGTTGAAACAGTTGGTTGTTTGGTAATTTTAATGGGAATTTTAATTCTGGTTCTTCTGAGTTGTAAGGCCTCAGAAGGGTCTTCTGGTATGGTTTCATCAATAGTGGGGATTGGAATGGATATTCTGTGAGAGGTTTGGGGAGGAGCAACAGATGTTGGAATAGTAGATGAAATTGAAATAGGGGCAGCAGATGAATTACCTCGTTTCTTTGGAGTCTGATGAGATGATCCTTCTGCTTTCCTCTTCTTTGTCTTCTTCTGAGTCACTTCAGGTTGAACTTGACTCAGATCTTTGATTTTCAGCTTTGAACCTGCATCTTCTTCCTTGTATGAATCTGGATACTTGAGAAACATATCAGGTTGGGATTCCATTTCAGAAAATCTTGGGAAGTTACTCAGAGGCACTCTTCTTCTGGAGATGTCAGCAGTTGAAGCAGCTCTGGGTTCCTTCCTAATATTTTCTATCAGCTTCATCTTTTTCAGGTTCTTAGCGTTCAGCGGTTTTCCAACAGTTGGTTCAAAATTGCCCAGTACTTTAGCTTCGCTCAGATAATCTATCAGCTTATTCTCTGTCAGAATATCTGATATGAGCCTTCCAAACGGTATCCAATCCCTTTTGGTCCTTTCTTCTTCTCTGGTCTCTTTCACACTAGTCTTCAGATGGTTGAACAGGAAGTGTGCCAGATTGATCTTCACCCTCTGATCAATAAAGTAGATCAGAAATTGCTGATCCACGTTTATATAATCAGGAGAGCTTGTTGGCTTCCTGTGATTGAAACAGCCCAGAACAATCTTGGCCCATACTCTGCAGTGATCCTTCAGATCCTTGATTTTGCTGCTGGGAAATCCAAGAGTGAAGATGCAGTTGGCTACCACACCTATATCAGGGCATCTGTCAGCCATGTCCACACAACGGACTCCACCACCACTTTGACCAATTAACCTAGCAATGAGGTCTTCAGAAATTATTATCTTCTTTCCCATGACAGAAGAGATGACTAGATGTTTATTAATCTTGGCGTGAATCCAAAATTCCTTGACAAGCTCTGGGAAGGTTGGTCCGACCAATCTATCAAAATACCTCTCCCACTTTTGAGCTTTGACTTCCTCAGTTAGGTCAAATCCATTTTCTTTCAAACTTTCGAAATCGATGATTAACTCAGAGAGAACCTCAAGATTCTTTACCGGTGTGAGAAGAGTTCTGGTAGGCACCTGATACTGCTCAGAGGTTTCTTTCTTCTGATTTCCTGCAGAAATGCTGGAGGATGCCATTGTTCTCACACAAAAGCTTGAGAGTGATTTGAGAAAAAAAGGGTTTTGAAGGAGATATGCAGAAAATACTTGAGAGATTATGAGTAAGCGTAAAGAATAAACATGAAGAATGATGTGCTTAAATAAAGATTTCAAAAATTATTTTGAAAAATTAAACGTTTTTAAGAGAGAGAAAAAAAATAATGATTGCCATTAACAAGCGTGATTACTTTTGCATTAAATGCTTGCTGATTTTGGGGGATTTGAGAAAGATACTTAAAAACGGTTACCAGACATGTGTCTCAATGCACCCAATCAGCGCTTTCCTTTCTCAGAAGCGTGCACGCGTTCTGCTTCAGGGATTTGCTGATGATTGGATGACACTTGTTTGATGTAGTGATCAGCACGTCTGTATTTGAGATTAGACTCTCAGATCTTTGGACTTGCCTCTGATACAATCTGCCTGTTCTAACTTTCTGAAAAAAGATTGATCAGAAGTTCACAGTAGTATAATTACATTCTGAAGATAAATACATGGAATTAAAACATTTTCATTCTGGGCATACTTTCATGCTGAGATGTTTCAGAATGAAATTAAACCTATCTTCTGAAAGGGGTTTAGTAAAGATATCAGCCCATTGATGGTCTGTATCTATAAATTTCAAGTTTAAAATTCCTTTCTGAATATAGTCCCTAATGAAATGATGTTTTATTTCTATATGCTTAGCTCTAGAATGTAAAATGGGATTCTTACTTAAGCAAATAGCAGAAGTATTATCACAAAGAATAGGAATGTTACTCTCAAAAATCTGGAAGTCTTCAAGCTGACTTTTCATCCAGAGCATCTGTGTGCTACATCCAGCTGCTGCTATGTACTCAGCTTCTGCTGTTGACAGAGCAATAGTTGATTGCCTTTTGCTGGACCACGAGATCAGATTTTCTCCCAGAAACTGGCAGCTTCCAGAAGTACTTTTGCGTTCCACTCTGTCTCCAGCAAAATCAGCATCACAGTAGCCTACTAAGCTGTAATCACTAGATTTTCTATAAAACAAACCCAGATTAGTAGTACCTTTCAGATACTTGAAAATTCGCTTAACAGCTGTTAAGTGAGATTCTCTAGGATCTGATTGGAATCTAGCACAAATGCATACGCTGAATAAAATATCAGGTCTTGAAGCAGTCAGATAAAGGAGAGAACCAATCATACCTCTGTAGACCTTCTGTTCTACGCTTTTGCTTACCTCTTCTCTTTCCAGAATGCACGTGGGATGCATTGGAATCTTTGATGGCTTACATTCTGAGAGGTCAAATTTCTTCAGAAGATCTCTGATGTATTTGCTCTGATGAATGTAAGTTCCCTCTGGAGTTTGATTGATCTGAATTCCTAGAAAGAATTTCAGTTCCCCCATGAGGCTCATCTCAAATTCTGCCTGCATACACTTAGCAAATTTTCTTCCAAGAGAAGGATTAGTAGAACCAAAAATAATATCATCTACATAAATTTGACAGACTAAAATGTCACTCTTAACTGTTTTACAGAATAGAGTAGTGTCCACTTTCCCTCTGGTGAATTCATTTTCAAGCAGAAAGTTACTTAGCCTTTCATACCAAGCTCTGGGAGCTTGTTTCAGACCATACAGTGACTTTTTCAGTTTGAAAACATGTTCTGGATGTTTTGTATTTTCAAAACCTGGGGGTTGGTGAACATATACTTCTTCTTCTATATAACCATTTAAGAATGCACTTTTGACATCCATCTGATACAGAGTGATGCCTCTATTAACAGCAAATGAGATTAAAAGTCTGATAGATTCTAACCTGGCGACTGGGGCAAAGGTTTCTTTATAGTCTATCCCCTCTTGCTGACTATAACCTTGTGCAACCAGTCGTGCCTTGTTTCTGACGACTTCACCTTGTTCATTAAGCTTGTTTCTGAACACCCATCTTGTTCCAATGATGTTGAATCCTTTTGGTCTTGGAACGAGATCCCATACGTCGTTTCTGGTGAATTGATTCAGCTCTTCTTGCATTGCCAGAATCCAGTCATTGTCCAGAAGTGCTTCATCAATAGAAGAGGGTTCAATCAGAGACACAAGTCCCATCAGAGTTTCTTCAGAGTTTCTGAAGCTTGCTCTTGTTCTGATTGGATCTTCCTTTCTTCCTAGGATAGTCTCTTCTGGGTGATCCAAACTGCTTCTGGGTAATCTCTTCTGAGGTTGATCAGCAGTTGTAGGATTTCTAGCATTGCTTCTTTCAGACGTTGAAGGAATGTCTGTGTTGAGAGCTTCTGATGACTTGTCTTCAGAACCTGCAAATTCAATTTCTATACCTGCAAGATTTTCATTCTGCTTTGACTTTTCAGAGTCAAGCTTGTCATCAAAACGAACACTGATTGATTCTTCCACAATCTGTGTTTCTGTATTGTATACTCTGTACCCTCTTGAGCGTTCAGAGTATCCTAACATAATACACTTCTGTGCCTTAGAATCAAACTTGTTCAAATAATTCTTAGTATTTAACATATAGCAAGTACATCCAAATGGATGAAAATACGAAATGTTGGGCTTTCTGTTCTTCCACAGTTCATATGGAGTCTTTTCCAGAATAGGTCTTATTGAGATTCTATTCTGAATGTAGCACGCTGTGTTTATTGCCTCTGCCCAGAAAGTCTTAGCAACGTTTGTCTCGTTGATCATGGTTCTGGCCATTTCTTGCAATGTTCTGTTCTTTCGTTCTACAACTCCATTTTGTTGGGGAGTTCTAGGACAAGAGAAATCATGCAGAATGCCTTTGTCATTAAAGAATGACTCAAAATCTTTATTTTCAAATTCTCCACCATGATCACTTCTGACTTTAACGATTCTAAGATCTTTTTCATTCTGAACTTGGTTACAGAAGGTAACAAACACAGAGTGTGACTCGTCCTTGTGTCTTAAGAACTTTACCCATGTCCATCTGCTATAGTCATCTACGATTACTAACCCATACTTCTTGCCACTGACAGAAGCAGTCTTAACTGGTCCAAATAAGTCAATGTGCAGAAGTTCTAATGGCTTAGAGGTAGAAACAACATTTTTGGATTTAAAAGAAGGTTTTGCAAATTTGCCTTTCTGACATGCTTCACACAGAGCATCTGAATTGAACTTCAAATTTGGAAGTCCTCTGACCAGATTGAGTTTGTTAATCTGAGATATTCTTCTCATACTAACATGCCCCAATCTTCTGTGCCAGATCCACTGCTCGTTGTTAACAGACAGAAGACATTTTACGTTCTGACTCTTTAGTTCAGAAAGTTTGATTTTGTAAATGTTGTTTTTCCTCTTACCATTAAATAGGATAGTCCCATCTTTCTGACTAACAGCTTTACATGATTTTTGATTAAAGATTATATCATAACCGTTATCACTTAATTGACTTATGGATAACAGATTATGCATCAATCCATCAACTAGCAGAACATTATTAATAGAGGGAAGATTTCCGTTACCTACAGTTCCAGAGCCAATTATCTTTCCCCTCTGATTGCCTCCAAAGCCAACATGGCCTCCAGGCTTAAGTTCCAGGCTTTGGAACATATGCCTTCTTCCCGTCATGTGACTTGAGCAGCCAGAGTCCAGGTACCATGACTGGTGTTTCTGATTTGCTGCTAAAGATATCTGCAACATGTATTATTTTATCCTTAGGTACCCAGATCTTCTTGGGTCCTGATTTGTTAGTTTTACCAAAACTCTGGTTGAATTTTGGTTTCACAAAGTGATTACTACTAGTATATTTGATGTCATGTGTGTGGCCATACACAAAGTGTGAATTTAGAGGAGTGTGTTTAATGGTTAAATCCATGACATTCTTAGGTGTAGGAACCTTACCTCGGTATCCTATTCCTTTCCTGCCGTTTCTGCTAACTCCATAGATCATTGAAGCCATTCTGCTTCTATCTATGCTTTTAGCAAGGAACTTCTGGAAACTATGATCATACTCCTTGATGATCTCATCAGCGTTGCTGGGAGTTTCAGGAATTGGTTCCTTCTGAGAGTTTTGTAAAGAGTTTTCTAATTTTAAAATTTTATCTCTCAGCTCAGAGTTTTCCAATTTGAGACTCTCATACTTGTTAGAGTCAGATTCAAGAGTCCTTTTCAGGTCTCTGAATTTAGCTCTAATCTGCTGATAACGTTCCAGAATTTCATTGAGGCTTTCAGCAAGTTCAGCCTTTGTAAAATTAACAGCGAAGTTAGGGAATACCTCTTCTGTGTCTGATTCTGAGTCTGAGTCAGAAGCTTCACTGTCATCTGGAATGTTAGCCATGAGCGCTATGTTCGCCCTTTCATCATCTGATTCTGAGTCAGCTTCAGACGAGTCAGAATCATCCCATGTGGCCATGAGACTTTTCTTCTTCTCTCTTCCAAACTTCTTTTTGGGCTTTTCCCTCTGAAGCTTTGGACAGTCACTCTTGTAGTGACCTTGCTCATTGCACTCGTAGCAGATGATGTCTTTTGTATTTGGCTTCTTGCTACCGGAGGAGCCTTCAGATCTTCTGTATCCAGAGGAAGAATCTGTCCTTCTGTATCTGGAAGAAGACTCGTTCTGATCAGATCTTCTGGGATTCCTGAACTTCCTTTGTCTTTGCTTCCACAGTTGATTTACTCTTCTGGAGAGGAGGGAAAGCTCGTCTTCTTCTGATGAGGATCCATCAGATGTTTCTTCAACTGCCTGCAAAACTTTAGATTCAGATTTTCTGTTAGATTTTAAAGCTATAGGCTTACCTTGCTTCTGAGGCTCGTCAGCTTCCAGCTCTATCTCATGGCTTCTGAGGGAGCTTATAAGTTCCTCCAGAGTGATTTTGTTGAGATCTTTCGCCAGCTTCAGAGCAGTAACCATAGGCCTCCACTGCTTGGGTAAACTTCTGATTATCTTCTTGACATGGTCAGCAGTAGAGTATCCTTTGTCCAGAACTTTGAGACCAGCTACCAGAATCTGGAATCTAGAGAACATAGTTTCAATGGATTCAGATTCTTCCATTTTAAACGCCTCATACTTCTGAATGAGCGCCAGAGCTTTTGTTTCCTTGACTTGAACGTTGCCCTCATGCGTCATTCTGAGAGAATCAAAGATGTTCTTAGCTGTGTCTCTGTTGGAGATCTTCTCATACTCAGTATAGGAGATGGCACTGAGTAGGATGGTTCTGGCCTTATGGTGATTCTTGAAATCACGCTTTTGTTGATCAGTCATTGATTTTCTTTCAATCTTCTGACCAGTTGCATTCACAGGGTGCGTGTATCCATCTGTCACCATATCCCACAGATCAGCATCATGTGCTAGAAAGAAGCTTTCAATTCTGTCTTTCCAGTAATCAAAATTTTCTCCGTCAAAGACTGGAGGTTTGCCGCTGAATCTGTCTCTGTCCTCATTGGTGTCATTGCTGAAATGAGAGTTGTTTCCTGCCATTGTGTTTTTCTGACGCTGGATCTTGTACTGACACGGTTAAGTGTTTTAGCTCAGAACCAGGCGCTCTGATGCCAATTGAAGGGGTGAAAAACACAAGAAGGGGGGGGGTTGAATTGTAAAACTGGAATCTTAAAGCAAATGACAAGGTATTTTTATCCTGGTTCGTTTGATCTCAAACTACTCCAGTCCACCCGTCAAGGTGATTTCGCCTCTCTCCAACGAGGTCTTAATTCACTATATTCAACTGAATACAAATCTGCTTTAGCAACTGCTAAAACCTTCTTGATTCAAACCACAATCCGGTTTGTCAAGGCAACACTTTCTTACAAAGGTATAAGCAAATGTGTGTGAATGTTTTCTACAAAAACTATATCACAACTGTGATGTATACACAAATTAAGCTTAGAATACTAGGTTGCTAAACGCTAATAAAGTATCAGAGTTTGTTGGTTTAGCAAAACTTGTAGAGTGAAGATTATTGTTCAGCTTTGTGCGTGTAGAGAGTTTGGAAGCATTAGCCATGATAATCTTCGAAGCTTGGTTTATATAGCACTTGAGAAGATGAACGTTGAAGCAAATATTCTTGATTCAATGCTATTAACAAGCTTTCCTTTTTGAGCAGATCTTGTCTGGAATGAGGCCGTTGGAATTGATTAGCGTTCAATGCACAGTACCGTTGCTTCTTCAATGCACGTTCTGGCTTGGCTCATTCTGATTCTGCTTCGCTGCTGATAAACTAATTTGTTTCTGTATCAGAGTGTTTTACGCGCAGTTCTGTTCATCAAGCTTCAGCATGTGCGTGAGTTGATCATCTGATCTTCACATTCTGATTCAGCAACTTCTGATGCTGGTGTATCAAATCAAGTTCTGATGCTGAGTGAGTGATCTTGCTTATTTTAATCAGCATATCTGCAAGTCAGAGCATAGTAATTTTAGACAGCATATAGTTCAATCATGAAATGTTTAACTACTATATCTTTTCACTTTGTTATCATCAAAACTTAAATATAGGGTACTAGATTCAAACATTGTTCTAACACTTATACTTGACAGTACTCGATAATTCAATGGGGTGTGTGCTGGGGCAGCATGACGAGTCTAGCCGAAAAGAGCATGCTATTTATTACCTTAGCAAAAATTTTACCGACTGCGAGACCCAATACTTGTTGCTTGAGAAAACTTGTTGCGCTTTGGCATGGGCTGCTCGTCGGCTAAGATAGTATATGCTGACTCACACTATTCTGTTGATATCAAAGATGGATCCAATCAAGTATATCTTTGAAAAGTCTGCCTTGTCCAGAAGAATAGCAAGATGGCAGATGATTTTGACTGAATACGACATCCAATACACAACCCAAAAAGCAATTAAGGGAAGTGTGTTGGCAGATCATTTGGCACATCAGGCAGTGGATGATTACCAGTCTATGAACTTCGAATTCCCGGATGAGAACATCATGTTGGTGAATGACTGTGAAACACCTGGACCAGATGATGTACCTGAGGAGGGATCCCGATGGTCTATGTACTTTGATGGAGCTTCAAACTCTTTGCGAAATGGCATTGGAGCCGTGATCATATCTCCTGAAGGCTCTCATACTCCGTTCACCGCCCGGTTATGTTTCAACTGCACTAACAACATGGCGGAGTATGAAGCATGCATTATGGGTCTTAGAGCTGCTATTGACCTAAGGATTAAGTTCTTAAGTGTACTCGAAGATTCCGCTCTCGTGATCAGTCAGATCAAAGGCGAGTGGGATACGAAACACCCTAACCTTATTCCTTACAAGGAGTATGTATTGACGTTGCTTCCACACTTCGAGGAGATAACCTTTGAACACTTCCCTAGAGAGGAGAATTAGTTGGTGGACGCGCTAGCTACGATGTCTTCTATGTTCAAGGTCAGATGGTATAATGAAGCTCCCCAGATTACCATTGAGAGGTTGGACGAACCTGCACATTGTTGTGACATTGAGACTGAAGAGGTAACAGATAAACCCTGGTTCCACGAGGTAAAGAGGTATCTCGAGGCTCAGGAGTCCCCTGAGGGTGCATCTGTTAATGATAAGAAGTTTCTGAGGAGGTTCACAGCGAAGTTTTTCATCAGTAATGGTATCCTTTACAAGCGTAACCATGATTCGACCTTACTGTGATGTGTGGATAAGAACGAAGCAGAAAGGATTATGGTAGAGTTGCATGAAGGTACTTTCGAAACTCATTCCAGTGGACACACCATGGCAAAGAAAATCCTTCGGGCAGGATACTATTGGTCTACTATGGAAGCCGACTGTTATCAGCATTCTCGGACCTATCATAAGTGCCAAGTCTATGCTGATAAGGTGCACATACCTCCAGTACCTCTGAACGTCTTGACCGCTCCTTGGCCTTTCGCATGTGGGGCATTGATATGATTGGTGAGATCAGACCTACAACATCCAACGGGCATTGTTTCATTCTGGTAGCTATTGATTATTTTACAAAGTGGGTTGAAGTAGCTTCCTTTGCTATAGTAACCAAGAATGTCGTGGCACAGTTTATTCGACACAATCTGATCTATCGATATGGTGTACCAGAGAGGATCATTATGGACAATGGTACAAATCTCAATAATAAGATGATCATCGAGCTCTGCAAGCAGTTCAAGATACAACATCACAACTCTTCTCCTTACCGGCCGAAGATGAATAGGGTTGTTGGAGTGGCTAATAAGAATATCAAGAAGATTGTGCAGAAGATGACGGTGACATACAAAGATTGCTCTTCATGGGAACCGTACCTCAGTGCGGACGTCAATAGGGGCAACACCCTATTCGTTGGTATATGGCATGGAGGCCGTCTTGCCCATTGAAGTTCAGATACCCTCTCTTCGGATTATGAAGGATGCAGGTTTGAGCGAAGATGACTGGATTCAGACCCGGCTTGATCAGCTGAACTTAATCGATAAAAAGAGACTTACTGCTATTTGTCATGGTCAAACGTACCAAAAATGGATGATCAAGGCATTTAACAAGAAAGTTAGACGACAAGAGTATCAAGTTGGGGACCTGGTTATCAAGCGCATAATACTGCCTCAAGGTGATCCCAGGGGAAAATGGACCCCTACTTACGAAGGGCCATTTGTGGTTAAGAACATTATCTCAGGAGGAGCCATGATTCTAACCACCATGGACGGTGACGACCTTCCTCACCCCGTCAATGCAGACATAGTGAAAAAATACTACGCATAATCAAGGACCCGCTAGGTTGACTGGCCTAGGAAAAATAAGGGCTTCCCGGTGAACCAAAAGGGTTTGGGCAAAAATAAGGGATGAAAATGAAAAAAAATCTGTACACCCGGCAAGTCAAAAACCTGAAAAGGAGGCTTGGGCAAAAAAGGGTATCCCGATGGACTGAAAACCCGAAAGGGCAGTCCAGGCAAAAGTTAGGGATTAAAGCGTAACATTATGTCTAATTGGATCACCTTGCAACCAGACTTCGGTATTGACTATCAAGCTCGGACAACACTAATCAATCTGATATACCTTTAACCAAGTAGCAAAGTGATGAGATGCTCGAGGGCATAAAGGCAATAGCAGAGTTAGAACCCAGTGGGGTTGCTCACATAGTTGCTTTTCTTTGTTTTTCACAAATTGTATAAATTCTATTTGTTCGGCGGCGTTTTCTTACTAGGACGTCAGCCTCTTGTACAAAAATGCCTATTTACAGGCTAACTTTGAAATCAATACAAGTCATTTTACGAAGAAATTTCAAACTGTTTTCCTTTTTCTGTTTTGTTTTGCGAGAACGTCCAATGTTCATTTTTTGATATATGCATTTGACATTGATTGCTGCTCATAAAAATTTACATGCGAAACAAAAGAAGATTACTTGTAATATCAAAAATAGGGGCAAACGAGAAATGTCTAAACCGTATAGTTGCTCTGTCCACCAGGTATAGGGATAGACCTAGCTAGAGGAAACGATTGAAAGTACATTCATTCCCCGCAGAGTAAAGAGAAAGATAGTGGTGTTTTCTCTCCCCAGCTGAGACTCGCAACTGTGAATGAATCAGTAATATTCTCCCCAAGCAGAGTTTATCTACCATTAGCACTAAAAAGTCTTAATATCCCCAGTGGAGTATAAAAATTATCCCTAGTGGAGTTTGAAGAATTGTCCCCAGTAGACTCTAGAAGATTATCCCCAGTAGAATCTAAAAGGTTATTCCCCGTGAAGTCGCAACTGGAAAATCATCCCCAGCGGATTTTATTCCCTTCACAAACAGAAATTCAAGCCCCAACAGGTTTCATTATCACCTGCAACAGTAATTCATCCCCAGCTGAATTTATCAACGGAATCCTCAGTAGAGCATCTCTTCTCCATAGAGACATTCTCTCCTCAGTTTATTCCCCAGCGGAGTTATCCTCTCCTGTAGGTTTATTGTCACAAACGTCTTCGTCCACTATCTCTAGCGGAAACGAAGAATTCATTTCTTTTCTCCAGCAGCAATCCGGGATTTACTTTCCCCAGCTAGAGAACATCATAAAAACATTACATACCCATACATCATGACACATGCATATACGCATCATACAAACACAATCTCATTTATTTTGAGAACATCATTTCCTGATACATATCATGCATTACATACAACTAACCTTTACCTTTCAGGAAAGATATGATCAAATTCTCACAAAATTCAAGCTATGAAGCTTTTACCTCAGTTGAATTACGGACGAGTTCCTAACTCTCAGCAGAGATGTTTCCTCAGTTGAATTACGGACGAGTTCCTAAATCTCAGCAGAGATGTTTCCTCAGTTGAATTACGAACGAGCTCCTAAATCTCGACAGAGATGATTCCTCAGTTGAATTATGGATGAGTTCCTAAATCTGAGCAGAGATGTTTCCTCAATTGAATTACGGACGAGTTCCTAAATCTCAGCAGAGATGTTTCCTCAGTTGAATTATGGACGAGTTCCTAAATCTCAGTAGAGATGTTACCTCAGTTGAATTTCGAACGATTTCCTAAATCTCAGTAGAGATGTTTCCTCAGTTGAATTACGGACGAGCTCCTAAATCTCGACAGAGATGTTTCCTCAGTTGAATTATGGACGAGTTCCTAAATCTCAGCAAGGGTGTTTCCTCAGTTGAATTACGGACGAGTTCCTAAATCTCAGCAAAGATGTTTCCTCAGTTAAATTACGGATGAGTTCTTAAGTCTCAGCAAGGATGTTTCCTCAGTTGAATTACGGACGAGTTCCTAAATCTTGACAGAGATGTTTCCTCAGTTGAATTACGGACGAGTTCCTAAATCTCGACAGAGATGTTTCCTCAGTTGAATTACGGAAGAGTTCCTAAATCTTAGCAGAGATGTTTTCTCAGTTAAATTACGAACGAGCTCCTAAATCTCGACAGAGATGTTTCCTTAGTTGAATTACAGACAAGTTCCTAAATCTCGATAGAGATATTTTCTCAGTTGAATTACGGATGAGGTCCTAAATCTCGACAGAGTTTTTTCTCAGTTGAATTACGGACGAGCTCCTAAATCTCAGCATAGATGTTTCCTCAGTTTAATTATGGATGAGTTCCTAAATCACCAGCAGAGACGATTCCTCAGTTGAGTACGGACGATCGAAGTTCCTAAATATCAACAGAGATGGTTCCTCATTTGAGTACGGATGATCGAAGTTCCTAAATATCAACATAGACGACTCACCAGCAGAATAACGGACGATTGAAGCTCCTAAAATTTTACTTCTCTCAACATAGATCAACCTTCCCCAACGAAATCTTCCTCAACGACAGGTATACAAACTCTCGCTAAGGAATCTCTTATGCGATCGACACTCCTTCAGATGGCATCTTTAAGCCCATTTCCCGTAAGCAATTTCCAAATGGCATCTTTAAGCCCATTCCCGACATCACAAGACAATTACCACTTCATGTGAGTGAAAATTTTTGGGCACTCTAGTGTTCAATCAACTTCCACCCTGGGATCACGAAAGGCACGAAAGTCAATCTACATCCTCAGGTTTAAGAAGATTTAACAGGGGCAGCTATTGTACCCCAAAATTCCCCCCCCCCCCCATATTTCTCAAAACATTTCAAGAATGATACTCAAGTTGCTCAAGGTAGTCCAAGGGTTGGCCAGACAAGCTCTCTCCTAAGGCAGTCTACCTCAAATTAGAGTTTCATGTTGCATAAAGATACTTGAGTCTAAGTAATCCCAAATGCTCACCAATATCCTAATATGTTCTCAAGATCATCCATGTCAAGTTTCAAGCCTTGCAGAGGAAGTTTGCTCAGTCAATTGCTCAAAGGCCTGAAAATCGACTGTGCTAGGGCAAAAGTCAATTGTGACCTACATACAGCCAAACTTCAAGATTTTTGGTCAACATCCTCATTTTAAAGTTTATTTCATCATTTGATCAAGGGTTGATCATGATTCATCATGGATTGCTCATAATTCATCAAGACTCAAAAGTTGCTAAATTAGGGTTTTGTAGGAAAAGTCAACTCAACTTTGACCAAGCATAACTTTCTCATACTTTATGAGAAATGACCCATCAAAATCTCATTTTGAATAGGATGCCATGCTCTACAATCCATCTTCAGCTCCTAAGTTCAAAATATCCACTCACAAGAAGTTATGAAATTGGACATTATAGGTCATTTTGAAAAGTCAACAAAAACACCTTTTTTGTCAAAGCTTCATACATGAGAATGGAATATAAAATTGATATGAGAAAAAAGGATTGATTAGAGGACATCTCAAGCTTTCTAAAAGGTCCAAGAACACCTCCAAAGGTTCAAAATTGAGGAAGTTATGCATTGGTGAAGTTGACCTTTTTTGTAAAATTGCCAAAAGTCAACTATCCCCAAAACTTCAAATTTTGCCAAATGGGCTCAATCTTTTTCACTTGTTTTTAGTTGGCAACATAGCCCACAATCTCTAACCTTTCCCACTTGTCCATATCTTATTTTTATTAATTATTTTGATATTTATTTGAATTAATTTGATTTAAATCAAAATAAATCAAATAAAATCCAAAACATTGATAACAAGAAATTTTGTGATGGTTTAAGGTTCCAATTACAGCTAGCAAAGCATTCAAACTCGTGTAAAGGCATATGTGCACAAAAAGATTAAAAAAAGGCCATGTTTGGAAAAATCTTGAAAGGGAATCAAATCAAATCAAAAAGCATTGAAGAAGAAAGATTTGGACCAGTTATGCAACCCTAATCCCTCACTAATACATATAGAACGAGGCCAGACCAAAAGAGAGGTTGGAAACAGGCGTGAGAAGGAGAACCAAAACTGAAAAATCAAGAAAAAGGTGTGAGATTGAAATCCCACTTAGAGGTATCCTCAAGGCTCGTTACTTATCCCAATCGCTTCCTGGCACTCTCAACAATCTAAAGCAATCAAGAACTAAGCCGTTCCAGTCCCAAATCACTCTGTAAGTCGTTCACGACCTACCCCTGTTCTTGAATTCGAATCACACGATTTATGCATTATTAGGTTGAAATAATTGTACATTTTTTATCACAATCATGTTTGCAAACTCTTTGTATTCTTTAATTGCGTTTTTATGTCATATACAGGATTTCACCGTTGTTCGGTTTTAAAGCTTCGAAATAGAGCTTTTGTTTACAGGTGAAATTGGCCTTCGTAAGGAATACCATTGTGTTCAGGATGAGGAGACGAACACAACCATGGCATTAGATGTCATTTATGTTGCCCATAGAAGATTTTGGAACGAGCATGGCCTATAGCGACCGACAAAACGTTCGTAGGTAAAAGTATTTTACTTTTACCCACGGAGAGAGGAAGGGGACGACTGTGTGTCACTCCCCCATAGGCCTATTCAAATCTGGCGCGTTTTTTTGTTACATCATCCACTAACTCTTTTTTTATATATTATCTTTATTTCTTGCCATATGTACAATAAAATCAGAATAGCCCAGTGGTGGCCACGTAAGCGCTTAAGGCTTTAGAGGCTGGAGGTAAGGGGTTCGATCCCTGCCTCCAGCATTTGTTATTTTCCTATTTTCTTACAGGCGATTCAGTGCACGCACAAGCCAGAGATCCACCATACGCCTTCATCATCAAACGTGCCAGATGGCCAGATGGCCAAATCTGATGGCCATCATCTGAAGGCATACCATGAGCCCAATCAAACGCAATGCACATGATCCTCAAAGTCAACATGGAACATCACTAATGGGCCCAGAGTTCAGCTATTCGCACCCCCAATTCAGGCCCATCTCTCATCTTTTATATTTTTATTTTATCTCATTTAATTATTTTATTTAATTTAATTACTAACTAAATTAATTTTCTTTTTTATCAAAAAATCACCAAAAAATATTTTTATGTCAAAATAAATTTAGAATATTATTTTACATCAATTAATTAATTAATTTAATTAGGTTTGATTAATTAGACAATTTTAATTTCCTTTTGTAAATAATTAAAATCAATTAGAATCAATAGGTTTTTTTACTAACCTAATTATTTTATTTTTTCCCTAAAATAACCAAAAACCAAAAATATGTCATTTAATTATTTTTCATTAATTAATTTAATAACTAATTAATTTAGCATTTAATTTATAAAAAAGTTATTTCTTTTATTAAAAACAACAAAAAAACAATTTTCTCTTTTAATTAGGATAGAACGGTCAAAACCCTAGTTTCGCATTCGATCTAATTTTTCTCGCGCGTTTTATTATTATTTTTCCCAATTATTGTATCTGCTCCCGGTTTGTAATAATTTAAATTAGGACATTTATTTATTTTTACTGCTTTTAATTTCAAAGGGTTTGTTTTTGGCTATGTAAATACCCGAATCCTTGTAATAGTTTAGTTTAAATTCTGCACTTTAATTTCTGCGAATATTTAACTGTTAGATGTTTGATAATAGGGTTTGCATGACAAGAATGTATGTCTAAATTTAAAACAGTTAGATCACCCTAAATGTGCAAAGATAAAATAAACTGAAACTGAATCATTCGCACATGCGCACTCCTAGGGTACATTACCACTTGGTTGCCTTTGTTAAAACGGTCATTGAGTATAGGATGTTTTAGTGGTCGTCCTTTTTTCCAAAGATCATAGTTGCTTCGGAATGGTTGCCTCGGATATTGTTTTCTCGGATAAATGATCTAAGACATTAGGGTTACTACTAAGACACCCTAACATTGCTTTAGTGACCGTACGTCCCTTTCGAATTGTCCCTCAAAACTCCAACTACGGTGCTACCTACTAACTAATAGTGGGATAGCATTGTCTAAAGGAAACAAATACATAATGATTCTTTTTTCGAGTAGGTAGATTAGTTCTTAAGTACTTGCTCATTCCAAACAATTTTTTCACACTTACACTCCTTTATAAACAAAGTTTTCAAAAAACACTTCATTACACTCTTGAAGACAGAAGCAAGAGTTAAATCAAAGTCAAAAAAAAAATTTCAAAGCCCACAAACACAAAGAAAACAATTTTTGAAAATGATGAGCAAGTACCTAAGAGCCCGTAGATAACTACGGATAGAAAGGGTGCTAATACCTTACCTTTATATAATCTACCCCCCGTACTCAAAAATATCTCGAAAAAGGAATTTTTCTGTTCTTTTTTCCTTTCCTTTGTTGGATAAAATAAAAGTCGGTGGCGACTCTTGCTTACCGCGACATTTTGCAAAAACAAACACAAAACGCAAACCAGCAAAATTTCCTTAACAAAATAGGGAAACCACGTCCCGGTTCTGGCCACCGTATCACAATCATTATCATTGTTTAATAGCCTTATACCACGAGTAAAGCTTAAATTGGGGTTCTTATACCACAAATTACCTATGTCTACATAAACCTGGTCTTTAATCAGTGCCTCCATATCCATGTATGACATAAAGTCAACATCAAACTTCCAATCCATTTCAGTTACCTCACCACCAACATACAAATGAACAAGTTCAGTTACAAATCTACCATTAGGTGGAGTCTTAAACTAACTAAAGTGTCTTGAGTTGGCATGAAATTTACAATATTCAAATACGATGTTAATAACCTAACCGACAAACAGCCAAACAACGAGAAAACATGGTGGACCATAAAATAAAATAAAAAACTATTTTAATAACAAGGACCACAATAGACATAAGAAAACATGGTGGACCATATAAACCCTATATAATTGTTACCTCAACATCGATTACCATGTTCAAACGAGACAAAAAAACATACCTCTTTAAAAATCTCACTTGTGCGTTCATCATCTGGGCCGTTCTTGGCTTCTCACACTATCGGGTTGTTCTTTGTTCCCTAGCTATAGAGTAGAAGAAGATGATGTAAAACGTGCAATTGGTTAAAGCTAAGTGAAAGGGTTTAGGGTTATAAACATTGAATTTTCCAATTTGATTAAAAAATGTTTTTAAATAATCCCAAATTATTTTTTATGTTATAAAAATTACATGAGATTAAAAATATAAAAAAAAATAACGTGGTTGTACCACACCCATTCCAGGTCAACAAATGATTAGCCAGATGAAGGGGGACTACAAAAATCCCAACTTTGGTAAACTTTAGGGACTTGAAATTTGGCTTTTAAATTGGAGGAGCTGAAACTTCAAAAAATTGAAACTAGGGGGGCCAAAAGTGCATTTAAGCCAAACAAGTTTTTGCATAAATTTTTATTGCATGTGTCGACACATAAGATTTTCAGGACAACACATGCAACTCAGTTTTGAAGTTTGTAGCCTCTGGAAGGCTCAGGTCGACACATGCATTGCATAGATCGACACATACTGAAGCATTTATGAAATTGCATAAGTTCTTATTTTATGTGTCGACACATACGATTTTCAGGTCGACACATTTACTGTTGTTTTAAAGCATCTAGCCCCTGACTTGTTACGGTCGACACATACCTTCTTTTAGGTCGACACAAACAACTTAAACTTGACATATGCCTCAACACATACGAGTTATAGGTCGACACATACTGATTATTTTTGGTCAATTTTAAAAATCTTTTTAATTCCGAATATGTCCTTTTTACCCTAAATTTTCAAAACTATAAATACACCATTCATGCACCATTTATAACTTGATGATACCATAAAATTAACCTGCATTTTCTCTTCATCCTCAACCTCCAATCTATGTATACACATTGATATTCCATTTTAACGATGTTCTGTTGGGGTATCATCTAGACGAGGTTTGATAACATCCATTAGGTTCTTGTGTAGCCAAAGATATTAGGTTGAGATTTGTAGGGGTCTTCGTCTGAAAAAACCGCAGGTTTATCCTCCAAGATAATTGGTTGATTTGGGGGTTTTCTTGCAAGACATTCAAGAGCTAATTGTGGCCAAGTGAAGTTTTTTGGAGATAAAGAATGCAAGGGATTCTTTGGAGATAAAGAATCCAAAGGAAGTAGCGAGATAATAGCGAATTACAATTGAAGTCTTGTGTTTGTAATAGGTATAATTGGTGGTGCACGAAAGCGTTAAAGATAAAGTACGCAAAGGAGTAGCAAGATCCAGATAAACAATTGGTATTTACCATGTCTTAGTTTTTCTTAAGATCAAAAGAAGAGAAAGGGGTGAATCAACAACAAGCATTAGGGTTTGTGCAAGTATAAAAATGTTTTAAAAGAGATTGTAGTGATTCACAATAAAAAAATCTTGCATGGTTTATTAGGAATCCAAATCTATATATCATTATATCATACTCTCTGATTCATAAATAATTCACTATTCACTTGATCCTTTTATACATACTAAGAAAAATGTATAAAAGTAAGAGAGGGAATACTTTTAACTAGTAAGATACCCATGCTCTCGCACAGTGTTTACCGTGGATTACCGATGTTCTTTCAAAAGTGATACTTTGGTTACTCACATGATCGACTATATTGAATCTAGTACATATGTGCATAGTTTTCTTAAGTTTTCTTAATGACAAGTATTTCGACACTACTAAGAATCTTAAAAGTAATGTAAGAACAATTAATGAAAAGTACATGAATATAAAATAAATTCGATTGAAACTTAAAAGGAATGAAAATAACGTTAATATAAATGACCTGATATTGAATGAAAATATGGTGATTCATACGTACATTTCACTGAGTAACTCGTATCTCAACACACTTAGATATTTTGAGTAATTTTGAGTTTTGATACAAATTGAACACACTAAATCTTGATTCTAAGACCTCTATTTATACTAAACTAAAATAATTATCTTCGAACAGTCCCCTTTTTCAGGTATCGACAGGTTTCCATCTACATGCTTTTAATATCGAATTCACTTACACATATCCTTTGCTAACAGATAAAGTCAAAAAATAGTTATTAGTTTGAATTTCAAATCTTTTATCCCCTTCAGTCAAAACGACAATCAGCTTCATGACTTCCCATCGAACCTTGTTGCCTGATTTGCAATCGCCCATGAATCTTTAATTCTATATATATATATATATATATATATATATATATATATATATATATATATATTCCGACCCACACCATATTCATCGAACATAGCATCACACATGCCCTTTTAAATATTTGTTCATCGATATCAAAAATGAAATTTTAGCTAACACACATATAAATTTATTTGATATTATGTAAAATGTATTTAAACACATGTAAATTTGAAATAAATTACTTAATTGTAAACTAACAATGACCATCTAAACTCAATTGTATTAAATAACCACATAAAAAAAAAGACCCGTGAGATGGAGAAAAAAAAATGAAATTTTAACATTTGAAAATAAACATTATCTCTCAAATAAAAGTAATTGTTGATTAAAATAAAATAGACATTATGTTGATAATGATTCGTGAGTTAAAAAATTATTTGATGTGATATAAAATGTATTTAGATACAAATGCATAATTTAAAATGATTTACTTAATTGTAAAATGAACAATAATCATATAAATTTAATTATATTAAATAATCATACAAAATAAAAGAACTGCAAGATGGAGAAAGAAAAAAAAATATTTAAAAAATAAGGATTTTGTCTCTCAAATTAAGACAATGGTTGATTAAAATAAAAAAGATATTGTGTTGATAGTGATTATTGACCCGTGAGACAAATAAAATTTTTGATTTTATTAAAATTAAAAAATAGATTATTACTAGTGTTTTTAATGATAATAAATAAATAGAGTAAAAAATTAAAATGAAAGTGAGAAACTATGGAAAAAAGAAATGTGAGAGATATTTGAAATTTTAATCAAGAGAGATAATGAGTGTATGTAATAGTTAATTGTGATTTAATTAGTGAATATTGAAAAATGAATGCCACATGTCATGTTGTAATAGGAGATGAGAATGAAAAAAAAGTAAACATTACTTGATTACTTAAATGCCCTTTTGTTCACCAATATCAAAAATGAAATTCTAGCTAACACACATATAAATTTGTTTGATATTGTATAAAATGTATTTAGACACATGCATATTTGAAATAAATTACTTAATTGTAAATGAACAATGATCATCTAAACTCAATTATATTAAATAACAATATAAAAAAAAATGATCCGTGAGATGGAGAGAAAAAAAAATGAAATTTTAACATTTGAAAATAAAATTTATCTCTCAAATAAAGGTAATTATTTATTAAAATAAAATAGACATTGTATTGATAATGATTCGTGAGTTAAAAAATTATTTGATGTGATATAAAATGTATTTTGATGCAAGTGCAGAATTGAAAATAATTTACTTAATTGTAAAATGAACAATAATCATATAAATTTAATTATATTAAATAATTATACAAAATAAATGAACTACGAGATGGAGAAAGAAAAAAATTATTTTTAAAAAAAGGATTATGTCTCTCAAAAATTAAGACAATGGTTGATTAAAATAAAATATATTGCGTTGATAGTGATTAGTGACCTGTGAGATAAATAAATTTTTTTATTTTATTAAAATTAAAAAATATATTATTACTAGTATTTTTAATGATAATAAATAAATATAGAAAACATTAAAATGAAAGTGAGAAAGTGTGGGAAAAAGAAATGTGAGAGATACTTGAAATTTTAATCAATAGAGATAATGAGTGTATGTAATATTTAATTGTGATTTAATTTGTGAAGGTTAAAAAATGAATGTCCCATGTCATGTTGTAATAGGAGATGAGGATAAAAAAAAAGTAAACATTACTCGATTACTTAAATGTCCTTTTGTTAATGTAAATAATTTGTGGTGAAAGAGCTATTTAGAGAGTTTATGCAATAGATTTTAATAGATATATAGTAGATACATATTAGATTAGAAGGTAGAATTGAAAAAGTGTATTAGAAATTAAAATGAGTCATTTATTATTGGGAAACTGTTTTATTTCAAATGAGTCACTTATTGTGGGACAGAGGGTGTATTATAATTATAGTTTAATCTGACTCATCTATTTAAAACTGACTTGTAAGGTATCGATAAGCTTTGATATCATATTAGAATTAAAGTTTGACTTAACTCATTCTTACAACACTGAATTCTAAATTGAGGGATGTCATTCAATATAAACTCTTTTCAGACTCTATGTTTAACCAATGTGAGACTTGAGATTTTCTTAATACACTCATTCACGTTTGACGCTATTAAGTTTGGTGCATGAATATAAATGGTTGGTGGCCTGTGACCCGTGGCCGAATTGATAGATTCTAATACCATATTAGAATTAGAGTTTGACCTAATTCATCCATACAAATTCGACTTGTAAGGTGAGAAGTATCATTCTATTCTATTTTAGGCTTTATTTTAAACCGATGTGAGACTTATATTTTTCCCCCAAAATTTTCTCTCACACCCAATACTATTGAAATTGATGTGTGGGTGTAAGTCAGTTGATGACCTAAATTATCGATATGTAGGACTTAATTTTTCCAATACATATTATGTTAGAATTAAAGCCTACAAAATGTTTATATGCAGTGAAACATGTCATCTTAAAAACTGGTTTAGTAGGGATTATTTGAGTCAAACTTTAATTCTAATATGGTATATGAGCCTATTGATTCAACCATGTGCCATACACCATTTATATCCACGCACCAAGTCCAATAGTGTTGGCCGTGATGGAGTGTATTGGGAAAATCTAAAGTGACACATTGATTAGAGATAAAGTTTAAAAATAATTTATATAGATTCATATCTTTCACTTTACAAGCCAATTTTATAGGAAAGAGTTAAGTCAAACTCTAATTCTATTGTGTATTAAGAAAATCACAAATCCTACGTTGATTACATATTGAACATGAAAAAAGTTTGTATAGACCTAAAAGGGTTACAACATTGAATAAAGAATACATACATGAAAACTTTATGATTGTTTATTATGGTATTATATATGGTGAGGCATAGGCTACCCCTTGTAAAATTAGGGGTAATTTATCCTTAATGACCTATATCAATGAAATTTTACCATATAAAGTTAATTTTTAAAATCAAATATTAACCCAAAACCTTAAGATATTGGTGTTATACCCCAATTTCCCCCCCTAAGATTTCTCATCATCTCATGTTACAATGTGTGATACGGTGGGAGAACTGACTTAGTGTTTTGCGTCTTATTGCCAATGTTGCGGATAGCAAGAGTCGCCACCGACTTTTCTTTTATCCGATAAATGAAAGGGTGAAAAGAACAGGAAAGATCTTTTGAGAATTTTCTTGAGTTCGGGGGGTAAGTTATGAAAAGGGACAGTGTTAACACTCTTTTCATCTGTAGTTATCTACGGGATCTTAATTGCTAGCTCACTTTGAAATGCTTTGTGTTTTGTGTAAGTTTTGAAAATATTTTTAAAATTCCTTCATGTGGCAAACTTTGTAATGATTCTCGTATCGTTGAGAATGTATACAAAGTGTTTTTTTTTAAATATCCGTTGTTTGGAAAGTGTTTGAAAGATGTTTTGGAAGTGTGAGGTGTGAATATTGTTTTAATTTATGAGCAAACAGTTATAAGCAATTTACCGACTCGAAAAGTCTTTGTTCTTTTCCTCCTCCTTTAGATAATGTTTACTTTACCATTGGTTGGTAAAGAGCCATATCATGGGATGTTAGGGATAGGCGTGGGTCTTCGTACAGTCATAGAAGGCAACTTATGAGACGCTTTAGCAATTTTCGTAAGCGACTAAGGTCATTTTACCTAAGTCAACATGGAAGGGTCATCGAGGGACTACGATATTTTTTATCGAGGGGCTTTGCTAAAGCGTCCCATATTCGAGGGACATGACTGTTTTTCCGAGGCAACAAGCGAGATTATCCTATAGGTGCACGTGTGAAAAATGTGTTTGATTCAAGTTTAATTTTTTTTTATTAGGGTTGTCTAGCGATCGATTTTAAATCTCACCATACACGCCTAATTACTATACAGTATAAGGAAACGCGGCAAAGTGCAGAAAATAAAATTCTATGCTATTGCAACGCTTTGAGAGTGGGGGTATAAATTTATGAATGGGGATGAAGTAGAAGCCTAATTACATTATTTACAAACCGTAACTGATTACAATAATCGAAAGAATGCAAAAAATAATAAACTACGAGCAAATGAAAAGAGAAAGAAAATTTGTTTTTCGATATGTTTTGATAGAAAAGAAAGTAAAAATATAGAACAAAGATGTAATTAAACAAAAGTTATTTAGTCTAAATTAAAATTCTAAGATTATCAAAAATTAAAATTTTAATATTTACTAAATTAAATCTAAACTAAATTAATTCTAAGTTAATTCTAAGTTTATTAAATAATTCTTAAACTAAAATTATTAAAAATAATTCTACATTTAGCTTAAAAAAATAAAACTCTAAAGTTACTAATGATGATTCTAAACTAATTAAATGTTCTAAGTATAAATCTAAACTAATTAAAAATTTAAATTAATACTAATTTAAGATTAAACTAAATTAATTAATAAGACTAATCAAATTATAAAAAGAGTGTCAAACATAATTATTGATGAGATGGTGAAAAAAAATTTGGGCCCTTTTTTTAAAGTAGAATTGGGTCAGGCCCAAGTGTATAAAAATGATAGAAAACTAAAAAAAAAAACAATTGGGCCATAAATGGACCGGGTTGGATCGGACTCGGGTCCAACCCTTCTTCAAACAGGAAACTCATGGGTTGTGATAACCCTACGGCGCTTCCCCTATGCTACTTTTTTTTCAAACAAAAAAAAAACTATTCACAAACTCAACAATTTCATTGAACCAAAACCTCTCATCTCTCTCTCTCTCTCTCTCTCTCTCTCTCTCTCTCTCTCTCTCTCTCTCTCCTTCTTTTTCGATGAATAACAACAGCAACAAATCTTTCTCTCAATTCCGAACAAACAACAATGATTCCTTGATTCTGAAAATTTTCAATCTCTTCCATCTCTGTTTCAAACAACAGGAACATAACTCGACATTTTTCGGTTTCGATTCTGTATTCTAAATACAAATACTTTCGTCGATACAAACTCTTAACTCTACTTCTCTCACTCGCGGTCAAAACCAAAAATGGTGGAATGCAAGGTTCACAGTTCTCTCGTGATTACAATTAGGTTCCGAGTTTTTCTCACGGTATGCTTATTCGATTTCACCCAGTAACGCTTAACTCTGTCTTTGTTGTTTTGCATAACTCTACTTTTTTGGCATAACTCTGGTTTTCCTTGTTTCGCATAACTCTGTTTTTTTTTTGTTTCGCATAACTCTGTTTTTTTGGTTTCACATAACTCTGTTTTTTTGGTTTCTCACAGGCTTGCAGTTCAGGCGTGGGTAAAATATGTCTCAGGTTCTGATTTTCTCGCTCTCGTCCAAACTCATGGTTCTAATAACAAACAAATGAAATCAATATATATATGGATAAAAAACATAAACAGGTCTACTGTAACAACATTTAATCAATATTTTAATGTAAAAAGTAAAGTGAAGAAAGGTACCGGCGAAAATAAGGGTTTTTTCTCTGAAGATACAGGTATGGTTTGAGTTTCTTGCTCTGGTTCCAATCCACTCGCAAGCTTCTTCACTTATGTTTCAACAAGAACACAATGTCTCAATAATATTATTGGAAAGAAGATGGATAAAATTGAAAGTCTCTAGTTGTTTGGATTCTGCAGGTTTGACGAAAATGTTGGAGTTAAGGGTGATATTGGAAAGGTTTGGAGATGATGGTAATTTCTTCTCCTATTTCTCAATGAAAGAAGTTTTGTGTATTTTTCTTCTTATTTTTGTGTAATGGTTGGCTTGTAACAAATTTATGCAGGGGTAGTGAGAGGTTGATTGAGAAGGTTAGTAGTAGTAGGTTTTTATGGATGTATCTGTTGGTGTGAGTAGAATAAAGTTTTAATGTTTTTTTTTCTTTGGCAGAAGTTTGATGGTGAGGGTGTATTGAAACAAAGGTTTAGGGTGAATTGTCCTCTCCTTTGTTCTCTCCTTATTTGTATTTATAAATGAATAAGATGATATTTTAGGGGGAAATTGATGACATTTGAACGGCTTGATGCACTGTTTTATTGCTTTTTGAATGCAGTTTCTATTTTTGTTAAGTTTGTGCAAATATTGGAATTCTATGGTGCAAGTTTGGACAGGTTTAAGGGCAGCATGGCAAGGTGTTTTGTAGCAATTTTGGACAGGTTTTGGAGCAGCAACATAAGGGCTTTGATGCAGGTTTTATGCAGCAGTAACAAGGCTGTTTTTTGTGCAATTTATTGGGCAGTTTTAATAGGTTTACAACAGGTTTTGTAGCGACATAGGGGCTGTTTGTTTGCATAGGGAAGCAGTCATTTTGGACTCTTTAGCATGATGTAGCATGGTTTTGGAGTACTAAGTTTAAGCATAGGCCAAGCAAATTAAAAAAAAAATTAGCATAGACTTATGATTTTTTGTAACTCCTTCTACCTCTTTTGTAATTATATGGATGGATTTACTTTAGGCATGAGATTTATATTCCTTTTGTTGTAACTTGAAAACTTATAAAAACTTGAATTATCTTGAATTGTAATGAAACTAAGAAAAAGTCTTGCACTTTGTTCTTGCAACTTTTTTATTTATTTATCTCATGGAGCTTGAATGCTTGAATAGATGTAAGAACTATCATGTTAAAAAGTCTTGGATTTGAATAATGATAAGCTTGAAAATAGATGAATAACCATGAACTTTGAATTAGGTTTGTCAATTTGATTTGGTTCATGAGAATCACAACTTAGAGAACTCATGAATCAAAGCACAATTTTATCATGTTTGAATTCCAATGAGGCTCGAATATTGGAAGCTTGAATGAATTTAAGCAAATTTAAATGAACTCGTCTTTGATACCTTGAATTCAAAATAATTCACGCGAATGAACCATAGAAAGTTTGGACGAAACCTGTGATATCGCGCAATGCTTTGCTAACTTGAATTGAAATCAAAGACATTATTCAAATGAATCCTCAAATCATTTTCACCGAGATCCTAGATCAGTTTCTAACATGGTGACTTGTATTATAAGAAAACGTCTTGTTCAAACTCAACATGAATCTCTGAACTCAACATCTTGTTCCATGAACAATATCAACATGAGAATCATAGTCCTGAAAAAACAATTATGTCATGAGTTGAAATTAGAAGTTAAGAACATTCTAAATCAAGAAAATGACCTATGACAATTTGATAACTTTCAAGGTCTTCTAAATACAATTTTCCTTCAATCCTTGAAGAGAACTTACAAATGACATCATTTATGACAATGTGCAAAAATAATCATCTCAAGATCTTGAAAATTGAGTAAATTACGATTCTTGGAAGTCAGGCAACAATTACTTGAGATTAAGTCAAAGACCAGAAAGTGACCTCTAAAGTATTTGAATTTTTGATGATCTTTCGCACATAATCGACTCTTGACTTGTAAAGAGAAGTTGGAGATGACGTCAAGGAAAGTCATTCACAAAAAGAACCACTAAAAAATATTGAATAATGAAGAAGTTACAATCGTTTGAACTTGATCTTGAAAATGTTGTCTCTTTAGTCAATACAGTTAATTTTCGCTCATCCGAGCAATTGACTGAGCGAACTTGTGATGCAAGGCATGAAATTTGATATGAGAATTCTTGAATACATATGAAGCACCATGAAAGACACTTGATATATTGGAAACCCAATCTTGCTTGAGAAATACCAAGCCCTAGTTGTGGACCCAATGTTTAGGAGGAGAATTTGTCTGATCAATTCTTGAGCCACCTTGAGTATTTGAGAAACCCTAGGATAAAATCATGAATGAAAAATGGGAGGGAAAATTTTAGGGTACAACATCTGCCCCTATTCAATCTTCTTAAACCTGGAAAGTTAGATTGGCATGTCCGCCATTCGTGACTTGAAGGTAGAAGATGATTGAGCACTTAAGTGCCCAGAAATTTGCACTCGCATGTGCAAGAAGTAACATTTCGGTTGATTATACTGAGAATGGCTTAAAGATGCCATTCAGAGGGGATGGAGAGTCGTCAGAATGAGTCCATGCTTGACTGTATCTGGAGAGGTATCAAAATAAATTTATGTTTGATTTAAACTGAGTCCGAAAAAATCTAATGGGAGAAGTATTAGAAAAAACTTATGGTCAATTTAATCTGAGCAAGAAGAAGTATCTGCTGGAAGAAGTATCAGGATAAATCTTTGGTCGATTTAAACTAAGTTAGTAAATGTTTTTGTCTGTATTTAACTGGGAGAAGTATCAGAATAAATCTTTGGTCGATTTAACCTGAGCCAGAAAAAGGTCTATCGAGAGAAGTATCAGAATAAATCTTTTGGTCGATTTAAATTGAACCAGAAGATGTTTGTGTCTATCTTTAACTGGGAGTAATATCAGAATAAATCTTTGATCGATTTAAATCTAAGCCAGAAAAAGTATCTACTAGAAGAAGTATCAGAATAAATCTTTGGTTCATTTAAACTAAGCCTGAATATGTTTGTGTCTGTCTTTAACTGGGAGAAGTATCAGAATAAATCATCGATCTATTTAAACTGAGCCAGAAAAAGTATCTATGGGAAGAAGTATCAGAATAAATCTTTGGTCGATTTAATTTGAGCCAGAAGATAATTGTTTGTCTTTAACTGGAAAGAAATCAGGATAAATCTTTGGTCGATTTAAACTCAGCCAGAAAAAGTATCTACTGGAAAAAGTATCAGAATAAATCTCTGGTCGATTTAAATTGAGCCAGAAGATGTTTGTGTTTGTCTTTAACTAAGAGAAGTATCAGAATAAATCTTCGATCAATTTAAACCTGAGCCAAAAAAAGTACCTACTAGAAGAAGTATCAGAATAAATCTTTGGTCAATTTAAACTGAGGCAGAAGATGTTTGTATATGTCTTTAACTGGGAGAAGTATCAGAATAAATCTTCAATCGATTTAAACTGAGACAGAAAAAGTATCTACTAGAATAAGTATAAGAATAAATCTTTGGTCGATTTAATCTAAGCCAGAAGGTAATTGTTTGTCTTTAACTAGAAAGGAATCAGGATAAATCTTTGGTCGATTTAAACTGAACCAGAAAAAGTGTCTACTGGAAAAGAATCAGAATAAATCTTTGGTCGATTTAAACTGAACCAGCAGAGGTCTTGAATTTTTCTTTAACTCGATAAGAATCAGGATAAATCTTTGGTCGATTTAAACTGAACAATAAAAAGTTTCTACTGGAAAAGAATCAGAATAAATCTTTGGTCGATTTAAACTGAACCAACAGAGGTCTTAAATTTGTCTTTAATTGGAAAATAATCAAGATAAATCTTTGGTCGATTTAAACTGAACCAGAAAAAGTGTCTACTGGAAAAGAATCAGAATAAATCTTTGGTCGATTTAAACTGAACCAGCAGAGGACTTGAATTTGTCTTTAACTGGATAAGAATAAAAAAAATCTTTGGTCTATTTAAATTGAACCAGAAAAAGTGTCTACTGGAAAAGAATCAGAATAAATCTTTGGTTGATTTAAATTGAACTAGCAGATGTCTATTGTGAATGACCTTCTGAGGAAAATGCTGAAATAGCCCTTCGTTAGGTGTAGCCTTTGAAAAGACTATCAGGTCATATAAGTAGTTGATGATATTTGTTGATTGATCTTTCCTGAAAAGATTAAAGAGTTAACTGTATGCAATGTCATGACGTATGAAATGCATTGCATAACAATGTTCTCAAAATAAATGAGACCGTGTTATACGCGTTTCGTATGCATATGCTATGATATTTGGTAAATGGTGTATGAATGTGACATGTTATTGAAATGCGTTTGTAAATTTGAGAAGCATCCTTGTCTGGGGAAAATAAATCCCTGACTGTCGTTGGGGATAAAGATGAAGAAGTGAAAAACACAAGAAAGGGGGGTTGAATTGTAAAAAACTGGAAATCAATTGCAATCAACACGTTTTTATCCTGGTTCGTTTGATCTCAAACTACTCCAGTCCACCCGTCAAGGTGATTTCGCCTCTCTCCAACGAGGTCTTAATCCACTATATTCAACTGAATATTACAATCTGCTTTAACAACTGCTAAAGCCTTCTTGATGCAAACCATAAACCGGTTTCTCAAGGAATTACTTTTTTACAAAGAATTGAAATCTAGGTGTGTGAATGTTTTCTACAAAACTGTTTATCACAACTGTGATACTACACAAATTAAGCTTAAGAGAACTAGATTGCTAAAATAATTGAGTAAGGAATTTTGGAGCTTTTAGCAAACTGAGAGTGAGGAAGATGATGAATAGCTTTTGGCGTGTAGATTGTTGTAGAGCATTAGCCAATTCAATCTTCATTGACTTGTTTATATAGCATTGGAATTAGTGTACGTTGGAGCAATAATTTTGTTTCAATGCCAATAACAATCTTTCCTTATTAAGCAGATCTTGTCTGGAATGATGCCGTTGGTAATAACTCATCTTGAATGCACAGTACCGTTGCCACTTAAGCGTGTTCTGGCTTTGGCTCATTCTGACGCTGCTTAGGTGCTGATGAAATGTTGTTGTCTTTATCAGAGTTCAGAGTGTTAAGCGCAGATCTGTTCATCAAGCTTCAGCATAAGCGCAAGTTGATCTTCTGATTCTGTTATCTGATATAACATCTTCTGATGCTGATGTTGATATCCAATATTCTGATGCTGATTATGATGTACTCTTGCTGATACCCATCAGAGTTTCTGTGAAACAGAAAGTAATTTTTAGGTAGCAAATAGTTCTTTACATGAATCATATAATTAATATATCTTTTCATTTTGTTATCATCAAAACTTAAACTTAGGGTAGTAGATTCAAACTTTGTTCTAACAATCTCCCCTTTTTTGATGATGACAAAAACTAGATATTTTTTAATTGAAAATTAGCGTGAAAAGTATCAGAGATAACTAAATAATAAGTTGAATCAGAATTAATTAGGAAGTTATCAAAGATAAGGGATAAAGAGATATCAGAGTTTAGATCGGAGATACTCCCCCTGAATTTATTACTTCCCTTTTTAATTCTAAGAGTTCTTCAGGATCAGATCTTTATTGACTTTCTTTGAACATCAGAATATCAGAGCTTCAGATCAGAATATCAAAGCTTTGAGCTTCAGTGTATCAGAGGTGATTAACTTCTTGTACCTGTAGCCTTATGCAAAAACAGAAAACATTCAAGTATATCAGAGTGTTATAATGTTTGAGGCTTTTTGTCTCAGTAATCCGTTATTGAAAAATATCATTCTTGTTCTCCCCCTTTTTGTCAGCAATCAAAAAGTGTAAGTGATGTGCTAAAACGATCAGAGCAGAAAAACCTGTTATATTAAAATTCAGAGCCAGACAAAACAATACAGATGATATGCAAAGAAAACATTGAAAATTATCATGAATGAAAAACTAAGGTTGGGGTGGGAAGCGTGTGAACAGAGTCTCCAGCATTGCCTTAATCTGATCAGCAGTTTCATTCTGCTTGTGCACCATGCTGACTACTGTATCTATCTTGCTGTCTTGCACATCCATCCTTTCCTTCATCTTCTGGTCATTTTCATCCATTCTTTGATGCAGACGAATATCATTCAGCCTCAGCTCTTCCAGAGTCTGCCTATCCAAGGCAGCTTGAGAAACGTCAGAAGCAGGAAGCTTCTGAGAGCTTTCTGCAACATCTTCAGCTTGACTGACTTCAGCTTGAATTGTCTGATCTTCTTATGGCTGCACTTTTGAGGTTGGGCGCTTCTCAGACCATGGCTCACTATCCAGAAGGAGCACGTCTTCCTTCAGCAGCTGACTTCCAACTTCCTTCAGCAGCTTGCTGAAATTCTATTGTGCCTGCTCATAATTGATGTCTTGCAATTTGAGGGCTTCAGCACGTACCCATATTCTGAATCGTGTCCAGAGTTGGTCTGAGGCAACAGGATCAATCATTCCAGGGCAAACTTGCTTTAGAGAAGCAATCCATTGCTGCAAGCCTGTTTCAAAGTTCACAATGCCAGAGCCAACATCTAGCTGTTTTGGTTTGGGAATGGCTATTTTGTGTTTGAGATCAGCAAGACGGTCAAGGATTGTTAAATCGATGAAGGTCCTGTTGTGGTCTTCTGTAGTTTGTTTGGGAGATGGAGTGGGAGAATCAGAAATAATGATTGGACTGTTTGGAGTGTTTGGAGGGGTAGTTTCTGGCGAGGATGGCAGCTGGGCCATGGTTACAGTTGTTCCACATGGCAGCTGAATTGCCAAGGGTTGTGGCTCAGAGGATTGAGGAGAATGAGGTTCAGGTGATGGAGTTTCAGAGTGATGAAACTCAGGTTGTGGAGGTGATGGTTGAGGTGATGGTGGATGAATTTCTGGTTGTGGAGAGAGAGGAGGAATTGCTGGTTATGGAGAAGGAGGTGGAATTTCTGGTTGAATTTCTGGTTGTTGTGGAATTTGTGGTTCTTCTGGTATGGGTGAGAGAGGTTGTTCTGGTTGAGGAGAGTGGGCAATTTCTGGTTCAGTGTTTGGATTATCTGAGAGGTGAGCGGAAACACGTTCATCAATTTCAAACAGAACTTTGTCAAGTTCTGATGCTGTTGATGTTGTGGGTTTTGGAGTTTGGGATTTGGTGCGGGGTCTCCTGAGAGTCAGTGACTCAGAAGGGTCATCTTCTGGTTTGGTTTCATCAATAGTTGGTATGGGGATTGGAAGTTCATGTGAAGCTGGGGTTGGGATTGATGTTGGAATAGCAGAAGAATTTAAAATAGAAGCATCAGATAAATTACCTCTTTTCTTGGGGGTCTGCTGGGATGGTCCTTCTGAAGTGGCCTTTCTTTTCTTCGTCTTCTTCATAGTAACTTCTGGTTGTTGTTGGTGCAGATCTTTGATATTCAGTCTGGGATCTGTACCATCAGCCTTGCAAGCGTCCAAGTATCTGAGAACCACAACTGGTTTAGATTCTATCTCAGAAAATAATGGAAAGTCGTTCAATGGAACTCTTCTGCTGGTGATGTCAGCAAGGGGAGTAACGCTGGGCTGCTTTCTGATATTCTCTATCAGTTTCATTTTCTTCAGATTCTTGGCATTCAGAGGCTTGCCAATAGTAGGTTCAATAAAACTTAATTCCTGAGCTTCTGTGAGGTGTTCTATCAGCCTATTCTCAGTCAGAATATCTGATATTAACCTGCCAAAGGGTATCCAATCCCTTTTTGTCCTTTCTTCTTCCCTTGTCTCCTTGACGCTGGTCCTGAGGTGATTAAACAGAAGATGATCCAAGTTGATTTTTACCTTCTGATTAATAAAATAGATCAGAAACTGCTGATCTATATTTATATAATTAGGAGAGCTTGTTGGCTTCCTGTGATTAAAGCACCCCAGAATAATCTTCGCCCATATTCTGTCTTGATCCTTTAAGTCTCTGATTTTGCTGCTGGGAACCCCATGGGTGAAAATCTGCCTTGCAATGACAGCAACGTCAGAGCATCTTTCAGCCATGTCGATACAGCGGATACCACCACCACTGTATCCAATCAATCTTGCTATGTGATCCTCAGTGATCACAATCTTCTTTCCTATTATGTAGGAGGTGACTTGATGCGTTGATGAGTACGCATGAATCCAGAACTCCTTGACCAAGACTGGGAACGTTAGTCCAACCAACCTATCAAAATATCTCTCCCATCCCTATGCCCTAACTTCTTCTGTCAAGTCAAATCCATTTTCTTTCAGACTGGAGAAGTCAACAATTAGTTCAGACAACACTTCCAAATTCTTCACTGGTGTAAGGAGTGTTCTGAAAGGAACTTGGTATTGTTCAGAAGAAGCCTCCTTCTGAGAACCTGCAGAAACATTGCTGGAGGTTTCCATGTTCACACTTAGGGTTTTTCTGAGAAAACTGAAAAATGGGTTTCTTTTGAGAGAGATGAACACACAAGGAAAATGCAGAAAATATTTGAGATTGTAAGAAACGGTAAAAGATTAATGTGAGATGTTAATGTGCTTAAATAGATTTCAAAATAATTTTTGAAAGTGTAAACGATTTCAAGAAAGAGAAATAATTCATGATTACGTTTTAAAACATGATTACTTTCATTTAATGCTTGCTGATTTTGGGGGATTTGAGAAAGATACTTGAAACGGTTACCAGACATGTGTCTCAATGCACCCAATCAGCGTTTTGCCTTCTCAGAAGCATGCACGCGTTCTGCTTCAGAGATTTGCTGATGATTGGATGACACTTATTTGATTTAGTGAGTAGCACGTCTATCCTTGAGCTGAAATGCTCAGATCTTTAAGAATAGCATCTGATACAATCTGCATGTCTATCTTTCTAAAAAGAGATTGATTAGAAGTTCACAGTAAAACAAATACATTCTGAAGGATAATATATAGAACTAAAGCATTTTCACTATGGGCAGATTTTCATGCTGAGATGTTTCAGAATGAAATTGAACCTATCTTCAGAAAGGGGTTTAGTGAAGATATCAGCCCATTGATGGTTGTATCAATAAATTTTAAGTTCAAAATTCCTTTCTGAATGTAGTCCCTAATGAAGTGATGTTTTATTTCTATATGCTTAGCCCTAGAATGTAAAATGGGATTCTTACTTAAGCAAATAGCAGAAGTATTGTCATAGAGTATAGGGATGTTACTCTCAAAAATCTAGAAGTCTTCAAGCTGACTTTTTATTCAGAGCATTTGTGTGCTACAACCTGCTGCTGCTATGTACTCAGCTTCTGCTGTTGATAGCGCAATTGTGGATTGCCTTTTTGCTGGACCAAGAGATCAGATTTTCTCCCAGAAACTGGCAGCTTCCAGAAGTACTTTTACGCTCTACTCTGTCTCCAGCAAAGTCAGCATCGCAGTAGCCTACTAAGCTGTAATCACTAGATTTTCTATAAAATAAACCCAGATTAGTAGTACCTTTCAGATACTTGAAAATTCGCTTAACAACTGTTAAGTGAGATTCTCTAGGATCTGATTGGAATCTAGCACAAATACATACGCTGAATAAGATATCAGGCCTTGAAGCAGTCAGATAAAGGAGAGAACCAATCATACCTCTGTAGACCTTCTGTTCTACCTTTTTGCTTACCTCTTCTCTTTCCAGAATGCACGTGGGATGCATTGGAATCTTTGATGGCTTACATTCTGAGAGGTCAAATTTCTTCAGAAGATCTCTGACATATTTGCTCTGATGAATGTAAGTTCCCTCTGGAGTTTGATTGATCTGAATTCCTAGAAAGAATTTCAGTTCTCCCATGAGGCTCATCTCAAATTCTGCCTGCATACACTTAGCAAATTTTCTTCCAAGAGAAGGATTAGTAGATCCAAAAATAATATCATCAACATAAATTTGACAGACTAAGATGTCATTCTTAATTGACTTACAGAATAAGGTAGTGTCCACCTTCCCTCTGGTGAATTCATTTTCTAGCAAAAAGTTACTTAGTCTTTCATACCAAGCTCTGGGAGCTTGTTTCAGACCATATAGTGACTTCTTTAGTTTGAACACATGTTCTGGATGTTTTGTATTTTCAAAACCAGGGGGTTGGTGCACATAGACCTCTTCTTCTAAATAACCATTTAAGAATGCACTCTTGACATCCATCTGATACAGAGTGATGCCTCTATTAACAGCAAATGAAATTAAAAGTCTGATAGATTTTAACCTGGCGACTGGAGCAAAGGTTTCTGTATAGTCTATCCCCTCTTGTTGACTATAACCTTGTGCTACCAGTCGTGCTTTGTTTCTGATAACTTCACCTTGTTCATTTAGCTTGTTTCTGAACACCCATCTTGTTCCAATGACGTTGAATCCTTTTGGTCTGGGAACAAGATCCCATACGTCATTTCTGGTGAATTGATTCAGCTCTTCTTGCATTTCTAGAATCCAGTCGTTGTCCAGAAGTGCTTCATCAATAGAAGAAGATTCAATCAGAGACACAAGTCCCATGAGGGTTTCTTCAGAGTTTCTGAAGCTTGCTCTTGTTCTGATTGGATCTTCCTTTCTTCCTAAGATAGTTTCCTCTGGGTGATCCAAGCTGCTTCTGGGTAGTCTCTTCTGAGGTTGATCAGCAGCTGTTGTAGGATTGCTAGTAGTGCTCCTTTCAGATGTTGAAGGAGTGTCTTTGTTGAGAGCTTCTGATGAGTTGTCTTCAGAACCTGTAAATTCAATTTCCATACCTGCAAAACTTCATTCTGCTTTGACTTTTCAGAGTCAAGCTTATCATCAAAACGAACACTGATTGATTCTTCCACAATCTGTGTTTTTGTATTGTATACTCTGTACCCTCTTGAGCGTTCAGAGTATCCTAACATAATACACTTTTGTGGTTTAGAGTCAAACTTGTTCAAATAATTTTTTGTATTTAACATAAAACAAGTACATCCAAATGGATGAAAATATGAAATGTTGGGCTTTCTGTTCTTCCACAATTCATATGGAGTCTTTTCCAGAATAGGTCTTATTGAGATTCTATTCTGAATGTAGCACGCTGTGTTTATTGCCTCTGCCCAGAAGATCTTAGCAACGTTTGTCTCATTGATCATGGTTCTGGCCATTTCTTGCAATGTTCTGTTCTTTCGTTCTACAACTCCATTTTGTTGGGGAGTTCTAGGACAAGAGAAATCATGCAGAATGCCTATGTCATTAAAGAATGACTCAAAATCTTTTTTTTCAAACTCTCCACCATGATCACTTCTGACTTTAACGATTCTAAGATCCTTTTCATTCTGAACTTGGTTACAGAAGGTAACAAACACAGAGTGTGACTCGTCCTTGTGTCTTAAGAACTTTACCCATGTCCATCTGCTATAGTCATCTACGATTACTAACCCATACTTCTTGCCACTGAGTGAAGCAGTTTTAACTGGTCCAAATAAGTCAATGTGTAGAAGTTCTAATGGCTTAGAGGTAGAAACAACATTTTTAGATTTGAAAGAAGGTTTTGCAAACTTGCCTTTCTGACATGCTTCACACAGAGCATCTGAATTGAACTTCAAGTTAGGAAGTCCTCTGACCAGATTGAGTTTGTTAATCTGAGATATTCTTCTCATACTAACATGCCCCAATCTTTTGTGCCAAATCCACTGCTCGTTGTTAACAGACAGAAGACACTTTACATTCTGACTTTTCAGTTCAGAAAGTTTGATTTTATAGATGTTGTTTTTCCTCTTTCCATTAAACAGGATAGTCCCATCTTTCTGACTAACAGCTTTACATGAATTTTGATTAAAGATTATATCATAACCGTTATCACTTAATTGACTTATGGATAACAGATTATGCATTAATCCATCTACTAGCAGAACATTATTTATAGAGGGAAGATTTCCATTACCTACAGTTCCAGAGCCAATTATCTTTCCCCTCTGATTGCCTCCAAAGCCAACGTGGCCTCCAGGCTTAAGTTCCAGGCTTTGGAACATATGCCTTCTTCCCTTCATGTGTCGCGAGGAGCCAGAGTCCAGGTACCATGACTGGTGTTTCTGATTTGCTGCTAAAGATATCTGCAACATGTATTATTTTATCCATAGGTACCCAGATTTTCTTGGGTCCTGATTTGTTAGATTTACCAAAACTCTGGTTGAATTTTGGTTTCACAGAATACTTACTGCTAGTGTATTTAATATCATGTGTGTGACCATACACAAAATGTGAGTTCAGAGGAGTGTGTTTAATGGTTAAATCCATGACATTCTTTGGTGTAGGAACCTTACCTTGGTATCCTATTCCCTTCCTGCCGTTTCTGCTAACTCCATAGATCATTGAAGCCATTTTGCTTCTATTTATGCTTTTAGCAAGGAACTTCTGGAAACTGTGATCATACTCCTTGATGATCTCATCAGCGCTGCTGGGAGTTTCAGAAATTGGTTCCTTTTGAGAGTTTTGTAAAGTATTTTCTAATTTTGAAATTTTATTTCTCAGCTCAGAATTTTCCAATTTAAGACTCTCAGTCTTATCAGAGTCAGATTCAAGATTCCTTTTCAGGTTTCTGAATTTAACTCTAATTTGCTGGTACCTTTCCAGAATTTCATTAAGGCTTTCAGCAAGTTCAGCCTTAGTAAAATTAATTGCAAAGTCAGGAAATACCTCTTCAGTATCTGATTCTGAGTCTGATTCAGAAGCTTCACTATCTTCTGAAATGTTGGTCATGAGAGCTATGTTTGCTCTCTCATCATCTGATTCTGAGTCAGCTTCAGACGAGTCAGAGTCATCCCATGCAGCAATGATACTTTTCTTCTTTTCTCTTCCAAACTTCTTTTTGGGCTTTTCCCTCTGAAGCTTTGGGCAGTCACTCTTGTAGTGTCCTTGCTCATTGCACTCATAGCAGATGATGTCTTTGGTGTTTGGCTTTCTACTTCCTGAGGAGCCTTCAGATCTTCTGTATCCAGAAGAAGAATTTGTCCTTCTGTATCTGGAGGAAGACTCGTTCTGATCAGATCTTCTGGGATTCCTGAACTTCCTTTGCCTCTGCTTCCACAGTTGGTTCACTCTTCTGGAGAGGAGAGAAAGTTTGTCTTCTTTTGATGAGGATCCATCAGATGTTTCTTCAACTGCCTGCAAAACTTTAGACTCAGATTTTTTGTTAAATTTTAATGCTAAAGGCTTACCTTGCTTCTGAGGTTCATCAGCTTCTAGCTCTATCTCATGACTTCTGAGGGAGCTGATAAGTTCCTCCAGAGAAATTTTGTTGAGATCTTTTGCTAGCTTCAGAGCTGTAACCATTGGCCTCCACTGCTTTGGTAAGCTTCTGATGATCTTCTTGACGTGATCAGCAGTAGAGTATCCTTTGTCCAGAACCTTGAGACCAACTACCAGAATTTGGAATCTTGAGAACATTGTTTCAATGGATTCACTTTCTTCCATTTTGAATGCCTCATACTTCTGAGTGAGCGCAAGAGCTTTAGTTTATTTGACCTGAACGTTGCCCTTATGCGTCATTCTGAGTGAGTCAAACATGTTCTTTGCTGTGTCTCTGTTAAAGATATTTTCATATTCAGCATAAGAGATAGCGCTGAGTAGGATGGTTCTGGCCTTGTGGTGATTTTCGAAGTCACGCTTTTGTTGGTCAGACATTGCTTTCCTATCAATCTTCTGACCGCTTGCATTCACAGGGTGCGTGTATCCATCTGTCACCATGTCCCACATATCAACATCATGTGCCAGAAAGAAGCTTTCAATTCTGTCTTTCCAGTAATCAAAATTTTCTCCATCAAAGACTGGAGGTTTTCCGCTGAATCTGTCTCTGTCTTCATTGTTGTCATTGCTGATGTGTTGATAAGTTCCTGCCATTGTGTTTTTCTGACGCTGGATCTTGTACTGACACGGTTAAGTGTTTTAGCTCAGAACCAGGCGCTCTGATGCCAATTGAAGAAGTGAAAAACACAAGAAGGGGGGGTTGAATTGTAAAAACTGGAAATCAATTGCAATCAACACGATATTTTTATCCTGGTTCGTTTGATCTCAAACTACTCTAGTCCACCCGTCAAGGTGATTTCGCCTCTCTCCAACGAGGTCTTAATCCACTATATTCAACTGAATATTACAATCTGCTTTAACAACTGCTAAAGCCTTCTTGATGCAAACCACAAACCAGTTTCTCAAGGAATTACTTTCTTACAAAGAATTGAAATCTAGGTGTGTGAATTTTTTCTACAAAACTGTTTATCACAACTGTGATACTACACAAATTAAGCTTAAGAGAACTAAATTGCTAAAATAATTGAGTAAGGAATTTTGGAGCTTTTAGAAAACTGAGAGTGAGGAAGATGATGAATAGCTTTTGGCGTGTAGATTGTTGTAGAGCATTAGCCAATTCAATCTTCATTGACTTGTTTATATAGCATTGGAATTAGTGTACGTTGGAGCAATAATTCTGTTTCAATGCCAATAACAATCTTTCCTTATTAAGCAGATCTTGTCTGGAATGATGTCGTTGGTAATAACTCATCTTGAATGCACAGTACCGTTGCCACTTAAGCGTGTTCTGGCTTTGGCTCATTCTGACGCTGCTTAGGTGCTGATGAAATGTTGTTGTCTTTATCAGAGTTCAGAGTGTTAAGCACAAATCTGTTCATCAAGCTTCAGCATAAGCGCAAGTTGATCTTCTGGTTCTGGTATCAGATATAACATCTTCTGATGCTGATGTTGATATCCAATATTCTGATGCTGATTATGATGTACTCTTGCTGATACCCATCAGAGTTTCTGTGAAACAGAAAGTAATTTTTAGGTAGAAAATAGTTCTTTACATGAATCATATAATTAATATATCTTTTCATTTTGTTATCATCAAAACTTAAACTTAGGGTAGTAGATTCAAACTTTGTTCTAACAAAAGAGTATGTGTATCTTCAATCTTGTCTAGAATGCTTCTGTTGGAGATTCTTGTTTACTCGTTTAAGAGGACTCTGTAGGGGATGTATGGATTTTTGTTTGGGGAGTAGAGTTTAGGAACCTTGGTTGTCCGTTGCTCTACTGGGAAGTCTATTTCTTATTTATCCTGACTGGGGATAAAAGAGATGGATAATCTTCCGACTTGTCTGGGGAGGATAAAGTTAACTGGTATCTAGTTGGATTCCAGGTTTTGCAACAGCTTTCTGGGGATAGTGATGACTTTACTGGGGAGAAATGTTTTTTAGTGATTTGCAGTAGTCTGAGGAATAGACTCGATTTGGGGAATTTGTAGGTTTTTGGGGGAAATAAACCCTTGTTGATGGAGAAGTGTTCTGCTGAAGAAACCAACTCTCTTGGGGAAATTGAATTTGCTAAAGAGAAGAAATCTGTAAGCCTTCTTTTTCGATTTTGGAGGGCCAAACTTAGGTGGGGAAGAGAATTTCCATGAAGTGTACTGATTAGAAACTTCGTAGGTTGGGAAAGAGATTATACTCCTTTATTTGCTGGAGTGATCTGTTGGGGAGATTGTTGGGAATGCACCCTTATTTGTGAAGACTACTATGTGGGGGTAATCTCATAGGAATATTACTATGGGGATAATCTCATAGGAGTATCTTTGTGGGGATAATCTTATGAAAGTGACTGTGCGGGATTTATGGACAGCTCGAGTGTCAACCCGTGTCATAGAATTTTGAGTAAATGCTTATTCCTGTTTTTATGCATTTATTTGTTAACAGTTAATCATGTTCATATGCATATGTTCATTAAATTTTAGTCATTGGACGTTTTTGCAAACAAACAAAAAGTTTGAACTTCAAGGTGTATTTGTATTGATAATTTGCCTATAAACATGCAATTTTGTACAAAGAGACGGAAATCCTTGTAAGAGGAAGTCGTCGTTAAATGAAAAGAGTATAAAGTGATTTTATATATATATATATATATATATATATATATATATATATATATATATATATATATATATATATATATATATATATATATAGTTGTGGAAGTGATATCATTGAGTTTCAACTCTGTTATTGCCCCTATGTCTTTGAACATCTTATCCCTTGCTGTCGGAAGAAGTTGATTGAATTGATCTTGTACCATTTGAACTTTTGACTTTGGTAATAAAGCTGGTTGTAAGTGATCCAACAGGACATAGTCGTACACTTTCAATCCCAAACTTTTGCCTGGACCGCCCTTTCGGGTTTTTAGTCCACTAGGATACTCTTTTTTGCCGAAGCCTCCCTTTCAGGTTTTTGACTTGCCGGGTGTACATCTTTTGTATATATCCCTAACTTTTTCCTGAACCTTTTTGGTTCGTCGGGATGCCCTTATTTTTTCCTAGGACAATCAACCTAGCGGGTTATTCTTATGCGTAGTATTTTTTGACTATGTCCATGTTCACCAGGTGTGGCAAATCTTCACCATCCATGATGGTTAGTATCATAGCTCCGCCAGAGAATACTTTCTTGACAATAAATTGCCTCTCGTAAGTGGGAGTCCATTTTCCCCTGGGGTCACCTTGTGGTAGAATGATGCGCTTTATCACCAAGTCACCAGCCTGATATACCCGATGCTTGATATTCTTGTTGAAAGCTTTGATCATACATTCCTGGTACATCTGACCATGACAGATAACATCCAACCTTTTTTCGTCAATCAAATTCAACTGATCCAACCTAGTATGAATCCACTCATCTTCGTCCAAGTCTGCATCCTTCATAATCCTTAGAGAAGGAATCTGAACTTCGACGGGCAGGACAACTTTCATGCCATAGACTAAAGAGAAAGGGGTTGCCCCAGTTGATGTTCGTGCCTACGTATGATAGCCATAGATAGAAAATGGTAACATCTCATGCCAGTCTTTATAGGTCACAACCATCTTTTACACAATCTTCTTTATAATCTTGTTGGCGGATTCCATTGTGCCATTCATCTTAGGCCTGTATCGAGAAATGTTGTGATGCTTGATCTTGAACTGCATGCAGAGTTAAGTGATCATGGTGTTGTTGAGGTTGGTACCATTGTCAGTGATGATCCTCTCAGGGATGTCATACTGACAGATGAGGTTATACTTGATGAATCGAGCCACCACATTCTTGGTAACTGAGGAAAATGAAGCTGCTTCAACCCATTTTATGAAGTAGTCAATGGCGAGAAGAATGAAGCGAAGTCCATTGGAGGCAGTTGGCTTAATTTCTCTGATCATATCAATGTTCCACATTGCGAATGTCCAAGGAGCAGTCGTGACGTTCAAAGGAATTGGAGGTACATGACCTTATCAACATAAATCTGGAACTTATGGAAAGTCCTCGAGTGGTGATGGAAGTCAGTTTCCATAGCCGACCAATAGTAACCAGCTGTCAAAATCTTCTTATCCATAATGTTTCCATTGGAATAAGTTTGAAATATACCCTCATACATGTCCTCCATTATTTTCTCTGCTTCATTCTTATCGGCAACACCGAGTAGAGTTGAATCATGGTTACACTTGTACAAAACCTCGTTGCTTAGGAAGAACTTGGCTGAGAACCTCCGCAGGAATTTCTTGTCGTTGATTAATGCCTCTTCAGGGTATTCTTGTGCTTCAATATATCTTTTCACTTCGTGAAACCAAGGCTTCTCCTCTACCCCATCAGTGTCAATCTCATAGCAATGCGGCGGTTCGTCAAATCTTTCAATAGTAATTCGGGGAGCTTCTTTGTCCCATCTGACCTTGAACATAGATGACATAATGGCTAAGGCATCTGCCAACTGATTTTCTTCCCTTGTGATATGTTCAAAGGTAATCTCTTCAAAGTAAGGGATCAAGGTTAGCACAAGTTCTCCGTAAGGGATAAGATTTGGATGTTTTATATCCCACTGTCCTTTAACTTGACTACCACCAAGGTTGAGTCTCCATATACACTTAGGAATTTGATTCTTAGGTCAATAGAAGCCTTGAGACCCATGATACATGCTTCGTATTCAGCCATATTGTTGGTGTAGTCAAAGCAAAGTCTCACAGTGAAAGGCGTATGGCAACCTTCAGGGGAAATAATCACAACACCGATTCCATTACAAAGTGCTTAGAAGCTCCATCAAAAACCATAGTCCATAGGGATCCTTGTCCAGGTCCTTCATACGGTCCAGGCTCTTCACCATTTGTTACTAACATGATGTTCTCATCCGGGAATTCGAAGTTCATGGATTGGTATTCATCAACAACTTGATGTGCCAAATGGTATTCTAGTACACTTCCTTTGATTGCTATTTGTATAGTGTATTGGATGTCGCATTCAGTTAAAATCATTTTCCATCGGGCTATTCTTCTGGAGAGTGTTGGCTTCTTGAAGATGTACTTGACGGGATCCATATTAGAGATTAGTAGAGTGGTATGAGTCAACATATACTGTCTTAGTCGGCGAGTAGCCCATGCCAAAGCGCAACAAGTTTTCTCGAGCAGTGAATATTTGGTTTCACAGTCAGTAAATGTTTTGCTAAGTGTTGTACCCAAAAAGTTTCCCTCCCATATTTCTCAAGACATTGCAAGAATAATCTCCAAGTTGCTCAAGATTGCTCAAGAGTTGGACAGTCAAATCATCTCCTAAGGCAGTCAACCTCAAATTAGGGTTTTGTGTTGCATCAAGGTCCTTGAATTAAAATGACCTCAAATTCTCCCCAATGTCCTAATATGTTACTAAGGTCATCGATGTCAAATTTCAAGTCTTGCAGAGGAAGTTTGGTCAGTCAATTGCTCAAGAGGTCCAAAAATCGACTATGCTAGAGCAAAAGTCAACTGTGACCTACAAATAGTCAAACCTCGAGATTTTTTGTCAACATTCTCATTTTGAAGGATAATTCATCATTTGATCAAGGGTTGATCATTATTCATCAAGGATTGCTCAAAATTCATCAAGATTCAAAAGTTGCTAAATTAGGGTTTTGTAGGAAAAGTCAACTCTACTTTGACCAAGCATAACTTTCTCATACTTTATGGGAAATGACCCATAAAAAGCTCATTTTGAAGAGGATGCAATTTCCTACAATCCATCTTAACACCCCAAGATCAAGAAATGCACTCACAAAGAGTTACAAATTTGGACATTATAGGTCATTTTTGAAAGTCAACAAAAACACCTTTTTTTCCAAAGCTTATAACTTGAGCATGGAATATCAAAATTAGATGAGACCAAAAGGTTTGGTTAGAGGACATCTCAAGGTTTCTTAAAAGTCCAAGAACACCTCCAAAAGTTCAAAATTGAAGAAGTTATGTATTGTTGAAGTTGGGCATTTTTCCAAAATTGCCAAAAGTCAACTATCCCCAAAACATCAAATTTTGTCAAATGGGCCCACTTGTTTCCACTTGATTTGATCTTTTCACACTAAACACGTGTCCTATCTTCAGTCTTGTGTCCATTCATTAATTTTTCTATTTTATTTTATTTTTATTGAATTAATTCATTTTAAATCAATTTAAATCCAAATAAAATCTAAAAATTGATAACTTGGTATCTTTTTGATTGATACAGGTCTTAAATATCATCATGTACACAATCAAACTCGTATCAAGCTATATCATGCACAAAATATTGGATTTGGAATGAAATTGGAATCTTTTTAATGGAGGATCATATCACATCTTCAATCATCAATGCCTAAGGATTCAAAGCCCAATTTTTAACCTAATGCATTTCCTTATACATATACAAGCTAGAGAGGCACGAAAAAAGAGCTAGAAGCTGCACAATCTGGAAAACCAAACTTGGAAATTTGTCAAAAAAAGCTTGGAATCGAAATCACTCTTAGAGGCTGATTCAAAGCAAAAGCTCAACGTAGACCCCTCGCTGGATATCCATTGAGTGAAAAGAAATCAAAATCAAGCTCTCTCCTCTCCTAAATCGCGTTGTAAGTCTCCTTGAACACCGCCCTGCATTTGAAATCGCAACCTCTCATTCTTGCATTTTCTTGACAAAACATTGGCATATTCATGATTCTTGAATGATTTCTAAGCTTTCTACATTATTCAATTGTATTTTTATAGCCTGTAATCCCATACCCGAACCTAGGGTTTTGGAAGCTTGTTTTTGGGCGTTTTCTCTACAGGAAAAATTAGGGCAAACAATAGACATGGATGAAATCAGGAGAGGAAGACGCACATGGCTATGGTCTTAGAATTAATTTCCATGGCCTAGAACTCGTTTTAGAAGACACCTACGCATTTAGCTGCGGATGAAAATCCGCAGGTAAATAACCAGGTTTAATGAAGAAGACGCTGACGCGTCTCCCTCCCGTTGGTTATTTCAAATCTTGCGCGCTTTTTATATTTTTCTGATCCATTGAGTGGTCTTTATTTTATTATTATTAATCTCTAACATTATAACAATTAGGCGCGTTGGTTGAGTTGGTAAACACGTTAGTGCATAGTCCAATGGGACTTGGGTTCGAATCCCACGTCCCCCATATATTTTCTATTATTTTCTTTCAGGCGTTCCAGTGTGCCTCATGCATTACAGTCTACTATGGACCTCAAATCTCCAGGCGCCAGATGGCCTCCAGGCCAAATCTGATGATCAAGAATGAACGTCCATCATGGTCTCAAGTCAACCAAGGCATAGAGAATCTGGGAAAGTCAATACAGGCAACCGTGAATGGGCCTAAAAAATGCTGATCTCACTCCCTTTCCAGGCCCAACACCCCCCTTTGAGTATTTCTTTCTTATTTTTTTATCTTATTTTATTTATTTGTTTTATTAATTATTTTTATTATCAACTAACCAATTAATCTTTTTTATTAATAAAATCAAAACACAAAAATATATTTTATTTATTAAAATTAATTTCATCACTTTATTTTTGTAAATAAACTAATTAATTAATTTAGTTTTTAATTAGGTATAACTTTTAATATTTTTGCAGTAATTAAAATTAATGTATAATATTAGGTTTTATTAACTTTAATCAATTTATTTTATTTCTTTAAATATCCAAAAATCCAAAAATATTTTCATTAATTAATTAATTAAATTTAATTTAATTATTAACTTAATTTAATTTCCCTTAATTCAAAAATAAACAAAAAAAATGCTTTCTTTCAAAAAAAGGGGTCAAAACCCTAAAAAATGCACCCGATTTAATTTTCTCGCACGCGATACATTTATCATATTATTGTACTTGCTTCCGGAATGTAATAGCTTTAAATAGGACCTTTAATATTTTTTATCGCTTTATTTACTTTTCGCACTTTAATTTTAAAAGTTGTTTTTGGCGATGTAAATACCCGACGCCTTGTAATAGTTTAGATTTAATTTCCGCAATTTAATTTCCGCAAATTATTAACTGTTAGATGTTTGATAATAGGGAATGCATGACAAAATCGAATGTATGAACTTAAAATCAACATAGCTCATCCATGACATGTACAAAGATAAAATTAACCGAAATAACACACTCGCACATGCGCGCTCTTAGGGTACACCTCACTTGGTTGCCTTCGAACGTGGTCATTGAGTATAGGAAGTTTTAGAGGTCTCCCTCTTGTCCAAAGATCATAGTTGCCTCGAAACGGTTGCCTCGGAAAAATGATCTAAGACATTAGGGTTACCGCTAAGGTATCCTAACATTGCTTTAGTGACCACACGTCCCTTAATCGAATTGACCCTTAAAACTCAAACGACGATGCTACCTACTCATCAATAGTGGGATAGTATTGTCTAAAGGACATTAGCACAGATTGATTCCTTTTTCGAGTAGGTAGATGGTTCTTAAGTACTTGCTCTCTTTCAAAACAAAACAAAACTTTTCGCACTCACACCTTTCAAACAAAAACTTCTTTCAAACCCACAAACACAAAGAAAAGAAATTTTGAAAATACATTGAGCAAGTACCTAAGAGCCCGTGGATAACCACGGATAGAAAGGGTGCTAACACCTTCCCTTTCTATAATCTACCCCCCGGACTCGAGAAACATCTCGAAAAAGGAATTTTTCTGTGCTTTTTTTCCTTTCCTTGTTGGATAAAATAAAAGTCGGTGGAGACTCTTGCTTACTGCGACATTTTGCAAACACAAACGCAAAACGCAAACCAGCATTCCAAAAACAGTCAGTTTTATCCCACCGTATCACATAACTGGCGACTCTGCTGGGGATAATTATAAGTGGGGTGTACCTTAGGAATAGATCATTGTGTTTTCAATTGTATGCTCTGTATGATTTATATTTGTGGGCTTGTATCGGAGTTTCTATAGATCCTAACCCGGATCTGGGGGTACCCTTTAGGTAAGTAGCAATAAACTGTGATGGAACTGTACAGCGTAGACCGATACGGTTGAAGCAGTAGCTACGTTGGTGTGGCACTTTAGATTGTACCGATATCCCTTGTGTTGGAACGAGGAGAATATGGGTCATATAAGGGGTCATTAAGCACCAACTGACCTTAGAACCTTTAAATTGACCAGCTTGGCCATAGAACAGTAGCATTATGCTACACTCATTGAGACTAAACTCTCGCAATGATTTCGGCCGCAAGAAAAGGTTGCTAAACTGGAATTATGACTGATTGAGGGTAGTTAGTGATATTGAGATCCTCTAGAACCCGGTGACTATTTTTAGGACAGGTTTAAACCAACTGAACTGAAAAAGGGTAGTACCTAAGCTCCTTGCCAACCTGAAATCTAAGGGATCTCTGTGTGAATTGTGTGCCTTTACCATGTTTTCCATTTGTGGATACTTGTGGTGTGCTTACTATCATGACATCATGACATCGTAACATTGCATACATCTTGCATTGGACTAACCTATTTCAAAGACAGAAGGGATCGTCTTTGTTCTGTTTTGTAGGTCATCATGATGCCCATGCGTAGGAATACCACCCGGATCAACTTTGTCAAGGTTCCCACTGTGCTTAAGGAATTGATTGCAAAGATGCCTGATACTACTTCTTTCCTCAGGAGACATGGTTATCTTCTCAGTTTGGTCACCTCTAAATTGGACGAGCAGATGATGAGTGTTCTGGTCCAATTCTATGATCCGCTGTACCATTGTTTTACTTTCCAGGACTACCAGCTGGTTCCCACCTTAGAAGAATTCTCTGATCTGCTCGATATTTCTATTCTGGAGCAGACCCCGTTTACTGGTTGGGAGAAGATCCTAAGGCCTGAAGAGATTGTTGCAGCCCTTCATATGATCAAAGATGAGGTAATGGCTAATTGGGAGACTAGAAGTGGAGCAAAGGGCTTTCTGACTAAGTTTTTGGTTGGTAAGGCTGACTATTTCTGGGATAGTCTAGACTCAAGGCATTCGAGGATATTCTGGCTCTTCTGATATATGGCTTGGTATTGTTTCCGAACTCTGACTCCTTTGTGGATGTGAATGCGATAAAAATCTTCATCTCTCGCAATCCTGTACCCACTCTCTTGTGTGACATTTTTCATCAGCTTTATGCTCATACGGCCCGAAAGTGGGGAACCTTGATGTGCTGTGCTCCTTTATTGGCAAGGTGGTTTATTTCGCACCTTCCCAAGTCAGTGCTGAAGAACAAAGAAGGCATGGGCTGGGCTTATAAGGTTATGTCTCTTTCTCATAATGACATCATCTGGACTCTCAAGGGTATGGGTGAAGAGGCTATTATTGATCACTGTGGGGAGTATCCCAATGTTCCACTGTTAGGAACCCATGGAGGAATTTATTACAATTCGTGCTTAGCCTTACGTCAGTTTGGGCGCGCCAGAAGAGAAGGACCTCATGAAATTCTAATGCCTAATATCATCTTTGACTTTCAAGGGGATAACGAAGAACAACATCGCAGATTCATAAAGGCCTGGGATAGAGTTCACAGATCTGATCCACACGAGCTGGGTCCGAAGACTTCACTTCCAATGGAGCCATATCTCAGATGGGTCTGTATCCGTGCCCAAAAGCTGGGTATGCCATATGAAGTTGTCCGGCCTATCATTGTTGAAGTTTCTAATGAAGAAGGGGTTCTTCCAACCATCCTCCATCATCATATGCCCACTGACATTGGGGCACTGAAAAGGTCTTGGATGCAACTGAGGGAAGAACGGGATTCTTACCGAGAGAAGTTCAACGAGCAAGAGCAAAAGATCCAGAGGTTGACTAGGCAGTTGGAAAACGAGCGGATTCTCAATGACTATGTCCGCACTGATAAGAAGAGGCCATGGGAGCACTGATCATCTTTTGATTGTTTCCTTTCCAGTTTTTATTTACTTTTCAGTATTTCTTTTCATGTAATGCCTTAAGGGAAATTTTGTTGAACAATTTAAATTTTGAAGTTTATATAATAAAGTGTGTTTCATTTCTTGTTTACAAATTTGAATCTCCTGATTGTCTTTAAAATCATAATCATACGTATTTCATCCCATGCACTTCATAACAGGTACCCATTACAGGACTCTTATCTTCTTCGTTGTTTATTTCAGCACTCATCATGTCTGCTGAACCTTCTACTGAGCAAGCTATCAAGGCCTTCCAGGCCCAGAATGCCCAATTTCAAGAGTTGTTCATGAATCTAGCTAAGGGTCAACAGGACCTGAAGACCCTGATTCTGAAAGAGAAGAAGAAGAAGAAAAAGAAGAGGACAATCCTGTTTAACACAGGGCACAGGTTTGGAAACAGGCTTCAAAATGAAGTTGATTTGACCACCTCATCTGGAGGGAAAGATAGTCAGGAAGAAAGGAGGACTCCTAGCCCTGTGGTTTTCGACAACGAGACGGACTTTGATGAAGAACAGTATCCTCCTGCCGAGGATAGATACAAGCAACTGGAAGACCGGTTGAGTGCTATGGAGGTTCAAAAAGTGCCTGGCCTGGACTTTGGTGATCTGGGTCTATCATCTAGGGTGGTGATTCCCCAAAAATTCAAAGCACCAGCCTTTGCTAAGTATGACAGAGTTTCTTGTTCGAAACTCCACCTCCGGTCATATGTAAGGAAGATTCATCCTTACACCGCTGATAAAAACTTATGGATCCACTTCTTTCAAGACAGCCTCTCAGGGACTCAGCTTGAGTGGTTCTATCAGTTGGACGGAGCCAGTATTCACAGTTGGGAAGATTTGGCTACTGCTTTCTACAGGCAGCACCAATACAACTCCGACCCCGCTCCCACGCGTACCCAACTCCAGGGTATGTCAATGGGAATGGGTGAAGGATTCAAAGATTATGCTCAAAAGTGGAGGGACCTCGCCGGAAGAGTACAACCACCCTTGGATGATCGGGAGCTTGTGGATATGTTTCTGGGGACCCTGTCTGGTCCATTTTTCAACCATCTAATTGGAAGCTCTTCATCTGGGTTTACGGAGCTGATTTTGACCGGTGAGAGGATTGAGGCTGGTATTAAGGCTGGTAAGATTCAGAAGGGTGCCTCATCGAGCACCGAGAAGAAGTCATTTAAGAAAGAGTCCAGTGTTGTCTACGGTTCAAGAAAGCAGGATAGACCTGAACGCCGCCAAGCTGTTAATGCGGTTGTTATTTCAAAACCTGTTGGTGCTCCTCAGCACAACAATCAACAAAAGGACGAGAGACCTCGAAGGCAATTCACCCGTCTCAACATGACCTTATCTTAGATCCTGCCACAATTACTGAAGACCAATCTGGTGATTCCAAAGGAGGCCCCAAAGAATCCAAATACAACGTCACCAAGGTATAACCCCAATGCCCGTTGTGCTTATCACTCTGATAGCCCGGGGCATAATACTGATGATTGTTGGACTTTGAAGAATAAGATACAGAACTTAATTGATGCGAAGGAGATTGAGTTCGAGGCATCCGAAAGGCCTAATGTTGTGACTGCTCCTATGCCCAAGCATGGAGTAAATGCTATAGATGAAGACTCGTTTGTGGTTTCTATGAATGATATTATTACCCCTTTGATGACTGTAAAGAAGAATATTTTGCTAGCCGGTTTTTTTCCGGGCTGTGACGAAGGTTGTCGTATGTTCTCTGTTCTGCCTATCGGCTGCCCACTTTTGAAATCAGGTGTCCAATGCCTGATGGATTGTAAATAGATTCTGTTTGAGAAGACTGTTGTTCCCTTAGTTCCTTCTGAAGAAGTTGCCATCATTACCATTTTTGACAATTCTTCCAAGGCTCCCTCGAGGAAGCCTGTTAGAATTACATCTGTTCCGAGAATCGCACCTGTGATCATCACTGTTCCGGGGCCCATCCCTTATACCTCTGATAAAGCTGTCCCTTGGCACTACGGGGCTGATGTTTATTTTCATGGAGTTAAGCAAGAGTTGGATGTTGATACTGACATCAGTAATATTGTTGGACCTGCTAAAGTCACCCGCAGCGGAAGACTTTTTTCACCTGATATCTCTCCACCAACTGCCCGAAGACCTGTTGTTATTACACCTGCCAGTGTACCTGCTACTATTCTTGTTCAAGTTCCTATTCTTACCCTTGTCGCCGAGTCATCTGACACTCGGGGCAAAGGGATCACCACTGATGTGCCTGCCCAGACGGAGGCACCGAAGACGATTACTGTTGAAGCTTCCAAACAAGAGATGGAAGAGATTCTGAAGATCATCAAAAAGAGTGATTACAATGTAGTTGAACAGTTGGGGCAAACCCCGTCCAAGATTTCTATGTTGCCACTATTGCTATGCTCGGAGGCCCATGCCAAGACTCTGATTACCTTCTTGAAAACTGCCCACGTACCACAAGAGACATCAGCTGATCAATTTACAGATTGCATGGCCAATTTGACTGCTGATAATGGTTTGGGTTTCTATGACGCCGACCTGACTGCTAAGGGGAAGAATCACAACGATTCCCTGCATGTCTCCATTAAATGCAAGGGCACTACTCTTGCACATGTATTGGTGGATACTAGTTCCTCATTGAACGTCTTGACTAAGAAAGCTCTAGACCGGTTGGATTGTGAAGAATTGGAGCTGAAGCCAAGCAATATTGTTGTTAGGGCCTTTGATGGGTCTAAGAGAATGGTGCATGGAGAAGTTGATATCCCGGTCAAGGTTGGTTCTCAGGTTTTCAACTCTACATTCTATGTGATGGATATTCGGCCATCTTATTCTTGTTTGCTGGGTCGCCCATGGATCCACAAAGCTGGGGCCGTAACCTCAACGCTCCATCAGAAGCTGAAGTACCCGGTTAAAGGGAAGATTGTGACGGTGCAAGGAGAGGAAGAGTACATGGTTAGCCACCTTAACTCTTTCCTATATGTAAAAATGGACGGGGAGTTCATTGAGATCCCGTTCCAGCATTTTGAAGAGGTTCCCCATACATTGGCGTCAGCTGAGACTGTTGTTGAAGACTCTCATATGAAGATGGCTTCCCTTAAGGATGTCCGGGCTGTTGTTGAGAAAGGTGGGTGTGCAAATTAGGGTCGACTCCGTGATTTTACACAGAAGACTAACAAGTTTGGTTTGGGTTTCACTGCAGAAGCTCAAAGGGCTGTTCAGAATGCACAGATCGGAAGACCTCCCGTGTTCATCAGCAACTCGGGAGTGAATGCCATTAAAGATGATGTGGAAGAGTCTGAGTTCGACAGCTGGATCTATCCTACGACCGACGATGGAAAATGCAACTGGACAGCAAAGGACTTCATCCCTATTACTTTTGTTACCCAGTAATGAAACTTTTGTTTTGAATTTGTAATAGACAATGTTTTAAACTTTATGGCCCGGTGTCTTACCCGAGGCACTGTGGCTTCATTTGTGAGGGCTTTATGTGTGTCATTTTCATATATCATTAATAAAAGCATTGGACGTTCTTGCATTTCAAATTTTGCGCTCCTTGTTTTTCTTTATTATATATTGCAAAACAGCTATTTTACACACACTCACATATACAGGTCCACATCCACTCTGGATCTCACTGGTAACGACTCTGCTACTGCCAGTTATGACTTCAAACATCCGATCAACTTAGCCGAAGACGAAGGTGAAGATGATTGCGAAGTGCCTGGTGAACTTGCAAGACTGTTACTTCAGGAAGAGAGGGCTATTCAGCCGCACGAAGAGCCGGTGGAATCAGTGAATCTGGGTATTGAGACAGACAAGAAGGAAGTCAAGATCAGTGCAAATATGGAGCTTAGTCTAAAGCAACGCTTGATTCAGATGCTGCATGACTATGTTAAGATCTTTTCCTGGTCTTATGAAGATATGTCTGGTTTGGATACCGATATTATGGTTCACCGCCTGCCTACCAAGGAAGACTGTCCTCCAGTGAAACAGAAGGTCCGCCGAATGCGCCCAGAGATGTCTGAGAAAATCAAGGCTGAAGTTATGAAACAGTTTGACGCCGATTTTCTAGCAGTTACTTCTTACCCTCAGTGGGTGGCAAATGTGGTTCCTGTGCCAAAGAAGGATGGTAAGGTTCGAATGTGTGTGGACTATAGGGATCTGAACAGGGCAAGCCCCAAGGATGATTTCCCTCTACCTCATATCGACGTTCTGGTTGACAACACTGCTCAGCACAAGGTTTTCTCCTTTATGGATGGTTTCTCCGGTTATAATCAGATTAAGATGGCTCCCGAAGACATAGAGAAGACAACCTTTGTTACTTAGTGGGGTACCTTTTGCTACAAGGTCATGCCTTTTGGATTGAAAAATGTTGGGGCAACGTATCAGCGTGCCATGGTTGCTTTGTTTCATGACATGATCCATCATGATATTAAAGTATACGTCGATGATATGATTGCAAGGTCCCAAACTGAGGAAGAACACCTTGACCATCTGCAGAAGTTGTTTGACAGGCTGAAGTTGTACAAGTTGAGGTTAAACCCAAACAAGTGTACCTTCGGGGTGAGGTCTGGTAAGCTACTGGGTTTCATTGTAAGCGACAAAGGTATTCAAGTGGATCCGGCAAAAGTGAAGGCTATACAGGAGATTCCAGCTCCCAGAATAGAGAAAAAATTCAGAGGCTTTCTGGGACGACTAAACTACATTGCCCGATTCATCTCGCACCTAACTGCTACTTGTGAGCCAATCTTCAAGTTACTGAAGAAAGATCAAGTGGTACGTTGGAATGATGAATGCCAAGCCGCTTTCGAAAGGATCAAAGAGTATCTCCAAGAGCCACCTATTCTGATGCCACCAGTTGAAGGGAGACCTCTGATCTTATACTTGACAGTACTTGACAACTCAATGGGGTGTGTGCTGGGATAACATGACGAGTCTGGCCGAAAAGAGCATGCTATTTATTACCTTAGCAAAAAGTTTACTGACTGTGAGACCTGATACTCACTGCTCGAGAAAACTTGTTACGCTTTGGCATGGGCTTCTCGCCGGATGAGATAGTATATGTTGACTCACACTACTTTATTGATATCAAAGATGGATCCAATCAAGTATATCTTCGAAAAGCCTGCCTTGTCTGGAAGAATAGAAAGATGGCAAATGATCTTGACTAAGTATGACATACAATATACGACCCAAAAGGCAATCAAGGGAAGTGTGTTGGCACACCATTTGGCACATCAGGAAGTGGATGATTACCAGTCTATGAACTTTGAATTCCCGAACGAGAATATCATGTTGGTAACTGATTGTGAGACACCTGGACCGGATGAAGGACCTGAGGAAGGATCCCGATGGTCTATGTACTTTGATGGAGCTTCGAATGCTTTGGGTAATGGCATTGGCGCCGTAATCATATCTCCTAAAGGCTCTCATACTCCGTTCACCGCCCGACTATGTTTCCACTGCACCAACAATATGGCGGAGTATGAGGCGTGCATCGTGGGTCTTCGAGCAGCAATTGACCTAAGGATTAAGTTTCTAAGTGTCTTCGGAGATTCCGCTCACGTGATCAGTCATATCAAAGGCGAGTGGGATACGAAACACCCAAATCTTATTCCTTACAAGGAGTATGTATTGACGTTGCTTCCCTATTTCGAGGAGATAACCTTTGAACACTTCCATAGAGAGGAGAATCAGTTGGCGGATGCGCTGGCTATGATGTCTTCTATGTTCAAAGTCAATTGGGACAACGAAGCTCCCCGGATCATCATTGAAAGATTGGACGAACCTGCACATTGTTGTGATCTTGAGACTGAAGAGGTAGCAGATAAACCCTGGTTTCATGAGGTGAAGAGATACCTTGAGGCTCAGGAGTATCCCGAGGGTGCCTCTGTTAATGACTAGAAGTTTCTGAGAAGGTTCGCGGCAAAATTCTTCATCAGCAATGGCATTTATTACAAACGCAACCATGATTCGACCTTACTGCGTTGTGTGGATAAGAATGAAGCAGAAAGGATCATGGCAGATTTACATGAAGGTACTTTCGGAACTCATTCCAGTGGACATACCATGGCGAAGAAAATCCTACGGGTGGGATATTATTGGTCCATAATGGAAGCTGACTGTTATCAGTATTCTTGGACATGTCACAAGTGTCAAGTCTACGCTGATAAGGTGCACATACCTCTGGTTCCTCTAAACGTCTTGACAGCACCTTGGCCTTTTGCAATGTGGGGCATTGATATGATCGACGAGATCAGACCTACGGCATCCAACGGGCATCGTTTCATTCTGGTAGTAATCGATTACTTTACGAAGTGGGTTGAAGCAGCTTCCTTTGCTATTGTAACCAAGAATGTCGTGGCACGATTCATTCGGCACAATCTGATTTTTCGATACGGTGTACCGGAGAGGATCATTACGGATAATCGTACCAATCTCAACAATAAGATGATCACTGAGCTATGCGAACAATTCAAGATACAGCATCACAACTCTTCTCCCTACCGGCCAAAGATTAATGGGGCTATCGAAGCGGCTAATAAGAACATTAAGAAGATCGTGCAGAAGATGACAGTGACATACAAAGATTGGCACGAGATGTTACCGTTTTCTCTTCATGGGTACCGTACCTCAGCACGGACGTCAACAGGGGCAACACCCTACCCCTTGGTATATGGCATGGAGGCAGTCTTGCCCATTGAAGTTCAGATACCCTCTCTTCGAATCATGAAGGATACAGGTTTGAGCGAAGATGACTGGATCCAGACACGACTTGATCAGCTGAATTTAATCAACAAAAAGAGACTTACTGCTATTTGTCATGGTCAGACGTACCAAAAACGAATGATCAAGGCATTTAACAAGAAAGTTAGACGACAAGATTATCAAGTTGGGGATCTGGTAATCAAGCACATTATCCTACCTCAAGGTGATCCCAGGGGAAAATGGACCCCTACTTACGAAGGGCCATTTATGGTGAAGAACATTTTCTCAAGAGGAGCTATGATTCTAACAACCATGGATGGTGACGACCTTCCTCACCCCGTCAATGCAGACATAGTAAAAAGATACTACGCATAATCAAAGACCCGCTAGGTTGACTGGCCTAGGCAAAAATAAGGGCTTCCCGGCGAACCAAAAGGGTTCGGGCAAAAATAAGGGATGAAAATGAAAAAATCTGTACACCCGGCAAGTTGAAAACCTGAAAAGGTGGCTTGGGCAAAAATGGGTATCCCGATGGACTGAAAACCCGAAAGGGCAGTCAAGGAAAACGTTAGGGATCAAAGCATAACACTATGTCTCATTGGATCACCTTGTATCCAGACTTCGATATCAACTGTCAAGCTCGGACGACACTAATCAATTTGATTCATCTTCGAACAAGCAGCAAAGTGATGAGATGCTTGAGGACATAAAGGCAATAGCAGAGTTGGAACCCAGTGGGATTACTCACATAGCTGTTTTGTTTTTCTTTTCATAAATTGTATAAATTCTATTTGTTCGGCGGCGTTCTCTTACTAGGACGTCAGTCTGTTGTACAAAAACGCCTATTTACAAGCCAAACTTCAAATCAATACAAATTCATTAATAGACAAATTTCAAACTATTTTCCTTTATCTGTTTTGTTTTGCAAAGAACGTCCAATGTTCATTTTTGATATATGCATTTGACATTAATTGTTGCTCATAAATATTTACATGCGAAACAAAAGACGATTACGGGTAATATCAGAAACAGGGGCAATATAATTGTCCAAGCGGTATAGTTACTCTGTCCACCAGGTACAAAGGTAGATTCAGCTGAAGAATATGGCTAAGGTACCTTCACTCCCCGCAGAGTAAGGAAGTAACGGTAGCTCTCCCAGCTGAGACTTGCAGCTATGAACGAATCGGTAATATTCTCCCCAAGCAGAGTTTATCTACCATCAGCACTAAAAGGGTCTTAATATTCCCCAGCAAGTATAAGAGTATCCCCGGAAGTCTTAATATTCCTCAACGGGGTATAAGAATGTTCCCCGATAGAATATAAGATACCCCTAGTGGAGTCAACATTTCCCCAGCACGGTCTGAAAAAGCTTCCCCAACGGAGTTGAATCATCATCCCCAGTAGACTCTGGAAGTTTATCCCCAGCGGAGTACAAAATAAATCTCCCCAGCCAAATTCAAAGGATTATCCCCACAAGAGTCTAACAGGGATATCCCCAGCAAGTTACAACTGAAAGATCATCCCCAGCGAAGTTCTTTCCTCTCACAAACAGGAGCTCAATCCTCAACAGATTCGATATCACCAACAACGGTAATCCATCCCCAGCAGAGTTTATCAGTGGAATTCTCAGCAGAGTATCTCTTCCCCACAGAGTAATCTCCTCATCAGTTTATTCCCCAACATAGCTCTCCTCTCCTGCAGGTTTATCATCTTTATTCATCATCCCCAGCGGAAACGAAGAATTCAACTATATTCTCCAGCAGCTCCGGGATTTATTTTCCCCAGTTAAAACATCACATTTACATACATCATGATACCTGCATATACACATCGTATAATACAATCTCATTTATATTGAGAACATCATTGCTTGATCCATCTCATGCATTGCATATGATTGACCTTTACCTTTCAGGAAAGATACATTTAAAGTTCTCAGCTATGTCGAAGGAGACAAAACCAGTTAAATCGATTCCTAAGGATTTTTCTGATGCCGATCCAGTCAAAAGAGACAAAACCAGTTAAATTGATTCCTAAAGATTTTTCTGAGGCCAATCCAGTCAAAAGAGAGAAAACCAGTTAAATTGATTCCTAAATATTTTTCTGAGGTCGATCCAGTCAAAAGAGACAAAACCAGTTAAATCGATTCCTAAAGATTTTTCTAAGGCCAATCCAGTCAAAAGAGAAAAAACCAGTTAAATCGATTCCTAAAGATTTTTTTGAGGCTGATCCAGTCAAAAGAGACAAAACCAGTTAAATCGATTCCTAAAGATTTTTCTGAGGCCAATCCAGTCAAAAGAGACAAAACCAGTTAAATTGATTCCTAAAGATTTTTCTGAGGCCGATCCAGTCAAAAGAGACAAAACCAGTTAAATCAATTCCTAAAGATTTTTCTGATACCAATCCAGTCAAAAGAGACAAAACCAGTTAAATCGATTCCTAAAGATTTTTCTGACACCAATCTAGTCAAAGAAGACAAGACCTCCTCTGGTTCAGTCAGATCGTCGATAAGATCTCCCTGATTCACATTCCAGTCGAAGTTCATACCACCTACCAACAATCTCCAATTGGCATCTGTAATCCCATTCCTAACATCACAATGCTGATACTACATCATGCGAGTGCAAATTTCTGGGCATACTAGTGTTCAATCATCTTCCACCTTCGGATCACGAAAGGCTCGAAAGCTAATCTATATCCTCAGGTGTAAGAAAATTGAACAGGGGCAGTTGTTGTACCCAAAAATTTACCCTCCCATATTTCTCAAGACATTTCAAGAATAATCTCCAAGTTGCTCAAGATTGCTCAAGAGTTGGACAGTCAAATCATCTCCTAAGGCAATCAACCTCAAATTAGGGTTTTGTGTTGCATCAAGGTCCTTGCATTCAAATTACCTCAAGTGATCCCCAATGTCCTAATATGTTAATAAGGTCATCCAAGTCAAATTTCAAGTCTTGCAGAGGAAGATTGGTCAGTCAATTGCTCAAGAGGTCCAAAAATCGATTGTGCTAGGGCAAAAGTCAACTGTGACCTACAAATAGTCAAACCTCAAGATTTTTTTGTCAACATTCTCATTTTTAAGGATAATTCAGCATTTGATCAATGGTTGATCATGATTCATCAAGGATTGCTCAAAATTCATCAAGATTCAAAAGTTGCTAAATTAGGGTTTTGTAGGAAAAGTCAACTCAACTTTGACCAAGCATAACATTCTCATACTTTATGAGAAATGACCCATCCAAATATCATTTTGAAGAGGATGCAATTTCCTACAATCCATATTCACACCCCAAGATCAAGAAATGCACTCACAAAAAGTTACAAATTTGGATATTATAGGTCATTTTTGAAAGTCAACAAAAACACCTTTTTTTCCAAAGCTTATAACTTGAGGATGGAATTAAAACATGAGATGAGACCAAAAGGGTTGGTTAGAGGATGTCTCAAGGTCTCTAAAAATTCCAATAACACCTCAAAAAGTTCAAAATTGAAGAAGTTATGCATTGTTGAAGTTGGGCATTTTTCCAAAATTGCCAAAAGTCAACTATCCCCAAAACTTCAAATTTTGTCAAATGGGCCCACTTTTTTGCACTTGATTTGATCTTGTCACACTACACACGTGTCATATCTTCATTCTTGCGTCCATTCATTAATTTTTCTATTTTATTTTATTTTTATTGATTTAATTCATTTTAAATCAATTTAAATCCAAATAAAATCTAAAAATTGATAACTTGGTATCTTTTTGATTGATACAAGTCTTAAATATCATCATGTACACAATCAAACTCGTATCAAGCTATATCATACACAAAATATTGGATTTGGAATGAAATTGGAAGCTTTTTAATGGAGGATCATTTCACATCTTCAATCATCAATGCTTAAGGATTCAAAGCCCAATTTTTAACCTAATGCATTGCCTTATACATATACAAGCTAGAGAGGCATGAAAAAAGAGCTAGAGGCTGCACAATCTGGAAAACCAAACTTGGAAATTTGTCAAAAAAAGCTTGGAATCTAAATCACTCTTAGAGGCTGATTCAAAGCAAAAGCTCAACATAGACCCCTTGTTGGATATCCATTGAGTGAAAAGCAATTAAAATCAAGCTCTCTCCTCTCCTAAATCGCGCTGTAAGTCTCCTTGAACACAGCCCTGCATTTGAAATCGCAACCTCTCATTCTTGCATTTTCTTGACAAAACATTGGCATATTCATGATTCTTGAATGATTTCTATGCTTTCTACATTATTCAATTATATTTTTATAGCCTGTAATCCCATACCCGAACCTAAGGTTTTGGAAGCTTGTTTTTGGGCGTTTTCTCTACAGGCAAAATCAGGGCAAACAATGGACATGGATGAAATCAGGAGAGGAAGACGAACATGGCTATGGTCTTAGAATTAATTTCCATGGCCTAGAACTCGTTTTAGAAGACACCTACGCATTTAGCTGCAGATGAAAATTCGTAGGTAAATAACCAGGTTCAACGAAGAAGACGCTGACGCGTCTCCCTCCCGTTGGTTGTTTCAAATCTTGCACGTTTTTTATATTTTTCTGATCCATTGAGTGGTCTTTATTTTATTATTATTAATCTCTAACATTATAACAATTAGGCGCGTTGGTTGAGTTGGTAAACACGTTAGTGCATAGTCCAATGGGACCTGGGTTCGAATCCCAGGTCCCCCATATATTTGCTATTATTTTCTTTTAGGCGTTCCAGTTTGCCTCATGCATTGCAGTCTACTATGGACCTCAAATCTCCAGGCGCCAGATGGCCTCCAGGCCAAATCTGATGATCAGGAATGAACGTCCATCATGGTCTCAAGTCAACCAAGGCATAGAGAACCTGGGAAAGTCAATACAGGCCAACGTGAATGGGCCTCAAAAATGCTGATCTCACTCCCTTTCCAGGCCCAACACCCCCCTTTGAGTATTTCTTTCTTATTTTTTTATCTTATTTTATTTATTTGTTTTATTAATTATTTTTATTATCAACTAACCAATTAATCTTTTTTCTTAATAAAGTTAAAACACAAAAATATATTTTATTTATTAAAATTAATTTCATCACTTTATTTTTGTAAATAAATTAATTAATTAATTTAGTTTTTAATTAGGTATAACTTTTAATATTTTTGCAATAATTAAAATTAATGTAGAATATTAGGTTTTATTAACTTTAATCAATTTATTTTATTTCATTAAATATCCAAAAATCCAAAAATATTTTCATTAATTAATTAATTTAATTTAATTTAATTATTAACTTAATTTAATTTCCCTTAATTCAAAAATAAACAAAAAAATGCTTTCTTTAAAAAAAAAAGGGGTCAAAACCCTAAAAAATGCACCCAATTTAATTTTCTCGCACGCGATCCATTTATCATATTATTATACTTGCTTCCGGAATGTAATAGCTTTAAATAGGACCTTAAATATTTTTTATCGCTTTATATACTTTTCACACTTTAATTTTAAGGGTTGTTTTTGGCGATGTAAATACCCGACGCCTTGTAATTGTTTAGATTTAATTTCCGCAATTTAATTTCCGCAAATTATTAACAGTTAGATGTTTGATAATAAGGAATGCATGACAAGATCGAATGTATGAACTTAAAATCAACATAGCTCACCCATGACATGTACAAAGATAAATTAACCGAAATAACACACTCGCACATGTGCACTCTTAGGGTACACCTCACTTGGTTGCCTTCGAACATGGTCATTGAGTATAGGAAGTTTTAGAGGTCTCCCTCTTTTCCAAAGATCATAGTTTCCTCGAAACAGTTGCCTCGGAAAAATGATCTAAGACATTAGGGTTACCGCTAAGGCATCCTAACATTGCTTTAGTGACCACACGTCCCTTAATCGAATTGACCCTTAAAACTCCAACGACGATGCTACCTACACATCAATAGTGGGATAGCATTGTCTAAAGGACATTAGCACAGATTGATTCCTTTTTCGATTAGGTAGATGGTTCTTAAGTACTTGCTCTCTTTCAAAACAAAGCAAAACTTTTCGCACTCACACCTTTCAAAAAAAAACTTCTTTCAAACCCACAAACACAAAGAAAAGCAATTTTGAAAACACATTGAGCAAGTACCTAAGAGCCCGTGGATAACCACGGATAGAAAGGGTGCTAACACCTTCCCTTTCTATAATCTACCCCCCGGACCCGAGAAACATCTCGAAAAAGGAATTTTTCTGTTCTTTTTTTCCTTTCCTTGTTGGATAAAATAAAAGTCGGTGGCGACTCTTGCTTACCGCGACATTTTGCAAACACAAATGCAAAACGCAAACCAGCATTCCAAAAACAGACAGTTCTATCCCACCGTATCAAACTAAGGTAGTACATTGCATGCTCTTTTCGACCAGACTCGTCATGTTTCCCCAACACATACCCCATTGAATTCTCTAACACGGTCAGGTATATGATCAGAGGTCTTCCTTCAACTGGAGGCATTAGGATTGGAGGTTCCTGTAAGTACTCCTTGATCTTGTCAAAAGCTATTTGGTAGTCATCATTCCATCTGACTACTTGATCTTTCTTCAACAACTTGAAGATTGACTCACAAGTAGAAGTTAAGTGGGAGATGAATCAGGTAATATAGTTTAGTCGTCCTAGAAAACCTCTAACCTCTTTATCAGTATGGGGAGCTGGAATTTCTTAGATAGCCTTGACTTTTGATGGATCAACCTCAATTCCTTTACCACTGACAAAAAAGCCTAGGAGTTTTCCATACCTCACCCCAAAGGTGCATTTGTTGGGATTCAACCTCAGCTTGTACTTCTTCAGCCTCTCAAATAACTTGTGTAGATGGTGTAGCGGTAGAAATATTCAAGACTAAGCCATTGGATTGACTAGAATTTATACAAATCAAAATAAAAATCGCCACCATGCTTTATTGTTTCCAAAGGAATGGGAAAAGAGCGAATAACCCAAAAAGGGGGAAAGATTCAAGGTAAGGGGGTTGGTTATGCAAAGGGAAGGTATTAGCACCCTAAACATCTACGGTACTCCACAGGAGCCTCTTTGTAAAATCTGTATATTTTAGCTATAAAAATGTGTTGTATATAAAATGGATGGTGGAGGTGAGAAAAGAAATATATTTTTATGATTTTTGCACCCGCCGCGGTTGCGAACCTTTAGTGCCTAGGTACCACCTTTTATGCAATAGGAGATCAGGGTACACGTAGTTCCTCTTTTTTAAAAATTTGAAACCTAAGCGTGTTGGTTAATTTTAAGAGATAAGGCATCATCCTCATTGTCCGTGTGGAAAACATACTTACTACCCACAATCATGAGAAAGGAGAATTTGCATCATCTCAAAGTGGAGGATATGGCCTGGATTTTAAAATAAACAATGCCTCACTCAACACCCAAGTGGAAAATATCTCTCTTCACTACATATTATAGAAGTATAGTTGTTTGCATCACTACAAGGATTGACAAGAGTCTAATCTTTTAAGAAAAAGTTTAAGGGTAAAAGCCAAAGTGGCAAAAATGGTTTGAAATGAGATTGGTTGACTTTTAGTCTTCTAATCAAAAAAATGTCAAAATATTATTAAATTGATTGAGGTTTATTTATGAAAATGTTTTGAAAATGCATGGACCTAAGTCCAAGTTTATTATGAAAGTGTTTAAGTTTCAAAACAAGAAGAGTTTTCAAAAGGAGGGAGAAGATTTTTGAAATTAAAGAAGATGCGAGGAGAAGAAGAGACTATCCTAAAGCATAAGGTAAAAGCTAAGGATAAGGACCATCTAACCAACAAGAAGCCAAAAACTTTACATTATGAGTCAAGATAGAATTCCCATTCTTTGGATTGAAACCAAGCAAGCAAAGATACTAGACCTCTTCAAATGTATTAAGTCTTCACAAAAATTGGGCAGAGTAACAGCTGTATACGGGTGAATTCCAGATTGCAAATCAAGGATGCAATCACAAAAACCTGCACACAAAAACAAACAAGCAACCCAATGTCTTGAGGTAAACCTCAAGAGCTCCAGACAAAATAAACAGATAAGATCACAAGGTCTCCAAGATAGGCCAAGGATAGTAACCAAATAGTCCAAGTACCATTAAGAGTTTTTTAGGGTTTATGTTGATTATTAAGTATCTTAGGAAAAGAAAAGAAAAGAAAAGCTCAAGTGAGAAAAGTAAAAATGACAAGAATATATAAATGCTCAAATGAGCAAAGATAAAAAATGGCATGAAATGTAAAATGATAAAAAATAAATAGTACATAAAGCATAAAAAGAATAAAGCATAAAATAAACAACTCAATAATTAGTGGTTAGTTGGATGACCATCTTGAAACTTGCATTTGGAACTCATTAGAGGATTGGTAGAACCAAATCCTCTACACAACAAGTTGCATTTGCTTTTTGTCAAGTATATCATCCATTTGGAATTCTCACAAGTACTATTTAATGATCAACGATGTTTAAGTGATCCGCGTTGACCAAAGGTGTTGTAGATCCATTAGAGGATTGGTAGAACCAAAGCCTCCACACAATGAATCTCAAGGTTATTGGATCAAAGAGATCAAATTAACATACTCGGGCTTGCAATCATAAGTTTAGGCCACGAATGATCATTTATTCGAATCGGGACAAAATTTAGCGCTATGTTAACCAATCGTAAGTGGACTTATATAGAAGTCGCACCTATTTTGAGGTCGGTCAATAGCAATCTATGCACCATTTGTATTGAGACATGATATAGAGATCATGCTCCAACAACACTTAGTGCAATAAGAAGGGGATGAGATGAAGAGGGATTAGGGTAAAAAGATAAATAAACCACTTTTGAATTAAAAATTTAATCAAACTATTATTAAAATCATTCATCCATTTTGGTGGAGTTGAACTCAACACCCAAGATCCAATGATGTTAATAAAGTCATGATCAGAAGATCAATTCAAGATAGCCAGAAAATAATCACAAAATAATATTATATTTAATATATGCATTTAAAGGGTTAAAAAATGTTTTAAAAAATGGAAAATAATGGGAAAAAGTCAATTATATTCAAATTAATCAAGAAATGAAAGATAAGACCAAAGAAAAATCAGAAAATAGGTCAAGTAATTATACAATTTTTTTGGGAATTTTTAAAAGTCAGAAACTATTTTTAAAAATTAAAATAAATGGATAAAATAAACAAAAATAGTAAAAAATAGTAAAGTCAGAAACAAAAATAAAATAAAGTCACCAATATTTGTCACAATTTCATTGGATCATTCCATAATTTGTTCAGATTTAAAAATGTGTAAAAGTATTTTTAAACATTTTAAATAAATCAAATAAGTGCAAATTTCATAAAAAATACCAAAACACAAAATTAAATTGTGAAAAAATGAAAATCCGAAAGAGAATAATCAAAAATATTTTTCATAATTTTTTTGGATTTTTTGGACTAAAAATGAATTTTCTATGATTTTTTGAAATTTAAAATAATTAAAATATAAAAATCAGAAAAAGAAAAGAAAAAAAAAAGATGCAGACCATTGGATGAGAGTCAAAACGCGTTAGTAATCAAATCCAAGGGATCTGGCGCGCTGTGCATATCATGGTCTTTACTGAATAAAGCACTAAATCAAATGTAAAATCAGAAATTCAAAAATTACAAATGGCACGCTTTCATTGGTTAGAAGGTGACACGTTGGTCATCTTCAACCTCCACCCTCACGAATTGCAGGTCTCTCAAACTTCAATGTTGAGGTTTGAATCTCTCAAGCTTTTGACTAGGGCATGGAAATAAACTCATGAACCCATGAAACAACTTGCTAAACCGCATTGCTTTTACCTACGTTATCAACAAGTAAGACAAACCAATATTGCATTTTATTAATTAGAGAGAAAAATCAAAGTACAATATCTATGATCACAAAAACAAACCAATCAAGGTTCTTGGTAACTTCTCAAAGAGCAAAGCTAAAGATAGGGAGAAGAACCAAAATCCCTAATGTGATTTTGTGGTGATTGAAACATGTGATATGATGAAGGGATCTTAGGGGGAATATTGGGGTACAACAGATGGTCAAGGTGTTCTTCCTCAATTTGGGATCTTGCTATCATGTCATCAACATAGACTTCTATCTCATGATGAATCATATCATGAAATAAAGCCACCATAGCCCATTGATAAGTTGCATCTACGTTCTTCATCCTAAAAGGCATGACCTTATAACAGAAGGTGACCCACTGTGTGACAAAGGTAGTTTTCTCCATGTCCTCAAGTGCCATTTTGATTTGGTTGTACCTGGAGAACTCATCCATGAAGGAGAATACCTTGTATTGAGCAGTGTTATCAACCAAGGCATCAATATGCGGTAGTGGGAAGTCGTCTTTAGGGCTCGCCCTATTTAAATTCTTGTAGTCTACACACATATGGACCTTACCATCCCTCTTCGGCACTAGGACAACATTTGTAACCCATTAGGGATATGACGTCACTGATAAGAAACCTGCATCAAACTGTTTCATTACCTCAGCCTTGATTTTCTCTGACATGTCTGGACGCATGCGACAAACCTTTTGTTTGATTGGAGAAAAACCCTCTTTCATTAGCAGATGATGAACCATTATATCAGTATCGAGCCCTAGCATGTCTTCGTATGACCAAGCGAATACCTCAACATAGTCGTGCAACATTTGAATCAATTTTCTCTTGACAATGTCTTCCAGGTGGGCGCCAATCTTGATTTCTTTTTTATCTGCCTCAGTACCCAAGTTTATCACCTCGACTGGTTCTTTATTCGGTTGGATAGCCTTTTCCTCTTGTATCAAGAGTCTGGCGAGTTCTATAGGTATCTTACAATCTTCTTCACCTTCATCTTCAACTTGATAGATAATATTTTTGAAGTCATAAATGGCAATAGCAGAATTGTTGTCAATGAGATCTGGAATGGATGTAGATCTACAAATGTGTGTGTGTGCATGTAAGGTCACATGGCTATTTGAAAATGCAGTAAAGTAAAAGAAAGACAAGGAACGTGAAATTTGAATGCAAAATCGTCTAATGTTTTCATTAAATGAGCATATGATATATGGAATGACAACCCTTAACAAATGGACCATTGTGCCCCGGGAAAGGCACATGGTTTAAAGTCATTGCTTTGAAGAAAATTATACAGACAAAGTTCTTAAAACAAATAAAACAGGAAATAGCAAATACTCATGGCTGAAGGAGATTGAGATGAAGTCTTTGGCCTTCCAGTTATTGAGTCCATCGTCAGTAGTTGGGAATATCCAGTCGTCTAGGTCACCATCAATGCCAGTGTCTTCCAGGGAATTGACTTCATTGTTGCTAATAAGGAAAGTTGGTCCACCATTACGAACACGTCAAACCTCTTTCTGAGCCTTTAAAGTGAAACCCAACCTAAGTTTGTCAGATTTGTAGGGGATGTCAGCAATTTGTCCCCAAATAGTGCAGCCTCTATCTTCTACAACAGCCCGAGCATCCTTCAAAGAGGCCATTCTCGGTGTGTCTTTGGAAATCTTGGGATTATTTTCTTTAGCAGAAGCAATCATCGGGGGAATTAACTCAAATGGTTGACAAGGAGTTACAATGAATTAGCCATCCATTTCCACATATTTGAAGGAATTCAAATGACTGGCCATATATTCCTCCTCTCCACAGACTGTGACGATCTTCCCTTTCACTGGGTACTTCAGCTTTTGATGTAATGTAGAGGTGACCGCGCCTGCCCCATGAATCCATGGGCGGCCTAGCAAGCAAGAATAGGCCGGTCGGATATCTATTACATAAAAAGTTGAATTGAAGACTTGAGATCCCACCTTGATCGATAGATCGACCTCTCCGTGGACCATCCTTTTCTACCCACCAAAGGCTCTTACAACAATATCACTGGGTTTCAGCACCAGCCCATCACAATCCAGCCTATCCAAAGCACCTTTGGGTAAAACATTGAGGGAGGACCATGTATCTACTAACACATGCGCCAGGTTAGTGCCTTTGCACTCAATAGAAATATGTAGAGCTTTGTTTTGATTCTTCCCCGCTGGAGTTAAATCTGCATCAAAAAAACCTAAACCATTATTAGTGGTTAGGCTCGCGGCACAATTCTCAAATTGATCAACAATAGTCTCTTGTGGGACATGGACATTCTTCAGGAATTTCAGCAAAGCTTGGGCATGCGCCTCAGAGCATAATAGCAAGGACATCATGGATATCTTTTAGGGTGTCTGCCCCAGTTGCTCGACTATTTTGTAGTCAATTTTTTGGATGATCTTTAGAATCTCTTCCATCTATTGTGAGAAGGGTCTTCAATTGTAGCATCTTTTGTGGGTGCCTCCATCTGGACAGGCTCAGTGACTTTCTCTTTACCTCGGGCACTGGCAGGTGGCCCAGCAGTAGGAATTCAAACAAGTGTTGTTATAGTTGTTGGAGGAGACATCTCCATAGAGAAGACCCTTAATGTCCTTATTACTTACTAGTTCCATCAATGTTTGTAATTTAAAGTCCTTCAGTTTTAGCAATCCATGGCTCTTGCTTGACATCATGGTAATAAACATTTGCCCCATATTTCTTGGGCACAACTTTGTCAGAGGTATAGGGGACTGGCCCCGGTGTAGTAATGATTAAGGGAGCTACTATCGGCTCAGTAGAAATACTTATAGGGCCCTCAGAGGTGATCCTAATAGGAGTATTTGAAATGGTAATTATGGAGACATCTTCAAGTGTACTTTCAGGAAAACTTTTTACGGATGGAGTTTTTTCAAATAGAATTTCATGGCTATCAACCAGGCATTGAATTCCTTTCTTCAGCCATATACAACCATTAACTTTAGAAGCAAAATGGTAACAGTCTTTGAGGCAGCCAGGAAATAAACCGACTCTTAGCAGATTCTTCTTAATAGTCAATAAGGGAGTAGTCAAATCATTGATGGTGGAGACAAAGGAGATATCATCAATGGCATTGACACCTTTACCATGACTAGGCATGGGTGCGATAATCACATTAGAGGTTTGTGGAGGGTCAAACTTAATCACCTTGTTACCAATCAAATCTTGGATCTTATTCTTCAATGTCCAACAGTTGTTTGTGTCATGGACGAGACTATTTTAATGATAGGCGCATTTCACGTTCGGATTATATTTAGGAGAGGAAGTATTTGGATTTGGAGGAGGATCTAGCAGATTTACCAAATATGCCTTCAACAAATGTTGTAAAGCTTGAGATAGTGGCGTGTTAATCTTAGTGAACTTCCTCCTCGAGGCATCAGGCTTTTGCTGATTGTTTGATTGTTGTGGTCGTTGAGCTGGGGTCAGGTTTGAAATCAACACTACTCCTACCGACTAATGACGATCACTCTTGATACGGCTCCCTTGTCCATAAACAACATTAGTTTCCTTCTTGCCAACAAAATGTTTCTTTACAACATTAGAGGTTGAGGCCATTGGGATCTTCCCACTTTTGATTCTGCTTTCAACCTGCTCGCCAGTCAAGATCAACTCAGTAAACCCTGACGAAGAACTCCCGATCAACAAGTTAAAGAATGGACCAGTCAAAGTGCCCATGAACATGTCTACTAATTCTCTGTCCGTCAAAGGGGGTTGCACCCTTCCAGCCAAGTCCCTCCACTTCTGGGCATACTCTTTAAAACCTTCGTTAGATCTCATAGTCATACCTTATAATTGCACGCGAGAGTGCGCAAGGTCAGAATTGTAGTGGTATTGTTATAGAAGGTAGCAGCTGTATCCTCCCATGTATGGATATTAGTCCCCTCAAGTTGATATAACCGTTGCAACTGTGTCCCAGATAAACATTCTTGGAAGAAGTGCACCAATAACTTCCTATCAGCAATGTGGGGTTGAATCTTATGGACGTAAGACCTCAGATGCATCTTGGGACAGGAAACCCCATCATACGTGGCAAAGACAGGGAAGTTGAATTTGTGGGGAATGACCACCCCAGGGACCAAACCTAAGTCTCCAAAGTCCAAACCAGGCACTGTTTGGATCTCCACATCTTTCAGTCAGTCTTCTAGATGTTTGTATTTCTCATCCGCCGGTGGATACTGCTCTTCGGTGTAGTCGTCATCCTCAAAATTTTGGTTATTTCCACCCCCAACTCTGGTGCTTCTAACATCTTCGTCTTGATTGTCATTTTCTTTGGAGGAGACCATGTTTGCTTGAGTCTGTCAGACAGGACCTTTGAACCTCCTTCCCATGTTGATAACAACCCATTTCTTGGTCTTCTTCTTTGTGACGAGAAGCGCCATTAACTCTTGTTATCCTTTGGCTAAGTTGAGGAGAGTCTCTTGGAACTGCACGTGTTGAGCTTTCAAATCTTTGATGGTTTCCTCTAGAGCCATCTTGTACTAAAATAAACAGTAAAAATATGAGGAAACCTATATCAGAAAACCTGCTTATGACATGATGCATGCTATGTGGATGTAATGTTTTCAAGGATCTTTGGAGATTTAATTTTTCTAGCCAAAAAGGAAAGAAAACAACAATTGCATTAATAGGTTCAAAATTACAATTTCCCCTTGGGCTTACAATGAAAAAAAAAGAAAAAGGGTGTCAAATGACAACAAAATGAACTTCTAAAACAAAAGGCTCAAGTCTCTCACGAGTGCTTCCTCTTCGTGTAAATGTAGGTATTCATGATTTGCTCCTCGTGAAGTTGCTTGGTGAGCTCCAACACTTTCTTCTCGCTTGCATAGAATCGAGCTTCAAAGGTGTCTTGTTCTCCTTTGAGTTAAATCCAAGATCTCTGCAATTCCTCGAGGTCGGTAGGCATGTCAAGATTCAGAGTGGTATAAGGAATGTCCCCTTCGGTAATGGGCTCCATAATTATTGGTAGGATAGCTGGATATGGTATCATGAGATTTTGAGCATGAGCTTACACCCATTTAAGATAAGGCTCCAAAGGGATGGAGTTCTTGTGTCCCAGCATACCCACATTGCCGTAGAACAAGATAAGGGTTGTAAGTAATACCTCCCCTAATGCCAAGGAATGGGACATTAGGGAATTCCCCATAACAGTTAATAATGATGACATCTTCCAGAGACCGGGAACACCAATAAATATCTGAATGGGAGAGCGACATCATCCTTTGAGACCACTTCAAGCCTTGTTCATTCTTCAATACTGATCAAGAAAGGTGCAAAATAAACCACCTAAACAGCAATGGTATGCAACACATAAGGGTCCCTCTCTTCCTCATAGTTCGAGTGTGAAGACAATGTAGAATGTCTCCAAGCAAAGTAGGCACAGGGTTACGAGAAAGAAAAACCTTGACAGCATTCACATCTATGAGTTGGTCTGGGTTAGGGAACAGTACTAACCCATAAACGATAAGAGCCAAGACCGTTTCAAAAGCTTGAAAATCCATAGCTTCCCAAAATAGTCGAGCCTTATCTAACATAAATTTAGCTAGAAAACCCTCGACTCCACTCCTTGTTTCCCAATTATCTACAATGTTGGACCTCTTCAAATTTAAGGCCTTGGATTTAACTTCAGGCTTTTGAGTTTCTTCTAAACCAGTGAATGGTATTTGATCAAGCACATGCACTCCTAGTAGTTGAGAGAATTATTCCAATATGGGAACCAATTGGTAATCGAGAAAGGTGAAGCAATGATGTACGGGGTCAAAGAATTGAAAGATCACACACATCATGTCTTCTTGAAAACTTGAGGTAGACAAATTGAGAAGTCAACCATATCTTTTAGTGAAGGCAGAATCTTCAGGAACCCTTGATGCTAACTCTTTGATTTGAGGAGGCACCCTTACGAAGCTGATTCGGATGGTATTTCTGTGAGTGGAAGCCATGACCTACAAAACAGGACAAAGATAAATCACATAGGTCCTTGAAGTGGGTTAGTGAAAATGCAATGGCATGATGTCATGATGTTATGAACAAATAATCATACACACACAAAGCACACAATGCCTTAGGTTTTGGCTTGCATGGGGTTTATAGGTAAGTACCCTCTTGAAGTTTAGTTGGCTCAACCTGTCCTAACAAAAGTAATCGGGTTCTAAGGAATCTCAATATCACTGATCTTTTCTTGCTGCCAAAATATCTCGAAAGTCTGATCTCAATGAGTGTAGTATCGATTATCAACCAACTTCAGTCTTGCACCAAAGTTGGATATCTCACTACTTTCTAATGGCCAAGTTGTTCAACTAAGGTTCTACGGTCAGTTAGTGCTTCATAACACCACACAGCGGCCCTGTATTCTCCTTGTTTCAACACAAGGGACACTGGTATCCACAAATGTGTCACACTAACGTAGCTACCGCTTCAACCATATTGGTCTACACCGTACAATTTCCACGATCTATTGCTACTTACCTAAATGCCCCCAAATTCGAGTATAGGATTTTTACAAGTAATAAACCCAAGCATAACCCAAAAAAATGTAAAGCATACAAATCAAGCAAGTAAAGAAAATAAAGGTGATCTAGCTCTTAAGGTAACCCCACTTTTAAAATTATCTTCCCCAACAGAGTCGCCAGTTCTGTGATACGGTGGGAGAACTAAATTGGTGTTTTGCGTCTTATCTCCAATGTTGCGGATAGCAAGAGTCGCCACCGAATTTTCTTTTATCCGATAAAGGAAAGGGTGAGAAGAATAGGAAAGACCTTTTGAGAATTTTCTTGAGTTCAGGGGGTAAGTTATGAAAAGGGATGGTGTTAGCACCCTTTTCATCCATAGTTATCTACGGGCTCTTAATTGTTAGCTCACTTTGAAATGCTTTGTGTTTTGTGTAAGTTTTGAAAATATTTTGAAAACGCCTTCGTGTGGAAAACTTTGTAGTGATTCTCGTATCATTGAGAATGTATACAAAGCTTTGCTTTTGAAAATATTCGTTGTTTGGAAAGTGTTTGAAAGATGTTTTTAAAGTGTGAGGTTTGAAGATTGTTTTAATTTATGAGCAAGCTATTATGAGCAATTTACAGACTCGAAAAGTATTTGTTCTTTTCCTTCACCTTTAGATAGTTATTACTTTACCATTGGTTGGTAAAGAGCCATATCATTAGATGTTAGGGACAGACGTGGGTCGTTGTACATTCATATAAGGCAACTTATGAGACACTTTAGCAATTTTCGTAAGCGACTAAGATCGTTTCACCGAAGTCAACATCGAAGGATCATCGAGGGACTACAATCTTTTTTATCGAGGGGCTTTGCTAAATCATCCTATATTCGAGGGACAAGACTATTTTTCCGAGGCAACAAGCGAGATTGCCCTAGAGGCGTGCATGTGAAAAGTGTGTTTGATTCAAGTTTAATTTGTCTTGATTAGGGTTGTCTAGCGATCGATTTTAAATATTGCCATACACACCTAATTACTATATAATATAAGGAAATGCGGTAAAATGCGGAAAATAAAATTCCATGCTATTGCAACGCTTCGAGAGTGGGGGTATAAATTTATGAATGGGGATGAAGTAAAAGCCTAATTACATTATTTACAAACTGTAAGCGATTACAATAATCGAAAGAATGCGAAAAATAGTAAACTACGAGCAAATGAAAAGAGAAAGAAAATTTGTTTTTCTATGTATTTTGATAGAAAAGAAAGTAAAAATATAGAACAAAGATGTAATTAAAACAAAAGTTATTTAGTTTAAATTAAAATTCTAAGATTATCAAAAATTAAAACTTTAATATTTACTAAATTAAATCTAAACTAAATTAATTCTAAGTTAATTCTAAGGTTATTAAATAATTCTTAAACTAAAATTATTAAAATAATTCTACATTTAGCCAAAAAAAATGAAACTATAAAGTTACTAATGATGATTCTAAACTAATTAAACGTTCTAAATTTATAGGAATAAATATAAACTAATTAAAATTAAAATTAATACTAATTTAAGATTAAACTAAATTAATAATAATACTAATTTAATTATAAAAAGAGTGTCAAACATAATTATTGATGAGATGGTGAGAAATTTTCTAGACCCTTTTTTTTAAAGTAGAATTGGGTCAGGCCCAAGTGTATAAAAAAACGATAAAAATTTTATAAAAAAAAATAACTGGGCCATAAATGGACTGTGTCGTATCTGACCCGGGTCCAGCCCTTCTTCAAACAGGAAACTCATGGGTTGTGATAACCCTACGGCGCCTCCCCTGTGCTATTTTCTTTTCAAACGAAAAAAAACTATTCACAAACTCAACAATTTCATTGAACTAAAACCTCTCCTCTCTCTCCGTCTCCCTCTCTCTCTCTCTCTCTCTCTCTCTCTCTCTCTCTCTCTCTCTCTCTCTCTCGATCCTGCTTTTTTGATGAACAACAACAACAACAAATCTTTCTCTCAATTCCGAACAAACAACAATGATTCCTTGATTCTGAAAATTTTCAATCTCTTCCATCTCTGTTTCGAACAGCAGCAACATAACTCAGCATTTTTCAGTTTCGATTCTGTATTCCGAACATAAATCCTTTTGCCGATACAAACTCTTAACTCTACTTCTCTCACTCGTGGTCAAAACCAAAAATGGCGAAATGCAAGATTCACAGTTCTCTCGCGATTACAGCTAGGTTCCAAGTTTTTCTCACGGTATGCTTATTCAATTTCACCCAGTAACGCTTAACTATGTCTTTCTTGTTTCGCATAACTCTGCTTTTTTTCGCATAACTATGGTTTTCCTAGTTTCGCATAACTCTATTTTTTTTGGTTTCACATAACTCTATTTTTTTGGTTTCATATAACTGTTTTTTTGGCTTCTCACAGGCTTGCAGTTCATACATGGGTAAAAAATGTCTCAGGTTCTGGTTTTCTCGCTCTCGTCTAAACTCATGGTTGTAATAACAGACAAAAGACAGTAATATATATGGATAAAAAACATAAACATGTCTATTGTAACATCATTTAATTGTTGTACCCCAAAATTTGCCCTACAATTTCTCAGAGATTCATCCTGGACTCTCAGTTTTGCTTATATCAAGTTCAAAGTCTTGAATCATCACTTTTTAAAGAAATCATCCATAAGGGTAAAATGGTCAAAAGTACATTGAAAAAGTCAAACTTTGACTTTTAAATCAAAATCAAGTTCCAAGAATCATATTCCATTAAGGCATGAAATTGGTTCGTCAAAAATCAGAAGTCAGAAGTTACTTTGAAAAAAATCTAATTTTTTAAACATTTAGAAAACTTTCTAAGTGTCTAGAGAATGTGATACTTCAGAACTTCTGAGACAACCTCTATGCAAGTGTCTTCAGAAGTTGCAAACACGGTCCAGAACATGACGCTTCAATCAGAATATGCAGAAGCGTTGCTCTTTGGTCAGAACATAATGCTTCAATCAGAAAATGCAGAAGCGTTGCTCTTTGGTTAGAACATAATGCTTCAATCAGAACATGCAGAAGTGTTGCTCTTTGGTCAGAATATAATGCTTCAATCAGAACATGCATAAGTGTTGCTCTTTGGTCATAACATAATGCTTCAGTCAGAATATGATTCTTCAGCATATGGAGGTTATGTTCAACGCTCCAGTCAGAAGATGCCCCTTCAACATTTGGAGGTTACGCTTCTGATATTCTGTGATCAGAACATCACCAAAACCTCGTTTAAATAAACTACTGCCCTGCTATGGCACAGTCATGCAACCAGCTGCCATAACACTCCAAGGTGCTGCTGATCCAGTCCACACCTGCGTTTTTCTTGCACCAAATTATCCTACGAGAAATGTGATTTAAAAACAAAGGGATAGTATGCCAAAAATGTTTAAAAAACTAATTTGTTTTTTCCCCCAAAACCACAGCAAATCCATCTATAAATAGTTGGTTCCATCGTAAGTTCAAAGGGTTAGTTTTGGGAGAGAGAGAATCACCAAAACAAAGAAAAAGCCTTGAATCTTTGCAAAATTCCAAGAATCCGAAAAGCTAAAAACACCAAAATACCAAACCTTAGAATTTGATTCTAGCATCAAAACTCCATTGTTCCTTGACTAAAACCATCCCCACGGTTGTTGATTCATATATTAGAAGCTATTCTAACTTATGTATTCATACTTCCATACACTCTCCATTCACCTCCACCTCAAAGAGGTCAGAGTATCACCCCTTGGTTGTTCCAGAAGTTGAAAACCTCCATCCTATTGAGTACATGAAGAAGTTGCTCAGAACGTCACCAGGGTCCAGGACCAACCTCTAGTTTACAAAATCTTTACCAGCTGCAAGGTAAGCTTCTGCTGACTCTAATCACGTTGCTTAAGCATTATCAGATTTGCATGTTCAAAAAAACACAATGTAGATATCATGTTTCTGACATTATACATATTCTGAGGCTTCACGTATTTTCCTACCTAAGTATGGAATAAAATAGTTCAGAACTTCTGTAAAAATTAGAACTCAGAATTAGGATTAGTATTCATACTTGCCTCTGATTTGTAGTTCTGGTATTTCTTATTTCTGAAACACCATGACACCTGCCATAACTGTCATATGCACATCTTATGTTTTGTGAATAAATGACTAAGTTGCAGATGTTCTGACTAGCATGGAAAGAGAGACCAAGTTCTGCCGGTAGTATCAGAACTTCTGAAATCCATTTTGTTGATGGTGGTATCAGAACTTCTGAAACCTCCTCTATTGCCGGTGGTATCAGAACTTCTGAAGGCTGATGTGCTCTCAGTGGACTCAGAACTTTTGACTCTACTTATGTTTTTCTTTACTAACAGGAATTCTGTTTTGCAGTGCGCCAGGGTCAGAACTTATGACCTCCCTTAATCAGCAACACGCTGATTCTATTTTTACTTTTTCTCACTATCTTTGCTATAACTTTCTATTTCATTAATCAACAAACACCAAAAACATTTTTCTTCGTGCTTTACTTTATTTCTTAAAACAAAAGACCAAAAAACATTTCCTTAGACAAAAACTTATTTCTTTTCTTAAATAAATAAGCAATTTACATTTCTTGCACATTCTGATCCATTTCGATATGGTTGTAATAATAACTTAGGATTTAATTTTACTTACAACCCCATTCATAAATATGTATCCCCACCCCCCTAAAGCGATGTAATAGCTTAGATTCTATTTTTCGCGTTTTACTTGCGTTTCATATATTGCTAGTAAATAGGATGTATGGCAAGACATGAAAACAACAAAATAGACAACCCTAATCAAGATTAAAATGCATGCAATCAAACACACTATTCACACATGCACCCTTAAGGTTAACTCCACTTGTTGCCTAAAAAATGGTCATGTTATGCATGTGGGGTGTCTTAGCAAAAACAATTGAAATATAAGATCATAGTCCCTCGATGACGCTATTAAAGTTGCCTTTCGAAATGATCTTAGTCCCTAAAGAAAAATGCTAAGCCATCTCACAACATTGCTATCATGGTCACACGATGACCCAAATGCCCGTCCCTTTACATCCAACGATAGGGCTTCCTACCAAATCAATGGTAAGGTAGCAACATCTAAAGGAAGAGGAAAAGCATATCTAAGACCTTTAAAGTAGGTAGGTTCGCTCTCAGTTACTCGCTTGCTCACAACAAAACATTTTTTACACTGACACTTCATCTTTGAACTATTTTCCAAACAAACACTCTGTACGCGTTCTTATAGAGACGAGAACCGTTACAAAGACGTTTTCAAAATAATTTTAAAAACACACACCACAAGCCCATTCAAACAAAAGAAAGTGATCTAGCGAGTAGCTAAGATCCCATGAAAAACCATGGATGGAAATGGTGCTAATACCTTCACTTTTCATAATCTACCCCCCAAACTCAAGATAACATCTCTCAAGGTCTTTCCTGTGCTTTTTAACCTTTCCTTTTTGGATAAAAGAAAAGTCGGTGGCGACTCTTGCTAAACCGAAACATTTGTGAACATAAACACAAAACCTCAATTCAGTTCTCCCACCGTATCACATTAATCAATAGTCTAATGTAAAGACTAAAGTGAAGAATGGTAACGACAAAAATGAGGGTTTTTATCTGAAGATACAGGTATGGTTTGAGTTTATTCTCTGGTTCCAATCCACTCGCAAGCTTGTTGACTTCTGTTTCAATGAGAACACAGTTCCTCAATAATATTATTGGAAAGCAGGTGGGTAAAACTGAAAGTCTCTAGATGTTTGGATTCTGCAGGTTTGACGAAAAGGTTGGAGTTGAGGGTGATATTGGAAAGGTTTGGAGATGATGGTAATTTCTTCTCCTGTTTCTCTGTGAAAGAAGTTTTGTGTCTTTTTTTTTCTTTTTTTTGTGTAATGGTTGGTTTTTAACAAATCTATGCAGAGGTAGTGAGATGTTGATTGAGAAGGTTAGTAGTAGTAGGTTTTTATGGATGTATCTGTTGGTGTGAGTAGAATAAAGTTTTAATGTTTTTTTTCTTTGACAGAAGTTTGATGGTGAGGGTGTATTGAAACAAAGGTTTAGGGTGAATCGCCTTCCCCTTTGTTCTCTTCTTTTCTATATTTATAAATGAACAAGATGAGATTTTAGGGGGGGGGGATTGATTACATTTGAACTGTTTGATGCACTGTTTTATTGCTTTTTGAATGCAATTTCTGTTTTTGTTAAGTTTGTGCAAATATTGGACTAGTATGGTGCAAGTCTGGACAGTAGAAGACCAAGGTTACCACCAGATGTTTACACGAGCTTGGAGAATGGTGAACAAGGTGGATAGTAGAACTTTGGGACACAAAAACTCTATCTCTCTCGAGCCTTACCTTAGGTGGGTGCGAGCTCGTGCTCAGAGTATCGTGATGCCTTACCCTTCCATCCTTCCTGACATGCCTACCTCCCTCGAAGATTTGCATAAAGCTTGGGTTCAGTTGAAGGAAGAGCGAGACACCTTTGAAGCCCAGTTTTACGCCAGTGAGAAGAAGGTTCTAGAGCTTACCAAACCGCTTCATGAAGAGAAAAACCTGAATGCCTACATTGCTCCAAAGAGGATGCGTTCAGTCTTTTTGTCTTAGGAGATTTGTTGTATTTTGTTTCTTTCATTGTAAGCCCAGGGAGGCATGATGTATTCAAACTTGGATTTTAATATAACGTGTGTTCTTATTTTGGTTTGAACAAATTTAAATCTCTAATTTTCCTTGAAATCATTTTCATATTGCATCTTCATTCATCATAACATCATACAGGTTTCTCATAACAGGTCACCTTATCCTTCTACTGTTTATTTCAGTGAGATGGATGTTGAACAGACTATGAAAGATCTTCAGGTGCAGAACGCCCAGTTTTAACAAATGCTCTTAGCTCTGACAAAAGGACAAGAGGAGTTGAAGACTTTACTGGCCAAAGAGAAGAAGAAGAAAGTGAAGAAGTCAACCAGTGTTGTGATCATGGGAAAAAGGTTTAAAGGACAAGCCAGACAAACATTGGACTTTGCAACATCATTGGGTGAAGGAGATAATCAAACCCAGGAAGTGAACAACGACCCAGCATCTGCAAAAGAGGAAGAACCTGATTACTCTCAGGAGTAATATCCTCCTACTGATGATAAATACAAACAGCTAGAGGATCGTTTGAATGCTATGGAGATTCAGAGGGTACCAGGTTTGGATTTTGAAGAATTAGGACTCATCTCAGGGGTTGTCATCCCACAAAAATTCAAGGTCCCCACTTTCGCCAAATACGACGGTTTCTCTTGCCCAAAGCTACATCTAAGGTCATACGTCAGAAAAATTCAACCCTATATGACTGATAAGAATCGGTGGGTGCATTTCTTCCAAGAGAGCTTGTCAAGGACACAGTTGGATTGATTTTATCAATTGGAAGGGACAAATGTTCACAATTGGGAAGATTTGGCGGCCGCCTTCTACAAACAATATCAGTACAATGCTGATTTAGCTCCAACTCAAACGCAATTGCAAGGCATGTCTACGGGAACAGGTGAAGGTTTCAAAACCTATGCTCAGAAATGGAGGGATATCGCAGGCAGAGTCCAACCCCCTTTATCGGACAAAGAATTAGTGGATATGTTCCTAGGCACCGTATCAGGTCCTTTCTTCAACCACCTGATCGGAAGTTCCTCGGATGGATTTACTGAATTAATCATGACTGGTGAGCGGGTCGAAGCCGGTATAAAAAGTGGAAAAATTCAAAAAGATGCATCTTCGAGCACAACAAAGAAGCCTTTCACTGGTAAGAAGGAGGCCAATTCCATTTATGACCCGAGAGACCGGAGCAGAGCAGGATACCGTCCAACGGTAAGTGCTGTAATAATACATAGGCCTGCAGTTGTCCCACAACACAACAATCAGTGGAGGGTAGATAGACCACAAAGGCAGTTCACTCAGATCAACATGACATTGGCAGATGTTCTACCCCACCTGTTGAGATCTAACTTGGCAACTTTAAAGGAGGTTCCTAAGAATTCTAATACCCTTTCTCCTCGTTACAATCTGAACGCTAGGTGCGCCTATCATTCTGGGAGTCCTGGTCACAACACTAATGATTGTTGGACTCTAAGAAATAAAGTACAAGACCTGATTGAAGCTAAGGAGATTGAGTTCGATGCTCTGGAGAAGCCCAATGTCATAACTGCTCCCATGCCTAAGCACAACCATGGAGTTAACGCCATTGATACTAATCCATTTTTAACCTCGGTGGAAGAAGTTTCCACTCCTCTTATGATTGTTAAGAAAAATTTGTTGCTAGCTGGTTTATTTCCGGGTTATGGTGAAGGTTGCCACATATGTTCATTTCTACCTTCTGGTTGCCATTTTCTGAGGTCAGGTGTTCAACGCCTGATGTACAGTAAAGAAATTTTGTTCGAGAAAACTCTGGTTCCCGTCATTCCATTTGAAGAAATTGCTATTATAACCATTTATGCCAGTCCTTCCAAGGCCTCCTCGAGAAGACCTGTCAGGATTACACCCGCTATGAGATTTGCTCTGTTGATAATCACTTGTCCTGGTCCTATCCCGTACGCCTCGGACAAAGCCGTCCCTTGGCATTATGGCGCCGATATTTACTATCACGGTGTTAAAAAAAACTTGAAGGCCCAAGAAGTTGATCCTGATGTCGGTAACATTGTCGGGACCAGCAAGATTACTAGAAGTGTAAGGGTTTTCTCTCCTGAGACTTCCCCTAAGACTGTCAACAAACCTGCTATCATTCCATCTGTTGTTCCTGCTAGCACAACAACTACTTTTCCTGTTCTCACTCCACCTGTCGCCCCTGCCAATAAGTCATATGGGACTCGCGGCAAAGAAGTTATAGGTGAGCCTGCTCGGACGGAGGCACCTAGAAAGATTATTGTGGAAGCCTCTAAGCAAGAGATAGAGGAAATTTTGAAAATAATCAAAAAGAGTGACTACAATATGGTCGAACAGTTGGGGAAGACCCCCTCAAAGATATCCATGTTATCCTTGTTGTTGTGCTCTGGGGCCCATGTGAAGGCTTTGATTGCATTCCTCAAAACTGCGCATGTGCCGCAAGAGACTTCAGCTGATCAATTCAAAGATTGTGTCGCTAGCCTGACTGCCGACAATGGGCTGGGTTTCTCAGATGCTGACTTGACACCGAAGGGAATAAAGCATAATGATTCTTTGCATGTCTCGATTGAATGCAGAGGCACCACTATGGCTCACGTGCTGATAGATACTGAGTCTTCACTGAATGTTCTGCCAAAGAAAGCATTGGACCGTTTGGATTGCGAGGGTTTAACCTTAAAGCCTAGTAACATTATGTTAAGGGCTTTTTAACAGATCAAAGAGAAAGGTGCATGGGTAGGTGAATATCCCTGTCAAAGTAGGCTCTCAGACGTTCGAGTCCACCTTCTACGTGATGGATATCAGGCCGTCATACTCCTGTTTGTTGGGTCGTCCTTGGATCCACGAAGCTGGGGCTGTTACTTCCACACTTCACCAAATGCTGAAGTATCCGGTGAAAGGAAATATCGTCACAGTACGGGGTGAGGAGGAATACATGGTGAGCCACCTCAATTCCTTCCGCTACGTGGAGATGGACGAAGAATTTATAGAGACTCCTTGTCAAAACTTTGAAGAGGTCCCCCAGATTTTAGCATCAACCGAGACCACTACCAGTACCAGATCTCCTCTAAAGACAGCTTCTCTCAGGGATGCAAGAGCAATACTTAAAGAAGGCGGGAATACCAGTTGGGGACAGCTTCCTGAGTTTATTCACAAAACTGACAAGTTTGGCTTAGGCTTTACTTTAGGAGCTCAGAGAGCTATTCGACGCGCTCGAGTTGGAGGACCTCCCCTATGCATCAGTAATCGAGAGGTCAATGCTATTGAAGACAGTGAAGAAGACTCTGATTTCGATAGCTGGATTTACCCGACTACCAACGGTGGACCGAGTAATTGGACGACCATATATTTCATACCAGTTTATTTTGTTCCACGGTAATTTGTCTTATTTGTTTTTTAAATTTGTAATGAACAATTTAAACTTTATAGCCTTATGTCTTACCCGAGGCACGATGGCTCTATATGTGAGGGTTATTATGTGTCATCTCATATATCATCAATGAAACATTAGACTTTCTTTGCATACAAATTTTGCACTCTTTGGTTTTCTTTTTTGTCTTTATTAATACAGGTATGATCTTACACACACTCACATATCAAACTGCAGATCCATATCCACTCTGGATCCCATTGACAACAATCCTCCTATTGCCAGTTATGACTTCAAAAATCCGATCAACCAAGTCGAGGACGAAGATGAGGACGATTGTGAGGTACCTGGAGAGCTTGCTAGACTGCTACATCAGGAAGAGAAGGCTATACAGCCTCATGAAGGGCCAGTTGAGACAATAAACTTGGGTACATAAATAGACAAAAAAGAGGTCAAAATAGGTGCAAATCTGGAGCTTAGCGTCAAACAGAGGTTGATACAAATGTTGCACGACTACATTGAGATATTCGCCTGTCCTATGAAGACATGCCTGGTTTGGACACTGATATTGTGGTACATCGCCTGTCGACTAAGGAAAAATGCCCGCGAGTTAAGCAGAACGTCTGCCGTATGCGCCCTGAAATGTCAGAGAAAATTAAGGCAGAGGTCATGAAGCAGTTCGACGCGGGATTCTTAGCTGTCACCTCCTATCCGCAGTGGGTTGCTAACATTGTTTCGGTGCCTACGAAGGAAGGTAAGGTACGGATGTGTGTGGATTACAGAGATCTGAACAGGGCAAGCCCCAAGGATGACTTCTTGCTTCCTCATATTGACGTTCTGGTCGACAAGACCGCGCAACACAAAATCTTTTCCTTCATGGATGTTTTCTCTGGCTACAACCAGATCAAGATGGCTCCCGAAGACATGGAAAAGACAACTTTTGTTACGCAGTGGGGCACTTTCTGCTACAAGGTGATGCCTTTTGGGTTGAAGAATGTCGGGGCAACTTATCAGCGCACCATGGTCGCTTTGTTCCACGACATGATTTACCACGATATTAAGGTTTATGTTGATGATATGATAGCCAGGTCTCAAACTGAGGAAGAGTACCTTGATCATCTCCAAAAGTTGTTCGACAGATTGAAGGTATATAAACTAAGATTGAATCCGAACAAGTGCATTTTTGGGGTAAGGTCCAGTAAGCTTCTAGGTTTCATCGTCAGCGACAAAGGTATTCAAGTAGATCCTGCAAAGGTAAAAGATATACAAGAATTGCTAGCTCCTCGCACAGAGAAGGAAGTTAGAGTTTTCTTGGGACGCCTGAATTATATCGCCAGATTCATTTCACATTTGACTGCTACTTGTGAGCCAATCTTAAAGCTTCTGAAGAAAGATCAAGTGGTAAAGTGGAATGATTAATGCCAGACCACTTTTGAAAGAATCAAGGAATACCTACAAGAACCACCAATTCTGATGTCTCCAGTTGAAGGGAGACCTTTGATATTGTACCTGACAGTATTAGACAATTCAATGGGGTGTGTGTTGGGGAAGCATCACGAGTCTGGTCGAAAAGAGCACGCAATATACTACCTTAGCAAAAAGTTTACCGATTGTGAGACACGGTACTCACTACTCGAGAAAACTTGCTGCGCTTTGGCATGGGCTGCTCGCCGACTGAGACAATATATGCTGACTCACACTACTTTGTTGATATCTAAGATGGATCCAATCAAGTATATTTTCGAGAAGCCCGCTCTTTTTGGAAGAATAGCAAGGTGGAAAATGATCTTGACTGAATACGACATACAATATACAACCTAAAAAGAAATAAAGGGGAGTGTATTTGCTGATCATTTGGCACATCAGGCCGTGGATGACTACCAGTCCATGAATTTTGAGTTCCCGGATGAGGATATCATGTTAGTAACCAACTGTGAAGAACCTGAACCGGATGAAGGACCTGAAGAAGGATCCTGATGGTCTATGTATTTTAATGGGGCCTCAAACACACTGGGTAATAGCAGTGCCGTCGTAATCATATATCCCGAGGGTTATCATACTTCGTTCACTGCCCGATTATGTTTCAACTGCACCAACAATATGGCGGAGTATGAAGCCTGCATCACGGGTCTTCGAGCTGCCATTGACCTAAGGATCAAGTTCTTGAGTGTATTCAGGGATTCCGCTTTGGTGATAAGTCAGATCAAAGGCGAGTGGGATACAAAACATCTGAATCTTATCTCGTAGAAAGAGAATTTATTGACGTTGCTCCCACACTTCGAGGAGGTGACCTTTGAACATTTCCCACGAGAGGAGAATCAGTTAGCGGACGCGCTAGCTACCATGTCTTCCATGTTCAAAGTTAGGTGGGACAACGAAGCTCCCTGAATCACCATTGAGAGGTTAGATGAACCGGCACACTGCTGTGAGATTGATACTGAGGAGGTAACTGACAGACCCTGGTTTCACGAAGTCAAAAGGTATCTCGAGGCTCAAGAGTATCCTGAAGGGGCATCTATCAACAATAAGAAATTTCTGAGAAGATTCGCTGCAAAGTTCTTCCTCGGTAATGGAATCCTCTATAAACGCAACCATGACTCTACCTTATTGCAGTGTGTAGACAAGGGTGAAGGAGAGAGGATCATGACAAATCTGCATGAAGGTACCTTCAGAACCTATTCAGTGGACACACCATGGCTAAGAAGATCCTACGGGAAGGATACTACTGGTACACCATGGAAGCCGATTGTTATCAACACTCTCGAACTTGTCATAAATGCCAAATTTATGTTGATAAGGTGCATATACCTCTGGTTCCTCTGAAAGTCTTGACATCCCCGTGACCCTTTGCAATGCGGGGCATCAATATGATTGTAGAAGTCAGGCCCACAGCCTCTAATGGGCATCGCTTCATCCTAGTAGCCATTGATTATTTAACAAAATGGGTTGAAGCAGCCTCTTTTGCCATAGTAACTAAGAACGTGGTGGCGCGGTTTATCCGACATAATCTAATCTGTCGATATGGTGTGCCAGAGAGAATCATTACTGACAATGGTACAAATCTCAACAATACAATGATCACCGAGCTCTGTAAACAATTCAAGATACAACATCACAACTCTTCTCCATAGTGGCCGAAGATGAATGGAATTGTCGAAGCAGCTAATAAGAACATCAAGAAGATTGTACAGAAGATGACAATGACATACAAAGACTGGTATGAGATGCTACCATTCGCTCTTCATGGGTACCGTACCTCAGCACAGACATTGACAGGGGAAACATCCTACTCTCTGGTATATGGCAGGGAGAAATTCCTACCCATTGAGGTTTAGATTCCATCCCTAAGGATTATGAGAGATGTAGGCCTAAATGGAGACGACTGGATCCAAACCCGACTTATCAGTTAAATCTAATCGATGAAAAGAGACTTACTGATATCTGCCATGGTCAAACGTATCAAAAGCGGATGATCAAGGCTTTTAACAAGAAAGTCAGGCGTCAAGAATATCGAGTCGGAGATCTAGTGATCAAGCGCATCATACTGTCGCAAGGTGACCCCCGGGGAAAATGGACTCCCATATACGAAGGGCCATTTATGGTTAAAAACATTTTTCTCAAATGGAGCCATGATTCTGACCACCATGGACAGTGACGACCTTCCTCATCCTATCAATGCAGACATAATGAAAAGATACTACGCATAATCAAAGACCCGCTAGGTTGACTGGCCTAGGAAAAAATGAGGGCTTCCGTATGAACCAAAAGGGTTCGGGTAAAAATAAGGGATGAAAATAAATAAAAAACTGTACACCCGGTGAGTCGAAAACCTGAAAAGGCGACTTGGGAAAAAAGGGTATCTCGGTGGGCCGAAAACCCGAAAGGGCGGTCCAGGCAAGAGTTAGGGATGGAAAGCGTATCACTATGTCCCATTGGATCACCCTGCGATCTGACCTCAGTATCAACTGTCAAACTCAAACCGCATTAATCAATCTAATCAACTTCGGACAAGCAGCAAAGTGAGGAGACGCTCGAAGACATAGTGGCAATAGAATATTTGAAACCCAATGGGATTGTTGCACATAGCTGTTTTCTTTCTGTTATATACAATATTGTATACCTTTCATTTTTATGGAGGCACTCTCTTACTAGAGCGTCAGCTTCCTTGTACAAAAAATGTCTGTTATAGGCCAACTCCAACACTCAATACAAGCCATTTTATAAAACTATTTGTTTTTCCTTCTGTTTTGTTTTTGCAAGAACGTCCAATGATTTATTTTTGACATATGCATTTGAATATAATTGTTGTTTACAAATATTTGCATAGGAAACAAAAGACAATGGCTAATAACTTAAGAAACAGAGACAACAAATAAAAAATATCAAAGTCGACAGTTACCATGTCCAGCAGGTACCAGGGCAGAGACAGCTTTGGAGCACAGTCGTCAATACATGTGACCTTGTAACATCTATATTCCCCACAGAGCAGAAGTAATCAAAGCATCAGTAATAATCCTCTCAAAACGGAAAGTAATCTCCCTATCCGAGAGTCATCCAGAAACCTAACACCCATGTCCCCCAGTCGTATTTCATAATCACGAGTGGATCATCACAAGTTTCTGACTCCCCAAGCAAAGTTTATTTCTCTGGATACAGAAGCTCCACTTCCGACAGAGGCCATTACTTCAGCTATCGAAAATTCACCTTTCAAGTGGTTCCCCGCAGAGTTATTCTCAAGAAGATTCTCTCCCCGATAGAACATCCGTAAATAAGGAGCAAACCCCCAGCTCAATAACTTTCATTCATCATCCCCACTGGAAGTAGAAGAACCACTTTTTTCTACAACATTCAGGAATTAACTTTCCAGTACTCTCCAGCAGCAGTCAGGGATTTATTTTCCCAGACTCGGATATGTCACAATAGTATTTCGTGTTTGTTGTACCCCAAAATTTGCCCTCCCATTTCCTCAACATTTTCTCACCACAAGACCCTTGGAGCTCAAGATCCAGTTAGGGTTTCCTCTGCTCAAGACTCCTCCTTGCACTGTTAACCCAAATTAGGGTTTGTGTTTGCACAAAGATTTTTTGACCTAAAATGCCTAAGATGACTTTAATGCTTCATGTTGGACTCCCAAGTTTATCCATACCAAGTTTCAAGTCTTGATTCCAAACTTTGCCCAGTCAATTCGACAGTTGACCTAGAAATCAGCTGTATTGGGAAAAAAGTCAACTGTGGTCAATTGACAGCCAAACCCCATGAAATTTGACCCACATCAACATTATGAACTCATTTGAACCATTTGGTCAAGTTTGGATCACAATTCCACAAGAAATTTGATCAGATCACCAAAAGGGCAAAATGGTCATTTTTAGGGTTTTGACTGCACAAAGGTAATTTTTGACTGTTTGACCTAGCCAATGGCAAACCAAGCTCATATATGGACTCAAGGACCCCATGGAATTGTCTTGACATGTTCAACAAATTCAAAAGATCCCAAATGCACAAGATTGACAGATGAACTTTCCAGTTAATTGATCAATTTTTGACTGTATACTGAAAGGTCAAACTTTGACTTTTTGGTCAAGATCAAGTGTCAAGATTCATTTTTCATCAAAACATGCCAAATTATGAAACTTGTTCATCGAGAAATAAAAAATCACAAATTAGGGTTTGAAATGAAGAATTTTCATAACTTAGAATTTTTCTAAGTTATGAAAATCCCTAATTTTTTCCTAACTTTGTCCCATTTTTTTACCAAGATGCATTTGGATTCAAACAAAGGTCAAAACATGAAAGTTGTAGTCCATTGAAAAATCTACAACTTTGATTCACAAATTTTCCTCAAAAGAAGCTTGTAGCTCAAGTTATGATTTTTGGAACAAGGGTGCAAAACATTCTTAACTTAGAGAAAATTTTGACCTATTTTAGGCAGGATTTTTGCCTAACTTCATGGCTACTTTTCACATACTTTCACTTAGAATTTCAATTTTTATTACAAATATGGATTGTAGTACACATTCCAAGCTTTCCAAAATATCCAAGAACTCATCAAACAACCTCATGGTTAGGGAGAATCGAATTTGGCAATATGGGCAAAACTCACTTTGTTCATGGCCAATGTACATGTCCATAACCTTGCATTTTTGAACTCAGCATGTTCTAAGATGAATTACAGGTCCTTTATCTCATTCACACTCATAAATTTAATGCAAATCCCTTGTGTTCAAGTCTTACATTATGTGTTTAAGCATTGCATACAAGATTAAGCCTTAATAAGAAAAAGCATATTATCCATTTTTGTAAAGTGTTACTTTATGTCAACTTTGCAATCTATGAGATATAATGCAGATCTTTGAGGCACAAAGGCATAGGCATATCCCACTAATCAAGACTCAATTGTGCAGCATAGATAGAGGCATGTACAAGTCTAGAGAACCAAGTTGATTTTTCTTGCTTAAGTGTGAAGTAACTTGGCATAACCAAGACCAAATCTCATTTCAGCAAGGACAAGCTTAAGCAAAGTTGTTGTACACCTTCCAAATAACATAACTGAGCTGAAACACGAGCCTATCACCTTCCATATCTCTCCATTCACAGAAACACCATAAAACTGCAAAAACAGGGCATAAGCTGCAGTTTGAATCCCATAGCTCAATCCACTCGTGCATTTTCATCCAAACAAGTTCAAACACATTCCCTACCATCCATACAAACTGTCCCAAGCCTTGGAAGCAGACTGTAACACCTCTAACCAACTTCACCATTTTCACATTTTCTGTTTTGCAGGTGGATTGCTATAGCTTGATTCACTTGGTTTCAAAGCAAACTAAAGGTTGGAATAGCATCTCTGAACTTCAAGCAAGCTGTACCAATCCTCATTTTGCCTTGAAGGTGCCTCCATTGTCAGACACGATCCAAGCTGAACAGGTAAGTTCATGAACTTCTATCTCTCAATATAGGAAGAGTTATCTCTAAGTTTGTGAATGAAAAATGTTCTACTCATGTCCCTGAAGCCATACATATCTTTACTTTCCATTTATATTGCATATGCTGAGAGTATTTTGAACCTGAACATTGACAAAAACTTAGGTTAAGAATTAGGGATGGAGAAATTCTCTCTCATTTCTGAGAGTTAGGTTAAGTTTTTTATATGTCTAGAATCGTGGCTTGATGCTTAACATTTTTCATGTTGTGAGTTTGTGCTAAAAGTCCAAGGATCTTGAGATAGCAGAGGCACGCGTTTTGTTCAAAGAAGCTGGAGGTTGAAGAAGACAGAGTCTTGGGCTGGGCCTGAGATTTGTTTTTTCTTTTCACACCACTATTTCACATTTGCACCTCCTTGGCCCACTGCATTTTATTTTCATTATTTTTGACTTTTGATTTTTGTTTCTGACTTATTTATTGTTGACAAAGCATAAAAAATATTAAAATTATTTTCCCATATTTTTTGCATTTATTTTGATATTTATTTGGCTTTATTTAGTTTTGTAAATAAATAAATAAGTATACTTTTATTTTAAAATATAAAAAAATAATACAAACATATTTTACTTCTGATTTTTTATTTTTATGTTATCTCTTGAAAACATTTTATAATAAATATATTTTTTTTATATAATATTAAATATTTTATTTTTGTACATATAATATATATATAATAAATAATGTAAAATACTTATATATTTATTAGTATATTTAGGGAAAATACAAAGAATTAATACATTTTATTTTTATTAATATTTTGACCTCAAAAAATACTTTTTTTACAATATACCTTCTTTTATTTATTTTTTGTACGTAATTAATAAATATTACATATATTAAATAATTAATACCTTTTATTGATAAAATTAGGGTTTTACCCTAAATACATAAAAATACCAAAAATTAATTAATTTTATTTTTGTTTATTTGACACATAAAAAATACTTTTTTCATACATATAAAAAACCATTTTTGCATCTTGCGCATTTATTACATTTTTTATTTAATTGTTGTATATTAAATAATTTGTATAATTCAATTTGGATGTAATAGTTTAGGTTTAATTTCTTGCTAAAATATCCCCATTTGAACATTTGTACCCCCCATCCCATATATTGTGTTGTAATAACTTAGGACCTTTTATTTCTCGCACTTAAAAGCTTTCTAATGATACCATGATAGAATTAAGGTTTTGTATGCAAAATTAACCAAAAATAGTTTGACCTAATTTCAAGATAAATAAGCATGAAAATGGACAACACTAATCACACTTGCACCATTAGGGTTACTCCACTTGTTGCCTTCAAAAATGGGCCATAATGCATGTTAGGTATCTTTGGCAAAAACAAAACAATCAAATGATCATAGTCCCTCGATGACGCTTTCGAAAGTTGCCTAAAAATGATCAAGTCCCTTAAAGGAAAAATTGCCCAAAGATACTTGGCACCATTGCAATCATGGTCTAAACGATGACCCGCGCCCGTCCCGTTAACATCCTAACACAAGATTATCCACCAAATACAATGGTGGAACAAAATTGTTAAAAGGGTTAAAACATAGCAAAGATCTTTGAGAAATTCAGGGTAGATAGCTCTTGGTTACTTACCAACTTGCAAAACAAAAACCCTTGCCTATTTTTCAAAACCACACTCCACAACACATTTTCAAAATAACTTTCAAAAACATTGAAAACTTTTCAAAAGACATACATCTTTGTATACATCCCAACATGGATCATTACAAAGGTTGCCACCACATTGGCCTCTTTTCAAGACACTTTCAAACCCACACACACAAAGCACCATTTCAAACAATTGAAAGCACCATTTCAAACAATTGAAAATCAAGGCAAGTTGATCTAAGCAAGTAACTAAGAGCCCATGGATAACCATGGATAGAAAGGGTGCTAATACCTTCCCTTTCTATAATCTACTCCCCGAACCCAAGAAAACATCTCAAAGGTTTTTGCTGTGCTTTTTAAACCTTTCCTTAGGATAAAATAAAAAGTCGGTGGCGACTCTTGCTCAACCGAAACATTTGCAAAAACAAAAGCAAAACCCTAGTCAGTTCTCCCACCGTATCACAGTGTTCATACATCATGACATGCACATCACATACGACATAATCTCGCTTATTTTGAGAACATAATCTCACAATGCAGTTCATGCATCGCATATAACTAACCCTGTTATCTTTTCAGGAAAGACAGTTATCACCAACAATACCAGCAGTTATAAATGTCATATCTACAGGCAACCAAGGAAAATCAGTTCCCGAAACCAAACGGGTCAACTAATTTACACGATCAAATGAAGTAAACCCACTATCCAGGTTCCTTCTCACAACCCTACTACCTAGGCTTTCATTCCTAAGTAACCCTACTATCCAGGTTCCTTGCTACAAGCCCTACTACACAGGCTTTCATTTCGAAGTAACCCTACTACCCAGGTTCCTTCACACAAGCCCTACAACCCATGCTTTCATTTCGAAGTAACCCTACTACCCAGGTTCCTTCTCACAAGCCCTACTATCCAGGCTTTCATTTCGAAGTAACCCTACTATCCAGGTTCCTTCACACAAGCCCTACTATCCAGACTTTCATTTCGAAGTAACCCTACTACCCAGGTTCCTTATCACAAGCCCTACTACCCAGGCTTTCATTCCAAAGTAACCCTACTATCCAGGTTCCTTCCCACAAGCCCTACTATCCAGGATTTCATTTCAAAGTAACCCTACTATCTAGGTTCCTTCACACAAGCCGTACTATCCAGGCTTTCATTTCGAAGTAACCCTACTATCCAGGTTCCTTCTCACAAGCCCTACTACCCAGGCTTTCATTCCGAAGTAACCCTACTATCCAGGTTCCTTCCCACAAGCCCTACTACCCAGGCTTTCATTTCGAAGTAACCCTACTACCCAGGTTCCTTCACATAAGCCCTACTATCCAGGCTTTCATTTCGAACCCTACTACCTAGGTTCCTTCTCACAAGCCCTACTATTCAGGCTTTCATTTCGAAGTAATCCCACTACCCAGGTTCCTTCTCACAGTCCTACTACCCAGGCTTTCGTTTCGAAGTAACCCTACTATCCAGGTTCCTTCTCCCTTATCTCCAGTCAACATGTCACAACACTGTAAGGCCTAGGCCCGATCAGATGCGGTCAATTTCACATTTCCCCAACGAGTTGTTGTACAGCCTAGACCCTGACCGGTATACATTCTACTTTCACCTCTTCAATCAAGAGTTAACTCCCCAGTAGAGTAATGGACAACCAAAAGCTCCTATACTTTACTTCCCAGTGCATAAATCAACATTCCCCAATAAAGTCCCCCTTGACAGCAGGTACAGGAATTTTCACCCAGTAATCTCTTATGAAACCCATCTTTTCTGGATGGCATCTTTAAGCCCATCTCCTATGATTTCTCGTCACCTTACAAATGGCATATGTAAGCCCATTCCCGTTATCACCAATCAGTGTTACTTCATGCGAGTGCAAATTTCTGGGCACTCTAGTGTTCAATCATCTTCCGCCTTCAGATCACGAAGGGCAGATCAGCCAATCTACATCCTCAGGCTTAAGAAGATTGAACAGGGGCAACTGTTGTACCCCAAAATTTTCCCTCCCATTTCTCAGAGATTCATCCTGGACTCTCAGTTTTGCTTCTATCAAGTTCCAAGTCTTGAATCATCACTTTTTAAGGAAATCATCCACAAGGGCAAAATGGTCAAAAGTACATTGAAAAAGTCAAACTTTGACTTTTAAATAAAAATCAAGTTCCAAGAATCATATTCCATTAAGGCATGAAATTGGTTCGTCAAAAATCAGAAGTCAGGAGTTACTTTGAAAAAAATCAATTTTTTTAAACATTTAGAAAATTTTCTAAGTGTCTAGAGAATTAGATACTTCAGAACTTCTGAGACATCCTCTATGCAAGTGCCGTCAGAAGTTACAAACATGGTCTAGAACATGACGCTTCAATCAGAACATGCAAAAGCGTTGCTCTTTGGTCAGAACATAATGCTTCAATCAGAACATGCAGAAGCGTTTCTCTTTGGTCAAAACATAATGCTTCAATCAGAACATGCAGAAGCGTTGCTCTTTGGTCAGAACATAATTCTTCAATCAGAACATGCAGAAGCGTTGCTCTTTGGTCATAACATAATGCTTCAGTCAGAGTATGATTCTTAACCATATGGAGGCTATGTTCAACGCTCCGGTCAGAAGATGCCCCTTCAGCATTTGGAGGTTACACTTCTGATATTCTGTGATCAGAACATCACCAAAACCTCTTTTAAATAACCTGCTGCCCTGCTATGGCACAGTCCTACAACTAGCTTCCACAACACTCCAAGGTGCTGCTAATCCAGTCCACGCCTGCATTTTTCTTGCACCAAATTATCCTACGAGAACTGTGATTTAAAAACAAAGGGACAGTATGCTAAAAATGTTTAAAAAACTCATTTGTTTTTCCCCCAAAACCATAGAAAATCCATCTATAAATACTTTTTTCCATCCCACGTTCAAAGGGTTAGTTTTGGGGGAGAGAGAATCACCAAAACAAATAAAAAGCCTTGAATCTTTGCAAAATTCCAAGAATCCGAAAAGCTAAAAACACCCCAATACCAAACCTTAGCATTTGATTCTAGCATCAAAACTCCATTGTTCCTTGACTAAAACCATCCCCACAGTTGCTGATTCATATATTAGAAGCTATTCTAACTTCTGTATTCATACTTCCATACACTCTCCATTCACCTCCACCTCAAAGAGGTCAGAGTATCACCCCTTGGCTGTTCCAGAAGTTGAAAACCTCCATCCTGTTGAGTACGTGAAGAAGTTGCTCATAATTTCACCAGGTTCCAGGACCAACCTCCAGTTTACAGAATCTTTTCCAGATGCAAGGTAAGCTTTTGCTGACTCTTATCACGTTGCTTAAGAATTATCAGATTTCCATGTTCAAAAGAACACAATGTAGATATCATGTTTCTGACGTTATACATATTCTGAGGCTTCACGTATTTTCCTGCCTAAGTATGGAATAAAACAGTTCAAAACATCTGGAAGAAATTAGAACTCAGAATTAGGATTAGTATTCATACTTGCCTCTGATTCGTAGTTCTGGTATTTCTTATTTCTGAAACACCATGACACCTGCCATAACTGTCATATACACATCTTCTGTTTTGTGAAGAAATGACTAAGTTGTAGATGTTCTGACTAGCATGGAAAGAGAGACCAAGTTATGCCGGTAATATCAAAACTTCTAAAATCCACTTTGTTGATGGTGGTATCAGAACTTTTGAAACCTCCTTTGTTGCCGGTAGTATCAGAACTTCTGAAGGCTGATTGGCTCCCAGTGGACTCAAAAGTTCTGACTCTACTTATGTTTTTTTTACTAACAAGAATTCTGTTTTGCAGCGCGCCAGGGTCAGAACTTCTGACCTCCCTTAATCAACAACACGCTGATTCTATTTTTACTTTTTCTCACTATCTTTTCTATCACTTTCTATTTCATTAATCAACAAACACCAAAAACATTTTTTTTCGTTCTTTACTTTATTTCTTAAAACAAAAGACCAAAAAATATTTCCTTATTCAAAAAATTATTTCTTTTTTTAAATAAATAAGCAATTTACATTTCTTGCACATTATGATCCATTTCGATATGGTTGTAATAATAACTTAGGATTTAATTTTACTTGCAACCCCATTCATAAATATGTATCCCCATCCCCCTAAAGCGATGTAATAGCTTAGATTCTATTTGTCGCGTTTTACTTGCTTTTCATATATTGCTAGTAAATAGGATGTATGGGAGGACATGAAAACAACAAAATAGACAACCCTAATCAAGATTAAAATGCATGCAATCAAACACACTATTCACACATGCACCCTTAAGGTTAACTCCACTTGTTTCCTAAAAAATGGTCATGTTATGCATGTGGGGTGTCTTAGCAAAAACAATTGAAATATAAGATCATAGTCCCTCGATGACGCTATCAAAGTTTCCTTTCGAAATGATCTTAGTCCCTAAAGAAAAATGCTAAGCCATCTCACAACATTGCTATCATGGTCACACGATGACCCAAACGCCCATCCCTTTACATCCAACGATGGGGCTTCCTACCAAATCAATGGTAAGGTAGCAACATCTAAAGGAAGAGGAAAAGCATATCTAAGACCTTTTGAGTAGGTAGGTTCGCTCTCAGTTACTCGCTTGCTCACAACAAAACATTTTTTACACTAACACTTTCATCTTTGAACTATTTTCCAAACAAACACTTTGTACGTGTTCTTATAGAGACGAGAACCGTTACAAAGACGTTTTCAAAATACTTTCAAAACCACACGCCACAAGCCCATTCAAACAAAAGCAAGTGATCTAGCGAGCAGCTAAGATCCCATGGAAAACCATGGATGGAAAGGGTGCTAATACCTTCCCTTTTCATAATATACCCTCCGAACTCAAGACAACATATCTAAAGGTCTTTCCTATGCTTTTTGACCTTTCCTTTTTGGATAAAAGAAAAGTCGGTGGCGACTCTTGCTAAACCGCAACATTTGCGAACACAAATGCAAAAGCTCAAGTCAGTTCTCCCACCGTATCACATTAATCAATAGTATAATGTAAAGAGTAAATTGAAGAATGGTACCGACGGAAATGAGGGTTTTTTATCTGAAGATATAGGTATGGTTTGAGTTTATTCTCTGGTTCCAATCCACTTGCAAGCTTGTTGACTTCCGTTTCAATGAGAACACAATGCCTCAATAATATTTTTGGAAAGCAGGTGGGTAAAACTGAAAGTCTCTAGGTGTTTGGATTCTGCAGGTTTGACGAAAAGGTTGGAGTTGAGGGTGATATTGGAAAGGTTTGGAGATGATGGTAATTTCTTCTCCTGTTTCTCTGTGAAAGAAGTTTTGTGTAATGGTTGGTTTGTAACAAATTTATGTAGAGGTAGTGAGAGGTTGATTGAGAAGGTTAGTAGTAGTAGGTTTTTATGGATGTATCTGTTGGTGTGAGTAGAATAAAGTTTTAATGTTTTTTTTCTTTGACAGAAGTTTGATGGTGAGGGTGTATTGAAACAAAGGTTTAGGGTGAATCGTCCTCCCCTTTGTTCTCTCCTTTGCTATATTTATAAATGAATAAGATGTGATTTTCGGGGGGGGGGGGGGGGGATTGATGACATTTGAACTATTTGATGCACTGTTTTATTGCTTTTTGAATGCAGTTTCTGTTTTTGTTAAGTTTGTGCAAATATTGGACTAGTATGGTGCAAGTCTGGACAGGTTTATGGGCGGCATGGTAGGGCTGTTTTGTAGTAGTTTTTGACAGGTTTTGGAGCAACAACGCAAGGGCTTTGATGCAGATTTTATGCAGCAGTAACAGGGTTATTTTTTGTGCAATTTGTTAGGCTGTTTTAACAGGTTTACAACAGGTTTTGGAGCGACATAGGGGATGTTTGTTTGCATAGGGCAGCAGTTATTTTGGACTCTTTACCATGATGTAGCATGGTTTTGGAGTATGAAGTTTAAGCATAGGCCTAGCAGAATAGAAACAAATTAGCATAGACTTATTATTTTTTATAACTCCTTCAACCTCTTTTGTAATTATATGGATGAATTTACTTTAGGCATGATATTTATTTTCCTTTTGTCGTAGCTTGAAAACTTGTAAAATTTGAATTATCTTGAATTGTAATGAAACTAAGAAAAAGTCTTGCACTTTGTTCTTGAAACTTTTTTTTATTTATCTCATGGAGCTTGAATGCTTGAATAGATGTAAGAAATCTTATGTTGAAAAGTCTTGGATTTGAATAATTATAAGCTTGAAAATAGATGAATAACCATGAACTTTGAATTAGATTTGTCAACTTGATTTGGTTCATGAGAATTGCAACTTAGAGAACCCATGAATCAAAGCACAACTTTATCATGTTTGAATTCAATGAGGCTCGAATAATGGAATCTTGAATGAATTTGAGCAAATTTAAGTGAACTTGTCTTTGATGCCTTGAATTCAAAATAATTCACGCGAATGAAACATAGAAAGTTTGGACGAAACCCATGATATCGCATAATACTTTTATAACTTGAATTGAAATCAAAGACATTATTCAAATGAATCTTCAAATCATTTCCACTGAGATCCTAAATCAATTTCCAACATGGTAACTTGTATTATAAGCAAATGTCTTGTTCAAACTCAACATGAATCTCTGAAATCAACATCTTGTTCCATAAACAATCTCCACACGAGAATCATAGTCCTGAGTAAACAATTACGGCATGAGTTGAAATTAGAAGTTAAGAACATTCTAAATCAAGAAAATGACCTATGACAATTCGATAACTTTCAAGGTCTTTTAAACATAATTTTCCTTCGATCCTTGAAGAGAACTTGTAGATGACATCGCTTATGATAATGTGAAAAAATAATCGTCTCAAGATCTTGAAAATTGAGGAAATTATGATTCTTGGAAGTCAGGCAACATTTACTTGAGATTAGGTCAAAGTCCAGAAAGTGACCTCTAAAGTATTCGAATTTTTTATGATCTTTCGCACATAATCGGCTCTTGACTTGTAAAGAGAAGTTGGATATGACATCAAGAAGAGTCATATGAAAAAATAACCACTAAAAATATTGAATAATGAAGAAGTTAAAATCGTTTGAACTTGATCTTGAAAATGTTGACTCTTTGGTCAATACAGTTGATTTCCGGTCATCCGAGCAATTGACTGAGCGAACTTGTGATGCAAGGCATGAAATTTGATATGAGCATTCCTGAATACATATGAAGCACTATGAAAGCCACTTGAGATCTTGGAAACCCAATCTTGCTTGAGAAATACCAACCCTAGTTGTTTGCCCTAATATTTAGGAGGAGAATTTGTCTGATAAATTCTTGAGCCACCTTGAGCATTTGAGAAACCCTAGGACAAAATCTTGAATGAAAAATGGGAGTAAAAATTTTGGGGTACAACACAGTGCATCAAGACACACACATTAGGGTTGCTTCTCTCTTTATCCTATCTTTAAGTTTTCTCTTGAAGGATTGTAAGTGTTTGTTGGCAGCAATTTTGGTAAAACATTGCTTTGGTAATGTCTTGCTTAATGTCTTGACATTTGAAGTAAATCATCTCAACTGTTTTCGAATGATGTCAAAGCAGATGTCTTAACATCCGTACATGTTTTCAAATTTTCTGTTTCCTGTTTTTAAGCGCGCCTTATTCAGGTTTTGTGGTTTATATCTTGTGAAAAATATGGAGGAGTATTTGTTGATCTGTCTCATCTTTTTGTATTATATCTTGGCCTACTTTCATGGAGATATTCAAGGGATTCAATATACCGAAATATTTTTTTCCAGCCCAGGCCCATAAAGAAGCCGTTGCGCCTTTATAAGGACTTGCATCCTTATTCGTACAACTGCAACAATTGAAGAAAATTATACTTTGTGTGTTTTAGAAGTCTGAGTCTTTTAATTGTAATAAACTCTAGTATTGTTTCATTACATGAGTTGTAATTTGAGTTCTGAATTGTGGATCATTCATAGACTTTTAAGTATTAAATGATTGAGGTTTTTCAAACTTAATAATTATGTTTTTTTTTCACTGTTAGTGATTGAAGGAATTTGAGGAGGGCCTCATACCAAGGTGTGTCTTAGGTAGAAGTATAGCACAGGTAGTGATTAAGTGATTAGATTGTAAACTGGTTGTTTACTGAGGGTCTATGAATTGATACTATTTAGTGGACTTGTCCCTGGCTTGGTAGCCTCCAGAGTAGGTGTTGTTGTACACCAAACTAGGTTAACAATCCTTTGTGTTTTTACAGCTTTTAATATTGTTGCATTTTATATTATCCTCAGATATTTGTGTCATGACATCTCCTTCTACATCACATATTTGATACCAGAATTTCAATTGGTATCAGAGCAGGCATCCTGCTTTGTATCTGGGTGAGATCTAGGGAAGATACTTTCTGGTACTATGGACAAGGAAGGAGGATTTATGAACAGACCACCCATTCTAGATGGAAGAAATTATGACTATTGGAAACCACATATGGTGGCCTTCCAAAATCTCTGGACAGCAGGGCTTGGAAAGCTGTCTTAAAAGGATGGAAACACCCTGTTAAATTGGGAGAAGATGGAGAACCTACTTCTGTGTTAAAGCCAGAAGAAGACTGGTCTAAAGAAGAGGATGAAATTGCACTTGGAAATTCTAAAGCCTTGAATTCTATATTCAATGGAATTGACAAGAACATTTTCAGATTAGTAAACACGTGTGAAGTATCTAAGGATGCCTGGGGAATTCTTCAATCTACCCATGAAGGCACATCCAAAGTTAAGATGTCAAGACTTCAGTTTCTCACCACCAGATTTTAAAATCTAAGAATGAAGGATGATGAAAGTATTAATGACTTTCATATGAACATTCTTGAGATTGCTAATGCATCCGGTGCCTTAGGAGAAAAAATACCCGAAGACAAATTAGTGAGAAATATGCTTAGGTCTCTTCCCAAGAGATTTGATATGAAAGTGACTGCCATAAAAGAAGCACAAGACATTGATAAGATGAGAGTGGATGAACTTGCTGGATCCCTTCAGACATTTGAATTAAGCATCAATAAAAGATCTGAAAAGAAGAACAAAAGCATAACTTTTGTTACCAATACTGGAGATGAAGAGGAGGATTGTGATCTGGATACAAATGAAGGAACCCAAGATCAAATGTCAAGAAAATCTCATCTGACATCCATAAGTCAAATGAGTTTGGAAGAAAAAGGGCTGAAGAAAAATCCATTCAAGGGAAGGGAATACAGTTTCATGGATGTGAAGGTTTTAGTCACATTAGAGGTGAATGTCCTACATATCTTAAGAAACAAAAGAAGAATCTATATGTTATTTGGTCTGAAGAGGACTCTGAGAGTGATCTTGAAGAGGAATCTTCCAAGTATGTTAAAGCATTGACATGAAAATATGTTTCTGATGAAGAGTCTAGTGATGGTGAACTAACCTTTGATGAGTTAGCTGCCTCGTACAAAAAACTGTGTCTCAGAAGTGCAGAAGTTTCCCAAGAAGGGGAGAAACAGAAAGCTCTCATAACTCAATTGAAGGCAGAAAGGAAAGACCACCTGAAAATTGTCTCCAGTCTGGAAAGTGAAGTGACTTCTATGAATTCAAATCTTGACATAATGGTTAAATCACTTAAGATGCTGAATAATGGGTCTGATACATTAGATGAAATTCTTCAAGTGGGAAGAGTGATATGAGACAAGAGTGGTCTAGGGTTTAATGATAAAAAGGAACCTTATACAGAAGAACCTTCATCAGATTCCACTCATGCCAAGTCTAAACCAAAGATGTCTAATCAAATGTCTTAACATCATGACAAACATCATGGCAAGAAAACATTTAATCACACCAGAGAGAAATTCAAGCCATGTAGGTGTCACCACCGTGGAAGGTTAGGTCACATAATATGTTTCTGTTTCAAGTTGTATGGGTACCCTAAAACTGCTCCTCTTCCCAAGACAGATCAGATCCTTCAAAATAGAAAGAAAAAAAAGAAATAGTGGGTTCCCAAGACTACTGTTGCTAGTCTCATAGCGCATACCTCTCTTAGAATCTCAAACAAAGATGACTGCTACTTTGAAATTGGTTGTTCTAGACACATGATAGATGTTAAAAATTTGTTGGTAGATATCAAGTCTCACTCCACCAGTTATGTGACTTTTGGTGATGGAGCCAAAGGTCAAATCAAAGGAGTTGGAAAGCTGGAATGTTCAGGAGTCCCAAAACTTGATAATGTGTTACTTGTTAAAGGGTTAACAACTAACCTAATAAGTATAAGTCAATTTTGTGATCAAGGGTTCAAAGTAAACTTCACCAAGATATAATGTCTCGTTTGCAATGAGAAGAATGAAGTCATTATGAAAGGAATCAGATCTAAAGACAACTATTATTTATGGGTTCCCCAAGAGTTGAACTTCTCCTCAACATGTGATTTAGCCAAAGAAAATAAATTTAAGCTATGGCATCAAAAATTGGGACACTTGCATCTAAAAGGAATGAAAAGAATCATATCTGTAGAAGTCGTGAGAGGTATTCCTAAGCTCAAGATAGAAGAATGGAGAGTATATGGTGAATTCCATATTGGAAAGCAAACTAAGATGTCACATTAGAAGATCCAACATCTCACCATATCAAAAGTTTTAGAACTTCTTCACATGGACTTGATGGGACCTATGCAGGTTGAAAGTATTGGTGGAAAGAAGTATGCCTATGTTGTTGTAGATGACTTCTCTAGGTACACGTGGATAAGGTTTATCATAGAAAAATCAGAAACCTTTGAAGTCTTTAAAGATCTCTGTCAAAAACTTTAAAGAGAAAAGGATAGTCATGTCATCAGAATCAGAAGTGGTCATGTAAAGGAATGTGAGAATAATAAATTTGCTTATTTTTGTTCGTTTGAAGGAATCAGTCATGAATTTTCATTTCCTGTTACTCCTCAGCAAAATGGGATTGTGGAACGCAAAAACAGAACCCTTTAGGAATCAGCCAAAGCAATGATTCATGCTAAGAAGTTACCCTACCACTTTTGGGCTGAAGCTATGAATACTGCGTGTTATATCCATAACAGAGTCACTCTAAGAATAGGGACCTCAACCACCTTGTATGAAATATGGAAGGGAAGAAAACCTACTTTCAAATACTTTCATGTTTTTAGAAGTAAATGTTACACCTTAGCTGACTGTGAACAAAGAAGGAAGATGAATCCCAAGAGTGGTGAGGAAATATTCTTGGGTTACTCTACAAATAGCAGAGAACTCCAGAACTAAGGTTATGATGAAATCCATAAATGTTATTATTGAGGATATAGGATGGAATGATGAAGAAGATGTTGGAACATCTTTGTCAAACATTCCAATAGAGTATAATGACAGAAGTATTGATCTTAATCCAACTCAAAAAGATCCTGAGCCCAGTCAACTCAATAAAGGCCCTTTAATCAGAATTCAGAGAGATCATCCTAAGGTTCTTATTATAGGAGATCTAAATAAAGGAGTTACTACTAGATCAAGAGAATGGATGTCAAACTCTTGCTTTGTTTCAAAAATCGATCCTAAGAATGTCAAATAAGCCTTAACTGATGAGTTCTGGATTAATGCTATGCAAGAAGAGCTAGAACAATTTAGAAGAAATGAAGTTTGGGATATGGTTCCAAGACCTGAAGGGACAAATGTGATTGACACTAAATGGGTGTACAAGAATAAATCTGATGAAAAAGGTGTGGTTACTAGAAATAAGGTAAGATTAGTTGCATCATGATACACTCAAATTGAAGGTCTTGATTTTGATGAAACCTTTGCCCCTGTGGCCAGACTTGAGTCAATCAGACTACGCTTAGGAGTTACTTGCATTCTAAGATTTAAGTTGTTTCAAATGGATGTAAAAAGATCCTTCTTAAATGGCTATCTGAATGATGAAGTTTATATGGAACAACCTAAGGGATTTGTTGATCCAAGCTTTCCTAACCATGTGTACAAACTAAAGAAAGCTCTGTATAGATTAAAGCAGGCTCCAAGAGCTTGGTATGAGAGATTGACAGAATTTTTTGGTGAGAATGGATATAGGAAAGGTGACATAGAAAAAACTCTTTTTGTCAAGGAAGAAGAAGGGAAGATCATGATTGCACAGATTTATGTTGATGATATTGTGTTTGGTGGGATGTCAAATGAGATGGTTCAACATTTTGTCAAGCAAATGAAGTCAGAATTTGAGATGAGCATTGTTTGTGAGTTAACCTACTTTCTTAGTCTGCAAGTTAAACAAATGGAAGATTCCATATTCTTATCTCAGAGAAAATATGCGAAGAATATAGTAAAGAAATTTGGGATGGAAAATGCCATTCACAAAAGAACACCTGCTCCCACATGTCTGAAGTTGTCTAAAGATGAAAAAGGAGTAAGTGTGGATCAAAGTCTTTACAAAAGTATGATAGGCAGTCTTCTATACCTCATAGATAGCAGACCTGACATTGCCTTTGTTGTAGGGGTGTGTGCTAGATATCAAGTTGATCCTAAAGTTAGCCATGCCAACCATGTGAAGAGAATTCTTAAATATCTGAATGGGACAAGTGACTATGGTATACTATATTATCATGGATCTAGCTCTGCTTTAATTGGCTATTGTGATATTGATTGGGCAGAAAGTGCTGATGATAGAAAAGTACATCAGGGAGATGTTTCTTTCTGGGAAATAATCTCATATCTTGGTTCAGTAAGAAGTAAAGTTGTGTGTCCTTGTCCACTGTTGAGGCTGAGTATATTGTTGCATGAAGCAGTTGTTCTTAGTTGGTTTGGATGAAACAAATGTTGACAGAATATAATGTCAAACAGGATGTCATGACATTATTTTGTGACAATCTAAGTGCCATAAATATATCAAAAAAACCTATCCAACACAGCAGGACCAAACACATTGATATCTGTCATCACTTCATAAGAAAGCTTGTTGAAGAAAATATTATTGCCTTAGAACATGTAGCTACTGAATTACAACTAGCTGACATTTTCACTAAGGCTTTGTGTAACACGGTGGGAGAACTGACTTGGGTGTTTTGCGTTTGATCGCATTTGATGCAGATATCAAGAGTCGCCACCGACTTTTCTTTTATCCAAAAGGAAAGGTTAAAAAGAACAGGAAAGACCTTTTGAGATTATTTATTGAGTTCGGGGGGTAGGTTATGAAAAGGGAATGTATTATCACCCTTTTCATACGTAGTTATCTACGGGCTCTTATTTGCTTTCTAGATCACTTGCTTTTGTTGTAAAATGTGCTTGTGGTGTGGATTTTGAAAACGTCTTTGTAATGGTTCTCGTTTCTATAAGAACGCGTACAAAGTGTTGTTTTTCAAAATAGTTCAAAGAGGTGTTTGTGGAATGTGTTTTTTGAAAGTGATTTTAAAAAGTGTCTTTGTAATGATTCTCATTTCTATAAGAATGCGTACAAAGAGATTTGTCTTTTGAAAATGTTTCAAATGAAAGTGTTGGTGTGTAAAATGTTTTTGTTGTGAGCAATCAAGCAACTAGGAGCATCCTACCTACTCAAAGGGTCTTAATGTTCTTTTCCTCCTCCTTTAGATGTTTCTATCTTACCATAGATTTGGTAAGAAGCCCCATCATTGGATTTGAATGGACGGGCGTGGGACATTTGTATAGTCATTGAAGGCAGCCTATGAGACATTTTAGAAATGCCGTTTAGGGACTAAATCATTTACTGAAGGAAACATTGAGGGTCATTGAGGGACTACGATCTTTTATCGATGGTCTTTGCTAAAACTCCCATATTCGAGGGGCATGACTATTTCTCCGAGGAAACAAGTGAGATTACCCTAAGGGTGCATGTGTGAATAGTGTGTTTTATTTGCATGCACTTTGTCTTTGAATTTTAGGTTATCTACTTATTGGTTTTTATCTTACCATACATCCTAATTACTAACATTTATACAAAAGTAATAAAAATGCAGAAAATAAATCCTACACTATTACAACCATATTGAATATCATGAAAATGTAAAGACAAAACAAAATAAAGAAAGGAAAATGGGCTTCGATCTAGGCAGAAAAACCCTTTGATTCTTCCCTTTCTGGCTTCCTTCGATTTGGGCCTGGAGTCAGTGGGGTCACGCCTTTCGATTTGGGCTTAGCCTAAGGCAAGAGATGCAGCCTTCGATTCTGCCTTTCTGCCTCCTTCGACTGGGGCCTGGAATCAGCATGGCCATCCTTCTGGCTGCCTCTTTCATTCAGCATGGAGTGCCCTCTTCACCTTAAGTCCCTTGTTGCCTCCTTCGATTGGGGCTTGGAAGTCAGTGTGGAAGCCTAAGGCTTCATTTCATACCTCCTTCCTCATGTTTCTTTCATTTGAGATTTTAAATAGCAACATGGCCTGAGGCCATGCTAGCATTATCTTATGGCTAGGTTAGTTCTTAAATAATATTTAATAAATCAAGAAACAAAACCAAAAGGAGTATCCATGGAAACAAATTAAAAGGGTGGAAACGAAAAGGAAAACAAATGTTATGTACATGCTTCAAACGAAGGAAATAACTATTCACATGTTATGTTAGAAACGAAAGGTTCATGGTTTAGAGAAACTTACCTTGTTTGAGGCTGGTACGTGTGTTGGACCTTAAGTGGATGCCCTGAGTGTTTCTGTGATTCGAAGGGAGGAAAGGGGTTATGCCTTTAGTGTTAGATTCGAAGGTCAAGATATGTGAAGGATGGTTTCAAATTCGAAAGGGAAAAAGAAAACAAGGGTTGTGTTTCTTTATATTCGAAGGGCCAAGGGAACATGTGTAGTGTTTCTTCTGGATTCAAATGGTCAAGAAAAACAAGTGTTGTGTTTCTTCTGGATTCTGGGTTTAGTGTTTTAGAATCTTAAGAGTTTGAGAGTTTTGATGATTTTGAAGATTCGTTCCACCACCCCAAAGTTTTTGGATGTGTTATCCAGCCCCTTATACATGTTATGGAGCTTCTTATTTATAGGTAAAGCTCGCTGAGATTTTGTAGGAAAAATAAAACAATTTGAACAATTTGAGTAAACTGCTTTTTGTAGCTTTCGATGGGTAGTGTTCGTATTCCATTTTGGTGCAAGAATGGGGTAGTGTTTCAGGATTGTTGTGCAGCAGTTTAGGAGCGTTATGGTCAGTGTGCCAGGCCTGAACTTGGCAGCAAGCATCTTTCGTTTTGACCTCCTTCGACCAGATTCTCTTTCAAACAATCTTATTTGATTTTCACCCTTCAAGTGTCCTTCGAATGGGACCTTTTTTATACATCCTTCGAAGGGGCCAAATGCGTGTCCCTTGAATATGTCACCAAAGTATGCCTTAAGGTTGGTCTTTGTAAGTCCTTCGAATGGACCATCAAACATGTCCTTCGAATGGGACACCCAGACATGTCCTTTGAATGAGTCATGTATGTTTCTTTGAAAAGGCCAAATGTGTCCTTCGAATGGACTATGCAATTCTTCGAATGGGCTAGTGAGGTATATCCCTCGAAAGGGACTCCTATGTATAACCTTCAAATCCTCCAATACATGTCCTTTGAAGGAGTCATGTATGTATCTTTGAAATGGCCAAATGTGTCCTTCGAATGGGCTAGTAAGGTACCTCCTTCGACAGGGACTCCTATGTATGCCCCTCAAATCCACCAATATATGTCCTTTGAAGGGGGGCACCAACCATGTGTGCTGAAGGTTGTCAAGGGTGGAATTGAAGCATACTAAAGGGAAATGTTATTCAGTCGAAGCTAGTATAAACAATAGTCAATGCCCTGTCGAATCCTGCTTGTAGGAGGTCACCACTTTGCAAGCATATAAGATACCATTGCTCAAACGAAAGGTTTGAAATGAAGAGTCAATGCCCTATCGAATCCTACATGCAGGGGGTGACTGCTTTGTGGCTCAAGGCAAACATGTAAGGGGCCAATGGTGCAATCGAAGGTTGCGTGTAAGAGGCTTTTCCTCTTTGAATTGAAGGAAGCTACAGGAGGTTCTTTGTCTTGTGCCTGCTGGCCTGGTGGGAGCCTCTTGCGTGCAAGAAGGAATCCATGTCTCAATCGAAGGTTGCGTCCAGCCAGTCATCAACTTGTCTATGCAAGCATCAAATGTCCAATCAAAAGCAGGTATGCAGACCACCATTACATTGTGAACCATGTGAGGTCAAAGATGCAGTCAAAGGTTGCATGCAGGAAACTCCTGCCTTGTGAATAAAAGCCAGCGTGTCAGAGGCCAACGCCTAGTCGAAGGAACTATTGACGATATTAATCTGTTGCAGGTATTAATCTAGAACTATTGAAAATTGTTGACGATAGTTATCTGTTGTTTGATCTTTCCCGAAAAGGTAAAGAGTCAGTTGTATGCAATGTCATGATGTATAAAATGCATGGCATAATGATGTCTCTCAAAATAAATGAGATTATTCCGTATGCATTTATCATGCATGTAAATATGATGCATGAAATGTTGTCGGAATGTAATTTTGTCTTGGAAAATAAATCCTTGACAAGTGCTGGGAGTTTTGGGAAGCTGAATCCCATACCGCTGTTGGGGATGAAGAGCATGCACATCTTCAAACCTTGTTTAGAATGCTTCTGCTGGGGATTCTTGTTTTGTTGTTTGAGGAGAACTCCACTGGGGAATGTTGATCTTGTTTGATGGAAAAGTGTTCAGGAATTTTTTAGTTGTCTGTTTCTCTACTTGGGAGTTATCTCTTGATGCAAGAGAAAGTAAGTTAACAACTTATTGGGGATAAAGAAATTAACTATTATCTGGTTGTCTCCTAGGTTTTGCAGTAACTCACTGGGGATTGTAGAGCAGTCTACTGGGGAAGAGGATTTGTGGTCCCTTGATTTGTAGTAGTCAGAGAGGCAAACTTAAGTTGGGGAGTCAATAGTTTATTGGGGGAAATAAACCCTGTTGCCAATCTGCTGGAGGGGTATTTTCTTTTGGAAGAAATACTCTAGGATTCTTGAGATCAATTCAGTTGGGGAGAGGTTTCTCGGAGATTGAAACTTTGGATGGGTATCACCTTATGAAAAAGATTTTTTGGGGGTTTTGTCATTGCCCCTAGCAGCAAGTGTTTGTGGCACTGCCAGGAAATGTTTGCTTAATCGTATACAACCCTTTGTCGGGGTTCATATTCATTTCCCTCAAGTGATTCAGATACAGACCTGCTCCTGGTTATTCAGCACTTCTTGAGGGATTTCTTGGAATCTTGACTTGACTGCCCCTAAACGAGTTGGACAGTGACATGTCATGCCCCCTTGTTCATAAGAGATTTTTCATTGGAAGTGTCATCCTATTTGAAGTGATTTTTTCCACTGAGAGAGTTTTTGTTCACTGGATATTCGTCATATGAATTTATTTGTTGTCAAACAATTATCCATATGCAAACAACGATATTCAAAATAATGCAAAGTTTATGCTTGTCTTGAAGTTTTGAAAATGAATTTTTAGCGAGTAAAGTGTTTTGTGGGAATATGAATTCAACTCATAATTTGGAGTAAAGCCTTACAGGAGTCAAGATACCTTTTGTAACAGTATGCTTTCGAACTAACCTATGCTTAAATTAGGACTTTTGAAGGTTTGTAATGCAGATTGGTTCACGGTTTAAGAAAACAAAGGATAAGGCTCAAATTGTATTTGTACCCGCCCGTTCTTCGTGATGTTCTTCAGTCCTAAACTCAGTCAATCGTGCGTTTGAACTCCTATTGAATCTGGAAAGATGGTTCAGATACTTGGAAGTTTATTTATTGGAAGGCATTCATTTTTGCAACATTTTTCATGTTGTCGAGGATTTGTAGTGACCTCCTTTTTTTGATTTACTATCCCTGATTTTGTCTGACTGTTCTTGTTTTGAGATTACGATCAGCGGGATGCCCCAGTTTTTCTTAAGTCTCCTTCGTAGGTTTTGACTTAGTGGAATTTTCTTTTGAGAGATAATGACTGCCTATGTGATAAGGAACCATCATTGTCTTTTGATTTTAGAGGAAAGTTTTTGATGCCATTCGTTGTATACAAAATGAAAGTTTGCAACCGAACGCACACTTGGATTTACTGAGAGACTACCCTGCCTCGGGTTTTGATTAAAAGTTTCAATTTGTGTGGAAAAGAAAACTCCTACTTCTTAGGCTTAAAGGGGTTGACTAGGGATTATCTTCCTTATAACTCTAGTGTTTAGGAATTGAAACAAACGCTTGTACATCGTCAGCAAGGTCTATCCAAAAGCATATTGTATGAGATTATGGCATTATTTTCGTCATCCTTCCTCTAAAGGCTTGCAACTTTTTTGAAACAAGAGTTGAATATCATAAAGGGAGTAAAAAGCATAGTTTAAATGAAAACGAATGGATTAATTCAAGACAAACATATGCAATGCATTAATGAAACAAAGTTTGACATTAATAGATAAGTGTTTAAACAACAAAAGAAATTACATTTGAAAATTTAAAATGAACTGGAATGCTCAATGATTTTGCATGAGAGCGGTGATCACGTTGGGAGTCTCTGGAGGATCGAACTCGATCTCTTTGGCGTCAATCATGTTTTAAATCTTGTATTTCAGCGCCCAACAATCGTTAGTATCATGCCCAAGACTGTCGAAATGATATGCACATATTACATCGGGATTATAGTTATGAGAAGAAGTTTTGGGGTTTGGATGAGGTCCTATCAACGTAATCAGATTCATCTTCAACAAGTGTTGCAGTGCTTGAGACAACGGCATATTGATGTTGGTAAACTTTCTTTTGGGCTCGTCTTGCCTTCACTGATTTCCCCTTTGCTGGTGTCATCGCGATGTAAGACCGGAGATCAGGACTGCCCCCATATGTTGGTTGTGGCTGCTCTTGTTATGAACCTTTTGGATGTACACAACATTGGACTCTTTCTTCCCATTGTATGGATTTTTCTGAGTATCAGAGGATGTAGCTCCTTGGATATTTCCGCTTTTTATGCCAGCTTCGACTCTTTCGCCAGTCATTATCATCTCGGTGAACCCAGCCGAGGAGCTTCCGATTAGGTGATTGAAGAAAGGTCCCGTCAAGGTTCCCATAAAGATGTCAATTAGTTCCATGTCAGTTAAGGGTGGCTGCATTATGCCTTCCAGGTCTCTCTACTTTTGGGCGTATTCTTTGAAGCCCTCGTTGGAACGCATGGTCATACTCTCCAATTGCACACGAGTTGGTGCAAGATCAACGTTATATTGGTAATGCTTGTAGAAAGCAGCAGCCAAGTCCTCCCAGGTATGAATGTCCGTTCCTTCTAACTGATAGAACCACTCCAATTGAGTGCCAGCCAAACTTTCTTGGAAGAAGTAGACCCATAGCTTCCGGTCAGCAGTGTGAGGCTGAATCATGCGGACATAAGATCTCAGATGCATCTTAGGACAAGAGACCCCATCATACTTGGCAAAAGTAGGTATTTTGAACTTTGGTGGGATGACCACTCTGGAAACCAACCCTAACTCTTCAAAGTCCAAGCCAGATATCTGCTGAACCTCCATAGCATTGAGACGATCCTCCAGCTGTTTGTATTTGTCATCAGCGGGAGGATATTGTTCTTCAGAGTAGTCAGCTTCATCTTCCTCGGTCCCCGGGTTGTTATCTTCTTCATGATTATTCTCCTCATTTGATGGAGTTGAGAGATCTAGAGCTCTCTTGACTGGTCCTCTAAGTCTTCTTCCAAAATTCATGACTCCTACTGACTTCTTTGTCTTTTTCTTCTTGTCTTTAAGAATGAGAGTCTTCAGGCCCTCTTTCCCCTTAGCCATAGCCAGGAACATTTGTTGGAATTGGGCATTTTGTGCTTGGAGATCCTTCATCGTTTGTTCCATATACATCTTACTGAAATAAATAGTAGGAAGATAAGGAGACCTGTATGGGAGAAACTTGTCATGATATGATGCATGGTATATGGATGCAATGTTTTCAAGTATCTCGCGGGGTAAACACAAGAAAATGTTAGAAGTTGAATTTTGATCAACAACTTTGATTGAAGAACTTTGTATTGGTGGATGTCCTTCCATGATAATCAAGCTCACCATGTCAAGTGGGTCATAGCCCTTGACTCAAGTTACCATGCTCTGGTCTTGACGGTGTTTGATTAGAGAATGAATACTTTTGCCCCTTTGGTAGGTATCTGGTTCAACATGACCCTGCATCATAGGCCCTTGAGATCCTTGAAATGGTTATTGAAAATTCTATGTCATGATGTTATATACAAGTATGCCAAGCAAGCAAGTTGATATGTATAAATAGTCATATACATAAAGCAGACAAGTCCTTAGGTTTAGACTTGCATGGAGTTTGTAGGTAAGTACCCTCTTGAAGTTTAGTTGGCTCAACCTGTCCTAGTAATAGTAACTGGGTTCTAGGGGATCTCAAATATCACTGATATTTCTTCATCGGGCATTGTTTCAGCGCAAGCCTCTTTAATAGCGACCGAAATATCCCGAAATTCTGATCTCAATGAGCGTAGCATCAAGTATCAACCAACTTCGGACTGCACCAAAGCCGGCTATCTCACTACTTCCTAATGGTCAAGTTGTTCAATTAAGTTTCTAAGGTCAGTTAGTGCTTCATGACACCACACAACGGCCCCGTATTCTCCTTGACTACTCAAGGGCTACCGGTACCAACAAATGTGTCACACTAACGTAGCTATTGCTTCAACCATGTTGGTATACCCTGCACAGTTTCCACAATCTATTGCTATTTACCTAAAAGGTGCCCCAGATCCGGGTAGAGGATCAAAACAAACCCAAACAAGGAACCAATGTAAATCATGCAAGTCAATCAAGGAAATCAAGTAAAGATGATATAGCCCTAAGGTAACCCCACTTTTAAGTATTTCCCCAGCAGAGTCGCCAGTTCTGTAACACAGTGGGAGAACTGACTTGGGTGTTTTGCGTTTGATCGCATTTTTTGCGGATAGCAAGAGTCTCCACTGACTTTTCTTTTAGCCAAAAGGAAAGTTTGAAAAGAACAGGAAAGACCTTTCGAGATTATTTCTTGAGTTCGAGGGGTAGGTTATGAAAAGGGAAGGTATTAGCACCCTTTTCATCCGTAGTTATCTACGAGCTCTTAGTTTCTTGCTAGAATACTTGCTTTTGTTTGAAAATGTGCTTGTGGTGTAGGTTTTGGAAGTATTTTGAAAAAGTCTTTGTAATCGTTCTTGTTTCTATAAGAACGCGTACAAAGTGTTGTTTTTGAAAATAGTTCAAAGAGGTGTTTGTGGAATGTGTTTTTTGAAAGTGATTTTAAAAAGAGTCTTTGTAATGATTCTCGTTTCTATAAGAATGCGTACAAAGAGCTTTGTCTTTTGAAAATGTTTAAAATGAAAGTGTTGGTGTGTAAAATGTTTTTGTTGTGAGCAAACGAGCAACTAGGAGCATCCTACTTACTCAATGGGTCTTAATGTTCTTTTCCTACCTCATTAGATGTTGCTATCTTACCATTTATTTTGTAAGAAGTCCCATCATTGGATGTGAAGGAACGGGCGTGGGAAGTTTGTATAGTCCTAGAAGGAAACCTATGGGACATTTTAGCAATGTTGTTGAGGGACTAGATCATTTACCGAAGGCAACATTGAGGGTCATTGAGGGACTACGATCTTTTATCGAGGGTCTTTGCTAAAATGCCTATATTTGAGGGGCATGACTATTTCTCCGAGGAATCAAGTGAGATTACCTTAAGGGTTCATGTGTGAATAGTGTGTTTGACTTGTGTTGTACCTCAAAATTTTCCCTATCATTTTACTCAAAACATACTCCTAGAGATCCTCAATTTGCTCAGGTTTTCCCAAGAGTTGACCAGACAAACTCTCTCCTAAGGCAATGTGTCTCCAATTAGGGTTTACACTTTCATCAAGATGTGTGGATCACAAAGGCCCAAAATTCTATCCAAGGCCCTAATATGTTACCAAGATTCTCCATGTCAAGTCTCAGGCCTTGCATAAGAAGTTTGCTCAGTCAACTATTTAGATACTTGAGAATCGATTGTACTAGGTCAAGAGTCAACTGTGGCCCACATACAGTCAAACCTCAATATTTTTGGTCAACATCAACATTTTGAAATTACTTTCATCATTTGATCAAGGGTTGATCATGATTCCCCAAGGAATGCTCCAAATTCGTCAAAACCCAAAAGTTGCTAAATTAGGGTTTCTCAGGAAAAGTCAACCAAACTTTGACCAAGCATAACTTCTTCATAATTTATCATAAGTTTTCCATCCAAGGTTCATTTTGAAGAGGATGAAGTTCCCTAAAATTCATCTTCAGCCCCCAAGTTCAAAATATGCACTCATCAAAAGATATGAATTTCTACATTATATGTCCTTTTGAAAAGTCAACAAAAACACCTTTTGGGTCAAAGCTTCTTACATGAACATGGAAGACCAAATTGAAATGAAACCAAAAGGGTTGGTTAGGGGACATCCTAATATTTCTAAAAAGTCCAAGTACACCCTCCTAGGGTCAACATTGAGAGAGATATGCATTGTTAAAGTTGGCAATTTTTGGAAAATTATCAAAAGTCAACATTGATCAAATTTGCATTTTTTCCAAAGGGGCCAATGTTTTCTTATTTGAAACATGTTTATAATAGGACTCACGACCCCTGAGCTTTTCCACCTATTATTCTATTACTTTTATTATTTATTTTGATTTTATTTCATTTAAATCAAAACAAAGCAATATAAAATAGTAAAATAATGAAATAAAATCAAATCCTTGATTTTTTATGCACATTTTGAGTCCATGTACAGCTAACATGCCAGCCAATTCGTGCAAAGTGGATTTGGATTGAAAAAGATTGGATTGAAGCTTGTTTTAGAAATATATCATACAAGAGCAAATCAAATCCAATTTCCATTATTTCAAAAGATTCATGCCAATTTTATTGACCTAATTCAGTCTACTATAAGTGCATAACAATTGTAGATCAAAGACACAAGGGTGGCAGTCGTGAAAAGGCCAAAGCAAACTCAAATTTTTTTGACAAAAAGTGAGGTTCAAATTCTGGGATAGAGGGCTATTCAAGAGGATTCAAAGCCAGAAATCAATTCCTTAGCATCTCAGGAAGCATTCCCAACCATTTGCAGGCATCAAAACATCAAGAATCCTCGCATAGAAGTATCACGATCCAATGCATCACTCCTCTAGGCGCCTTCCATGCAACCTCAACGTCCAGCCACTGGATGCACTTCTACCCAGATCTAACGCTTCCAGCTTGGAGGACTATGATGCACCCTAAGTCAATGCTGCACAGGATCCAGCGTGGTTGACTGGGCTCAACATTATTTGACTTGGAATTTCAGCTTCACACCCCTTCAGCAATTCAACAATAGGCCCATTTTATTATTTTTCTATTCTTTTTTTCTTTAATTTCTTTGTTTATTTTCTTTAATTATTTTCTTTTTCTTTTAATTAACACAAAATTATTTTTTATTAACAAATCACAAATCACAAAAATCTTTTTTTAATAATATTTTTATTTTTTTTAATTAGTTAGTTTAATTTAGCTTAGGGCAATTTCATCTTTTTTTTATATAATTAAAAATAATTAGACTTAGGATTTTATTTGTACATAACTTAGCTAATTTTCCTAAAAAATACACCAAAATCATTTTTCTCATAAATATTTGTTTCTTTAATTTAATTAGTAAATTAGGTTAATTTAATTTCTTTCATAATTAAAAAAACAATTAGAAATTAGGTTTAATTTAATTGTTTTCTCAAAAAAAATAACTTAATCATTCTTGTAATTAGATTTTAGGGTTCTCAACTTCCCTCGTATTCAATTTACCGCGCACACTTTTATTCGTCTTATCATTATTGTAAATGTTTCGAGGTTGTAATAGTTTTAATTAGGGTTTTAAATTTCGCATTTTTATCTTCAGTCGAGACAATTATGTAACTGTCAAAGCCTTGTAATAGCTAGGTTTACTTTCTCGCACTTTTAAATTCCTGCAAATACTTAACTGTCTAGATGCATGGCTAATAGGATTGTATGGAAAAAATGCTTGAAATTTATAACGGTATATCACCTAATGTGCAAAGACTAAATAACTGGAAAAAAACACATATGCACACATTCATTCCTAGGGTTTTCCTCACTTCGGTTGCCTTCGGTAAACAATCATTAAGCATAGGATATTTTAGTGGTTTCCCTCCAGTCTAAAAGATCAAAGTGTCCCATTCGAATGTTGCCTCGGAAACGTTGCCTTGAAAGGATCTTAAGACTCTAGGGTTACTACTAAAGTCTTCTAACTATTGCTTTAGTGACCGTATTTATCCCTTTCGAATGCCCCTTACAACTCAAACGACGGTGCTACCTACTCCTTAATAGTAGGATAGCGATGTCTAAAGGAAATAGAATGAACAATCTTTTTTCGAGTAGGTAGGATCTTAAGTACTTGCTCAATAAAAACTTTTCACACAAACACCTTTCAAAACAAATTTTCAAAATAAACTTCGTCATATCCTTGAAGACTGATACAAGGGTTATCACGAAGTAAAATGTTTTCAAGACAAACACACACAAGCAATTTGAAAAATGAGCAAGTACTTAAGAGCCCGTAGATAACTAAGGATAGAAAGGGTGCTAACACCTTCCCTTTCTATAATCTACCCCCGTACTCAGAATATCTCGAAAAATGGTTTTTTCTGTTCTTTTTCCTTTTCCATGATTGGATGAAATAAAAGTCGGTGGCGACTCTTGCTTACCGCGACATTTTGCGAACAAAAAACGCAAAACGCAAACTAGGATTAATAGTCGGTTCTACCACCGTATCACAGAACTGGCGAGTCTGCTGGGGACTTTAAATAAGTGGGATTTACCTTAGGATCTAGGTCATTAAATTGCTTCTCTTGATTGTCTTGATTGCTTTACTTTCGAGGGTTTGTTTGGGGCTACTATAGATCCTACACCCGGATCTGGGAAACACCTTTTAGGTAAGTAGCAATAAATTGTGAGGGAACTATGTTGGGGTATATCGGCACGGTTGAAGAAGTAGCTTTGTTGATGTGTCACTTTGGTTGGTACCAGTAACCCTTGAGTCAATCAGGGAGAGTACAAGGCCTCCGCGTGGTGTCGTGAAGCATCAACTGGCCTTAGAACCTTTAATTGCACAACTTGGCCAATAGGACGTAGCGAGGTGGCCAGCTTTGGTGTATTCCCAAGGTCGATAGATACTCTATGCTACACTCATTGAGGTCTGAATCTTGAGCTTTGTTTGGTTGCGATTCAATCTCCTATTGAACGAAGCTGGGAGAAAGATCAGTGATATTGAGATCCCTTTTAGAACCCGGTTACTATTTATAGGACAGGTTGAACCAATCCAACTTCAAGAGGGTATGACCTTAAAACTCATGAAAGCCTTAAACCTAAGGACTTGATGTGAATTGTTTTTTGTTTGCTATACCTTTGATTTTCTAACCTAATCATGACATCATAAGCATGGCATATCATGACTAACCATTTCAAGGATTCCCTAGGGCTCATTTTTGCTCTGTTTTGTAGGACATGGCATCTGCCCGTAGGAACACTATACAAATCAACCTTGTGAAAGTGTCTCTCCAACTAAAGGATCTGGCATTAAGGGTTCTTGAAGGTTCTCATTTCACTAGAAAGCATGGTCAGTTGCTCAATTTGGTCACTGCAAAACCTGATGAAGAGTTGTTAAAAGTGTTGTTTCAGTTCTTCGACCCGATGCACCATTGTTTCACCTTCCCGGATTATCAGTTAGTACCTACTCTGGAGGAATTTTCTCAGTTATTAGGGTTACCTATTCTTGACCAGTTTCCTTTCAATGGTAAGGAAGAACATCCAAAGCCTAAAGAAATTGCTAGAGCTTTGTCTTTACAACGGTCGAGATACTGGAAAATTGGGAGACTAGAGGGAGTGTCCAAGGAATTCCGGTTAAGTTTCTATTTGAGAAGGCTTATCATTTTTGGGATACCTTAGATTTACAAGCTTTCTAAGAGGTGCTAGCACTTCTCGTATACGGGACGGTACTTTTCCCTAATGCTGATCAACTTGTAGATGTGAGAACTATCAAGGTTTTCTGGTCTCATAATCCAGTACCTACATTACTCGGGGATATTTTGCACTCTCTGCATGCTCGCACTCTAAAGAGAAGGGGAACCCTCCTGTGTTGCACTCCTCTATTGGCTAGGTGCTTTATTTCGCACCTACCCAGGGCTGTTTTGAAGAATGAACAGGGTTTGAAATGGTCTCGTAGGCTGATGTCCCTCAAGCATTCAGACATTCATTGGTGTTCACGGTTCTCCGAAGATATTACCATCATTGATCATTGTGGTGAATTCTCTAATGTCCCTCTCTTAGGCATTAGGGGAGGAATCACTTACAACCCTTGTTTGGCCTTACGTCAGTTTGGTTATGCAAGAAGAGATGGTCCACATGACACGCTCATCCAAGGAATTGCCTTCAACTATGAGAATGATGCTCGGGAATACCGCAAAAGGTTCATAAAGTCTTGGGGCATCGTACATAAAATCGATAGCAAGACGCTAGGATATAAGAATTCCATTCCTCTTGATCCTTATCTCCGGTGGGTACGAGCTCACGCCCAAAGCCTTAGGATGCCTTACCTAGCTATCCTACCAATAACTGTGGATCCATCTACTGAAGGAGACACTACTTCACTTGATCATCATCCCGACATGCCAACCGATCATGAAGAGTTACAGAAGTCCTGGGTTCAACTCAAAGAGAAGCGAGACACATTTGAAGCTCAGTTATATGCCAGTGAGAAGAAGGTCTTAGAGCTCACTAGGATACTTCATGAAGAAAGCAACATAGATGCCTACATCGCACCAAAGAGGATGCGCTCCTGGGAGACCTAGTTTCTTTTTGCTTTCAGTTTTGTTTTGTTTATTTGTAAGCCTAAAGGGCATTCTTTGTAACAATTCGAACTTATCAATGCAATTAACGTGTGTTTCTTTTGGTTAAACGAATCTGAGCCTTTAAGAATCCTTGAAATCATTGCATACACATATCATCCATGATGTTGCATAAATAGGTACCATTATAGGTTTCTCATCTTCTTCGCTATTTATTTCATATGCAGAAATGTCTTCTGAACAAAGCATCAAGGACCTTCAGGCACAGAACGCCCAGTTCCAACAAATGTTCATAAGTCTGGAAAAAGGGTATGAGGATCTGAAAGCCCTCATCCTGAAAGAGAAAAAGAAAAAGAAGAAGGTTGTTGGTATTCTGAATATGGGCAGAAGGTTTGGAGAACGGTTGAAGCGACAAACTGATCTAACCTCTTCATCCAAGGAAGGGGAGAATCAAGAAGAAGAGAAGGACCTTAGTCCTGCAGTCTCTGACAATGATACTGATTATAACAATGAACAATATCCTCCTGTTGAGGATAGATACAAACAGCTAGAAGACCTTCTGAGTGCCATGGAAGTTCAGAGGATACCTGGACTAGATTTCGAAGAATTGGGATTGGTGTCGGGAGTAGTCATCCCACAGAAGTTCAAAGCTCCATTTTTTGCTAAGTATGATGGGGTGTCCTGCCCAAAACTCCATCTCCGTTCTTATGTCAGGAAGATCCAACCCCACACAGCTGATAGAAATTTATGGGTTCACTTCTTTCAAGATAGTCTGTCAGGGACTCAACTTGAATGGTTCTACCAGCTAGAGGGAGAAAATGTCTGAAACTGGGAAGATCTCACTGCTGCTTTCTACAAGCAATATCAATACAACGCCGACCTTGCTCCTACTCGTACTCAACTCCAGAGTATGTCCATGGGTGAAAGTGAAGGCTTTAAGGACTATGCACAAAAATGGAGAGACTTGGCTGGGAGAGTTCAACCCCCGTTGTCTGATAGGGAGTTGGTTGATATGTTTCTGGGGACGCTATCTGGTCCATTTTCAATCATTTGATCGGCATCTCATCAGCTGGTTTCACCGAGCTGATCCTAATTGGAGAAAGAGTAGAAGCTGGGATTCGAAGAGGAAAAATACAGAAGGATTCTTCTTCAAGTTCAGTAAAGAAGCCTTTTGCTGGTAAGAAGGAAGCCAGTGCCATCTATAGCCCGAGGGGTCAGAACAGGGCAGAACAACATCAAACAGTAAGTGTCGTGATGATACCTAGACCTGCAGTTCCTCCACAACATAACAATCAACAAAGGGTGGAAAGACCACAACGGCAGTTTACCCGCATCAACATGACATTGTCTGAAGTTCTACCTCATCTGCTGAGATCCAACTTGGCAACCTTGAGAGAGGCTCCCAAGAATCCAAATACTACATCTCCCCGATATAATCCAAATGCCCGGTGTGCCTATAATTCTGAGAGTCCTGGCCACGATACAAATGACTGTTGGGCTCTGAGAAACTAAGTACAAGACTTAATTGAAGCCAAGGAAATAGGGTTTGATGCTCCAGAGAAGCCAAATGTCATAACTGCTCCCATGCCTAAACACGGTCGTGGAGTTAATGTTGTTGACACTGATTTGTTTGTTACCTTTGTTGATGAAGTTTCTACTCCTCTCATGACTGTTAAGAAGAATTTGATGTTGGCCGGTTTATTTTCGGGTTGTGGTGAAGGTTTCCACATGTGTTCTCTTCTACCTTCTGATTGCCATTTGCTGGAGTTAGGTGTTCAACTCCTGATAGATAGCAAAGAGATTTTGTTCGAGAAGACTATGATTCATGTTGTTCCAATTAAAGGCGTTGCCATTATAACCATTTCCACCAATCCTTCCAAGGTTTCCTCGAGAAGACCTGTTAGGATTACATCTGCTCCAAGAATTGCTCTGCTGATAATTAATCTTCTTGGTCCTGTCCCGTATGTCTCGGACAAAGCTGTCCCCTGGAATTATGGTGCCGATGTGTACTATCATGGCATCAAACAAGATTTGAAAGATGAAGGAGCTGATCCTGATAATGATAACATTGTTGGAACCATCAAAATCACCCGAAGTGGAAGGGTCTTCTCTCCCGAGATTTCCCCTAAGATTGTCAACAAACCTATTGTCATCCCACCTATTGTTCCTGATAGTACATCGACTACCGTTCCTGTTCTTACTCCAGTTATTACCCCTGTTGGCGAATCGTCTGATACCTGCGGCAAGGAAATTTTAGGCGAGCCTGCCCAGACGGAGGCACCTAAGAAAATTGTCGTGGAAGCCTCTAAGCAAGAAATGGAGGAAATATTGAACATTATTAAGAAGAGTGACTACAATGTGGTCGAGCAGTTGGGGAAGATCCCATCAAAGATATCCATGTTGTCTCTGCTATTGTGTTCTGAAGCCCATGCAAAGGCTTTGATTGCATTTCTCAAGACTGCGCATGTGCCGTAGGAAACTTCAGCTGATCAGTTCAAAGATTGTATGGCCAGCCTGACTGCTGATAATGGGTTGGGTTTTTCAGATGCAGATTTGACACTAAAAGGAAGAAAGCATAATGATGCTCTGCATGTCTAGATTGAATGCAGGGACACCATTATGGCTCATGTGTTGGTAGATACTGGGTCTTCACTGAATGTTATGCCGAAGAAGGCGTTGGACCGGTTGGATTGCAAGGGTTTAACTCTAAAGCCTAGTAACATTGTGGTAAGGGCTTTTGACGGATCGAAGAGAATGGTGCACGGGGAGGTGGACATCCCTATCAAAGTGGGTTATCAGACTTTTGGGTCCACATTTTATGTGATGGATATCAGGTCGTCATATTCTTGTTTGTTGGGTCGCCCTTGGATCCACGAGGATGGGGCTGTTGCTTCCATACTCCAGCAAATGCTGAAGTATCCGGTGAAAGGAAAGATTGTCACAGTGCTGGGTGAAGAAGAATATATGGTGAGTCACCTCAACTCCTTCCGCTACGTAGAGATTGATGGGGAATTCATCGAAACTCCTTGTCATAATTTTGAAGAGGTCCCTCAGATCTTGGCATCAACTGAAACTACTAGCAAAAAACCTCCTTTGAGGATGGCTTCTCTCAAGGACGCCAGGGCCGCGGTTGAAGAAGGTGGGTGTGCCAATTGGGGTCAGCTCCCTGATTTCACTCATAAAACTGATAAATTTAGTTTGGGCTTTACTACAGGGGCTCAAAGGGCTGTTAGACATGCTCGGGCTGGAGGACCTCCCCTACGCATCAACAATCATGGGATTAACGCCATTGAAGACAATGAAAAGGACTTAGACATTGATAGCTGGATCTACCCAACTACCAACGGTGGACCGAGTAACTGAACGGCTAGGGACTTTATACCTGTTTCTTTTATTCTGCAGTAATTGTCTTACCTGTTTTAGATTTGTAACAAACAATTTGAAACTTTACGGCCCGGTGCCTTGCCCGAGGCACCTTGGCTTTGCTTGTGAGGGCTATTATTTGTCATTTCATAATCATTAATGAAGCATTGGACATTTCTTGCATACAAATTTTGCGCTCTCTGTTTTTCTTTTCTGTTTTCCACTCTATCAAAATAACTATTCTCTTACACACACTCACGTATCATAATGCAGATCCATATCCACTCCGGATCCCATTAATAACAGCTCTGCTATTGCCAGTTATGACTTCAAAAATCCGATCAACCAAGCCGAAGACGGAGGTGAGGATGATTGTGAGGTTCCTGGAGAACTTGCTAGACTAATATAGCAGGAAGAAAGGGCCATACAACCTCATGAAGAATCGGTTGAGACAGTGAACTTGGGTACCGAGGAAGACATAAAAGAGGTTAAAATAGGTGCAAATCTGGAGCTTACCGTCAAACAGAGGTTGATACAGATGTTGCACGACTATGTTGAAATCTTTTCCTGGTCCTATGAAGATATGCCTGGTTTGGACACTGATATTATGGTACATCGCCTGCCGACTAAAGAAGGTTGTCCTCCGGTTAAGCAGAAGGTCCGTCGTATGTGTCTTGAAATGTCAGAGAAAATCAAGGCAGAGGTCATAAAATAGTTCGATGCAGGATTCTTAGCTGTCACTTCCTATCCATAGTGGGTTGCCAATGTCATCCCGGTACCTAAGAAGGACGGTAAGGTACGGATGTGCATAGATTACAGAGATCTGAACAGGGCAAGCCCCAAGGATGACTTCCCACTTCCTCACATTGATGTTCTGGTCGACAACACCGTGCAACACAAAATCTTCTCCTTCATGGATGGTTTCTCTGGCTACAACCAGATCAAGATGGCTCCTGAAGATATGGAGAAGACAACCTTCGTCACACAGTGGGGAACCTTCTGCTACAAGGTGACGCCTTTTGGGTTGAAGAATGTTGGGGCAACCTATCAACGCGCCATGGTCGCTTTGTTTCACGATAGGATTCACCATGAGATCAAAGTGTATATTGATGACATGATAGCCAAGTCTCAGACTGAGGAAGAGCACCTTGATCATCTCCAAAAGTTGTTCGATAGATTGAAGACATACAAGCTGAGGTTAAATCCGAACAAGTGTACCTTCGGGGTAAGATCTGGTAAGCTTCTGGGTTTTGTTATCAGTGACAAGGGTATTCAGGTAGACCTTGAGAAGGTAAAGGCCATACAAGAAATGTCGGCTCCCCGTACAGAGAAGGAAGTTAGAGATTTCTTGGGACGCCTGAATTATATCGCCAGGTTCATTTCACATATGACTGCTACTTGTGAGCCAATCTTCAAGTTGTTGAAGAAAGATCAAGTGGTAAAGTGGAATGATGAATGCGAGACCGCTTTCGAAAGAATCAAAGAATACCTTCAAGAACCTCCAATTCTGATGCCTCCAGTTGAAGGAAGACCTTTGATATTATACTTGACAGTTCTAGACAATTCAATGGGGTGTGTGCTGGGGAAGCATGACGAGTCTGGTCGAAAATAGCACGCCATAACTACCTTAGCAAAAAGTTTACCAACTGTGAGACAAAATACTCATTGCTCAAGAAAACTTGTTGCGCTTTTGCATGGGTTGCTCGCCGACTAAGACAGTATATGCTGACTCACACTACTTTGTTGATATCAAAGATGGATCCAATCAAGTATATTTTCGATAAGCCCGCTCTCTCCGGAAGGATAAAAAGGTGGCAAATGATCTTAACCGAATACGACATATAATATACAACCCAAAAGGCAATTAAGGGAAGTGTATTGGCTGATCATTTGGCTCATCAGGCCGTGGATGACTACCAGTCCATGAATTTTGAGTTCCCAGATGAGAATATCATGTTGGTGACTGACTACGAAGAACCTGGACCGGACGAAGAACCTGAGGAAGGATCCCGATGGTCTATGTATTTTGATGGAGCCTCAAACGCACTAGGTAACGGCATTGGAGCTATAATCATATCTCCCGAGGGCTGTCATACTCCGTTCACCGCTTGATTATGTTTCAACTGCAACAACAACATGGCGGAGTATGAAGCATGTATCATGGGTCTTCGAGCTACTATTGACTTAAGGATCAAGTTCTTGAATGTATTTTGGGATTCTGCTTTAGTGATAAGTCAGATCAAAGTCAAGTGGGATACGAAGCACCTGAATCTCGTTCCTTACAAAGAGTATGTACTGACATTGCTCCCACACTTTAAGGAGATAACCTTTGAACATTTCCCACGAGAAGAGAACCAGTTGGTGGACGCGCTAGCAACCATGTCTTCTATGTTCAAGGTTAGGTGGGACAATGAAGCTCCCCAGATTACCATTGAGAGGTTGGATGAACCAACACACTGCTGTGAAATCGATACTGAAGAAGGGGAAGACAAACCCTGGTTTCACGAAGTCAAAAGGTACCTCGAGGCTCAAAAGTATCCTAAAAGGGCATCTGTCAATGATAAGAAGTTTTTGAGAAGGTTCGCTGCAAAGTTCTTCCTCAATAATGGGATCCTCTATAAATGCAACCATGACTCCACACTACTACAGTGTGTAGACAAGAGCAAAGCAGAGAAGATCATGACAGATCTACATGAAGGCACCTTCGGAACCCATTCTAGTGGACATACCGTGGCTAAGAAGATCTTACGGGCAGGATATTACTGGTCCACTATGGAAGCCGATTGTTATCGGCACTCTAAAACTTGTCATAAGTGCCAAGTCTATGTTGATAAGGTGCATGTGCCTCCAGTTCCTTTGAACGTCCTGACAGCTCCTTGGACCTTTGCAATGTGGGGCATCGACATGATCGGCAAGATCAGACCTAATGCGTCTAACGGGCATCGTTTCATCTTAGTAGCCATTGATTACTTTACAAAGTGGGTAGAGGCAGCCTCTTTTGCTAATGTGACCAAGAACGTCGTGGCACGGTTTATTCGAAACAATCTAATTTGTCGATATGGTGTACCAAAGAGGATTATTACTGACAATGGTACAAATCTCAACAACACAATGATCACCGAGCTCTGCAAACAGTTCAAGATACAACACCATAATTCGTCTCCTTACCGGCCGAAGATGAATTGTGTTGTTGAAGCAGCTAACAAGAACAGCAAGAAGATTGTACAGAAGATGACAGTGACATACAAAGACTGGCATGGGATGTTACCATTTGCTCTTCATGGGTACCGTACCTCAGCACGGACGTCGACAGGAGCAAACCCCTACTCTCTGGTATATGGCATGGAGGCAGTCCTACCCATAGAAGTCCAAATACCCTCTCTCAGGATTATGAAGGATGCAGGTTTGAACAAAGACGACTGGATCCAAACCCGACTTGATCAGTTAAATCTAATCGATGAAAAGAGACTTACTGCTATCTGCGATGGTCAGACGTAACAAAAGAGAATGATCAAGGCTTTTAACAAGAAAGTCATGCGTCAAGAATATCAAGTCAGGGATCTGGTGATCAAACGCATCATATTGCCGCAAGGTGATCCCAGGGGCAAATGGACTTCCACGTACGAAGGGCCATTTGTGGTTAAGAACATTTTCTCGGGAGGAGCTATGATTCTAACCACCATGGATGGTGACGACCTTCCTCACCCTGTCAATGCAGACATAGTGAAAAGATACTACGCATAATCAAAGACCCGCTAGGTTGACTGGCCTAGGCAAAAATAAGGGCTTCCCGACGAACCAAAAGGGTTCGGGCAAAAGTAAGGGATGAAAATTAAAATTTGTACACCCGGCAAGTCGAAAACCTGAAATGGAGGCTTGGGAAAAAAAAGGGTATCCCGGTGGATAGAAACCCCGAAAGGGCAATCCAGGCAAAAGTTAGGGATTGAAGCGTATCGCTATGTCTCATTGGATCATCTTGCGACCAGAATTCGGTATCGACTATCAAATTCGGATGGCACCAATCAATCTGATCAATCTTCGACCAAGTAGCAAAGTGATGAGACGCTTGGAGATATAAAGGAAATAGTAGAGTTGGAACCCAATGGGGTCCTTTCACATAGCTGTTTTTCTTTCTTTTACACAAATTGTATAATTTCTATCTTTCGGCGGCGTTCTCTTACTAGCGCGCCAACCTCTTTGTAAAAAAACGCCTATTATAGGCCAACTTCAAAAATCGATACAAATCATTTTCACAAGGAACTTCAATTTGTTTTTATTTTTCTGTTTTTTTTGCAAGAACGTCCAATGATTTATTTTTGATATATGCATTTGAAAATGATTGATGCTCATAAAGATTTACATAAGAAACAAAAGACAATTACTCCTAATTCTAAAATCAGGGAAAAACAAGAAGTACCAAACCCGACGGTTCCTATGCCTAGCAGGTATCAGGATAGATTCAGCTTTGGAACATGATTATTGGTACATACACTCCCCACAGAGTAAAAGTATCCAAAGGCGTGGATGTCAGTTTCCCCGAAGCAGGACGTAATCACCCCCAGCCGAGGTTTATAATCGCGGGCTAGTCAGTAAACTTCATCCCCCAAGCGGAGTTTATTTCTACAGATACAGAAGCTCGATCTCCAACAGAGCTCATCATCTCCAGCAATGGAATTTCATCCCCAGCTAAGTTTTTCCTCCAGATCAGCAGGTCTACCAACAGAGTATCTCTTCCCACCTAAGTTTGGTCCCCGCAGAGTTTATTCTCAAGCATCTCTTCCCGACAGAATATTTACAACTCTCCAGCAATAATCAGGGATTTATTTTCCCAGACGCGAGCATACCCCGATAGCATTTCATAAACATACATCATGACATACGCATACATGACATATACAACATAATCTCATTTATTTTGAGAACATCATCTCACCCTGCATTTCATGCATCACATACAACTAACCTTAATATCTTTTTCAAGAAAAGACGATCAGCTTCAACGAATCAAGTAGTTATATAGATCAAATCTACAGACAACTAATGGAAACTCAGTTCCCGAAATCAAACGGGTCAACTAATCTACATTATCGCTTCGAAGTAACCTTACCTAGGTTCCTCCTGAATTTTTACATGAACTTATCTCAAAGTAACCTTAACCCGGTTCCTCCTAAAGTTTTACGCCAAACTTATAACCTTACCCAGGTTCCTCCTGAAGTTTTACACAAACTTATAACGTTACCCAGGTTCCTCCTGAAGTTTTACATGAACTTACCACAAAGCAACCTTACCCAGGTTCCTTCTCACAACCCTACTATCCAGGCTTTTTCATATCGAAGTAACCCTACTATCCAGGTTCCTTCTCACAGCCCTACTATCTAGGCTTTTCATATCGAAGCAACACTACTACCCAGGTTCCTTCTCACAACCCTACTATCCAGGCTTTCATATCGAAGTAACCCTACTACCCAGGTTCCTTCTCACAGCCCTACTATCCAGGATTTTCATATCGAAGCAACCCTATTATCCAGGTTCCTTTTACAACCCTATTATCCAGGCTTTTCATATCGAAGCAACCCTACTATCCAGATTCCTTCTCACAGCCCTACTATCCAGGCTTTTCATATCGAAGAAACCCTACTATCCAGGTTCCTTCTCACAGCCCTACTATCTAGGATTTTCATATCGAAGCATCCCTACTATCCAGGCTTTTCATATCAAAGAAACCCTACTATCTAGGTTCCTTCTCACAGCCCTACTATCCAGGCTTTTCATATCGAAGCAACCCTACTATCCAGGTTCTTTACTATCCAGGTTCCTCCTCTCTTATCCCCAAACATAAATCCACAACACTGTAAGACTAGAACTTGATCAAACACGATTGGTTTCTCATCTTCCCAGTAGAGTAACGGACAACTGAAACTCCTAAAATTCTATTTCTCCCAAGACAGATACCAATGTTCCTCAGCAGATTCAACAGCAATAGGGACTCTCGTCGAAGGAATGTCTCAGGAAATCAACATTATCCAGGATGGCATCTTTAAGCCCATCTCTGACAATCTTCTATCATCAACTTCCAAATGGCATCTATAAGCCCATTCCCGATAGCACGAATCAAGTGCCACTTCATGCGAGTGCAAATTTCTGGGCACTTTAGTGTTCAATCATCTTCCACTTTCAGATCACGAAAGGCAGACGGGCCAATCTACATCCTTAGGTTTAAGAAGATTGAACAGGGGCAGCTGTTGTACCCCAAAATTTTCCCTCTCATTTTACTCAAAACATACTCCTAGAGATCCTCAATTTGCTTAATTTGCTCAAGTTTGCCCAAGAGTTGACCAGACAAACTCTCTCATAAGGCAGTGTGTCTCCAATTAGGGTTTCCACTTTCATCAAGATGTGTGGGTAAAAAAGGCCCCAAATGCTCTCCAAGGCCCTAATATGTTCCCAAGATTCTCCATGTCAAGTCTCAGGCCTTGCATAAGAAGTTTGCTCAGTTAACTGTTCAGATACTTGAGAATCGATTGTACTAGGTCAAGAGTCAACTGTGGCACACATACAGTCAAACCTCAAGATTTTTGGTCAACATCAACATTTTGAAATGAATTTCATCATTTGATCAAGGGTTAATCATGATTCCCCAAGGAATGCTCCAAATTCATCAAAACCCAAAAGTTGCTAAATTAGGGTTTCTTAGGAAAAGTCAACCAAACTTTGACCAAGCATAACTTCTTCATACTTTATCAAAAATTTTCCATCCAAGGCTCATTTTGAAGAGGATGTAATTCCCTACAATTAATCTTCAACCCACAAGTTCAAAATAAGCACTCATCAAAAGATATGAATTTCTACATTATAGGTCCTTTTGAAAAGTCAACAAAAACACCTTTTGGGTCAAAGCTTCTTACATGAACATTGAAGACCCAATTGAAATTAAACTAAAAGGGTTGGTTACGGGACATCCTAAGATTTCTAAAAAGTCCAAGAACACCCTCCTAGGGTCAACATTGAGAGAGATATGCATTGTCAAAGTTGGCAATTTTTGGAAAATTGTCAAAAGTCAACATTGATCAAATTTGCATTTTTTCCAAAGGGGCCAATGTTTTCTTGTTTGAAACATGTTTCTAATAGGACCCACGACCCCTGAGCTTTTCCACCTATTATTCTATTATTTATATTATTTATTTTGATTTTATTTCATTTAAATCAAAACAAATCAATATATAATAGTAAAATAATGAAATCAAATCAAATCCTTGATTTTTTATGCATATTTTGAGTCCATGTATAGCTAAAATGCCAGCCAATTCGTGCAAAGTGGATTTGAATTGAAAAAGATTGGATTGAAGCTTGTTTTAGAAATATATCATACAAGAGCAAATCAAATCCAATTTCCATTATTTCTCAAGATTCATGACAATTTTTTTGACCTAATTCAGTCTACTATAAGTGCATAACAATTGCAGATCAAAGACACAAGGGTGGCAGTCGTGAAAAGGCCAAAGCAAACTCAAAATTTTTTGACAAAAAGTGAGGTTCAAATTCTGGGATAGAGGGCTATTCGAGAGGATTCAAAGCCAGAAATCAATTCCTTGGCATCTCAGGAAGCATTCCCAACCATTTGCAGGCTTCAAAACATCAAGAATCCTCGCATAGAAGTATCACGATCCAATGCATCACTCCTCTAGGTGCCTTCCATGCAACCTCAACGTCCAGCCACTGGATGCACTTCTACCCAGATCTAACGCTTCCAGCCTGAAGGACTATGATGCACCTCAAGTCAATGTTGCACAGGATCCAATGTGGTTGACTGGGCTCAGCATTATTGGGCTTGGAATTTCGGTTTCACACCCCCTTCAGCAATTCAACAACAGACCCATTTTATTATTTTTCTATTCTTTTTTTTCTTTAATTTCTTTGTTTATTTTATTTAATTATTTTCTTTTTCTTTTAATTAACACAAAATTATTTTTTATTAACAAATCAAAAATCACAAAAATCTTTTTTTAATAATATTTTTATTTTTTAAATTAGTTAGTTTAATTTAGCTTAGAGCAATTTCATCTTTTTTTTATATAATTAAAAATAATTAGACTTAGGATTTTATTTGTACATAACTTAGCTAATTTTCCTTTAAAATACACCAAAATCAGTTTTCTCATAAATATTTGTTTCTTTAATTTAATTAGTAAATTAGGTTAATTTAATTTCTTTCATAATTAAAAAAAACAATTAGAAATTAGGTTTAATTAATTTGTAATTTAATTGTTTTCTAAAAAAAAATAACTTAATCATTCTTGTAATTAGATTTTAGGGTTCTCAACTTCCCTCGTATTCAATTTACCGTGCGCACTTTTATTTGTCTTATCATTATTGTAACTGTTTCGAGGTTGTAATAGTTTTAATTAGGGTTTTAAATTTCGCATTTTTATCTTCAGGCGAGACAATTATGTAACTGTCAAAGCCTTGTAATAGCTAGGTTTACTTTCTCGCACTTTTAAATTCCTGCAAATACTTAACTGTCTAGATGCATGGCTAATATGATTGTATGGAAAGAATGCTTGAAATTTAAAACGGTAGATCACCTAATGTGCAAAGACTAAATAAATGAAAAAAACTCATATGCACATATTCACTCCTAGGGTTTTCCTTACTTCGGTTGCTTTCGGTAAATAATCATTAAGCATAGGATATTTTAGTTGTTGCCCTCCAGTCTAAAAGATCAAAATGTTCCATTTGAATGTTGCATCGGAAACGTTGCCTCGAAAGGATCTTAAGACTCTAGGGTTACTACTAAAGTTTTCTAACTATTGCTTTAGTGATCGTATTTGTCCCTTTCGAATGCCCCTTACAACTCAAACGACGGTGCTACCTACTCCTTAATAGTAGGATAGCGATGTCTAAAGGAAATATAATGAACAATCTTTTTTCGAGTAGGTAGAATCTTAAGTACTTGCTCAATAAATTTTTTTCACACAAACACCTTTCAAAACAAATTTTCAAAATAAACTTCGTCACATCCTTGAAGACTGATACAAGGGTTATCAGGAAGTAAAACGTTTTCAAGACAAACACACACAAGAAATTTGAAAAATGAGCAAGTACCTAAGAGCCCGTAGATAACTACGGATAGAAAGGGTGCTAAAACCTTCCCTTTCTATAATCTACCCCTCGTACTCAGAATATCTCGAAAAAAGGATTTTTCTGTTCTTTTTCCTTTTCCATGATTGGATGAAATAAAAGTCGGTGGTGACTCTTGCTTACCGCGACATTTTGCAAACAAAAAACGCAAAATGCAAACCGGTATTAACAGTCGGTTCTGCCACCGTATCACAATTTGCATGCACTTTGTCTTTGAATTTTAGATTGTCTACTTGTTGGTTTTTATCTTACCATACATCCTAATTACTAACATTTATACAAAGGTAATAAAAATGAAAAAAATAAATCCTACACTATTACAACCATATTGAATATCATGAAAATGTAAAGACAAAACAAAATAAAGAAAGGAAAATAGGCTTCGATCTAGACAAAAAAACCCTTCAATTCTGCCCTTTCTGGCTTCTTTCGATTTGGGCCTGGAGTCAGTGAGGTCACGCCTTTCGATTTAGGCTTAGCCTAAGGCAGGAGATGCAACCTTCGATTCTTCCTTTCTGCCTCCTTCGACTGGGGCCTGGAATCAGCATGGCCATCCTTCTGGAAGCCTCTTTGGTTCATCATGGAGTGCCCTCTTCACCTTAAGTCCCTTTCCGCCTCCTTCGATCGGGGCTTGGAAGTCAGTGTGGAAGCCTAAGGCTTAGTTTCATACCTCCTTCCTTCGGTTTCTTTCGTTTGAGATTTTAAATAGCAACATGGCATGAGGCCATGCTAGCATTGTATTATGGCTAGGTTAGTTCTTAAAGCATATTTAATAAATCAAGAAACAAAACCAAAAGGAGTAGCCATGGAAATAAATTAAAAGGGTGGAAACAAAAAGGAAAATAAATGTTATGGACATGCTTCAAACGAAGGAAATGACTATTCACATGTTATGTTAGAAACGAAAGGTTTAAGTTTTAGAGAAACTTACCTTGTTTGAGGCTGGTACATGTGCTGGAACTTAAGTGGCTGCCCTGAGTGTTTCCGGATTCAAAGGGAGGAAACATGGGTTATGCCTTTAGTGCTGGATTCGAAGGTCAAGAGATGTGAAGGATGGTTTCAGATTCGATAGGGAAAAAGAAAACAAGGGTTGTATTTCTTTAGATTCGAAGGGCTAAGGGAACATGTGTAGTGTTTCTTCTGGATTCGAAGGGTCAAGAAAAACAAGTGTTGTGTTTCTTCTGGATTCTGAGTTTAGTGTTTGAGAATCTTAAGATTTTGGGAGTTTTGATGATTTTGAAGATTCATTCCACCACCCCAAAGTTTTTGGATGTGTTGTCCAGCCCCTTATACATGTTATGGAGCTTCTTATTTATAGGCAAAGTTGGCTGAGATTTTGGAGGGAAAACAAAAAAATTTGAACAATTTGAGTAATCTGCTTTTTATAGCTTTCAAGGGGTAGTTTTCGTATGCCATTTTGGTGCAAGAATGGGGCAGTGTTTTAGGACTGTTGTGCAATAGGTTAGGAGCGTTATGGTCAGTGTGCCAGTTTTGAACTTTGCAGCAAGCATCTTTTGAATATTTCATCTTTCGTTTTGACCTCCTTCGACCAGGTTCTCTTTCAAACAATCTTATTTGATTTTCACCCTAAAAGTGTCCTTCGAATGGGACCTTTTTTATACATCCTTCGAAGGGGACAAATGCGTGTTCCTTGAATGGATCACCAAAGTATGCCTTAAGGTGGGTCTTTGTAAGTTCTTCGAATGGACCATCAAACATGTCCTTCAAATGGGACACCCAAACATGTCCTTTGAATGAGTCATGTATGTTTCTTTGAAAAGTCCAAATGTGTCCTTCAAATGGACTATGCAATTATTCGAATGGGCTAGTGAGGTATATCCCTTGAAAGGGACTCCTATGTATAACCTTCAAATCCTTCATACATGTCCTTTTAAGGAGTCATGTATGTATCTTTGAAATGGCCAAATGTGTCCTTCGAATGGGCTAGTAAGGTACATCCTTCGATAGGGACTCCTATGTATGCCCCTAAAATCTACCAATATATGTCCATTGAAGGGGGCCACCAACCATGTGTGCTGAAGGTTGTCAAGGGTGGAATTGAAGCATACTAAAGGGAAATTTTATCCAGTCGAAGCTAGTATAAACAATAGTCAATGCCCTGTCGAAGCCTGCTTGCAGGAGGTCACCACTTTTCAAGCATACAAGAGACCATTGCTCAAACAAAAGGTTTGGAATGAAGAGCCAATGCCCAATCGAATCCTGCATGCAGAGGGTGACTACTTTGTGGCTCAAGGCAAACATGTAATGGGCCAATGGTGCAATCGAAGGTTGTGTTCAGGAGGCTTTTCCTCTTTGAATCGAAGGAAGCTATAGAAGGTTCTTTGTCTTGTGCCTACTGGCCTAATGGGAGCCTCTTGGGTGCAAGAAGGAACCCATGGCTCAATTGAAGGCTGCACCAGTCATTAACTTGTCTATGCAAGCATCAAATGTCCAATCAAAAGCAGGTATGCAGGCCACCATTACATTGTGAACCATGTGAGGTCAAAGATGTAGTCGAAGGTTGCATGCAGGAAACTCCTTCCTTGTGAATCAAAGCCAGCGTGTTAAGGGCTAACACCCAGTCGAAGGATGCAAGCCATGTTTACATCGAAAGATCCCAAAAGGCCAATTGAAGGAGGTGAATCGAAGAAGACTTTTTTTTCTCCAATTTGTCAAAAAAATTATTTTTATCTATTTTAACAGCTTCCTCTTTAATTTGATGTTGAAAAATCCAATTGTACTTGTGCAAGCTTGAATTTTGAGAATCCTTGTGAGAAATGCCTTGAGAAATGAGAGGGAAAATTTTAGGGTACAACACTTTGGATGAAAACCAGTTTGAAAACTTAAGAGGAAAACTAGGGATCTTCATATATGAGGGTTTGTATCAATTAAGGGCGTGTGGGAATATCATTAAAGTGATATTATATTATTTATTATGTTTCCAACAAATCAAATATCTTAAGCAATCATTTCAAGACTATCTCAAATACTCTCTCACACGCTACGACATTAACTCATTCTATTTTCACAACCTCTTTGTTCTCCTTTAGAGAAAAAGAACCCTTGCTATTTTCCATCTCACTATTCAAAAATATTCAAAGATGTCGCAACATCATGCATCGTCTCCCTCAAATTTCTCTTCTGATGAAGCCAAGACTTCTAGGTCAAAGTCCATCAACCATCCTCAGGATCTCTCCCTTGATAAAGTCCATGTCATCGCTCCTCAGACAACTGTTCCACCTCTTGAGAAGAAGGTCAAGAAACCTAGATCGACCCATGCAAAGAAATCCAAAGACAAGTTTGACACTTCTAAAGGTAATACTCCTAATACTACTGATGATAGATCAGAATAAGACATTGTTAATGTTGATATGAGTATTAGAAGGCTGGTAGATAGGGTGTTAAATGAGGGTTTTGTTGTGCCTGGGATTTCTACTCCTCTTTCCTGAATGTCTACTCAGGCAGACAAAGGTACTGATCCTCAAAATGTTGTTGAATCATCTACCTTAAAGAAAGATGTTGCTAAAAGTGAACTTGGCAAGTTTGCTACACCTGTTCTAGAAGAAGCAGAAGCTGATATTGAACAAGATGTTGGGACATCACCTGCTGAGAAAGACTCTTCTGCTAAGGAAGATGGTGTTGGCTCCAAAACTACAAAGAATCCAAATGCTGAGAATGTGGTGAATATTGATGAGCTGTCTGACAATGACCTTATTACCAACGTGGTTCCTGGAATTGCTAAAAGGCTCAAATATAGAAAATTGAAGGTTGTGGATGTCACACCCCCTGCCAAGAGTATCAAGAAGAAGACTATGTACGGTCCCCCAAAGCTCTGCAGTAAAGTGGTTCCTCCCTCCAACAAAAGAAAAGTTAGACCTGATAGCTCCTTAAATGATGATGAGGATGATTTCCAGGACATCTCTCCTGTGAAGAAGTCTACAAGCAAGAAGCTTTCTGTCAGGGTGCATGATGCTCCTCTTGACAACATTTCCTTCCATTCTGTTGGCAATGCTGAAAAATGGAAATATGTCTTCCAATGAAGGATTTCTCTTTAAAGAGAGTTGGGAGAAGATGCACTGGAGTGCAAAGAGATTATGGAGCTGATTTCTTTTGTTGGCTTGATGTAGACTGTCACCAGGTTTGCAAAATGTTATAATACTCTTGTTAAGGAGCTTATTGTTAATATTCCTATAGATTGTGTTGATCACATAATTAAGGAATATAGAAAGGTGTTTGTTAGAGGTAGATGTGTTGAATTTTTCCCTGTTGTCATCAATAGATATCTGGGAAGGTCTGAAGATGATTATTGTGAGTTGGAAGTGACTGATAATCAAGTGTGCAAAGCCATCACTTCAAACCAAGTGAGTGACTGGCCCATGAAGAATAAGCTCACTGTTAGTAAGTTAAGTGTGAAATATACTATCCTGCATAGAATTGGAGCTGCTAACTGGGTCCCTACCAATCATACCTCAACCATTACAATTGACTTAGGAAAATTTATCTATGTTGTTGGAAATAAGAAATTATTTGATTATGGTGCTTACATTTTTGAACAGACTGTAAAGCATGCAGGAACCTGTGCTATCAAGATGCCTTTTGCCTTTCCATATCTCATTTGTGTAATTATTCTAAATCAACACCCTGGAATTCTATGTGGCACTGATGCAGTTTGCAAAAGGGAGTCTTCCATGTCCCTTCATTTCATGTTATTTTCAGGTAAACATGTCCCAAAAATTGTTTTGACATCTGCATCCTTTGAAAACAAGACATCAAGCAAGGATGATATGATTACTGAGTTGATGGAAGCCTGCAAAGAACTTGATGAAGTAATCAGAGTTAGCTCAGCAAGGAGGCTAAAATTTGAAAAGCTGATCAAGGATCTACAAAAGGATAACAGTGTGGGTACTAAAGGAGGAGATTCTGATAATGAAGGAAGTTATGAAACTACCAAGTCTACTGGTCCTGAAGACAGTTAGACTCTGTGCTGCCTTTTTTTTCCTTTGTGTTTTAATCCTTATGTTCTTTTTGGCACTTGTATGTGTTTGACACTTGGATATTCTGGTATGTACTTCTTTACTACTCTCTTGAATGCATGTTTAATTAGCATATTATGTCTAAAAATGGGGAGAGAAACTGACTGACTGCCTGGTAAGTTTGAGGGGGAGGTTCATTGTTTGAGGGGGAGCTTCATGTCTCATAAGATGTCCTGACATCTTCCTCTAATAACTGCTAACTGAGTTTCTGCTAACTACTAACTAAGGTTTTTTGCTGTTGCTCTGATAATGTGCTCAAATAGTGATTTAGCCAAATTTTGCCAAAGGGGGAGTTTGTAAGTGTTTGTTGGCAGCAATTTTGGTAAAACACTGCTTTGGTAATGTCTTGCTTAATGTCTTAAAATTTGAAGTAAATCATCTCAATCATTTTTGAATGATGTCAAAGCAGACATCTTAACATCTTCCTGCTGGTCTGAAAGTGTTTTCAGATTTTCTGTTTTCTGTTTTTAAGTGTGCCTTATTCAGTTTTTGTGGTTTATATCTTGCAAAAATATGGAGGAATATTTTTCGATTTGTCTCATCTTTTTGGATTATATCTTGGCCTACTTTCATGGAGATATTCAAGGGATTCAATATATTGCAATATTTGTTTTTCAGCCCAATCCCATAAAGAAGTTGTTGCGCCTTTATAAGGACTTACATCCTTATTTGTACAACTGCAACAATTGAAGAAAAATATACTCTGTGTGTTTTAGAAGTCAGAGTCTTTTAATTGTAATACACTCTAGTATTGTTTCAATACTTGAGTTGTAATTTGAGTTGTGAATTGTGGATCATTCATAAGCTTTTAAGTAATGAATGATTGAGGTTTTTCAAACTTAATAATTCTATTGTTTTTTCACTGTTAGTGATTGAAGGGATTTGAGGAGGGGCCCATACCTATGTGTGTCTTAGGTAGAAGTATAGCACGGGTAGTGATTAGGTGATTAGATCGTAAGTGGTTTATTTACTAAAGATCTATGAATTGATATTATTTAGTGGACTTGTCTCTGGCTTGGTATCCCTTAGAGTAGGTGTTGTTATACACTGAACTGGGTTAACAATCCTTTGTGTTTTTACTGCTTTTAATATTGTTGCATTTTATATTATCCTCAGATATTTGTGTCGTGACATCTCCTTAAATATCACATATCTGATACCAGAATTTCAGGGATTACCAAGCACCTTGAGCTGTGTATCTTATACATGTATTCTTTTAACTAACATCAATATGTGTATATATGTTTCTTTGAATGTTCATATTGTAGGTGATCACCATTGCATTCATATCACCATCTAATCTAGGTTTTGAGGGGTGATTCTCAATCAAATGGCTCTCTAATGGATTGCAAGAGCTCAATATTCAAGGTCGTGTCTATGGCATCAAATATTTGTGGTTCAAGGATCTCTCTCACTTTATTTAGGTCAGGATCTCCTTAAAGTTGGTGGTGAAATTCATCAACAAGATTTATAGGTTCATGTGTTTATTTCCATGCCTTCTACAACCAGCTTTATTGAGACTTAAGCTCCATATTTGAGTGTGCTTCAAGATAACATCATTTTAAGGCCTCTTATGATTCGTCATGCTTATTTTTCCATAAAGATAAAAAAGATTCAAGATTGACTCAACAAGTTTGACCTAATTGAGAAAATACTAGATTCAGTGATCACAAGTGCATAACTCTCTCAATTTTCAACATTTTTAGTTGGTTATTTTTTCTATGGATTCTTATCATCATCTACAATAACCTATCTTCACATGATAAGATCCAATTGTGCAAGAAAAATCATCAAAAGTTGAAAGGGGTTTCAAGTCATTTTGACACTCTTTGAGCTAGGGTTTGTTGACTTCTAAGGGTCATATCTTGCTCATTGTTTGAAATTTTTGATTGGTTCCAAAGCCATGATTCTCTTTAAAGGGTCCTTAACAACCTCTCTTCAGAACTATAAGGATAATTTTGAATGGAAGATCACTAAAAGTTGAGAAAGATTACAAGTCTCCTTGAAAGGCCTTTGAATTTTAGGGTTTGACTTCAAATGATCATAAATTGGTCAATTTTTATCTCTTTGAGCCCATTATTTTTCCATTATAATTTTTGAGATGTCTACTACAACTTTTTTTATGTTCAAGACTTGAGAATTCTTGGAAGGTGTTTGAAGAACTGAAGAGATTATAGGTTTTTTGTGATTTCCCCAAATTTGTTCATCATCTTCCAAAGACCATAACTCTTCCAATTAATATGATTTTTGAGTGATCTCAATCCCAAAATTCAATTCAAGAGGCCCACTTCATGTCATCTTAATATATCAAGACCAAATTTTGAGTGGAAAGTCATTTAATGTTGAAGAACATTATAGGTCATTTTGAAGTTCAAACACTTAGAATTTTTCTAAGTACAAAACATCTCTGTGTTTTTCACAAATTCAATTGGACATAAGTTTTTGCTTAAGTATCCAAATGATGTCTTTCTTGAATCATTGTAAAGATTGTAAACTTGTATTTCAAATGCATCAAGAACCATCCCATAAAGGTCTCTGAGTAGTGAGCTATGCATTATTGAAGTTGGCTCCATGGAATCTGTTTTTGCTTCAAGTCAGAATTTTTTAATATGAGTAAGCTTGGATTACAGGTCAAATGACTCAAGGTTTAGTTGATAAACATGTTTAACTAATTGTTCAGATGCATTTTCACAAGAATCGCACTTGATATGAGGACATTTTAAGGCATTTCATGTCACACGTTTGGCATGATCACAGTTGGATTAGTTTGCATTATTTGCCCATAATTCCTCTCGTTTCTCATCATCATTCACTTCCCTATAAATAGAGGATTATATCCCACTCACTTGATAAGCTTTAGAGAGCCAAAGAGCCCCTGTTGAACTCTCTTCATAACTCATAATTCTGCAACTTCAAATTCAATTCTAAAGCAATTTTCGATCCAATTTCTTTGTTGATTCTTCATCCTTGAACTTCATTGAAGCTAACAGAAGAAGAACCAAGCCTTGAGGTGCCCTAAATCGTGCTAGCCAAGTCAAGTTTCATAGCTTTGAATTTGAACTTCAATAGTTCCTCAACCTCATTGAATCTTGGGTGTTGATAGTTTGAAAAACCAAATCCACCAAAATGGATGAATGATGTTGATGATATTTGAAACACTAATTTCATATGATACATCCCCTTCCTCTTCATCTTATCCCTTTCTTAATTGTGCTACATGTTGTTGGAGAATGATCTACATATCATTTCTATAACATGTGGTACATAGATTGCTATTTGCCGGCCTCAAAATAGGTGTGACTTCTACATAAGTCCACTTACGATTGCTTAACATAGCGCTAAATTTGTCCTGATTCAAAAAATTATCATTTGTGGCCCAAACCTATGTTTGTAAGCCCAAGTATGTTTAATTTGAATCCTTTGGTCCAATAACCTTGAGTTTCATTGTTAAGAGGCTTTGATCTTATCAATCCTCTAATGAACTTTCATGAATTTTGGTCTAAGTGAATCAGTTAAACATCATTGATCATATGTGATTACCTTAAGTACTTGAAATGAATGATATGCTTGAAAAAAAATCAAATGAAACTTGTTGTTGAGAAGCTTTGATTTTATCAATCTTCTAATGAGTTTTCAAATGTAAGTTTCAAGATGGTCATTCAACTAACCCCTAACTTCTAATTCATTAACAATTGACTTTTACTTTATGCTTTTACTTTGTGTTTTTACTTTGTGATTTTACTTTATTCCCTTTATTTTATGCATTTACTTGTATGCACCATTTACTTTAGCATTTACATTTCATTCTATTTTCATCTTTGCTCATTTGAGCATTTATCTTTATGACATTTTATTTTTGCTCACTCGAGCATTTATCTTTATGTCATTTTTATTTTGCTCACTTGATATTTCTTTTTCTTTTTGAAGACACTTAAAACCAACTTGAACATTAAAAAGCCTTAAGGTTACTTGGACTATTTGGTTAATAATACTTATTTTCTCATCTCCACCATCCAATTTTGTATACATCATTTATAGCCAAAATACACATATTTTCAAAGAGGTTCCTGCGGAGTACCATAGATGTTTAAGATGATAATACCTTCCCTTTTCATAACCGACCCCCGTACCTAGATTATCTCCCCCTCTTTTTTGGGTTTATTCGCTCTTTTCCCATTCCTCTGGAAACAATAAAGCGCAATGGCGATTTTTATTTGATCTGTGTGAGTTAAGTCAATCCAATGTCTTAGTCTCAATATTTCTACCGCTATAGAAAAAATAACGACTTCACTAGGGATAAACATACCATATCTAAGTGGGTTGAGCCTATATTTGTTTATTTGTGTATATGCTATTATTTGTTGTATATTATGTATTATATATATGTCTGTCTGGATTTTCCTAGTTTTCAAGGTGCTTGGTGATATCTCATAAGTCTTCTACCCGGACATGGGAAAACTTAAGATAGGACGGGCGTATAGTCATGTTAACTTTGAGGGAGGAATCCCAAAAAAGGATACATGAGATCCCCCACTCAATGGAGGCCGCTTTGACTGTAGTATTAGTTTGCCGAGCAATCAGAAAGATGTGATGCTTTCGACTTGGGAGTCTGCTGAAGCTGAGGATCGTAGAACCCTTAACCCATCTTGGTCTTTTAGGTGTAGTGCGGAGACTATGATGGAGAAATCCGGAAGTGGCTGTCACACGATGCTACACTCAGATGAGTTTTTCCTGAGAATATTTTTTATTACCAAATTAATTGGGATGTTGGTAATATTCGAAGGAAGGATGTAGACTCTGGGAAACTTTTAGAACCTTGTTTGGTAGGTGATAAACCATTAGTACATACCTTGTGGATAGTACCTTTGACTTCATGCTCGTGACGTCGAACCTATGAACCCCCATGTTTGTGATCTTGTGTGTGATTGTTGCATTATCATGCATTCATGCACCCATGAGAATTCTTTAAAACATTTGCTTCAAGGAACTTAAAGTTGACTTTTTCAAATATATCAGGTATTTTTTACCATGGAATTTGGAAAAAGAAAGACTCAAGTTTCAAGGATCCTAAGATAGAGGAATTGATGAGTTTGATTCCTGAGATTGAGAGTTCTACAGATTTCCGGAAGAAGTATGGATCCGCCGTGCCTCTTATGAAGCTCAAGATGAAGGAGGGTATTCTTTCTACATTGGTCCAGTTCTATGATTTATTGTGCCAATGTTTTAATTTTCTTGATTATCAGCTGATGCCCACATTTGAAGAATATTCTTATTTATTTGGCTTACCTATTACTGATCGTGTTCCTTTCACCAGCTTAGAAGGAGAGCCTAAGTCTCGTGAGATTACTACCATGTCTCATTTGAAGAAGTCTGAGATTGATGCTAACATGACTGCCAAAGGAGGAATCAGGGGTTTACCTGCTCAATTTTGATTGGAGAAAGCTCGTTATTTCACCAAAGTGAAGAGTACAATTGCTTTTGAAGCCATTTTTGTTTTGCTTACCTATGGGTTGTTCTTGTTTCCTAACATCAACAAATTTATGGATGTTAATTACATTAGGATCTTTATGATTGGGAATCCAGTCCCTACACTGCTAGGAGATACTTATTAGTCCATCCATCTTCGGAATTTCTATTAAGGAGGGATGATCATTTGTTGCACACTGTTGTTATATCAGTGGTTTATTTCTCACTTACCTTGGTCTGTTGCTTTTTGGGAAATCAAGAAGGAGCCATGTTGGACACCGAAGATTATGGCTCTCACTCATTCTGACATTGATTGGTATCATCAAGCTTATTATGATGTGGAGATTATTGATAGTTGTGGTAGTTTCCCTAATGTGCCTCTTCTTGATACAAAGGGAGGAATTAACTATAATCTTGTTCTTGTGCGTTGTCAACTTGGATATCCAATGAGAGATAAGCCAAACAACATGCATCTGAGTGGTTTCTTTCTCAAAGAAGGAGAAGATCATAAGGAAGCTAAGAAATAAATCGAGAAGGCTTGGCGCCATATTCATAGGAAGAGTAGAAAAGATTTGGGACCAAGAGGAGTTGTTTCTTTGGAGCCTCACCTCTGTTGGGTACAAGCAAGGGAAATTCAGTTGAAGATGCCTTATTCTCGTGAAGAACCTATATTTGATATGTTTATGAGGACTACTCCTCCTCTCTTAGATGATGTGGAAGAACTTCAGCTTGCCCTGGTTAGGATGCAGTAAGAGAAGGAAGCATGGAAGAACACGTGACAGACATTAGAGGTGTCCTACTTAACAGAATTGAAAGAGAAGGATGACTTGATTGAGATTCTTGAAAGTCATATCGTGGATATGATGGAGAAGTCATGCACATATTTTTACATTCATGTTCGCTCCCAGGTGTCTTAGTGTGTTTCTCTGCTTCGTTTAGTCAGCAAGTTGTCTCATCGCTACAATACTCGGGATAATTCCAAGAAGAAGGTGGAAAATCTTGAATAAGAGAATTGTGAGCTTTGTGAAGAAGTTACTGCTTTGAGGGTTGGTATGGTCAATCTGAATTCTTTGGTGGAATCGTTAGTGGTTGCTCAAAATCAGCCACCACCCCCTCCTCCTTCGTCTCCTCTTGCTACTTAGCCACAACATACGCCTGTTGCTTCAGAAGTTTTGTCAGTTTCCATCTCTGTTACTCTAGTTAATACTACTCAATACGGTATGCCTCACGGTTACCCATGGGGAATTCCAGAGATTTCATGCTAAAAAGTTACAATCATGCTGCTCAAGTTGCTCCATTCAGTCAAACTACTACTATTTTTGCACCTCCTGTAGTGCATGCTACTCCTATTGCCAATAGTGAGATTCATCATGTTGCACCTCCTATAATGAATTCTATGCATGTTATTAATGATAAATTTTATCATCCTGCTCCTCCACCAAGTGAAAGTTTGGGTTTTTATGATCGATTGGATGACTTTCAGGATCAATTCAATGAAATGCAGAAAGAAGTGAAGGCTCTCTGAGGGAAAGAGTTATTCGGATAGAATGTTAGTGATCTTTGTTTAGTTCCAAATGTGAAAGTTCCAACAAAGTTTAAGGTGCTAGAATTTGAGAAGTACAAGTTCAACTCTTACCCCTGTGACCACCTAGTGATGTATATTAGAAGGATGTCTAATCATACTGATTACCAACGTTTTCTTATTCATTTCTTCCAGGATAGTTTAACTGGTGCTTCTTTTAAATGGTATATGGATTGGACAATAGCAACATCCGCACCTTCAATGACTTGGGTGAAGCATTAGTCAAGCATTATAAGTATAACATGTTTATGGCACCTGACTGCGATCAGTTGAGGGCGATGGCTCGTAAGGATAATGAGTCGTTTAAAGAGTATGCACATCGTTGGCACGAGGTTTCTGCCCAAGTGGTACCCCTGATAGGAGAACGAGAAATGAATAAGGTCTTCCTAAAAACCTTGGTTCATTTTATTATGAAAGGATGGTTGCAAGTGCACCAATTAATTTCAGTGAAATGGTAAGTATGGGTGTTCGTCGTGAAGAAGTTGTCAGGGAAGGAAGATTGACAAAAGACGAAGGTTCTAGTGGAATAAAGAAATCATCATATTAGTTTTCCAGAAAGAAATAAAATGAAACAAATGTTGTCGTTGAGGAATGAAAGGTTAGACCTCAGAGAATACATCATCAGAACCAACAACAAGTGGCTTTTGTAACTCCAGTCGTCAGTGTAGCTCCAAATGATGTTGCCTATCAGAGAGCTCTCCTCAAGGTAATCAAGGGCAAGGTCAGAAGAGAGAAGATTTTGATCTTATTCCAATGATTTATGCAGAATTGTTTCCGGATTTAATTCAGAAGAAATTGGTGCAAACTAGGCCTCCCTCCGTTACACCTTCACCATTACCATGGTATTACAAGGTAGATCAGACTTGTGCTTTTCGTCAAGGATCCCCAGGGAACAATATTGAAAACTGCTATCCATTAAAGTCTGAAGTGCAGAAGATGGTAAGATCTGGTCTCCTGTCTTTTAAGGATGAATGTAAAGGATAATCCACTACCCAAACATGGAGGTGGAAGTGTTGTAAATATGGTTGTTGGTTGTCCTGGAGACTTTAGGATTTTTGACATT